>JAITYX010000033.1:3280000-4480000 GCA_021018815.1 Talinum fruticosum | reverse complement strand
GATTGGCTAGATAAACCGCCTTTTGCTTTGTGGGGATATAGAACTTCCATTAGAACCTCTACGGGAGCAATGCCTTATTCTTTAGTTTATGGCATGGAAGCAGTCCTTCCAATTGACATTACCATACCCTTGTTAAGGATAATTACCGAGAGCAAAATACCGGAAGCAAAATGGGCCAAAGCACATTTTGAGAAGTTAATATTATTGGATGAGAGGTGCCTCAACGCCTTACATAATATCCAAATATACCAGGCTCGCATATCCAGGGCATTTAATGAGAAGGTTAAGCCTCGAAATTTGCGAATTGGGGATTTTGTCCCTAAAGAGATAAGAGCATTAATTCAGGACCCACGAGGAAAGTTTAAGCCTAACTTGAAAGGCCCATTTATACTTAGTCGATTCTACCGAGCGGAGTAGTTAAATTAACCGACTTAGATGGAGAAGAGATTTTTCGGTACACTAACTTAGATAAGTCGAAGAAGTATTACGTCTAACATACCCTAGGTAGTAGGTCGAGCCCAACCTAAGGCTGAGCCAAGGCAGGCGTCGGCCACCTCTCGGACAATGGTGAGCTGGCCCGGCCACGGTTATCCCTCCTTTTCTAGGTTTTTCCCTTGATTATCCGGTTCGTTTATTCGTTGGGCAGTCCAATTAGGCAATCCAATTTATCTATTTGTTTTTACCTTTAAGTGAATGATAAAAATATAAAAGTATAACATAATACTTACTTTTATTTAATAAAAGGTAAGTTACTACTTACCTAAATACATTGCTAAAGGAAAATAATTGCAAGCATACTACTTGTAAATAAAAATAAACACTGTTCTAAAGAGGCAAAACTAATCCTCCCTTTCTTTTATTCTATCCTAAGAGTATGAGCCCTAGTTTATCTTTACTTTCTTTCCCTTAGGATCGCTAGATTCACCTTCTTCCTCCCGGTGCGTTTTTTAGTTCTTGAATTCGACGGGCCCTACTTTCTTCAAGCTCTTTGGCTTTAGTTTCTCTTCAATGAGCGCGGGTGGCCATTCGAGGGTTTATTTCGCGAATATGCAAAGGGGCAGCAGTAGGGACAACTTCTTCAGGATCTATCTCTCTGAGTCTCGGCGCCTTCCATCGTTTCGGATCTACTTCTATTATCCACTCTAGATAATAAGGAGAAATAGCAATGTTAGGTTTCCTTCAAGTGTCGGTAAGTCCGTAGGAGTCGGTAGTTTTGGCATACCTCTCCAATATTTGGGCCACGACCTGGTCCGTTTAGAGCTACCATGCCCTTTGAACAAATCAAAGGTAGCGGGTCGGATATAATCCAATAGTGGTATTACTTGTTCTCTACCCATTTCCCGCACCACACGGCTAGGCAAGTAATACGTGCTCTCCTCTAAGCCCGAGTAGACGTATGAACGAGTGCTGTAAGTTATGTCTTTTGAACTAAGACACCTTCCGAGTGTTTAACATACCATAGAAGATTGTTACTATGATTTCTAAGGTATTCCTCCCACCAAGATGCTTTGGGTGATCAGCTACCACTGGTTTTCGTCTTCGCTGGTAGAAGTGAGTCGCTAGATATGTATCCAACTTTAGAGGGGCATCAAAATGTTAGTATCCCGCACGGTCAAAAATCCATTCCTTTAGGCCTAACAGCAGCAAAATAAAAAATAAAAAAATAATAGCGACAAAGGCGTAAAACGAAAGTTAGTCGGACGCCCGCATTCTGGCCGGCGCCGCCTTTCTTTCATTGTTTTGTGCTTACCCGCAATAAGAGGAGGCTCCCGTGGAAATTCGTTCAGCATTGGCTTCAACTCGGTCCAAGCCAATTATTGTTTCAGCTACTATTAATGGAGTTAGGGAACAACAATAATCCTCCAATTGTTCCACTAGATTCGGTAAGGACGCTGGCGCCAAGTCTTTATGGTCTTTTACTAGCAAGAAGCCACCTATCATACAAGTGATGATAGCCTGCCGCCTAGGGATAATAATGGGATCAACATAGGTATACATGTTGCGGTAGTGCGTCATCGATTGGTCAAGCTCACCCGGTTTCCAATAAGAATCCACCCTAGATTCTTATTACTCAATTTTAGTAGGTATTTATATTTCTCGTGAAGGTTTTATGAAGATTTGGGAATAGTCGATTTTGCCCCGCCTAAAACCGCCTAGTATGGCATCGAACTCTTTAGGCATGGGGCATAGTTCCTTATCCCCGAATCTAAAGACATGGTAGTGAAGATCCCGAGTAGGCTATAGTAGCTCTTAGGAAAGGCCAATAGATCTTCAACTAGGGAATGTTGAATAAGACATTCAGCCCATAATTAGTTAACCTAGATCTATCCATGTTAATCATCTCATGCATCCATCGGGTTAGCTCAGTCATGTAATTCATGGTTTTGAATGTAAGAAGGAGATATGATATGTTTTTCGGTTTGGCTCGATGAAGGCTTTTGAGTTCGTATTTCTTCCGCACCGTACCGATCCTATTTATAGGGTTTTTTCGAAGCTCATAGAGTCCTACTATAACTCAACCATTGACCAATCTCAATTGCCCCAGGACTTGTAGGTGGCCGGCACCGGCCACGGATGTGGCCCGACCCGTTTTCGTGGTTTTCGTTGGCCCGAGCAATCCTTGGACTATTTTTGCCTCGAGGCCATGGCGCATACTCGTGTTATTCTTTTGGACCATGTACTTGAGATTTTCCTTTTTCCTTTTTATTATTTTTTAGGGGGAATGGGGGCTAGTGTATTTTTTAAAATTTTGTCTTTGCAACTTTAATAAAAGAACACATTTTTAGAATCGAGTCCCGCATTTCATCCAATTGCATAAGAGTCTTCATTGCAAAGTAAATAATACATTAATAAACAAACACCCTACAAGGATTCATTAATCGGCAACCAACGAAACGACATGGAATCTCCTACGCATCACCATCGGAGTCGTCATCGAAGATGTAGTTCCCAAAGTTATCCAAGATGGATGTAGAGAATCAGCCACCCTACAAGGACCGCTATAAGAAGACCGAGGGAAATAAAGAGGATTCTCATGACGACTAAAGGCTTGCAAAGGAGGGATGTTTAAACTCTTCCCAGAATAATTAGGTCCCGCATCAAAAGTTTTAGGTCGGAATATGCTAGGTCTTGCCTCGGAAGCACTCCTATGATGGGCATGCCGCGAAGAATGTCGTGAAGAACCTTGTCTAGCATTACTACTAGAAGGTATTTGTTGATCGAGAGCATGAGGTTGTGTCTCGGGGACATTAGGGAGACTACCGGAAGAAGGAGCTCCAGATTGGCGCCTCTACAAGATCAAAAGAGTGATATAACAAATCACTAGAAGCTCAATAATATTAGCACTCTACTAATCAAGGACTTACTCGAAAATTAAGAAAAGCTCACCTGGTTAAGAAGTTTTGGATTCCTTGGAGAGTCGATCGAAATTTGATGGACATGGCTCTAGATTTCTCCTAGTTATACTACAAATTTTATTCAATAATATCGAGTAAAGGGAATATCTTTAGCATACAACTAAAGGAAAGAGAGCATACAACTCTTACCCCTCACCAATTTCTAGGGAAGGGATGCCTAACACATTCCTTTTTCGGGATTTATGGAATCCTTACAAAGCGAGAAGGTCCCCCAAGAAGGGTAACATCCATATCGAAGCTTGGGATATGGATATCAGCAGGAGTGAGCTGACAAAAGATGAAGATTAATTGCCATACCAGAAATTCAAGTTACAAAGGAGATATTAAGAACTCACCAATTGATTCATAATACATGCTGCATGATGGGCGTAGGATGTGTTCAAGTTTAAGAATGAGGTAAAAGGATACCCTACCATAGCTACTGCTTGCTCATCCGGAGAAAGAGACCGGAAGTAGAATATGGTCGGAGGTGGATCGACCGAAAAAACGGAGGCCACGTGTTGACTCGGATTTGAGGAGTGACCCTCTCCGCAAGATACCAACAAAACCCAAAAGGACCTTCAAACAAGATCCTTCTTTTGCTTAATTCCTGTTCCATAAGGACATTTTGGGGGAGTTGAAGTTGGGCCCAAGGATGTAAATTGGCCTACATACAAGAATTATCAAGAAATCAACTAGCAAGGATAAAGAGCAACTAGAAAATGGATGAAAATTAGTAAAAATTTAGGGTAGTCCACCACGGGCAGCCCCACAGGTAATGGTACAGGCCGTGGGCAAGGTCAGAGGGCTAAAAATGTGGTCAAAGGTTCTCTTAAACACGTTTTGGAGCACGTTTTGAGAAGAGAAGAAGCATACCGAGTCCACACGGTTGAGGGCTGACCTCAAGAAGTCTATTTCATGAATCTTTGGACGTTGAAGGTAGACTTTGGCCCATGATGCGGATGCTCGAAAATATGGGTCGATTTATTGAGCTAGGAGAGAGATGCGGGAATTTTTCGGCTATAGGGCCAAAGAGTGACGAAGGTAGTCATGGTTTTTGTACAAATTTCGGTCATAGGCTAAAGGTTCTCCCAAAAGCACAAACCGGATAAAATAGTAAAGTCATAAGGAGTTATTGTCATCCCACCGAATGGAAGATGGAATGTGTTAGTAGTATCCCATAAGCGCTTGCTAATGGCTCTAATGGGATCCCTCTCCGTCTTATCAGTAAGATAGTATAAAGCGATATAAAGAGGTCCGAATCCGGCATTATACATGACATTTTTCAGAGGAAAGTTCATCCTCTCACATGTTTCCATGAATTTGGGAATGACTCCACTACTTCGAATCGAGCCTTTCTACAAGACAAAATCCAACAAGATTTTGGTTAAAGAGTTATTCCAAATGAGTAAATGAAGAAGTTTAAGCCAATTAGCATACCGAAGAGGAAATAACCAGCGAGGAAACATGGTTTTCATCCACAACTAGAAGGTCACTTGGATTCTATTCCCTTTGAGGATGCCATTCTCGTTCAAGGAAAGAGTCTTGAGTAAGACTTTGTGCTTTAGTTCTTCCAGCAGGATGAGCTCTTCTTCTAGACATTTTTATGACAAGAAGCTTTCGAGAACCAACTAGTTTTCAAGAAGAAGCAAAGCAAGACAGCGAGAAAAGAATAGCAAGAGTAAGGAAAAGAGTTGGTGTGCGAAATGAAACACACCATACACTCCCTTTTATAGGTAAATTCGGTCAAGGCATCCGAGCACATAAGACAAGAGTCAAGCAAGTAGTGGGGAACCAAGGGAATTCAGTAGGACACACGGGGGCTACGCTGCCAAAGGCTTGCCGGTGCCGGCCACAAGGTGTCGAGAGGCCTAATCGGCAACAACCTTTGCAACGTAGCCCATCTCCCTAGTCTATGCAGGTTTGTCCAATCGAGACATGTGATCTTTGTCCCTTGTGCATGCAAGTGGGAGTTTCCTGGCCCACTAATCAACTTTTTCGGAATAGTTTTATCGATCTGTCTTTTTACTCGAATTACTCGGGTAGAGCACCGAACTTTTGTCAATTCGGTTATGAACTAACAAGTATGCTAGCACATCGGATTATTTAGCCAAGCTTCGGATGAAAGAACGATAAGAGTTTCAGCACCAAAATATACCAAGCTTCAGGCTTTGATCAAGCCAAGCTTAGGATCCTTTTACCAAACTTCGGAATGCATGCATCACGATCAAGTTCAGGTTCCATTTTGGAGTTTAGGTTTGATTACAACCAATTCCGAGAAACATATAATACCTTACAAAACTCGAGGTAAGTAACCTTTGGTGTTTACTTTGACCCTTTGTCTTTTAGACTCGGTCAAAGTAGGGGCTAACTGTAGACACCTAAAAAGTATCGTCCTTTATCTCTTTATTTCGTATTTTTATTTGTTGGCCCGATGATGATAATCCCGGGTCCTGTTCGAGGATCTGGATCTTGGACTATGATCAATTGGTGCAACGTAAGCCGATAAACCACACAAAACCCCCAGCATGAAATAAACAGACCTTTTGCCTTGGGTCGGTCCACAAATCCTCGTTCTTTCGGACCATCCAAGAACCAGGCCGAGTCTTTAGAGATTGTCAAGTTCGATGCTGTGTGTCGGGAAATTCCAAGTTCAAGAGTACCGCATTCTACTTTTATCCAAAGTACAAGGAGCTGAAGACTTGAAGACGGCTTTAAAATGTTGCATTTCATGATCAAGAGCATCAAAGTGCTATGTTTAAGCTTCACAAGATGATCCACACGAGACTAGAAGCTTTCCCCTCGGAATGACGTCGTGACCGGCGCTTACCTTATAGAAGCATAAAGTGGAACACTCGTGTTTTCGCTTGGAGAGTCCTTGGAGACATAACAAGCGCATGAAACCCTAGGACACCCTGTTGACCGGTGCTCGCCATCCGATTTTATCCCTTTCGATCCGATTCTATCTCTTAGGATTTGGCCTGGTTTATTTTCAATTGTTTAGACGGCTAAATGGAGGCAAACCCTAGGTTATTTGTGACCTAGGTCCTCTCCTATAAATAGAGAGCCTTGGCTCTCATTCCCATACGACTTCCTGTCTTAGCATCACGCTATAGAAAGTTAACCGGAATTCTCTTATCTAAACATGACTTTGTCGAAACGAATCTTAAGCATTCGTCTAATTATTGCTTTCCGCCGTTCGATCCGTGCAAAGAGCTAAAGAATATTCAATTATTCTAATCTTTGGGCACTTATTCAACTAATCATTACCATACCCTATGCATATATCTCACAACAACAGGCCCTTTTCTTTTACTTGTCGTCGTTGCATCGAGAGATCGAGTGTGGAGATCCAAATTAGCGAGGTGGGACAACTTGAGGGAAATTTTTTAGTCTTCGTACGGTTTATTTACTTTCATGGTTTTATCGCTTTCCGTATTGTGGTTTAAGAGATCTAATTGCTCTTTTTAATTCCTCCCGACTAAGGTAATTCTTTTATTTCTCGCGTTTCTTTTCTTTATTGCTTTCTTTATCGCTTTCTTTATTGATTTCTTTATTATGTTTGGTTGCTTTTAATTTCGCATCGCATGCTTGCTTGCTCGTTTGTTTTACATCATTTTAATTCACAAGTTGAACTAGTAATGGTTGTCTTCGGACGGGCGGAATGAAAGGGTTTGTCCCTACGTTTTGTACCCTCGCCCCAAATCCGATTCTTGGTTCAAAGACCAAAGGAGTCATTTTTAGCCTTTTTGGTCTTAGTTTTCCCGTACTAAGATCGAGAGAGCAAATCTTTATTTTTATTTTTGTTAGTTTTTTTCCCAAAACCGACTGGTGACTCCCTTACTTTATGTTTTGTTCTATTTAAATTTGTATCTCGGTGTTTTGTGGCTGCAAGGATAGTAACCTAATGTTTTGGATCTGCCTACCAAGGCAGAGGCCGAGGCCGACTCCATCAGCCCCTACCTCTGGCCGGTGCTCGCCTTCGTCCGGCACAAGCCGTCGCATCTACTCGGGTGGTTGACAGGTGAGGCTTCGGTCGAGATTGGTGTTTTCACACCGGTCCGGCCGTAAAGCCTCACGGTAGGATTGAAACCCTAGCTTTATTTATTCCTTAATTAGAAAATAAGATCCCAAAAATTCTGAAAATAATTGCTAAAATAAAAAGGCTAATAAAACCGCCATTTAACTTTGCTTAATTTGGTCTAAATCAGATTTAATAAAATTCGAAAATCTTAATAAAAGGTTGATCCCCACATTCTAAAATCTGATTTCTAAAACCATCTTCAAAATCAATCCTTAAGAAAAAGAGACCCGACACATAGTGGGAAGCTCGGCGGGCCCCGGTCGGTCGCGATTCCTATAGATGTATGGCCACCTTATGTAACCAACGATCTGCCCCAAACCATGTTTTACTTTAGTTGCCCTAGAGGAACATTCGGAGATGACGAAGGGGTATCCTTATACATTTTTCTTTATCCTCATAATTCAGGAAAGGTCATGACTCGTACTATAATTTTGTACTCTTTCTTGTTTAGCTTTGTTTCTTGTATGGAAACTAACCTCATTTTGACCGAGGCACTTCCGGGTGACATCTATATTCCTCCTCTAAAAGTGCATGTTTCCTTGCTTGGAGATTCTTTGAATATTGTCTCGATTCTTAAGATTGTAGAGTCGAAGTGCGCGGTTCATCTATTCCCGAGAAATTGGAAAGGGGTGAGAGTGTTGTGCTCTCTTTCTAATGATTTGCTAGAATACCTTTCTTTGTTAGGATAAGTTTTCAGTATGATAGAGAGCAGTCATGGAGGATGTCCATTGGATTTCAGTCTACTCTTCGTGCTTTTAGAGATCTATTCAGTAGTCGTGCACTCGATCATCTTAGTTAAGCTTAGTTAGTCGAAGTGATAACCTTTAAGATTTTAGTTTATATGCTAATATTTCTTTTTTATTTATAGGGTCGTCGCCCTAGGTTTCCTTCTTTAGGAAGTGACCTTAGTGGCTCCGGAGTTCATAGGAAGATGCCTAAACAACCTCGGTCACCGGTTAGTGGTGCTGCGGGGTCAAGTTCTTCCCGATGTGCTAGCGGACAAAGTACTCCTAGAGCTGGGCATAGCATGTCCGGAGTTGGCGTCGATGTTGTACCATTACGGGCGTATGAGCCATTTGATAGGCCTTATGACCTCAAAGGTCTTCTTATAGTGGGCCGTATTATGGGGCCTTATAATCTTCTTAAGCACTCGAGGCTAGCTCTTCTTAGATACCTAAAGGTAGGTGAGCTTCAACCTCTCTTGCAGATGACATGGGTAACTACCTCTTTAGAGGCACCAATGCTTACTTCATGGATAATGACAACGATCACGCGATAATTCTTGTTGGGTGCTTTGTTTGTTAATTATATATTGTATGGTATTTTGGACTTATTCAAAAATATGAATGTAAGAGTTGTTCTAAACAAGTGCCATATTTATTTATATGATTTGAAAAAATTCAAAGAAAAAACAAAAATATGCACTAATATCCTCTATTCCCTTTTTGAAAAAAATAATTAAAAGAATGAAGAAAATCCATAAGTGTAGCAATTTGGTCATGAGTAATATGGGGCTAAAATGCTGATGAAAAGTGGGCCGAAAAGTAGATTGGACCAAAAAATGAATCAAAACGACAATGCACGAGTGATTACTAAAGAAGAAACGGGTGAGCCGACTTCAACCTCTAGACTAAATTGCACTATTCCTGTAGGCAGCGATGACTAGGGAGCTAGGCCACGTAGAAAAAAATGCATTATAAATTCTAGTGTGAAAACACTACTCGTAGAACTCATATGAGATGAGCTGAATCTCAAAATACCCCAAAATGCACATTTAAAATATGAACCATGAATTTCGAAGTTGAACTTTGTAACGTCGCACGTCACCCTGTGGACGTCCTACTTGAACACCCACAAGGATACCTTAATTAGCCTAATGGACAACTAGCGCAGTGGAAACTCTTATAAAATTTAACCCAAAGTTGGATAGGTGGTACATACAACTTTATACATATTTAATCATATTGATAACGATTATGCAACCTCAAAGTAAAATATATCTATTTTTTTTGTTGACATAGTTTAGAGCATAAACAAGTAGCAAAATAGCGAGTTATACAAACTCAAAAGTAATGGAGCCTTCCCAGTTTAGGCTCCAAAAGTTTCATCCGTTGGCCTTCTTAGATGCTTCCCCGATCTCTTTGACTTTTAAAACCTGAAAAATAGTGAGGTCATGAGCTCTCCGAGCCCAGTGAATAACCTTTACCTTCCCCGTCGTTGCACTTTGCACATTAACTAGTTAACACGTAATCATATAATACACATAAACATATGTAACATCCAAACATGAACCATGGAAGGTATTATGTGAATGCAAATATTTGTTGCACATAACTCACAAAATTCTCGTTCATGTCACTTGGATACTTAAGTACTCATAGATAAACAAAACAAATTGTATGCATATTTATTATAAGACGAGCAATTTGACTATCTCGATCATACTTGTCCCATTCCAGGTTCGATTCAAAGACCCTCGTGTTTACTCAAGTCCCTAAACAAACTCTGCTGCTTGTTTATTCACTAAACTAACTATAACTGTCCCATACCAACCATACCCCTTGGGCTCATAGTCCTCAATCGAGTCCAAAAGAAATCAAACTCTGCTAAGTTAGTTAAATAATCCGGCTATAACCACAACTCATGAATACATAAAATCATATACATATATAAAATAGATTTTCGCAAACTCGTTTAAATCACACAATATATTTCTTCACATAAATCCAATAACCACGCATATACTTAAAATCAAATATATCATAGTCTCACAAATATCATAAGTCGGAATCCATATCATAAACCTTTCTAATCAAAATCGGAATACATACCCATATCATATCATAATATTCTTATAAAAACGAAAGTTCTTAGCTTAGGAGAAATCAACCCATGACCCACACATAAGAATCATCACAACAAAAGGGTGATAAAAAAATCCCGAAAGCACCAGCAGTAACTCATTCATATGGTACTCGTAGACACCGAAAACATGTCACTCTTATCTCTTTTATTTCGTATTTTATTTTGTCAGCCCAATGATAAAATCCCAGTCCTGTTTACGGATTCGGATCTTGGTGGAGTCCGATTGGCATGACGGAAGCCAATAAACCACAAAAACCCTTCGCACCAAAAATCAACCTTATTTGCTTTGGGCGGCCCACAAACCCTTTTTTTCAGCCGGTCCAAGCTTGGGTCAACGCTAATGTCAAACTTTGGCCAGCACCGTGCATCAAGCCTCACTGCCTACTAAACACTACATTTCGTCTTTAGCGTCCAATCGAGCCGCGAAACTCAATTTGTTTGTACTTGGGAAACGGAAGCCAACTGCACAAAACAATGGCGTATTTGGTCGACGCCGTGCTTCATGGTGTTTTTTACCAACGCGCTGTGTTTTACTCTAGAGACTAGCTACAACACGGAAGGGTACTTTGACCAAACGACATCGTTTTTGGCCGGTGCCGCGATTCTTGGCCTTGTCCTTGGGATTTCGGTTCAAAAGATTTAGTCCGATTTTTTCTTATTTTTTAGCCGGTTCATTATTGTATTTTGGACGGCTGTTTAGCTACTCCTTAGGTCATTTTGTGACCTACTCTCTTCTCTATAAATAGAGACCTCAACATCTCATTTAGCAATGACCATTTCTTATGTTGTTGAATAACCGAGAGAGGGCCATTTTCCTAGGTAAAACACTCGCTGAAATATAGTTAAGAGCTACTAAATGTCTGTAAGGTATTCCGATCTCTTGGCTTCCTTTCAGCTAATCCTCACTACAATACCGATATTCATTCCCCCAATCTTCATCATTTTCATTCTCATACATCATTCTACCTCCATAAAATTCACAAAAGCTGCTTTCAATACTCGTTCACCACTTGTCACACTTCTAGATCCGGTTCGAGATTAAGATCGGCAGGTGGGACAACCTGAGGGTGTTCATTTCCTTCTTGGTTTTAACGATTTATTTAATTATTGCATTTTATCTCTTTACGTATTGTGGATACAAAGATGTAATTGTTTTAAATTCTTCCCTGCCCATTGTAATTTATTTTTATCGCTTTCCTTTTTGCTTTTCTTTATCGCTTTTCTTTATTGTTTTCTTATTTATTTTATTGATTTATTTGCGTGCCTTGGTTGATTTAAATTCTAGTATTGGTATGTTGTATGCTTGCCTGAAACATGTTTCTTAAACTCACATCTCAAACTAGTAAAGGCTATCCGTTGACGGGCGGAATGGAAGGGTTTGTCCCTACGTTTTATACCTTCATCCCCGAATCTAGATTCTCGGTTCTACACTGATGGAATCCAATTTTAAACCTCTTTTAAGCTTAGTTTTCCCATACTAAGATTGGAAGAGTCTTCTTTTATTTTTGTTAGTTTTTTTTCAAAATTAATTGGCGACTATTATTTTCCTTTTTATTTCTCCTTAAATTGCTATTTAGAATTTCGATTTAAAATAGCAATAATCAAATTTCATTTCTGACATTTTAAGCCATGGACCGAGACTAAGTTCCTCGAGTCACGGCCCATGGCTGGTGCCGAACGGTCACCATACAAGGCTTTGGTCCAAACCATTGTTTTCACACTGTTTTGGCCCATAAGTCTTGCGGTAGAAATAAACCTAATTTTTGTCATTTTCCCAAATCACAAAATAATATCCCGAGGTTTCTAAAAATAATTTTTAAAATGATTAATAAAATTGCCAAATGCTACTTTACTTAAACTATTCTAAATTAAATTACAAAAATTGGAAATCTCAATAAGAGATGCATATCCATTTCTAATAAACATTCAAAACCATCTTTCAAAATCATCTTCGGAAAAGAGACTTGACATTCTTGAGGAAGCGCGGTCACTCGGCTCCCTCTACGGAGCGGACGGACAAGGCCGATGGTTTCTATACTGGCGACTCCGAGTGGGGAATGTGTCACTTATTAAGAGGGTGAGACTTGAACATTTAAGTTGTGAGTTTTTTTAATTTGTTAAATGAAGGTTTGCTCTTGGAGAGTCATCGTCACCCTAGAGGGGGTTGAATAGGGTGATAAGGAAATTTTAACAAACTTAGAAACTTTAAGCTTGAAAAGAATGAACAAGAGAATATGAGTCTAGATTGGACTCGGAAAAGTGTATACTCGGATATATGTGGAAACCCTCCTGAGGCACAAAACCACGAGACAGTGCTAATCCAAGCACCAAGTCAAATCCACTACTTTGAATCCTCAAAATACAACAGATCGACTTAACCGGAATTGCTCCCTTAAACAATTCCTTAAAGAGTTTTCCTAGACTCATAATTTCCCTTATCCGATATAGTACTTCCTAACTAAGGTAACCTTTATAACTAAGGACAAGCTGAGCTGAGTTAACCCTTACGGCTCGGTCAAGGAACCTTACTCGAAATTAAGAAAAGTATGTGACTGATTACATGACTTTACAACTCGGAAAAGTATTAAGTACAAACTTGGAGTTGTAAGAAAAAGATTGAATAAGTATTATACTAAGAGATATAGTTCAGCAATGTGTTCAGCAATCTTCAAGTCTTGTGAAGTGGCTTCTATTTATAGATGACCAAGCGAGTCACTCGTTGTGTTTCGGTTCGAATAGAAATCTTTCCTAGCCGTTGTAACGGCTCTTCTAAGTCGCTCGGAAAAGATTCGTTGGGATGTGAACATTGTGCAACTGGTGATGTCCGAAAAGTAAGGTGGAAACCATCGTTGAGCTTAGCTTTGAAGTTTTCCAATGTTGGAAACAAACAACCACGACACGGCGTCCGAGCCTTGTTCGAAGTAGATAAGCCTTGTCTGCTGGTAATTGACAGCTTGAAGCCGGTTACTTTTGTAATTCAAAAATGAGATAAAAAGTAAACCACTTTGGTTCTCAAAGTATAAAATAGTTTGATCCAAGATTAGGCACAAATAATAATTTAATTAAGACAATTAAGTGCATAATTATCTTAGGCTGAGAAGAGTGGAATTTTCCGAGTCTAATATTCATTATACTCAAATTCCATCAAAGCCAGTCCTAAGAAAGATCAAGTTAAAAGAGTGAAAACATCGAGTATAAAGACTTGATCCGGACAAATAATTCACAAACAAACAATACTGAGTTAAAGAGAGGAATTAACGTTGTAATTCACTTTGCATTGATATATGTAGTCGAACTTAGATAAAAGTGTTAGAGAGATTATTTGAACATGCGATAAATCGAGTGCTTGTCCGAGTGAGTCGAAACACTAATGCAGAAGATATACAAGTATGTGTTTTCTAAGTCGAGTCAAAAACGAATGAAAACTTATACGAGAGTTTCTATAAAACTCAGAATGACTTGTAATCAAAACTTAGGAGGAATGAGGTTTGTACCGAGTCTTCATGTAGTACTCGGAATGATTTAGATTCGAGTCCGAGTCATCAATCTCCCCCTTTTCGATGAAAGGCATTCCACACTCGAGATAGAAACTTTGTCGGTGTAAATCATGAGTTTTCATTCTTACTCGATAGAACATATCAAAATAAGAAGTACTGAGTGAAGTGTATTGCATACTCGGAAAAGGCATTGGAGATACTATCACTACTTAGAACATTTATGTGGATAACACATTTAGTAAAGACAAAATATGAACAACTATATCGGAGCGGAACAATAAAAAATATGAACGAGATATATCGAGTAGAAAATAAATAATAAGAGATCGAATCGAGAAAGAGTTAACTCGGAAAGAATTCTCGCTCAAAGAAAGAAAATTCATTCATATATACAAGAAAAAAAAATACAAGAAAGAGGATGAGCTCCTCTAAATATAAACAACATCAATTTTTCTATTGTTCTCCCCTTGCCTTTCAACAAAAACAAAAACAAAACTAGGGAAGAACACATCAAGAAGATATAGTTGATGTTTAGAAAAAACAAAAAGAAAACTAAAGAGAAGAAATTAAGGCGGGGGTGCTGGGGGTACCGAGGGTGCTGAAGTGGATGAGTTTGCAGTGCGCATGCGTTGGTAGGCTTGGGATGACGTTGAGGACCGTGGCGGCGACAGCACCGGGATATCCGGTAGCACTTCGGTTCTAATTGACTAGCCCAAAACTAAGTCATCTAGGGGTTCATCGTCCCGGAATACTGCGAAGGGAGGTGCTTCTTCCGTTTTGACCACTGTGAACCGACCAATATCCATAGGGTCTTCGACCCACCCAAACTGCTGTTTGAGCTAATCGGTTCCGGTTCGGGGACTTCAGCACTGGTCCCTCTTGCTGAGCGGCTTCCTCCTTCTTTTCTTCTTCCTTCTTCTCTTCCTCTTTTTCCTCGAGTTGAGCTGCTTCAGCCGCAACTTCTTCTTCTTTTTCAACCTCTATGGAAGGGGACTTGGCGGGGCTCGAGGACTCCTCGAAGTTTCCGATCTTTGTAGGTCCTGAGCAGCCTTGGATCTCCTTTCTCGGAGGAGCTAAAGTTGTTCTTGTTGCTCCTTGATTAGGCCCTTCATCTCGAGGAGTAGAACCTAGTGGTCTCGGATCCGAGATCGAGCCATTTTCCGGTTGATGACCGGACTTTGAAGAACATTTTTGTAGGAACGGAGATTGGCCCGAAATTCTTCGGTCATGGAGGAGATCTTGTTTATCAAGACTGTAGACAAGGTAGCCGAGGCTGCAGGAGGTGGTTACGAGGTGGATGCACCATCGGGTGGAGGAGGGAGAGATAGGGGAATCTAAGTCCGAGTATGAGGAGGAGGTGAAGGGGGCTTCAATTCTAACCCATTGACCCGGACACAAGGCTTGATTTCCTAGTACCCATATCCCGGAAGTTCCTTCCTTCCCACTACAATGGCAGCCTCGGACATCTCAACGGATCTTTTCGAACGACTCGGAAGAACCGTTACAACGGTCACAAAGGACTCGTATTCGGAAGATAGTCACAACGGCTAATCCGCTTGGTCATCTATAAATAGAAGCCAACTCTCAAGACTTAAAGATTGCTGGAATTATTATCAATACACATTACTTAAGCAAAAGTCATTGTAACATGAAAGTGGGCTTGGGTAATAAGTTTTCTCGATGCAACCGACCATCTCTATTTACTAGTTTAAGTTGGACATGTTAGGGTCTCATCAATCTTCTATTTACAACTCCTAACATACTTTACGAGTTATAAAGTCTTGTAATCGGTTACATATTATTTCTTACTTTTTGAGTAAGGTCCGTTGACTGAGTTATAAGGGTTAACGCAGCCTCGCTTCTCCCTAGTCTGTAAAGGTTACCTCGGTTAGGAAGTACTAGATCGGATAAGGGAGCTTCTAAGTCTAGGAAAACTCTGTAAGGAATTATTTAAGGGAGCAATTCGATTGAGCTGATCTGCTATATTTTGTGGATTCAAAATAATGGATTTAACTTGGTGCTTTGATTAACACTGGTCTGTGGTTTTCTACCCCGGGAGGGTTTCTACGTATAATTGAGTTCACACTTTTCCGAGTCTAATCTAAACTCGGATTGTCTTGATTACTCCTTTCAAGCTTTAATCTTCCGAGGTTTGTTTAAATCTCCTCATCACCCTATTCAGCCCCCTCTAGGGTGACTAAGAAAACTTTCAATTGGTATCGAGCCCGGCCTTTTAGAAAAGATCTAACAATCCAAAGGTCTAAAGATCAAATGGCTTAGAACAACGGAGAGTTCGATGAAGGAAGATCTTCTAGCGGACCACTAAAGTTCAAAGGATCAAATTTTGTACACTTGGAAGAAACACATGGAATGTTTTCTATCTGGATCATGATGAAGATGTATGGAACATCATACAAGAAGGCAAATACATTCTAATGAAGATGGAAGATACAAGACCCGTGCCTAAAGCAAAGTTCGAATATACCACTTAAGAGGCGGAAAAGGTTAGAAAGAACTTTAAAGCGATGAACATTCTGATGTGTGCCATCAGCTCGGAAGAATACAACAGAATGTCGACTTGTGACACGACCAAAGATGTGTGGGACACTCTTGTCAACACATATGAAGGTACCAGCCAAGTAAGACAAGCGAAGATAAGTCAATATCTTAAAAAATAAGAGCTGTTCAAGATGGAGCCGAAGAAAACATCACTCAAATGTTTATACGCTTCACCGAGATTACAAACAATCTCAAATCTCCGGGTAGAAAGATTTCCTATGAAGAGATGTGTATAAAAATCCTAAGGAGTCTACCCAAGAGAAGATGGGGTCCCAAGATGACAGCCATTGAGGAAGCTCGGAACCTCTAACAACTAAAGTCGGACGAACTAATTGGGAAGCTACTTACCCATGAAATCCATCTCGGAAGAAGAGGATGCCGAAGTCGGCACTAAAAATAATATTGCGCTGAAGGCATCGAAAGCGAGAGGAGAAAATCCGAGTTCCTCGGATTCGGAAGAAGATCCCATGGCACTCATTGCTCGAGGCTTCAAAAAATGATGAAGCACAAGAAATGGGATAAAGAGGCCAAGGGAAGAGTTCTATAAGAAAGATAGAAAAGGTAAACACTCATCTCCTTCAAAGTTATCTTTAACTAAGAACTCCGGGTGTTTAGAATGTGGCAGCAAAGATCACATAGTTAAAGACTGTCCAAGGAGAAAGAGGGATAGAAAGAAGAAGAAGGCTATGATAGCCACTTAGAGTGATGAAGATTCATTTGAAGAAGATGAAGACTCGGACGATTCAAAAATGTCCGATGGCTCTATGAGACTCGGAAGCTGAATCCGAGTCGGACTCGACAACTCGGACAATGGGGAGACAAATCCTCGGGAGGTAATTGAATATTTCCTCAAGGTTTCCAAAGTTGATTTAGCCAAATATATTTACACTTTGGAAGTCAATTCTGATTTTTCACAATATAAAGAGTAACTTGAGTCTCTTACTTCGAGAGCATTAGTTTGAAAAATGAATCGGAAAAACCGAGACTCACTTGTAAGATAAAGCTAAATGAAACAGGACCTAAAATGATTATCTAGAGAGGTTTACCATGAATGATGCACGTAGCTTGCTTTTATAAGCGAGTACAAGAAGATCTTGAAATGATAGTAGATCCTTCCTTATTGTATGAGTTTGTTTCCTCGGCTATCTTGACGGTCGCGCATAATCCCTCAATTCAAGGTATTTGATCTTCTCTCCTTACTCAACTCCCATTGCACTATTTAATTAAAGAGAGAACATTTCCCTATCTTTCGACATGTGTTTTTCGCGAAATATTGCCACTTTACTTCCATTTGGTATCGGCAAATGACAAAAAAGTCCCTTATGTTTCGTAAATAATAAATTAGTAGCTTGAGATATTATTTTTTAACAGTTTACTACCCTACTTTTTAAATTTCAGGGTAGTGGACTGTTAAAAAATCATATCTCACGATATTAATTTATTATTTACATATTTGTGTGACTTTTTTTTTTTTTTTATCATTTAGCAATGCCACGAGTAACTCTTTTCGTAAGCTAAGGCGCACTGCTCATAAGTGGAACATTTTAAGCCGCTTTTCTTCCTTTCATGGGGCTATCATATATGCAAAATTGACATTTGAATCACAAAGTTAGTCAAAATTGAGTGTCACCTTATTCTTAAAATACCCCAAAACTTGAGTGTTATTTAACCGTGAAAAAAAATACACATGTATATCTACAGCTCATATAATAATCCTTAGTAAGTAATTTATATTTTAAATAGTTAATCAAAATCATATACCCTAGATTAATAAACATGGACTTATCGAACATTATTTCGAGCGGTTCTACCAGTAATTAATATCATTATAAATGGATGTTATTTGATTGTATTATTAAAATTATTATTAATGTTTGTGCTATTAGTGATATTGTTAATATTACAATTTCATGGAATAACACTACTAGAAAACTGCAAATTTGCAACGGAAATAGCGACGGAATGTCGGCAAATAGCGACGGAATTTCGGAATTACCGACGGAATTAGCGACGGAACTCTTCCGTCGCTGAAAAACAGTCGCTAAATATCAGCGACGGAAATTTTCAATTCAGCGACGGATACCATTTACGTAGCTGATGGAAATCAGCGACGGAACGACATTCCGTCGCTGATTTAGCGACGGAAGTGAGGGATTTCCGTCGCTGAATCGGCGACGTACAATCCCCTAATTCCGTCGTTGAAATCCGTTGCTAATTAGCGACGGAATATGGGGTTTTCCGTCGCTACTTTCCGTCGCCGATTGAGTACTGTTCGTCGCTGATCCGTCGTTGTTCCGTCAAAAATTCTGAATATTATTTTCTAATTATTCATTACCCTAGTACAGAAAATTGTGAATGGATATACAAATCCACCATTCACATATGTGACACTTACATTTGGCATTTACATATGCCGACCACAAATAATTCATCAAAGTTGGATATACAAATCCAACTTACATGTTCAACATCATCAACAACCATAACATACTTAAAACAAATTCACAAGTTCAACACAACAAACAAACAATAACTCGCAAGAAACCTCAAACACATTGAAATAGTTTGCAAAGTGGTGATCACCAATATATACAAAAGTTCACATTTGAATTCACTCATCCTCTTCCTCATCCTCATCCTCTTCCTTATCCTCTTCCTCTTGTGGTTGTGGTGGTCGACGGTGAGATCCGGATGCTTGCTGAGACTGCAGAAATTCATTCATACGTGCTATTGGCTCAGCGAAACTGTCGACCTGTGCCTTAAGATGCCTATTTTGCAACTCAAGCATCCGACAATGCTCAATCCATTGCTGTACCTCAGAATTTAAAGTATGCACTTTTTCTCTCCATTCCGGGTCATCTGCAGTGAGACGGTTTCGGTGATTTGAAGGGCGTTGTTGGTTTCAAGTTTCTAGCCTCGGATCCAAGTCCATAAATGCGACCTTTCTTGTTCGCATTGGCTTTGACCCACAACTCTTGTTGTGAAGGGGTGGGGACATGATCCTCGGAAGAGTTGGGGTCATCATCGGAAGTTTGAGTGGGTTGAGTGTTTTGCAACTCTTCCCACTCTTTTTGAAACTTCTCCTGAATATAATATAAATATTTGAGGCATGTAAATATCACAGGCTGTTAACGAAAACAATAGATAGAAAAATATGCGGAATTCATATATATGGTTACTCACGTAAATGGCCTTGGATTTTTTGTCCACCCATTCGTCCTTTTTGTTTTGTGCGTTTTTGAAAATTGTTGGGTCGGTAGAGGCTGAACTCCTTTAAGCTCCTTCATCTAAAATTAAAAACAAGTTAGTAGAGAATCAATTTACCAATATGAACATGTTAACGAGTTGCATGCGTAATCAATAAGAAAAGGGTATGTTCAAATCGCCGCTTATGCTCTGTCATAGGGATTGAGCCACAAGTATGGAGTGATGAACCAAGTCCCCCGATCGGCATGACGGTTTTTCCGAGCTTGCTCGCGGAACTTCTTGTATTCAGCGGTTTCCCAATATTCGAGCGACTCGCGCCAGTAGTTGTCACCCAACCATTTCGGCTTCTTCTTAGTTTTCCTCGCCTTGAGCATGAAGTCCTTCAAGCGATCACCGCCTTTCTTTTCAAAATTTCTTCGATTTGGACTTCATCGGTTGGAGACCAAGTGAAAAATTTCTATATGAATAAAAACGTAGTTTATAAGTTATGAAATTATAATATAATGTTCGAACATGCACAATAAGTGATTATGTTATCCGAACTTGAGAAAACTAATGATTTGTCATTACCTTAAACTCAGAAAACCACCGATCACGTTGTGATCGAGGGACTTTACCCCATGTAGGCCAAGCTCCATCGTACTTGCTTTGGAAGATGTGGGAAATCGTACCTACAACTTTGTCAATGGGGTAGAACCTAATCAATAAACATATAAAATAGTTAGTTCAAGTAATAACTAATATGCTTAATTTATTTTATTATTTATTATCACACTTACCCTTCACCATTTGGCTCAATTCGGATCTTTTCTCAGCTGCTAGCGCTACTTGATTGAAGACAAGGATCCTCGTTCCCTGTATTAGTTGGTCCTTCATTTGTAGGCATTTGTGGTGGCCGTTGTTCGGAACCAACGTGGATGCGTGGTACATTATTTGTACCATATTGGTGATATGCATATGTACTCGATGGGTTTGAGTACATATGGGGTTGCTCGAGAATATGGAGGGTTTAGAAAGAAAGACCCACCCAGTGGGTTTTGCATGTGTGGGAAGTTTGGGAGTTGGAAAAAGGGAGGGTTGGGAATAAATGACCCCCAATGGAGTTTGGTTGTGAGGGGAATGTGGAGATAGTGCTCCACCGCAGGAGTTTGAAGGTTCCGAGGGTTTTGAGAGGGGGTAGAAGTGCTGACATCATTACCTTCCCCATCGGTAGTGGTGTTTCTAGCCCTTCCCGAGTAGCTGATCTTTTGGTTCCGCTTCTACCTCTCTTCATTTTTCCGTACATAAACAAGTAATTCACACTATTAGTAAACATCCAACGGTTCAAGTGATTTCATATAAAACAACATATAAATAATAGTAAACATATAAACATGTAAGCGTAGATATAAATCGAAGCATGTGAATAAATTACGCTTCAATTGTTTCACCTTTATTACATTAATAAGAATTCATTCGATGACAACATAAATGAAAGTTGTACAATATAAAACAAACCCAACAAAAGAACATTATCAACTACTCATCATCCTCATCATCGGTGTTATCATCATCTTCTTCACTATCCTCTTCGGCATCATTGAACAGGGTATGTTCTTCTTCGTCATCGGTGATGTTATCATCATCCCATTCACCTTCTTCATCTTCTTCACCTTCCTCTTCTTCACTAACATCCTCAATCTCATCTTCTCGGTTTAAAATAACATCATCAACTAATTCTTCTGCTGAGCTTGAGTTATCAATCAAAGTTTACGGCAAAGTTTCTATTATTGGATCGACTGTACCCATACTATCCTCTTGGAATGCACGGGGAATAGTATATTGGTCATCAACTCGGCCCTTGGTTTTGATGCCACTACGACGAACCAATTCGGTTTTCTCTAGGGACCCCTTGTGGATATGACATATAATACACCTGAGTTGCGGTGCTAGCAAATATGAAAGGATCGTACTTACGATAATGCCTTGTACGATGCACTTCGACATACGAACTAAATTTATGGCACCGAGTTCCCCGAGGACGACTAGGGTCAAACCAATCGCATTTAAACAGCACACACCTTTTTATTGATTCACCAACATATTCAACTTCAACAACCTCTTGCAAGATGCCGTAGTAATTATTTTGAACATGTCCTCCATCGGTTACGTTAAGCTTGTCGTACAGCAACAAATTAAACCACTACTTAAACTTATAATAAACAATATAGCAAGGGCAAGTAGGGATCGAATCCACGAGGAAAGATATAATAACATGCAAGTTTTAATCTAATTAAATTTACTACTCTTAAAAACAAAACAGAAAATATAAATTAAAATCAATAACTAAAATTCATAGAAAATTATCTAATAACTAAATAAATAATTTATACAGAATAATAAAACTACAATAACCCAGAAATATTTTTGTATATTTTTTAGAATAATTAAAACAGAAAACTAAAGCAGAAAATAAACAAATTCTAAAACAGAAAATTAAATAAGTAAAATTCTGCACTAAAATAATTACGAAAATAAATACTAAAATTACCCAGAATAGTAATACTAATTTTCTAAACCTAACCAGACCCTAAAAATATAAAAACAAAATTTAAAATCTAATTTATGAATTTATTTTATTAAAAACCTGCAGTAATTAAATTCAAGAATTAAATCTGAAAAAATATCAAATTAATTCCAAAAATTCTAAAATTTAATCACAGCAAACTAGGACTCTATCTAAACCCTAAAAGAAAATAAAACACGAAAAATAACAAAAGAAACTATTTTTAAACTAATTTCTAACAAACTGACTCAAAAATAATAAAAACTAACAGAAAATTAAATCTGAAAATTAAAATATATAATGACTCAAAATTAAATTAAAATAAAATTACTAAAACTAACCTAAAATACTGATCTTTAGGGGGTTTAATGAAATTGATAATAAAAGACTATAACTTTATAAGTAAAAATCAATAACTCAAGAGAATAACTAAAAGCAAACAAATAATTATCAAAGATAACAAATTTATAAAAACACTTAGTATAATCTATATCCACCATGCAAATTATTATTTATCATTAACACACAAATTGATCTACCCATGAGCTAAACTGTAGAAGACAACCACTAGCGGATCTTCCCCGTTTTTCCTTAGTTATTAGTTTACTTAGGCCTAGCCCTAATATAAACCCTACTAATATTGATAACCCTAGCACTAGCACTAGAATTTAATCAAATCAGAGCATTAAGTATTAGAAAAACATCATCTAGCACCTAATAACCAATCTACTAGCAAATTGATTTAAGAAGGATCTATGATAATTTCCTAATTAAAAGAGATGGGTATGAGCCATCCATGATTAACTAGGGTGATACTTATGTCTAAAAGATCAAGCAATTACGTACTTAAACCCTCTAAACTATCACATGAATTTATATAAAACTAAATAGCGTGCACTCTAATTAATTAGACATAAATTCATAAACATTAAACACAAATTATCATAAAATCATGGATTGAATCAATAAGACAATAAAAATCGAAACTTTGTTTCAAAATAAATAATTTAACATGGCTTCAAGTAGATTATACCAAGTATAAGAAAAACTACTCACACATAATGTAAGTTAAAACATGTAAACTAAATAAAACTAGCATCTTTAGTATTAATCTATCAATAAAAACTCAATCTTTTCTAATAAAAATTACAAAACTAAATTATACTACCGATATTAGTTTCTTTGACCCGGGAAGATGAAGAAGATGATGATGGATGGTGGCTGGCTGGGCAGCGGACAGCAGCAACAGCAAGCGGACAGCAGCAGCAGCAAGCGGACAGCAGCAGCAGCAAGCGGACAGCAGCAGCAGCAAGCGGGCAGCAGCGGCAGCAAAGGTTCAGGCGGCAGGTGCAGCGGCTGGCTGGTGGCTGGGCAGCAGGTGTAGGCGGCAGCAAGCAGTGGTGGCTGGCGTGGACAGCAAAGGCAAGAGGTGGTGATTGTGTGTGGGTCTAGGTCAGCCAAGATGGGGCAGCAGCAAGGGCTGCGTGTAGCTCCTCCCGGACTCCCTTTTATGATGATAATAAGTAGTATATATAGGGTGAAAGAGTTAGGGTTTATTTCTCTTTCTTCTCTTCTAAGTTTCCTTTTCTATTCCAATTAGGATTTCCTAAAATATAATATCCTAAAATAAATATTTTATTACATATTATATTTATGGACCGACTTCATATATTTTCTTGGATGCTTGTCGGTAGCTAAAAATCCACTTTTAACGACATTTCTTCTCTTCCCCGCTTTATTCGATAATTACCTATAAATAGACAAAATAGAATAAATTAGATAAAATAAACTATATAATATAAACTAAATAACTACTAAAAATACGTATAAACTACGACTTAACAAGTTCCTTTCACACGGACACCACAATTGAAGGTCATTCTCCCTTCATTTCGAGCCTTAGTATGAAATAACATTCCATTCACCGTGTATGCTGTCCATGTTTTCACTCTCCTTAAAGGACCTTGAGCTAGTTGCATCAAGTACACATGCTTTTCATCATGATATACTTGATAACAATGAATCTGTGTCAATAACATAGTGTTTGTTTAGTTTATTAAAATGGAGTAACCGATACTAATAAAGTTGAGGCATGAGCAATAAGTAATAACATATGATACTCACAGCTTCGTTGAGCCACTCTTCGAACTCACTTTCCACCATTGCATCAATTGCAGCATCACTAACATCACCATACATAGCTCGTTTTTGGTGTTCGAAGAGGCTGAGTTCAAAGATTTTATTAAGATGACATCATCGTTCGAATAAAACTATAAAAGTATTCAAACGAGTTTTCCTTATGACAAGAGAAACTCACTCAATTTAAGGTTTAACTTCGGCACAATTCAGTAAAACATGCAGATGTGCGGCCGTCTTTTCCTTATCATCAAGGAAACGTGGAATGCACTTCCCAATTGGAGCACCTTCTGGTATGAATACCGAAAGAGTAGGATTATGGTTTGGAACTTCGCTGTCTTCATTTCGTCGACTTCTAGTGCGCATACAAGGCACGTTAGAGCCGAAATAGTAAGAGGCAAAATGTGTTTCTTCAAATCGGGCGTACTTTTCAGCGATACTCCCTTCAGGCTTCGATTTGTTTCCTATGGATCTCTTCAATCGGCCAAACAACCTCTCAAATCGATACATCCACCGGTACTGTACCGGACCACCCAATTTTGCTTCCTCCGCCAAATGAACCGGCAAGTGTTCCATCACATTGAAGAACCCAGGAGGAAATATTGTTTCCAATTTACAAAGTGTTATTGAAATATTTCGATGCATTTGCTCTAACTCCGCATCCCGTAAAACGGATGAGCAAAGGTTCTTGAAGAACTCACTAATTTCAATGAGAGGCGCTAAAATCTCATCCGGGAGTGCACTAAATGCTATTGGAAGAAGGCTCTCCATGAAAACATGACAATCATGACTTTTCATGCTATGGAACTTAGTGGAGTTTGGGTCGACAAGGTATGAAATGTTAAAGCAGTAATCATCCGGCATTTTCAACTCCCTTGCCTATTCACATATTGCCCTCTTCTCGCTCTAACGTTAACACATATTTTGCCTTCGGTTTAAGAATTTTACCATTGACTCCATGCTTTAAATTCAACTCTACACGATCACACAACTCTTCCAAATCCATTCTTGCCTTGATGTCATCCTTTGTTTTACCAGGAATATCCATAACGAGTGTTAATTATATTCTCAAAAAGTTCTTCTCAATGTGCATCACATCTAAGTTATGGTGAAGCAATTGATCTTTCCAATATGGTAGCTCCCAAAATATGCTTTGTTTTGTCCAATTATGATCCTTTTTGAACCCCGAAATGTTAATTTCTTGCTCTTCGTTACTTTGGGAAAGTTTTCAACCCATTGTTGTATTTCTTCCCCTGTATAACGACGAGGAGGACCACCGAATGTACGGTTTTTCCTTTTGTAAACGATGCACTATTCCTTTGAAACGCGTGACTTCGGGGCAAAAACCATCGATGGAAATCAAACCATGAAAATTTTCGGCCATTTCTAAGTTTAAAAGCTTTTTTTGATTCATACATACCGGGCATGACATGGCACCATGCGTACTCCATCCGGACAACATACCATAGGCCGGGAAATCATTAATGGTCCACATCAACGCAGCCTTCATGAGAAAGTTCTCACCTTTAGAAATATCATATGTTTCAACACCATCTTCCCATAGTGTTTTCAACTCATCAATAAGAGGCTGCAAGTACACATCAATTTTATTTTTCGGATTTGTCGGCCCTGGTATGATACATGTCAAGAACATATAAGGCGTCGTCATGCATAACTCTGGTGGTAGATTATAAGGCGTAACAACGATCGGCCAGATTGAATAAGACCTTGCAGGTTGGCTGAATGGATTAAACCCATCCGCGCATAAACCAAGTCTTACGTTTCTAGGTTCGAGTAGCAAATTTGGGGTTAACTCTATCAAAATGTTTCCATGCTTCACCATCCGAAGGATGACAGAGGACACCATCTTCTCTTACATTCTCATAATGCCATCTCATGTGTTCTCGCCGTGGTTTTTGAAGCAAACAAGCGCTGAAGTCTTGGTATTAAGGGCAAGTAATGCATCCTTGCAAATGGAGTTCTTTGACTTTTGCCTTGTCTTTCCCTTTGACGCTTCCATCTCGCATGACCACAAAACTTGCATGAATCAAGGTCACTGTCCTCTTTGTAGAACAACATGCAACCTTGTCGACAACAATCAATTTTTTGAACATCCATCCCAAGATTTTTAATGACCTTCTTTGCATGGTGAATGTCACGAGGAACTCGGTTATCGAGCGGACAAATCTCCTTCATAAGTTGAGCAATTTCATTAAAGCAATTTTGAGGCATGTTGTAGTCGGACTTAATGCTCAACATTCTAACAGATGGCGGACAACTCAGTGTGAGTTTCATTTCCTACCCACAAAGGTCGTTGCGCAGCCTCAACCATATTAAAGAAACTTTGGGCATGGGTATTTGGAGGCTCACTTGTAGAGTTTTGATTTGAGATCATGGCATCTCGTGACCATATCATTCATACGGTCGATATTTGTTTCTACATCGCCGTAGTTCATATGATTGGCGCCACCGTCGTCGTTGAATACGTTAGAAACCATTGTTTGCTCCTCATGTAAATGAGGATCTATTTCTCCATGACTAGTCCAATACCAATAGTTTGGAAGAAAACCATATTGATAGAGGTGCAACTTAACTTCATCGGGATCCTTATACTTCCGATTTCGCATTTGCGACATGGACACCTATATTGTTGATTATGCACAAATTCTGATTGGCTTCTAGCATGTGCATCAAACTCCTCAACCCCGTCTAAAAACTCTTGTCTATACCCAACTCTACCGGGTAATAACCTACGATACATCCATCTACGATGCGTAGGCCCGTCCATATATATTCTGATTGACATTTAACAATTTATTACATTATTAGTTAAGAATACCAACACATGGAGATGTTATATGATTACATATTTTCTATAACGAACATAATCTATATATAACCATTATGCATCTATATATTTTTTTATTATACATAGATTTCTTTATTTTTTATATTTTACTCTTAAATATTTATTTCATAATTAAATTAATCATACCTAATTAGCATAAATAAACTCATATACATATAATTAAACTTATCATACGAGTAAAGCAATCATACCTATAAGCATACCTAATTAGCGTGAACAACCTCACACAAATAAACAACAAACAATTAGACATATATAAATCACAAAAACCATTTCCCTCAACTTCAACAATAATGTCCAACAAATCCAACACAATTGCACATTTTTCTATTCAAATTCATCCACAATCAACATTAATTTCCACCAAATTACATATATTCGTCAATTTCGAGCTTACATTTTTTAAAACCCTAAATTTAACTTCAATAACATTTACTCCATAAACAACACAATTGCACACTTTTCTATTCAAATTCATCCACAAACAACATTAATTTCCACTAAATTACATATATTCGTCAATTTCAAGTTACAATGTTCAAAACCCTAAATTTAACTTCCATAACATTTACTCCATAACCAACACAATTGCACATTTTTCTTCTCAAATTCATTCACAAACAACATTAATTCCCACCAAAGTACATATATTCGTCAATTTCAAGTTACATTTTTAAAACCCTAAATTTAACTTCAATAACATTTACTCCATAAACAACACAATTTCACATTTTTCTTATCAAATTCATTCACAAACAACGTTAATTTCCAACAAATTACATATATTCATCAATTTCCACTTCAATTTTGTAAAACCATAAATCTACAAAAATCAACACAAGCATACCTCAAAATTATGGGCGGCACCGCGGCGGCACGAGCGGCGAAGCGGCGGTGCAGGGTCGGGCGAAACCAAGCTGAACGGTGGTTATTCGGCCTTGGTGGTCCTCAACCGGCGGCGGAAGGGCGGCGGCCGGCTGCAGGCGGCGGGCGTAGTCGCCGGCGGTATTGGCTGTTGGCGGTGGTGAATCGGCGGAGGAACGGTCGCAGTCGCTCTCGCTCTCGCTCTCGCTTTCTCAATTTGCGCGGCGATATGCAACCGGCCGAAGCCGGTTCCGGATTTATGCGTAATTAGCGACGGAACCGTTCGTCGCTGTTCAGTCGCTAATTACAAAATTGTAATTAGCGACGAATTAGCGACGGAATATTCCGTCGCTAATTAGCAAATTAATTTTTTTTCCCGGAGTTTTGTAATGTCCACCAGCGACGGATTAGCGACGGACGTCATGTTCCGTCGCTAATTCCGTCGGTGGATGATCCAGTGTCATTTTGTGTCGGTGTCCGTCGCCGATTCCGTCGCTATCGGGCGACGGAGTTGTTTCCGTCGCTAATTTCCGTCGCTATTTTATAGTTTTGTAGTAGTGTATGTTATTGTGCATGATCACAGACTTGGAATTGATGGTAATACATACATGTCTTCACACCAAAAAAAAAAAAGAACAATTTTACGGACATTGAGAGTTGTTCTCTTGAAGCTCATAGTAAGTCGTTAACGTGCACCTTGTTGCTCGAATGAAACGAAGGTGGTAGCCCGCAAAGCACAGCTCGGTGAGGGATTGACAACAATGGAACAAATGACCAATGGGGGACTTTATGAAGTTCGACCACCATCGCCAAGGGTTTCGATTTTGAGCATTGCGGATAGTTTGCGACTAAATCGGCGAGGATATATTTTAGGGCATGTGATTGAGTTTGGGGCTAGCTCATTGGCAATGTTAAGTGTGAGTACTATGCCTTTGGAAGCTTCTCCCAATTCTTGGGCGAAAGCAAAGGATAAGCACAACAATGGTTCCTAAACGAAATCTGTCCCTGGTGCAAGCAATCGAAGGCGTTGACAACCGAAGAACAATAAACCTACTTCGGACAAATTTTTGCTACTAATAGGAAACATAAGCCCGACATGTCTCTAGAATTTAGGGAGCTTATGCAGGTTCAAGGCATTCCCACAATGGTGATTGGAGGTGAAATTTTGGGCTAATTTGTTGATTAGGTACATATAGACACTAAAAATTTCGCTTTGTTTTATACAATTTAATTCTGTCACTCCAGTGCTTGAAGACTTACCCTCATTTGTATGATCGAAATAAAATTGAACTAAGATAGAGTGACAATTCCTAGTTTAGCCCAAAAATCAAAGCAAATAATAAACCCATGCTAGAAAACATCCCAAATTTTGCCATTTAAGTCGGATCGTCTCCTCTTTCATAATCTAGCTGGTCCAAGCCAGGTTCGTCTTCCTAGACCTATGACCGAATTAGATCTAGTCCCCGACCTTCAAAACACAATCGTTTTCGTTCCCAAGCCAAGCCCGTTTTTCTAGACCGTAACATGTGGTCATTCCGACCGTATTTGGTCCCTAGAATCCCTTGTCCGCCATCGTTTTGATCTGTTTCCCTTCTCCGGATCCTCCTTTATCCACAGTTGATTTTCTAGTTGGATAATTTTGTCCTATTAGCAGGATTTGGAGGCTTGATTTAGGCTAGCTTGACAAAAATTTGGGTTGAACAATTAGGACATTTAGAAAAAAACACCGAGACCATGACTCTATCCAAATCGTAGATTCGAACATCCCGACCATACGTGTAACCGAATATCCGAATATCCAAATTTGACTTTTAGAAATTGGACTAAAATTATGTATGTGACTGAACCCGGACTCGAATTTTTTATGTCCAATGATGAATGTCCGAATCTTTATTGAAAATTTTGTTTATTTAGAATAAATAATAGCTAAACCCTAATGGCCGAATGTTCGAACCCCATTGTTTGATTTTCTTATAAGACTCGAAAAATTCGGGTGCTTGCTTAATAATGAACTAAGTTATTAAAAGTTAAGTAAAAATTCAAAATTATTAAATTAAGTGAATTAGAATTTTTCCGAGTTGAAATTAAAGCCGAGAATCGAAACTCGAGCATGGGCTTGTGAAATATTATGGGCCTAATATCACATAAAAGCCTAAAAAATGTAAAACAAAAGGAAAAAGGGAAAGGAGTTGTTAGCCTAACTTATTGTGTGCTGGCGAGTAAGATTAAGCAAGAGAAAGAAAGGGGTCCAATTGAAGTGAAACAACATATTATTGAGGTGTAGTTAGGTCAAGAGGAGAGAGAAAGGGGATTGAGAATAGCGAGAGGGAGAACGAGGGGAAACAAAAGAAGCGAAGCGGGAAAGAGAGCAGAGGGAGACCGAGAGGTGAGGGACGAAGAGAAGAAGCGAGCAAGAGAGCCCGAGAGGAATCGACAAGCGGAACGGACCGAGAGGGAGGGCGAGAGCCGAGTAGAAATAGAGGAACGGGAAAGCGAGAGGGAGTAGAACGGAGCGAGAGAGGGAGAGAGCGCGAGAGCCGGGAGGTCGGTGGCCGGTGGCCACTTGAACAGCAAGGGCGCTGCTGCCGGTGGGCAAGGAAGAGCGAGAGCTCGGGAGGCCGAGCAAAGCAAAGGAAGACAGGAAAAGCAAGAGACCGAGAGATAGAGACCACGAAGGGGAAGCGATCGCGAGGGTCGAGGAAGGCAGCCGGTGAGCACGGGAACCGCGACCGACGGCCGGCGAACGAGAAGAGGATGGGCAGCGGGAATCGGGCGGAACCTAGACAGAACTAAGACCGAGACCAGAGAGCGAGAACCCGAGAGGAACCAGAATAGAACGAAGAAACAGAAGGTTAGGGAAGAAGGAGGAAGGGGAAAACCAAGAGGAAGAAGAAAGTAAAGCAAAGCACCCAATTTGAATTCAATTCAAACTGAAATTCTTAGAATCACTAGGAATCCAAGGTGAGTAATTTGAATTCATCCTCTAGAATTAAAATGAATTAGGTTGATTGAACTTGAATTTGAAGTATGAAATTGGAAACCATAGGTTTAATTGAAGAAGTTAGAGGCCTAAATTCACGAAATTAACAACTCACGAGCATGTTGCGATTTATGCCTAGTTCATGAATTTAATAATATTTTAGCATTGTTGAGCATGATTATTGAGCTGTGTGGTTAAGAATTTAATGAAATTAGCTTGAATAGAATTAGTGAGAAAAATCAGAAAATTAAACTTCATGACTTAAGTGAAGATTTTTCATGAATTTATCGTGTCTGTTTGAATTATTGCGAATTCATGTGTAGCTCGAAGTTCTTGAAAATTATACTCGTAGCTTCCTGATAATTTATGAGAGTTTACTGTAAATTTTGGTATGCATTGGATGAGTTATAGAAGATATGGATTTTTGAGTGAAAATGTGCTCGTTTTGCGCAAAATCGGAGCTAAGTGAGTAACCGAACTAAGAACTGAAATTTAGGAAGCTATATGGCTAGATTAAGAGATACGTAATGATTAAGGAAAGTTTTAGAACCTTAAACCGCCTATGCGCGATATTACGCAATCATGAAAACGATGAGTTCATTGATTAGAAACCCTAATTGGCATGTTTATGTAAGGATGTGTTTATCTTAAAGTATATGGATTATAAGTGAAATAAGCATGCCTATATGAGTTGGATTGATTGTGCTTGAGTTGGAACTTGCTTATGTGAATTGTTAGTTGTGAAGAAGTTACGTATGAACGTGTTGAGCATGAATTATATGAATTAAGTACATCTCTTCAATAAGTAATAAGAAGATAATTAGAAAATAAGAAATATAAGGAACTAAAGAAGGGAGAAAGGATTGTGTTATTGATCTAAGACCCCAAGAATTAAAGAACCCTCTCGAAACTATGGCCATAGAAGTGTCTCGTCAAACTGAAGCCACGAATTGAATTGCTTTCACGAATTCCTCGACAGTATGCATCCTTCGAGTTTGAGGCTTGCCTCGAGGCCATGAATTGTTATGCCTCCAAGAACCGAGCCCACGAATTGTTTTGGCTCCAAGAACTGGGTCTTTAGAGCGGAACATAAATCTTCTTTCCATTTAAAACTAAGAATACTTAAGAATTATGATATGAAGAAACGAATGATTATGCATGATGAACAAGAAAGAAAGAAACAATGATTTATGAAATGCATAATTGAACTCAAGAAGAAGAAAAAAAGGAAGAACGAATCTTGACTTCATAAGAAACTAATACGATAAGAACTAAGATATGAATTACGGGATGAATGCCTTACATGATGAATGGTTCTATGACATACTTGGCATAGAAAGAAGAATGAAATATGTTTGATTGAATTCATGAGTAGTAGATGTCATTGTGCTTCTCGGCAAGCTGGTAAGTTTAGTATCTCTCGTATCTTAAGCATGTATGATCTAAATCACATGATATGAATGAATTGTGAACTTACGTGTGTTTGTTAATGAATTAATGTGCAAAGTGAAACCGGGGTTGGGATTGGGTTATTCACTGGGCTCGTGGAGCTCATGACCTCACCAACATTTTTAGGTATAGAAGTTAAGACTCGTAGGAGTTGCCTTTGGCTTTCGAAATAGCAGACGGATAGGAGATGCCTGGACTTACCGCATGTTTTCTGTCTTTTATTTGTAAAGATGTTGTAAAGATCAATTGTATGTGAACTTAAGTTTTGACTATGAATATAAAGTCCTATGTGAATACTCCGAGCTTATGGCTCATTGAGTTTGTGTTGTGTTTACTCCGAGCGTGTGGCTTGTTGAGTTTTTGAATGTGTTTCATGCAGGGTTAAGGATTTAAGCCTATGGGATTAGCCATATTACGGAGGTAATTCGCCGAAATTTTCGGAAAAACCTTTAAAAACCTAGAAACACGCTTCCACCAACCAAAGAGAAAACTATTAACCCTAAGTTGAGACCTTAAGTAGCCTTAGGGGTTCCTCTCGAGGGAACCCCGGCATGTAATACTCCTAGGGTGGGTCTAAGGGTGTTACATTTCTGAACCCGAATTAGCCATAAAATTTTGATATCCCGAGTCAAATTGTCAAACCCGAACCTCACCCGAATCACTACTAGAAAAATGAATTCCGATGACGAATAAGTTGGTCGTTAAAAGCATAATTTATGATTGTTAAAAGCTTTATCGACCAAAAAATATCGGTTGTCGTTCGTCGTTATTGGTCCCGTTGTCAATAGTTTTAACGACAAAATGAAAATTTTCGTCGTTGTTAAAATAACGACGAAAATACACATTGTTGTTATAAGTTAACTAATGAACGACCAAAAATTATTAATAACAACCAAATTATTCGTTGTGTATTCGTAAAATTAAAAATTAAAATTTTATAATTGTCATCATTAAGACGACGTTGGTTTGTCGTGACTTTTTTAATCAAGGTTAATGACCAAATATTTTCGTTATTAAAAATCATTACTACATTATCTAATGACCAATTGTTTTCAGTCGTTAATAATGTCATTTAATATGATGATATGATTAATAAAATAAATCTAAGAAATAGTAACAACAAATTTGAAATATATATAAACCATTTGTTTGCAAATATTCGCTACAAAGCATATATGTATAACATCAAAAGCATTCTTAAACTTAACAAAATAATTTTACGAAGTAAAAATTGTTAGTATTCATGTAGATATTCATATATAAATAGTATAAAAAGGGGGCCATATACAAATAGAATAAAAAAGGGGAGGTGGAAATAGAGTGTTCCCGCTTCTTCAACCAATTAAATGATGAAAATGCTAAAATTCGCATCGGGGATCCCGTTGTTTCAAGCATCTACAAAGAAAATGATAAAAGTGTAAGAATTCTTGGTTCTAGAGAATCGTTAACAAAAGGCATATCCACTCGAATATATACAAAATAAAAGAAAAATATATATACACGTGTCCCCAATCCCGTAAAATATTTATCAATTGAAATTAGAACGGTGCTATGGTGGTCCGAAGTAAAGAACAAAATTGTTAATTTCATTAAAAAAGACAATCCCAAACCCAATGCAACCCCCACAGTAAAAAGTAGTCAACTCTTGAATTTGTACACAAAGTAACTCAAACCTAGACTTAGTAAAATATAATAATTATTTAAGGAAGTAATTCAAGCAGAAGCAAAGCTTCATACCTTGTTTATTTTGACATCTCCCTCAGCAGGTGAAGATAAACACACGCAGCACCCCTTATTCCTTTCGGAAAAACTAAATGGGGATGTTAGCAATGTAGAACTTCATGTAACTACATTTGAATTTGGCATTTGCATTTAACATTGACAAGAAAGGCATTAGCCCATGTGTTACATTAATAATTTTCTTTTTTCCCTTTCAATAATTGATATTCTTTTTCGGTTCCTAGTTGATTGAAGAGCATAAAAATTGAGTGTTGTAAAAGCACGAGAAAAGGAGCTTCGCCTATTAATATTTGACAAATGTCGGAAAAGGAATTTGAGGTACTCATAACTAACCTTTGCACCTGTTTTTCAAGCTCTTTGCATCTAGACAAAGCATCTTCATGGCTCTTATTTTCAGCTTCAAGCTCATTATCAAAAGCTGTCAATTTGTCCTGTAGGACATTGACGTCATTGTCTAGTTCTTAAGCTCATTTCTCAAGTGTCTTATACGACTCAGCTCGAGCTGGGTCTCGGTGAAGTTGTTCGTCTTCCGGGAATATGCTAGCTCAGATTTAACTTAGTAATTGCTCTATTAGCTTAGATTTACAAGTCTCTGTAGGAACCACGACTGAAACCGAGCTTCCCCACAATTTTCCCCTTTAGCGTTAGGGTTTTTTAGAAAGAGTAAAGAATGATTAGGGTTTTAAAGATGCATTTTAAAAAGTGGGGATGAACCATTTATTAATATTTTTCGAGTTTTATTAAATCCGATTAGTTAAAGTTTGAATGGCGGTTTTATTAATTATTTTATTTGAGGAATTATTTTCATAATTCCCGGTATCTTATTTTCTAATTAAGGAAAAAACAAAATTAGGGTTTTGGGCCTACCGTGAGACTTTAAGGCCGATTAGTGTAAAAACACCAATCCGGACCGAAGCCTCACCTGCCGACCACCTAGTACAAGCGGCAGCTTGTGCCAAGTGAAGGCGAGCACCGGCTAAAGGTAGGGGCTGATGGAGTTAGCCTCGACCTCCGCCTCGGTGACCAGATCCAGAACCTCTTTTTATTGTTCCTACAACTAGAAAATATCGACATGTGCAATTGAACAGAACAAAATATAAAATAAAGGAGTCGCCAGTCATATTTTTTAGGAAAGAAAAACTAACAAAAGCAAAATTTGCTCTTTCAATCTTAGTATGGGAAAACTAAGACTAGAAGAGGCTAAAATGACTCCATTAGTCGTTGAACTAAGAATCGGATTCAAGTCGAGGGTATGAAACGTAGGGCAAACCCTTCCATTCCGCCCGTCCGAAGACGACCATTACTAGTTCGAGTAGCGTATAAGAATGATGCAAGAAAACAAACATACAATGACATGCTAAACAAAATTAAAGCAACCAAAACATAATAAGGAAAACAATAAAGAAAAGCAATAAAGAAAAGCGAGAAATAAAAAAATTACATCGGTTGGGGAGGAACTTCAAGCGATTACATCTCTTAAACCACAATACATAAAATAATAAAAATCGAATAAATATAACCGTTCGAAGGCTGAATTATGGGCCTCGGGTTGTCCTACCTTGCTGATCTAGATCTCCACACCGGATTTCTTGATACAATGGCAACAATCCAAAGAAAAGGGCTAGTTTTGTGAATTATAGCTGGGGTATAGTAATGATCGGTTCAATGAGTGCCCGGACATCGGAATAATTGAATATTCTTTAGTTATTTACACAGATTCAACGGTGAAAGATGAATGCTTATAGGACTTTCAACAGAGTAACGTTTAGGTGAGAGTATTCAGATTGGCTTTCAGCAGCGTGATGTTAAGGCGGGAAGCCGTATGGGAATGAGAACCATACGTCTCTATTTATAGGAGAGGACCTAGGTCACAAATGACCTCGGGTTTGCCTCCATCCAGCCATCCAAACAGTTGAAATAAAACCGAGCCAAATCTTAAGAGATAGAATTGGATTAGAAAGGGATAAAAGGGGATAGAACTCGGATAAAAGGGGAAGGCGAGCACCGACCAATCGGACGCCGTAGGGTTTCGTGCACTATTTGTGTCTCCAAGGACTCTCCAAGCCAAAACGCAGCATTCCATCTAATGATTCAAGAAGGCGGGCGCCGGCCACGACGTCGTTGTAGGGGGAAAGCTTTTGGCCTCGTGTGGGCTGTCTTGTGAAACTTAAATGCAACACTTTGATACTCCCGATCATGAAATGGAATGCCTTTTACTTCGTTTTCAGGTCTTCGAGTCCTTGTCTTATTGGAAAAAAAGTAGAATGCGGTATTCGAACTTAGATTTTCCCTACACACACGCATGGGACTCCACAATATCCGAAGGCTTGGCCCGGTTCTTGGACAATCCAAAAGAAAAGAGGATTTGTGGACGGACCCAAGGTAAAAGGCTCATTTATTTGATGCTAGGGTTTTTTATGGTTTACTAGCTTATGTTGCAATGATCGATCATAGTCCGAGATCCAAATCCACAAACAGGACTCGATATTATCATCAACGGGACAACAAAATAAAACATATAAATAAAGGGATAAAGGATGACACTTTTTAGGTGTCTACAGTTAGCCCCCACTTTGACCGAGTCTAAAAAGACGAAGGGTCAAAGTAGACACTAAAGAGTACTTGCCTCGATTTTTCTAGGATATAATGTGATGCCTGGAATTGGTTGTAATCAAACCTAAACTCCAAAGTGGGACCTGAACTTGATCGCGATGCATGCGTTCGAAGTTCGGTAAAAGGATCCTAAGCTTTGTTTGATCGAGCCTGAAGCTTGGCATATTCTGGTGCTTAAACCTCGATCGTCTTTTGATCCGAAGCTTGACTGAATAATCTGTTCTGCTAGCACACTTGTTAGTGCATAACCGAAGTGACAAAAGCTTAGTATTTTTCCCTGAATAATTCGATCGAAAATAGACTAATAAAACTGTTACGAAAAAGATGATTAGTAGGCCCGAAGCTCCTACTTGCACGCACAAGGGACAAAAATCACACACTTCAAAGGGACAAGGTGCATGGACTAGGGAGGTGGATTAGGCTGCAAAATTTGTTGCTTATTGGACTTCACGGGGCCTCGTGGTTGGCGCCGACAGCTTTTGGCGGCGTGGCCCTGGCGTGCTTGACCGGATTCCCTTGGTTCCCCATTACTTTCTTGACTCTTGTTTTATGTACTTGGATGTCTTGACCAAATTTTCCAATAAAAGGAGGTGCATGGTGTGTTTCATTTTGTACACCAACTCTTCATCTTATTCTTGCTCCCCTCTTGTATTTCCTTGCTTTGCTTCATCTTGAAAACTAGTTGGTTCTCAAGAACTCTTTGTGTTCAAAATGCCTAGAAGAAAAGCCCAACCTGCAGGAAGAACTAGAGCCGAGAGTCTTACTCAAGACTCTTTCCTTAAGCACGAATGGCGACCTCGGAACGAATGGAATCCAAGCGATCTTCCGGTTGAAGTTGAAAATCACGTCTCTTCACTTGCTATTTCTTCTTCGGTAAGCTAATTAGCTTAAACCTCTTCATTTGATCATTTAGAGTAATCCTTTAACTAAAATCTTGTTGGATTTTGTCTTATAGAAAGGCTTAATTTGAAGTAGTGGAGCTACCTCGAAATTTATGGAGACATGCGAGAGGATGCATTTTCATCTTGAAAATGTCATGTACAATGCTTGGGTTCGAACCTCTCTACATCGCTTTACGTCACCTTATTGATAGGAGGGAGAGGGATCCCATTAGAGCTATGTGTGAACGCTTCGGGACACAACCAACATGTTCCAACTCCCTTCGATGAGATGACAATAACTCCCTTTGAACTTACTTGTTTTGTCCGGTTTGGACTTCTCGGGATAACCTTTAGCATATGATCAGAATTTGTATAAGAATCGTGAATACCTCCACCACCTTTTTAGTCTTGTAGTAGACAGATTTCCATATAGCAACCGCTTTAAATATATCATTCTTTTTGAAGCTTTTGAGGATGATGTTCTTTAACCTCAACATTCTCTTCAACAACAAATCAAGATTATGCTTTCTCTTCTCTTGAGTACGACCCTCTTTTCCGACCAAGCCGCTAAAATTCATATTCACTATTTGGTGAACTTAGTGGAACTTGATAAAATAAAATAGCTCAATTGGGGTGTTCCTGCATACACTCGCCTCATTAGGGGCCTCTGTCGTTGGTGTACAGACATACAAAACAAGAACCGGACTCCACCAACTATATTCCTTTGAATGACTTGTCAAAATGTAGCCATGGTTGTATGAATACTTTCCACACCTCTCTCCCAGCTCAACAAATCGACCCACATTTCTGGCGTTTGCATCATGGGCTAGAGTTTATCTTGAACGTCCTAAGATACATGAAATAGGCTTCTTGAGATAAGCCCTCAAGCGTGTAAAATCGGTATGATTCCTCTATTCACAAATCTTGCTCTAAAAAAAAAAAATTCTTAAAAGGCCTTTTTACCATATTTTTAGCATTCTGGTCATGCCCACGGCTTGCAACACTACATGTGGGGCAGCCCGTGGGTACTCAGTTCTCTATATTTACTTGTTTTTTGTTCGTTTTCTTGTTGCCTTTCATTTTTGCTAGCTGATTTCTTGATAATTCTTGCATGTAGGCCAACTTCCACCCTTGGGCCTTACTTTAGCTTCCTCAAAGTGTCCTTGTGGCTTGGGAGTTGAGTGAAAGAAGGATCCTGTTTGAAGGTCCTTTCGGGTTTTGTTGGTATCTTGGGAGAGAGTCACTCCGCAAATTCGAGTTAACACTTGACCTCCGTTTGTTCCAGTCGATCCACCTCTGACCATGTTTTATTTTCGTTCTCTTTCTTCGAATGAGCAAGCGGCAACCGTGGTGGGGTATCCTTTTACCTCACTTTTGAACTTGAATACTTCCTACGCCTATCATGGTTCTCGTATTATGATCCAATTAGTGAGTGCTTAACTTCTTTCTTATAACTTGAATTTCTTGCATGGAAATTAATCTTCATCTTCTCTTTTCTTTTGGCAGCTCACTACTGCTGACATCCATGTCCCAAGTCTCGATATGGATGTTACTCTTCTCGGGGACCTCCTCATTTTGTGAGAATTCCTGAAATCCCGTAAGAGAAATGTGTTGGGCATCCTTTTCTTAGGAATTGGGTAGGGGTAAGAGTTATATGCTCTCTTCCTTCTTTAGTTGTATGCTAAAGATATCTCCTTTTGGCTGACATCAATAAATTTTATAGTACAACCGGGAACAATCGAGAGCCATGTCTATCGGGTTTCGGTTGGCTCTCGGTGGACTCCAAAATTTCTTGACCGGGCGATCTTTTTGGGTAAATCCTTGATTAGTTTAGTGCTAATTTATTGAGCTTCTAGTGCTTTTAGTAATTTGCTAATTGCATCTTTTGATCTTGTAGAGGCGTCGATCTAGAGCACCTCTTTTCGGTAATCTACCCGGTGCACCTGAGACACCATTTCAAGCTCCCGAAAAACAAACGCCCTCTAGTAGTAATGCTAGACGAGGCTTATCACGGCGCACTCATCATAGGGGCGTCCGAGGCAGGACCTAGTGCTTCCCGATTTAGTACTTCCGATGCGGGACCTAGCCATTCCGAGGAGAGTTTGAACATCCTTCCCTTCTAGGCCTTCGATCGTCATGGGAACACTCTTTACTTCCCTCGGTCTTCTTATACCGGACCATCTCATAAGGCTTCGCAAGCTTGGGACCAAGGAGGTAGCTCGTATGAAGGTAATGAAGGTGGCTGATTCTCTACATCCGTCTTGGATGACTTAGGGAACTACATCTTTGATGACGTCTCCGATGATGATGCGTAGAAGAAACCATGTTGCTTCCGCTTGTTTGATGATTTTGGATCCTTGTAGGGTGTTTGTTTGTTAATGTATTATTATATTGTAATGAAGACTCTTATGCGATGGGATGAAATACGAGGACTTAATTCTAAAACGCATTCTTTTATTTAATATGATGCACAAAACTTAGGAAAAATGCAAAGATAAAATTAAAAAATTCACTAGCCCCCATTCCCCCTAAAAGAAAATAATAAAAGAAAAATGGGAAATCTCAAGTACATGGTCCAAAAAAGAAAACTAAAGCATACGCCACGGGCTAGGACGAAAAAATAAAATGACCAAGGACTCGCTCGGCTACAAGAAAACCACAAAATGGGCTGGGCCCAAGCCATGGCCGACACCAGCCATGTATGAGTCTTAGAGGGATTGTATGCCTCGTTATACTAATTGCGAGTGGGACTTGGATAACTCTAGAAAAAAACATATAAATATGATGAACGTACAGCACAAAATAAACACCAACATCAAAGCCTTCAATCAACCGCACTATATCTCTTTCTTATCCTAAAAAATAGAACCATGAACTACATGACTGAGTTAACCTCGATGGATGCATGAGATGGGTAACATGGATAGGTCCGGGTTAACTAATTACGCGCTGAATGTCCTATTCAAGCATTCGTCAGTGAAAATCTATTGATCTTTCTTAAAGGTCTGTTGTAGCCTCATCGGGATCTTCATCACCATGTCTCGTAGATTTGGGGATAATGAACTGTGTCCCCTGCTCGAAGAATTCGATGCCATACTAGGCAATTTTACACGAACAAAACTAGATATTCCCAAATCCTTAGGAAATCTTAATGAAAAGTACCAATATTTATTAAAACCGAGTAATAAGAATCTAGGGTGGATTCTTATTGGGAATCAGTGAATTTAACCAATCGATGAAGCACTACCACAACACGTCCGCCTATGCCGAATCCATTATCATCCCACGAAGGCGAGCCATTATTACTTGCATGATAGGGGATTCCCGCTAGTGGTAGCTCGAAGGACTTGGCACTAGCGGCCCTACTAAGCCTGGTGGAACAGGTTAGAGAATTATTGTACCCTAACTCCACTAATAGTAGCTGAAACAATAATTGGCTTAGACCAAGTTGAAGCCAATGCCGAACAGAATTTCCGTGGTAGCCCCTGTTATTGCAGGTAAGCATTAAAACAGAATGAAGCAAACAACGGTAAACCGGGCGGCGGTGTCGGCCATAAGGCGGTGGTTCGGTGCGGGCCGAGGCCGAGGAACCTCCAACTTATACCAAAAAACCTAACTTTCGTTCCTGCCTCTTACGTCGCTATTTATTATTATTTCGATTTTGCTTCCGTTGGGCTTAAAAATTACACTTTGACCATGCAGGATACTAATATTTGATTTTGCATCTATGATGTGTAGATCCGGTTAATAGAACATCTACAACTCATCGATGCTCCCCCTAAGTTGGATACATACCTAACGACGCACCTCTACCAGCGGAAATAAAACCCGGTGGTGGCTGATTACCCCGACCTCACGATGGGAAGAGTACCTCAAAAATCACAACGAACAACTTCCTATGGTATGTTAGACACTAGAAGGTGACCCAGTTTAGAACACACACTACACAACACCCGTAAATACGTTTATTGGGCCTAGAGGAGAGTATGTACTACTTTCCAAGCTGTGTGTTACGACAAATGGGTAGAGAACAAGTGACACCACTACTAGATTGCATCTGGCCCATAACTTTTGACTTGTTTAGAGGGCATGGTAGCTCTAAATGGACCGGGTCGTTGAACGAATATTAGATAGGTCCGCCAAAGCTACGGACTCTAGCAAACTTGCAGACACCTAAAGGAGTTGTGAACACCACTTGCTTCTCCCTATTATCTAGAGTGGATAATAGAAGTAGATCCCAAACAAAGAAATACACTGAGACTTAGAGCGCTGAATCCCGAAGAAGTTGTCCCTCGCACGCCCCTCTACAAATCGTAAAGTAAACCCTCGACCGCATGTGCGCGCCCATCGAAGAGACATTAAAGCTAAAGAAACTAAAGAAAAGAGGGCCTACCAAATCCAAGAACTAAAGGAATGCACCCGAGATGAGGAAGCTGAGTCTAGCGATCCTAAGGGAAAGAAAGTGAAAATAGACTAGGAGTTGGACTCTTAGGAGTTTGAATAAAAGAAGGAGGATTAGTTTTGCCTCTTCGAACAATGTTTATTTTTTTACAAGTAGTATGCTTGCAAGTATTTCCCTTTATTAGCTATGTAATTGGGTAAGTAGTAGGCCTACCTTTTATTGAATAAAAGTAAGTATTATGCTATACTTTCATATTTTTATCGCTCACTTAGAGGTAAAATAAAAAAATAAACAAATTGAACCGCCTATTTGGACTGTGCTAAAAAAAATAACAAACTGCCTAATTAGGCGATCCCGTGGATAAAGGAAACAAGGAACACCAGAATAAGAGGGGAAAATTGTGGCCCGACTAGCCCACTGTTGACCAGGTGGTGGCCGGCGCCGCCTTGGCCTAGCCTAGATGGGCTGGGCTTGGTCTACTACCTAGGGCTATGCTAGACGTAGTACTTCTTCAACTGATCTAAATTTGTGTGCTTGGAAAATCTCTTCTCTGTCCAAATCGGTTAATTTGACCGCTCCACCGGGTAAAATTTCACTAAGTATAAATGGGCCCTGCCGATTGGGCTTGAATTTTCCTCGTAGGTCCAGAATTGGTGCTCTTATCTCTTTAAGGACAAAATCATCAATTTGTAAGTTAAGAGGCTTAACCTTCTTATTAAATGCCACTGGATATATGAGCTTGGTATATTTAGACATTATTAAGGCGTTGAGGTGCCTCTTATCCAATAATACTAACTCCTCATAGCGTGCTTTGGCCAATTCTCGCTTCTAGAATTTGGCTTTCGATAATTGTCCTTAATGAAGGAATAGCAATCTCAACTAGAAGGACTGCTTCCATATCATAGACTAAAGAGTAGGGTGTCGCCCCGTAGAGGCCCTAATAGTAGTTCTATAACCCCACAAAGCAAAGGGTAATTTATTTGGCCAATCCTTATAAGTAATTGCCATTTTCTCTACTATTTCCGAATATTCTTATTAGCAGCCTCAAGCTGCTTCGTTGGTCTTAGGGCGACATGGGGCATATTTGTGATGCTAGATTTTATATTTATCCATCAAATCTGCTACTTCTTAAAATGACTACCATGGTCACTTATTAGCTTGTGGGGTACCCCATAACAATAGATAATGTTCGGGTGATAAATTTAGCTACCTATTTCTACGTCAAAGTTGTAAAAGAGGCTGCCTCTACCCATTTAGTGAAGTAGTTGATTGCTATTAACACAAATTCGTGACCTCGTATTCCTTTAGGAGTCACCTTGCCAATAATTTCTATTCCCCAAACAAAAAATGGCCAGGGTGAAGATAGCGTAGTAAGGAATGACGGGGTTGGTATTATAGGTTTGCATACACCGACATTTATGGCACTTCCTAACAAAGTCATGACGAGTCACGCAGCCACGATAGACCAATAATAACCAAGTCTCTGAATCTTCCGGACCAACATCCTACCGTTCATATGAGATCCACATTCCGCACCATGAATCTCTTCCATAATGCACTTTGTTTCATGATTATTAACACAAAGTAAGTTAATTCCAGAGTTGGTTTTCTTAAACAATTGCCCCTGATTGATGAAGAATTGGGTAGCCAACATCCCGATGGCTCGTTAGGCTTTAGATGTGGAGTCCAAGGGATACTCTTGTTTATCCAAATAATGATAACATTCCGAGTTCCATCAATGAATCGGGTATAAGACTCCATCTCTTATAGGGTTTTGATTTCAAGTCATTCCATGTGCCCTAGAAACTTTTCTGAGTGATATAACATTTTCTCCGAGTGTTATAGAAACTACTGTCTATGTTTACGCTTGATTCCGATCGACTCGGAAAGCATACTTCTACATGTCACTTCACACTCAATTCCGAGTCACTCAACACTCGGGTATATCACATGTTCAAACACTTTCTTTCACGTGCATAAACTCGAGTCCGACTTCGTGTTCCAGGAATTATATTGTTAATTCACTATTCTAAGTCAGCATATCTTGTTTGAACTTTGTTTAGTCTAGATCAAGTTTGTCTACTCTGATCTTCTCCTTTTGACTTGATTATATTCTAGACCGACTAAGATGGAATTTGAGTATCATGGATATTAGACTCGGAAAATTCCATTCCTTTTCCGACTTAGATAAGTAGTCACTTAATTATCTTAATTATGTTATTATCCGTGTCTAATCTTGGACCAAAGTAGTTTATACTTTGAGAACTAAATTGATTTACTTTTGTAGGTTATTCAAACGAGGCTATCCTATTTTTGAATTACAAAAGTAACCGGCTTCAAAACGTCAAATCACCAGCGAGATAAGGCTTTTTCCATCTCCGACCTAGCCCTAGACATCGTGTCGGGGTTGTCTATTTCCAAACTGGAAATCCGCAACACTAAGCTCAACGGTGGTTTCCACCTTCCTTTTCAAGACACCACCAGTGGTTTTGGGACTTCTAAAGGAGTCAAGAGCCGTTGCCCAACGTTCATATCTCAACGGATTTTTTCGAGTGACTTAGGTCACAAAGGACTTCTAGTTAGAAGATGGACACAACGGCTAAGCTGCTTGGTCATCTATACATAGAAGCCAACTTTCAAGACTTGAAGATTGCTTGAACCAATTGTTAATACACATACTTGAGCAAAAGTTATTGTATTCATTCTCAATCTTCTACTTTTAACTCCAATTACGTATTTAATATTTCTCTCGAGTTGTAAGGTCTTGTACTCAGTTACAAACTCTCTTTGTTACTTTCTAAGTAAGGTCCCTTGACTCGAGCTGTAAGGGTTAACTCAACTCGGTTGTCCCTAACTGTAAGGGTTATCCCAGTTAGGAAGTACTAGATCAAATAAGGGAATTTCGAGTCTAGGAAAAACTTGTAAGGGGTTGTCTAAGGGAGCAACTCAGGATGAGTGAGTCTACTCGTATTTTATGGACTCAAAATAGTGGATTTGACTTCGTACTTGGATTAGCACGGTCTCGTGGTTTTCTGCCCTGGGAGGGTTTCTAAGTTCTGTTTAATCTATTTCTTCATTCTCTACTAAACTCTAAGTCACTGCTTTTCGAGTTCATTCTTGACTTCCAGTCACCTCATAGTCATATTTATTTTAAATTTCAAGCAAATTTCATCATCACCCTATTCACCCCCGTCTAGGGTGACTTAGACTCTCTAAGAGCAAACCTTCAAAATATCATGATACCAACTCGGTATGGTCGGTATTAGACACTTCTAAGGTGCGGACGTGCGCGAGTTGACTCCGTTGCTCAATGTGAATGGGAATTGAGTGAATGCCCATGGGGATATTGATCATGATGCTAATTTACCCAATGCATTCGCAAATTGATTATCATTCCTAGGAAGGTAAGTGAAAGAGATATTCTCAAAATGCTTAGATAATTCCTTCAAGTATGCTTGGTAGGATGCCAAAGCTTCACTACATACCTTCCACCTCTGCGAAATTTCGTTGATAATGAAACTGGAATCTCCGAAAACCCCGATATTCTTAACCCCGATCTCTGTTACAGCCTCAAGTCTCGTAATACAAGCCTCGTACTCTAAGGCATTATTGGTAACCTCGAAGTCTAGTTTGACTGAAATGGGAGTATGTGCTCTCTCCAAGTGAGAGATTAAAAGAATCCCTACTCCAAAATCCTTCGATTGGAAGTGTCGTCGAAGTTCATTGTCCAAACATCCACCTCTACTTATAAAATATCTTCATTTGGGAAATCAAGGTGTTCGAGTTGCGATTCAAGCACGTGTAGATTAGCTAAAAATTTTGACATTATCCTTCCTTTAATCGATTTTTAAGGGACAAACTTGAGTTCGAATTTCGACAGACATGACGATCCATCGTGCTATTATACTACCGATAGTTGGTTGCTCAAGTATGTACTTATTAGGATTCACAGGTGCTACCACATGTACTGTGTGGGCTAACATGTAGTGTCTAAGCTTCTTGGTAGCCCAAACAAAGCCAAAGATGTCTTCTCTAGTGGTGTATCTCTAGTCTCGTAATCTAGGAACTTCTTACTTGGATAGTAGATAGCGTGTTCTTCTTTCCCGTCTCATTGAGCTAGCATGGCTCCTATAGCGGTTTGTATTGTGGTGAGATATAAAAGTAAATGTTTCCCTGGTTGGGGTGGAACTAACACTCGAGGATTAGCCAGGTATTCCTTAACCGTCTCGAATGCTTGTTGGCACTCGGTATCACAAATGGGCTCGGATCCTTTCTTTCACTTCTTGAAAATGGGTTCACGAGACCATAGTCAATTTTGATATGAAGCGATTAATATACTGCAAACGTCCTAGAAAACCTCTTATCTCCTTCTCCGTACTTGGTGAAGAGATCTCCTGAATGGCCTTGATATTAGATGGATCGACTTCAATTCCTCCGAGACTAACAATAAAGCCTAACAGTTTTCCAAAGATTACCCCAAAGGCACACTTTTGAGGATTAAGGCGCATGTTGTACTTCTTGAGTCTATGGAAGAATTTTCTTAGGTCGGGTAACCGCCCGCCCTATCTTTGGATTTTATGATCATATCATCTACATATACATCAACTTCTTTATGGATCATATCATGCGGTAATGTTGTTGTTGTCCTCCGATATGTTACACTAGCATTTTTAAGCCCAAATGACATCACCACATAAAAGTAAGTCCCTCATTGAGTGATGAAGGTTGTCTTCTCCATGTCTTCTTAAGCCATCTTCACTCGATTATATCCGTAACCATCCATGAACGAGAGTAGAGCATGACCCGCTGTATTATCTACCGGAAGATCGATATGAGGTAACGGGAAGTCTTCTTTAGGACTGGCCTTGTTTGAATCCCTGAAGTCGATGCACATATGAACCTTGCCATCTTTCTTCGGGACTAGAACTATATTTGCTAACCACCGATGATAGTGAACTACCATAATAAACCCAGCCTCTAACTGTTTTTGAACCTTTTCCTTAATCTTCAAGGCGCATTTTGGTTTTATCCTCCTCAACTTTTGCTTAACTGGCCTAGCATGCTCATAAAGCGGAATTTTGTGTTATGATATACTCGGATCCGTATTCGACATGTCTTTGTAAGACCATGCAAAGACATTAATAAATTCTGTAAGGAGCGAAGTGAATTGGGGGTGCTGTTGTGAATCTAAAGTTTTCCTAATCTTAATTTCTTTGGGTTGATCAACTTACCCTCGATTAATTGTTATTGTTTCCTCTATTATTGGTGAGCAATTTTCATGATCTTCCATAGCTTTCCTCTATTATTGGAAATTAATAAGTGAACTTGAACTGGAAAATAAGATTGTAATTTTGAGGTACGAAAGAAGTGTTCCATAATATGAAAGAAAAAAAATGCTACAGGTTTTGAAAAGTAATATATTAGGATTTTCTGATTGGAAATGATGATCGATGCTTGGTGGATTAGGATACAAAAAGGAAAGCATTCAAAGAGTCAAGAAAAGTAACTGTGCACATATCTTATTGAAAATAATTGGGATGGAATCATTGGGAAAATATGAGTGTAAATTGAGTAGATGCTCATCCATTTTCTTTTCAAGTGGTATAAGTCAAAGGCGAAGAGTCCATGTGAGAAATACTCAAGGTTGTAGGAAATGTATTATAACTAAAGTTAAAAGGGAGAAGTTGATTTCTGTTTATATTGGGTGGTCAAATTCAGCAAGTACAAACCAACTTTTAATGATTGGAGAAGTTATGTTAGGAATTTGGATAAATTTTTGGTAATAGTTCAATATGATTTATGTCACATGGGACCTTCATATTGTTGAATTAGAGTATTTCATAAACTCATATGGGAGTTTTGACCTGTTAAACTTATTGGAAGAAAGAAAAAACATCGTATTGTAGGGGAAAAATAAAGGTAATTTTTGTTAAAATTCAACCTTAGATTTAGTAATGCAAGATTGAAAAATGAGTGAGATATGCATAGCCTTTTCTTAGAGGAGGAAAAGTTAAAACATTCTTATTTAGATAGATCAAACTTACATAATATCTATCACATAAATCCCCACATCAACTTACATAAGCTAATAATCGTATTTAATAACATATGTTCATTGTTAAATCCTAAATAAATCCTTTCTATAAGAATTATTATATCATAATCGTGTAACTCTTCTTTGGACCGTTTGACCCTCTAAACCTTTGTTGATTCCTAAGGGAGCTCACCAATTACCCTAGTACATAATAACCCATAAACCCATATGAGTCATACTAACCTCTCATTCTTATTCCCTATCTTTCATTAAATCATTAATATCGAAAATTTCCTTCTCTCACTTAATGATTCTTATGATTCTTATTGTGTAGCTATTATGTTTTTCAATATCTAATGACTCACTTCCCTCCTCAGAAATCTTTATCTATTATTGATCTTGTTACTTCCTTTGAATTACCATTATTATGCGCTTCTTTCTAATAAAAGGGAAGTTTCTTAGACATGACTCATTCATACCAAAATATTGAAATTGTTGCGTTATATTAGTAATTCCTCTTTGAAAGAAATAACCTCATTTCAATTAAAAAAAATGATAATACGCTGAGGTTGTTCATAGATTATAGAGAGTTGAATAAGATCACGATAAGAAATAAGTATCCTCCAACCCGAGTTGATGACCTAATGGATCGATTACAAGCGCCAAGGTGTTCTCAAAGATAGATTTGAGGTTCAACTAACACCATCTTCGAATTAATTCTAAGGACATGCTTATGACCTCATTTAGGAAAAGTTACAACCACTACGAATTTATAGTGATGCCTTTGGGTGGACTATTACACCTACAAAGTTTATGGATTTGATGAATAAGATTTTGGACCCTACGTAGATAAATTCATTATGGTATCTATATATGACATCTAGATATATTTTAAGGATAGGGAGGAGCATACATACCTTTTGAGAATGATGTTGCAAGCTTTAAGAGAGAATTAGTTGTATGTCAAATTGCGAGAGTGCAAATTTTGTTTGCGTGAAGTGACATTTTTTTTTGTCACAGGGTATTTAAGGAATTTCCTAAGGTTAACTAGATAATATCGAAGGTTTGTTCAAGATTCTCCGAAAGTAACCCTTTCAAAAAAAAAAAATCTAAGAAAGCCACCAAGTTAGAATGGATCGATAAGTGTGAAAAGGCATCTCAGGAAATAAAAAAGATTGACGTTACCCTCGATCTGACCCTATCTAAGGAAGACAAATGGGATTACCATTTCTAGTGATGTATAGAAAAATGAGTTAGGTTGCCTATGGATGTAGGATGGCAAGTTGTAGCATATCCCTCACGTCAGTAAAACCATGTGGAAGGAATTATCTCACTCATGAATTAGAGTTGGCTACAGTGGTGTTTACTTTTAAAAAATATAAAAATATAAAATAAAATAAAAATATGGAGACATTACTTATATGAAGTATCTTATAAGATATATATTGACCGTCAAAGTTTGAGATATGTCATCATTCAGAAAGAGGTTAACTTGATACAAATGCGTTGGCTAGAGCTATTGAAGGACTATGACTTAGAGATTCAGTACCACCCAAGGAAGGCGAATGTTGTAACAGATGCATTGGGTAGAAAAACTCAACCTCGTCTCGAACACTATAGGTATAACCCTACTGACTCTCATTTATGAGGTAGAAGTGACATGGATTGCAATTATCAAGCATTAGGTAGAGAATTGTTAGCGGTTTGGAGGTTAAACCACCAATCTTAGAGGAAATCAAAATGGAGCAGGAGAAGGATGAAGAGCTAATGAAGATCGAGCTAACCATAGACGAGGGTACGCTCATGGGTTTAATGGTACACAAGGCTAGTAGCTTACAATTTAGAATCATTGGTGTATAACCAATCAAGGAGACCTTAAAAAGAGGATTTTAGATGAGGCGTACACTACCGTGTACTTTATACACCATGGAGAAACAAAGAGGTATGTAGATTTAAAGCAAACTTTTGGTGACCTAAAATAAAGAGGAAGGTAGTAGAATATAAGGACAAATATCTTACATGTCGAGGGTGAAAGCAGACCAACAGTGCCCTATAGGGAAACTACGACCTCTTGAGATACCAACATGGGATAATTAAAATAGAACAACAACTATTAAGCCACCGTCAAAATGCATCCATCGGAGGCCTTTATGGAAGGAGATATTGAGTTGGAATGATCGGGATAAAGCAATTACCATAGGGCCAGAAATGACACAAGATACAATTAAAAGGATTCGGTTGATACAACAACATATCCATGAAGCTCAGAGAGGACAAAAGAGTTATGCAAACCAATGGAGAAAACCCTTTGAGGTCCAAGGAGGAGACATGGTGTTCCTAAGAGATCCCCAACAAAAGGTGTAAAGGGATTCAACATCAAAGGGAAATTGAGCCCTACATACATCGGGCCTCACGAGATCGGAAGAAATTGAACTCGTGGCTTACAAACTAGCATTGCCTTCCGACCTGAAACACGTGCACAACGTGTTTTATATATCTCAACTTCGAAAAAGTATATCCGATTCAAGCCACATCATAGAGCCTGAACCCATTATGGTCGCCTAGAATTTAGCCTACGAAGAACAACCTATACAAATAATGGACTAGAGAATCAAACAACTTTGCAATAAGGCCATCCCATTAGTCAAGGTATTGTGGGCAAACCATACTTCCACGAAAGCCACTTGGGAAATTGAAGAGGGCATGAAAAAGAAATACCCTCACCTATTTTAAGATATTGTCATCAAGTCTTACTTGCAAGTTTCGGGGACGAAACTTATTTTAAGGGGGAAAACTGTAATGCCCCAACCTTAATCCAATACATCAATAAAGATTAATAAATATTAATGAGCGCGTGCACTTCAATTGACACTTTCATTCCTTATTATCATGTATATTATATACTTGTGCAAATAACCATATTATGTGTTACAGGACTCAAATGATGATAACGACGCATGGCCAAAAATACATAAATAAATGAATTGAAATGCATGCGCTCAAATCAATACATCTTCATATAAATTATTTACAGTACATGGATAGACGTGCTTGAGCTCCAGCTCATTATTTCGAAATGTTTTTCTCTGTTTTGTTTTAGGTAAGGGTAATGCAGAGAAAAATAGACGAGTTCATTTTGGTCATCAAGACTTAGAGGCTCACAGTGATAGTCAAGAACGTGATGCGTGGGAGTCGTGTATGCTTTGGTTAATAAGTTATAGTCATGAGGGTGCTTGATAACTTGTTACCCGTTATGTTGTTATAAGTTGAGCGTCCTACATATTATTAATCTCAACCTAATAAGTTATGTTTGTATGTTAACTAGGTAGTTGCCTTGCTCTTGTTAAAGAGCGGCGTAACGCTTCTAATTCTCTTTTCAGCTGCGCTAATTACTAGTTAGTCAGTCATTATGACTAAACTGGTGATTATGGGTTTTGGGGGCATTACATGTTGACTATGCTGGGTACAAAGTTGATAGAAAGAGCACTTCAGGAGCCTGCCAAGTTTCGGGTCAATCCCGATATCTTGGCACTCAAAGAAGCAAAACTCAATATCTCGTATCAACTGCTGAAGCTGAGTATATTGTAGCTGGAGCATGCTCGTGCTTAGATTTTATGGATAAAGCAACACTTGAGGGATCTTGGACTTTCATTCAAATCAATTCCAATCAAGTGTGATAATCAAAGTGCAATCAGCATCATCAAGAATCCAGTTCAAGCACTCAAAGACTAAAACATATTGAGGTTAGGTATCATTTTCTAAGAGATCATTATGAAAAGGGTGATATTGAACTTGAATTCATTCCTACAAATCTTCAATTAACTGATATCTTTACTTAGCCACTTAGTGAGGATCATTTTTTGCTTTATAAGGAATGAGCTTGACATGATTAATGCATAATTATGTGCTTTTCTGAATAAAATTACTTTGCATGATTGTGTGTTGTGTGCTTACTTTCTTTAATAGCCGTTAGTTCGGTTGAACCAGTGATACTGAGCTGATAGTTATTTGTTGTTTGTGGTTTCTAAGTCGGAAACTTAACCGAGTCGGACTCGGATTTTGAGAAAAATGGACATCAAACTTCGAAATCATCTCTACATCAATGAAGAATTTCAGAAATTTCTTTTAAAATCTTTCTTTTTCTATCTCTCTCTCGCGCGCATCGATCGGACAACTAGTCATTGAGAGACAATCGCTGGAATTCTAACCGTTGAATAGCAGAACAGTTACACCGGTTTGAGGTGACCGTTGAAGAGCCGAGTCATAACGAATTACGAAGGACGATTATTTCTCTATAAATAGCATCTCTTTTCCTTCATTTCATTATTTTACTCTCTACTTACTTTCACTCTCTCAATTACTTGAACCCGAGCAAGCTCTCTGCGATCAAAGAAATTCTCGTCGCTCTCAAGCTAAGTAAAGTTCATCTCAAGTAAGCTCTGTCACTCTCGGCTCTCTCCTTCTACTCTTTTATTTTTCTTTTTCCGCTCACTTTCGTAGAGCTATCTCTTTCTCTCTCCTTCTCTTTCACAAAAGTTCATCTCTCTTTCTCTCTTTTCCATATCAAACATGCCAAAAAGAGGTTCCCACCTCGACTTTCTTGGTTCTCGCAACCAAGAAACCCCATACTAAAAGCTAAGAAGGCCCCTCAACTCCTTCAAAACCTATTGTCACCCAACACCTTATGTTGGATGACAAATTCTTCCTAACCACCAAGTTTTCGTGGTTGGCCCATATCAAATCAACAGGGGTTTACAATTTCCTCTGTTTCGGTGACTTCATTTACCTAGAACTCATTTCTGAGTTCTACACCAATCTTTCTAGCTCCGAGGGTATCCTCACCTCAAGAGTTCAAAATATAACCGTTCGCACCAACACCTCTGTTTTCCATCGCCTCTTTAAAGTATCTTCTATGTTCTTAAATAGCAACCCCATACCTTTCAACGAGGTTGTTGATAATTTTTTGAGAAGTACGCTAAAGAATTCCTTGGGTCACGCAAAAACTTCTTTGTGACCCAACTCAAATTAGAAGCTCGCCTTCTTTATTTTCTGCTGATGAGAACTTTCTTCTCGCAGCATTCTAGCAAGGAGAACCCCAACTCCAAGTATCTCAAAGCTTTGTACGACATCCTCGAGGACTACAAAGTAGACCTTTTTCCTGTAATAGTCGAGCAAATGGTAGTTGTGCCTACTCGGACATAGAACAAGAAGAACACCGCACTTCATTTCGGGGCTCTTCTCACCCTCATCTTCAAACAATTCAAAGTTCCTCTTCCCTCGGATCCTAACGCGGTTTCTAAGGCTGTCATTGTCATTGGCAAAAGGAACTCCTTGGGTGTGGATACCAGGAGACCCAACCAGGTGTCCGGGTTCATAGCTCGAACGGAGGCCCCCTTCTCCACCTCGGACTCGGACTCAGCCCACTCTCTCTTTACCTCCTCCAACTAGGGGTGCCTCCACCTCGAGTGTTTCTCATATTCTTTCTTCTACCTTGTCCTCCGCTATCATGGACAAGCTTTCCTCGATGTCCACCGAGTTCAAGGACACCCTCCGGTCATTCAAGACTCGTCCTTCAGTCTATTACCATTAACTAGAAAATAGCTCAATCCTAAATTCGAGAGCAACAAGACGTGCTTCTCGAGATGAAGGCACTGGTTAAGGAGCGAGAGGGAGCTAATTGAGCTCCTTCAGCAACGACGCTCCAAAGCGGCTCAGGATCAAGTCGACTCGGATACATCCGAAGAATCCTCGAGTCCAGCCAAATCCTCCTCCGAAGAGGGAGAAGAAGGAGAAGAAGAAGAAGAAGAAGAAGAAGAGCTCGTGGCCGAGGCGGCTCCACTCGAGGAAGGGGATAAGGAAGCGGAACAAGTAGCGGCAGCAACAACGAGAGGGCCAAGGTGCTCCGGAACCTCAACCGAAAAGATCGGCTCGGATAGTAGTCCGAGTAGGTCGGAAGACCCTGCCGACCACGGTCGGTCGGCGATCGGTTAGCTTGAGCACACCCCTCTATCGGTCGAGTTCCAGGAAGATGAGCCTCTGGATGACCTAGTTACGGGTCGGCCACTCGGAGTTGAGCCCATTCCGGAGATCCGGTGCTGCCCCGCCTCGTTCGTGAACATCTTCCGGATCATATCAACGAAAGCGTCATCGCTCGTCCACCATCCTCGACTTAGGCTCGCTTCATCTCCTCCATCTTAATTTTTTTTTCTATTTTCACATTTTTTTATCCGGACATCAAATCTGTATCTACTTGATACATTCTTCCTCTTTTTATTTTCTCTGAAAGGCAAGGGGGAGAATAGTTAGAAAAATTTGTTTTGTTGTCTTGTTTAGGGGAGTTTCTCTCACCCTCTTTTGTGTAACTTTTTAGTTAAAATTATAATGAAATTTCATTAATAATCTTGTTTAATGCCTTCGAGTTGCAAATATTTCTAAGTTTACTACTTGAAGCAATTATTTCATAGTTTATTACTTCGAGTTCAATTCAGTCTATCATTGCTCTATTCCTCAGTATTTTTTCTCTCTCGATATTTTAGCTCTTCTTTATGCAATCTCAGCTTATTCGCTCCGATAGAATCTAAGTTTCATTCACTTTATTTACTCAATACAATTCTATTATATTTTTCCGACTTACCCTTTGAGAAAGGATGAAAAATCAGATCTATATCACTAACAAAGTTTCTGTCTAAGTATGGAATACCTTTCATCAAAAGGGGGAGATTGAAGACTCGGACTTTACATATAAATCATTCCGAGTTTCGTCAAGGAATCGGGTATAAGACTTCATCTCTTATAAGGTTTTGATTACAAGTCATTCTAAGTGTCTTAGAAACTTTTCGAGTGATATAGAATCTTTTCGTGGGATACGTGAACCATTGTATATGTTCTCACTTGATTCCGATCGACTAAGAAAGCATACTCGTTCGTACACAGTCTTCGAGTCACTCGGACAACACTCGGATATGTTGCATATTCAAACATTCACCGTAATGTGCATAAACTCGCTTCGACTTCATGTTCTATGTCAAATCAAAGCAAATCCAACATGGAGTTTTGAAGCTATATGAAGCACAACACACGAAACGTAAACTTGTTTTTCATAACTATTCCAAATGTATGTTATAGATATCACGGCTTTGAGGACAAACCTTATTTTAGGGGGAAGAATGCAAGACCCCGAAAGTTAATCTTATTTAATTACTTAAAATTTATATTTTATTGCCTTAATATTGCTTAAGAGTAGTGAGGCATGCAAAACTCGAAACAGAAATAATAGATTCGAACAAATTTGACAATCGTAAATAGTAATGAGTAATTCATTCAAATTAAATTTGCATGAAGAAATGTATATATTTTTGAATAATAGAAAAAGTTTGTTTCAAACCCGATTAATTTAAGATAATAATATGCAAGGGTGAAATATAATATATATATATATATATATATATATATATATATATATATATATATATATATATATATATATAAAATAAATAAACAACAAAGTAAAATTCTACCAAATGTGTGGTTACATATTTAACCATGTGGTAAAATCAATAGTAAGAAGATATGGAGATATTAGAATTTATAAGACAAACAAAAGAAGAAAAAGAAAAAGAAAGGGAAAGGAGATGCTAGAAACATCGGGATATCGGTGAAAAGGAGGGGGTTATAATATAAGCAAACACCATTTCATCTCTATCTCAACTTCCCATCTTCCCTACCCCTCATTGCCACCACTGGCAGCCAGCGAGTCCCGGCCCTGTCACCGCCAAGTAGCTTCCGCTGAGTCTGCGCCTCCAGCGGTTTTCTTTCTCCCCTTCCCTATCTCGGGCCAGCAAGGGTTGTTCACGCCCTGCGATTCGCTGTTGCCCCGTCGGGACGGGGCTACCCCTGGATGCTTTCCTTTGCCCTCTGGCCGGCGTCCGACGCCAATGCCACCATCCTACAACCCAACTCCACCATAGGATCTTGCACCACCCAATTTCACCTCTAAACCCTTTTGAGGTATATCTCTAAAATCGTCAATTTTAAGCAATTTTATGACAAATTTATGTTATAATTGAGTAATTAGACAAATAAATGTGAGTTTTGAATTGGTTGTGGTGGATTTGGATGAACTTTGGGGAGTATTGAAATATTGATATATGTGACATTAGATTTAGGATTTGTTATGTGTTAAATTGGTATTGGAAAATAGTTTGGGTTATTCATAATTGTGAAAATTCATGTGTAATTTTCTATAGGAACATGAATGGATTACTTGGTTGTGTTAATTATTGTTCAAGTTATAAAAGCTTACAAGGGAAGTGCATTAATCAAGATTAAGTTATGTTAATCCTTGAAAAAAAAAAGAAGGAAATATATTTGAAAGTTTAATTGGATTTGAGGTCGTTTTAGTGTGATTTAATTAGGTAATTATGTGGTTTGCTGAAATTCATTTGATAAGTATGTGGTTCTTGGTCATGCTTGAATTTGAGAGGAAGAGTAATTGAATTACATAGCTAATTTCTATAAAATGTGGTTGTTAGTTGAATGAGATTAAAGCTTGGAGAAATTAATTTGGGTACGGCATAAAACTTGTATAGAGTAAATAATGTTGTTGGAATAACATGTGGTATTTTGAGTGATACAACAATTAATTTTAAAATATATTTAAGCTAAAATGATTGAGTAAGAGTTCCACGGAATGTAAGTATTACGTGATAATGATGGGTTGAAATGATGATGTATTTGTATTATAGGTTAATTAATAGACTTGTAAAGTTTTGTGATATAATACTCCATAGCCAAATACAATGAAAAGGAAATAGGAAGTTTGCTTAATTATTTCGTCATGGATTATGACAAGTGAGAAATGAATATATGATATGAATCGTTAGCGAAGAGGTCTAGTTTATTATAAACATTGTCTAGTGAAACCAACTTGCGTAGATACGGTGACAAGGGGTTATTGGAGTATTAAGTCTTGGATATAACTTTAATAATCTATTAGTTCTAAATGAGAAGTTATGATGGTTGTTTTTATAGTACCAAGATGGATTTAATGGGTCCATGGGGCACATGAGGTGTGCTCTCCAACTTATCAAAAGGACACAATTCTAACATGTTTAATAGATTTTATAGTTCAACTATGAATCACTTAAGTCATAGAGCATTATATAGGCTATATGTATCAAAAATGTTGGATATAAGTCATAGAACTTATTGGAAAGCATAAAGTTGTCGAAGGGATTCATTAATAATTAACTAAGTAAACAGACATGAAGGCCTTTAAGAGTGACAAGGAAAATGGTTAGCTTCGTAACAAGAGTTCAAGAATACAAAGTGTATAGGTAATCTTGATGACTTATTAAACACATATGACTTATAAAAGTCTTGCTCTACACACGGACAGTGTCACAAACGTGGTAATCAAGAAGCCTATGTAGGGAGTGAAAATGCATAAAAAGGTACGTTATTACTTGTACCTTTTCGAAATATTTATCTTTATTAATGAGTTTACAGTTTTGATCATACAAATAATTTGGACCCACTTCACAACTCACGATCACGATCACGAATACAGATCACGATTCACAGTTCACAGTTTACGGGGCCATCCTTGATCGATAAAGATAAATGAATTGTTTATACAGATCCTAGTACATATGATGAACTCACATAAATGGGTCCTAAACTATTTCATTAAGTTATGTATAGTCAATTTATTACAATTTTACATGTAAATAACTTTTGAAACTGACTTCAAATAAGCTGCGCGGTCTCATTGACTCTTATAAAATATATTTTTACTTGTACAAGGGTAACGTGTTGGGCCTATGGCTCATTCTTTTTTTTTTATGTTTTCTCAAATGTTTTAGAGAAAGAAAAGCATGTTAATGTTCAACAGGAAGTGAGGGGAGCAAAGGAATTAGGAAATGTTGACTCGTAACAGTTGATCGTACTTTGGTTTTTATTCTTGAGTATTATATGGTTGGATTTTGATGGTTGGTTTTGGTTACGAAGTTCCGGAACTTATTCCTGTTGATGGTAAAATTGTTAAATGCCATAATGTATTTTGAGGAGAATGCACTCATGTTTGGTGGTTTAAATTATGTAAATATGGGTATGATGTTGTAGGATTTTAAATGCAATGTTTGATGTAAATTAAAACGATTATCATGTCGTCCTATATTAATGCTAGCCTAGTCTCTCGAGGAGGGACGACAGATAACGCCCTAATATGATGTAGTTTTTGTTGCCTTCTTATCATACATTTTTTCAATAAGTGTGCTTTATATAGTGATAATATTGGGGCATTACAGAATTTGTATCAAAGCTAAGTCGTGACTTTGGGTTATAAGTATAGAAAGATAATGGAGTTGCATGGGAGCAAAAAGGTTTGCATAGGTATGATGGATTTTAATGATATTATTTGGGATCCCAAATGAACTATTAATAAGGATAATTGGATTGGATGATTTTGTGCATTTTTCTCTCTGGTTAAGACACTATGACGAAACGGGGGCGACCGAAGAAGACTCGGCTGCGAAGCCACCACGAGCTCGCCAACCAACGGACAAACTAATTTGCAAGATTATGGGAATTCCAACACTGCGGATTTGAATTCTTAGGGGTTTGTGGCTTCATCGCGAGCTATTGGATACCCTAACTCGGAGCGACCAAGAATTCCTTATACCCAAAGAACTTTCAACCCTTCGAGCAATTGAAAACAACACTACGGGTATGCCGAGATCTTCTGTCTAGGACCATTTTCATATCACTAAATTTTGCAACGCTGGGCATAAATTGAGCTATATCCCTCCACAAAGGGATGAGAGATGAAATTCATGAAGATTGTAGCCGAGGATGTTGAATCCGAGATAAAGTTGAATGAAGACTCGGACGCTTCTCAACGCATTTTTGAGTTGCATTAAATAAATCAGGTATAACCATCTCATACTTATAAAGTTTTGATTCCAAGGCATTCTCTGTATCTCGAAACTTCTTTGAGTAAAATGGTATCTTCTCTAAGTGATACAGCTTTTACTTCTTATATTTCTTGCTTTTACGTAAGTGACTCGAAAACCGGGTCTCGTTACGAGTCCAAGCATCACTCAAATTTATCGCAGATTGAATAGACTAGTATTTCATCTTTTCGCACTCAGAATCTTACTTCGATTATAAGCTCTATTTCGTTAGAGTCGGTACCTCTAGTCTGTTTCATACTTAGTCTATATCAAGTTATCTCACTCGATATTCTTTACGGAACTTGATCTATCGCTTAGACTAAGTCGGATGGAATTCCGAGTATCATTGTTATTAGACTCGGAAAATTCCACTTGTCTTCTAACTCGGATAATTAGTTATTTAATCATCATAATTATTTTATTATCCGTGTCTAACCTTGGACCAAAGTATTTTATACTTTGAGAACCAAAATTGATTTACTTTTGTAGGTTATTCAATCGAGGATACACATTTTTCAAACCACAAAGTAATCAGAAGCTTGAACGTCAAATCACCAGCGAGACATGGCTTTTCACCTTCTCTACTCCAGCCCCAAAGATAGTGTCGAGGCATGTCGTTTCTAAATCTGGAAAACTGGAACGCCAAGCTTAAAGGTGGTTTCCACCTTATCCTTCGAGACACTACCAATGGTTTTGGGACTTCGAGAGAGTTAAGCGGTTGTCCAACGTTCACATTACAACGGATACTTTTGAGTGACTCGAAAGCTTCTATCAACGGTCACAGAGGACTCTCGGTCGGCGAGATGAGGATAACGGCTACTCGCCTGGTCATCTATAAATAGAAGCCACCTCACAAGACTTGAAGATTGACGAGCCGAACTCATTGCTAATACGCGTACTTGAGCAAAGTCATTGTATTTATTTTCAATCTTCTACTTACAACTCCCACTCTGTAATTCTTTACTTTACGAGTTGTAAGGTTTTGTACTCGATTACAAACACTTTCTTACTTTCTCTGTAAGGTCCCTTGACTAAGGCTGTAAGGGTTTACTCGGCTTAGTTGTCCCTAGCTGTAAGGGTTATCTCGGCTAGGAAGTACTAGATCGAGATAAGGGAATTTCGAGTCTAGGAAAACTTGTATAGAGTTGTCTAAGGGAGCAACTCGGGTTCGATCGAGTTCACGGTATTTTGTGGACTCAAAATAGTGGATTTGACTTCGTGCTCGGATTGACACGGTCCGTGGTTTTCTGCCCTAGGAGGGTTTCCACGTAATTTCTAAGTGTTATCTTTACGAGTTCATTCTAGACTCGAGACAGGCATATTACTCCTGCTTGACTTGCTTGTTTATTCGTGATAGCATTTCGAGTCCAAACTTTTCGACCTCGTTGTTTGACTCGGAACACTGTCTCTGTCTCTTTGTTAACAAAAGAGCTAACGTTTCCACGAAAAACTTCTATCACCCTATTCAGCCCCCTCTAGGGTGATGGAAGATTTTCTTTCAAAATCAAACTCTTTTGCCAAAGAAGAATCGCAAATGGATCCTGAGTGAAAAGCGAGTCGGAAAAGTATGAACTCGGAATTGCAATAGACGGTAATAAAGCAAATTAAGCGAAGCTTTGAGACCGTCCGAGTCTAGAATGAACTCGGAAAGTAAAGACACAGGAAATACGTGGAAACCCTCCTGGGGCGGAAAACCACGGACCGTGCTAATCCAAGCACGAAGTCAAATCCACTATTTTGAGTCCACAAAATACGGTAGATTGATTGAACCCAAGTTGCTCCCTTAAACAACTCTTTACAAGTTTTCCTAGACTCGAAATTCCCTTATACGATCTAGTACTTCCTAGCTGAGATAGCCCTTACAGCTAGGGACAACTAAGCTGAGTTAACCTTTACAGACTTAGTCAAGGGGCATTACTCGAAAGTAAGAAAGTGTTTGTAACTAAGTACAAGACCTTACAACTCGAAAGTAATGAATTACGAGTGGGAGTTGTAAGTAGAAGATTGAGAATGAATACAATGCCTTTGCTCAAGTACGTGTATTAACAATACGTTCGGCAATCTTCAAGTCTTGAAAGTTGGCTTCTATTTATAAATGACAAGGCGAGTAGCCATTATCTCCATCTCGCTGGCCGAGAGTCCTTGTGTGACCATTGATAAGAGCTTTACGAGTCACTCGAAAGTATCCGTTGTGATATGAACATTGGGTAACGGTTTAACTCTCTTGGAAGTCCCAAAACCACCGGCGGTGTCTTGAAGGATAAGGTGGAAACCACCGTTAAGCTTGGCGTTTCGGTTGTCTAGATTTGGAAACAGACAGCCACGACAAAATCTTTTAGGACTCGGGACAGAGAAGAGGAAAAGCCATGTCTGCTGGTGATTTGACGTTTTGAAGCCGGTTACTTTTGTAATTTAGAAAGTGTATCCTCGTTTGAATCACCTACAAAAGTAAATCAATTTTGGTTCTCAAAGTATAAAATACTTTGGTCCACGATTAGACACGGATAATAAAATAATTAGGATAATTAAGAAACTAATTATCCGAGTCGAAAAGTGAGTGGAATTTTCTAAGTCTAATATCCATGAAACTCAAAATTCCATCGAGTTAGTCTAAGCGAAGAATCAAGTTACATAACAAATATCGAGTGAAATAACTTGATATAGACTAAGCACGATTCAGACTAGAATCACCGACTCCAACAAAGTAGAACTTAAAACATGAAGTCAAACCTGAGTGCGACAAAGCGAAATATTAGTCAATCCGAGCATGCGATATATCTATGTGATGAGGGACTCGGAAGCTGAGTAAGATACGTATATCTGTTTTACGAGTCACACGGAGACAAGCAAGGATATATGAAGTAAATGCTATATCACTTAGAAAATATTCTATATCACTCGAAAAGTTTCTAATAATGTTGAGAATGCCTTGGAATCAAAACTCTATACTTAAGAGATTCTTATACCGATTCCTTCGATACAACTCGAAATGTGTTTAGCGAGTGTCCGAGTCTTCAATCTTCCCTTTTTGATGAAAGGCATTCAATACGTAGATAGAAACTTTGTTAGTGATAAGGATCTGCTTTTGAGTACTTGTGTAAGAAATTAGATAAGTAAAGCAAGCCAAATGTATCGGATCATAAACATATATGCTTAGCCATGAACTAATGATAACTCGAAAGGGTTGCAATTAGAGAGAAACTTGAAGAGAAAGCATTAATTCATTGAAAATAAAGAAATTACACGAGATGGAGAAACTCCCCTAAACAAGACAACAAGTTTTCTATCTATATTCTCCCCCTTGCCTTTAAGCAAAAACAACAATAAAAGGGAAGAATACAGCAGTTAGTACAAATTTGATGTGCTGGACAAAAGAAATAAGTAGAAATCTCTCGAAAGAAGAAGAATCGCGCAGACTTTGGAATTGTGACTCGGTGCATGGCGCCTACGAGGGAGAGGGGATGCCCGAGTGGAAGCGGAGGGATGAGAGGTACGCCGGCGCTGATAGGATCTTGACGATGTGCTTGAGCACGGCGGAGGGAGGACGAGGACTGCGGTTAAGGGCTCGGCTACTAGCGGGCGACCCGAAATGAGATGATCTAGCGGTTCCTCCCTGTGGACCTCGGTAGGCTGGAGGGTGCTGCTCGGTCGACCAGCCGGTGCAGCGAGGTCTTCGACCCACTCGAGACTGCTATCCGAGTCGAGTACTGCTATTTGAGCTTGAGGAGCGGCTTGACCCTCGGCGGTTCCGCTGCTTCTTCGTGTGTTCCACCCTTTGCCCAAATGGAGCTGCCTCGGCGCGAGCTTCTTCGTTGTGCGCTTCTTCTTCCTCCCCGTTGTCCGAGGAGGTCGGACTCGGGCTTGAAGACGCTTCGAAGCGTCCGAGTCACCACGGTCCCGACCCACCTTGGACCTTCTCTCTTTGAGGAGCTCGACCGGCTCCTTCTGCTCCTTCACCAACTCCCTCATCTCAAGAACCATAGTTTGCTTGCTCTCGGATTTGGAATTGGGCGATTTTTGGTGGAGGAACAAAGAGTGATAAACAGATTTAAAAGAGCCGAGCGAGTCCTTGAAATCGGAGGACACGGAGCTGATTTTGTCCATGAAAACGGGGGACAAAATAGCGAGAGAGAGATTTTGAGGCACTGAGGTGGAAGCACCAGCAGGTGGGGCGGGGAGAGAGAAAGGGGTTGCTTTACGAGTGCGAGGCGGAGAAGGAGGCCTCGGCTACGAGTTGTGCACCCGGACACCGGGTTGTGTTTCTGGTATCCGTACCCACGGAGTTCCTTCTTGCCGACAACAACGGCGGCCTCGGACACGGCATTGGGGTGCGAGGAGAGAGAACCTTGAATTTTTAAAAACAAGGGTGAGAAGAGCACCAGAAGGGAAGAGGGGTGTTCTTCTTATTTTGGAGTTGAGCTAGCACAGCTGCCATCCGCTCAATTATGGAAGAGAAGAGGTCTACTTCGTAGCCCTCAAGAATGTGAAAAGGGATTTGAGATGCTTGGAGTTGGGGTTCTCCTTGCTTGGAATGCTTGAGAGAAAAAGGTTCTCATCGGCGAAAGCACGAAGGCGTGCTTCGACTTTAGCGAGTCACGAAAATTTTTTCGTGACTCAGGAAACTCTTTAGCGTACTTTTCAAAGAAGTCATCGGTGACTTCGGTGAAATGAATGGGGTTGCTTTGTTCAAGAAAAGACAGGAGACCTTGAACAAGCGGTGGAGGAGAGAGGTGTTTATTCGAACGGTAATGTTACGAACCACGGAGTTTAGAACACCTTCGAGTGAGTGAGGTGAGTGTAGAACTCAAAAACGAGTTCGGGGTAAATAAACTCACTGAAACAAAGAAAGTTATACACTCCGGTTGTTTGAATGTGGGCCATCCAAGAAAATTTGGTGGTTGGGAAGAACTTGTCATCCAGCGCGAGATCTTTGGAAGACAATGGGCTTAGAGGGGTTGAGCTTTACGGGTTTTTGGTGCGAGGCTTTTTGGAGGAAGAGCCACGAAAGTCGGAATGATTACCTCTCTTAGGAATTTTGAGAATGAGGAAAGAAAGATGAAACTTTTGAGGAAGAAAACAAGAGAGTGAGTCGACGAGAATGAAAGAAAAGAGTAGAAGAATGAGATTGAGAGCGGGCGAACTTACTTGAGATGATCCTTACGTCGCTTGAAGAAGTCCAAGGAGCACTGTAGACGTAGAAAGCTTCCGCGAGAGGTTTTGTGTATGAGAGAGAGATGAAATGTAAAGTAACGAGGAGAAGGAGAATAGTTGCTATTTAAAGAATAAGAATCGTCCTTCACCGTGATGTTAATTGTAACTCCGTTTGGCTCACGCTCTTTTAAAAGTCACCTCGGACTGGTGTGACGGTTCTCTTCTCAACGGTTAAGATTCTAGCAGTTTGAGATCCACGGCTAGCGTTTGATCACAGCGCCCAGAGAGAGAGAGAGAAAAGATTTTGAAAATATATTACGAACTTCTCCACTGATCTAGAGATGTATTCGGAAAATTTGAAGTCCAATTTTTCTCGACGTCCGAGTATGACTCGAGATAGGTTTACGAGTGACTCGAAACTAGAAATAATTAACAACTACTAACCCAGTATCACTGGATCAAGCTGAGCTAATGGTTATTAATAGAGTGAAAACACATAACACATAATCATGCAATGAGATTATCACAAACATAGCACATAATTATGCATTTAACATACCTAGCTCATTCGGAATAAAACAAAACTGAGTCTTCACCAAGAGGCTTAGTAAAGATATCAGCTAATTGAAGATTAGTAGGAATGAACTCAAGTTCAATATCACCTTTCTCAGAATGGTCTCGTAAGAAATGGTATCGACCTCAATGTGTTTTGTCTTTGAGTGCTTGGACTGGATTCTTTGTGATGCTTATTGCACTCGATTGTCACACTTGATTGGAGCTGATTTGAAAGATAGTCCGAGATCCCTCAAGTGTTGCTTTATCCATAAAATCCGAGCGCAACACGCTACAGCTGCAATATACTCGGCTTCGGCAGTTGATAGAGCCACTGAGTTCTGCTTCTTTGAGTGCCAAGATATTAGGGATTGACCCGAGAAATTGACAAGCTCCAGAAGTGCTCTTTCGATCAACTTTGTATCCAGCGTAGTCCGCATCCGAGTATCCGGTGAGGGTCGGTTACGAGTCTCTTGAGTACCATAGACCTAAGTTACGAGTTCTGCAAGATATCTGAATATTCTCTTCACCGCAGTGAGATGTGATTCTTTTGGATTAGCTTGGAATCTTGCGCATAAACAAACACTGAACATTATATCTGGCCGGCTTGGAAGTAAGATATAGCAAAGATCCAATCATACCTCGATAGAGTTTCGATCTATTGCTTTACCTTTCTCATCCGAGTCAAGCTTTATACTTCTTTGCTCATGGGTGTAGATGCGTGCTTTGCATCTTGAAGTTTGTATTTCTTCAGCAGCTCCTTGGTATACTTGGATTGATGGACGTAGATCCCATCTTTGTCTTGTTTGATTTGTAGACCAAGGAAGAAATTGAGTTCTCCTATCATACTCATTTGGAATTCTGACTCATCAACTCAGAAAATTCTCGACACGAGATATTCATTAGTAGCTCAGAAGATAATATCATCAACATAGATTTGAACAATAAGGAAATCTTTCCCCTTGGTTTTTATAAAGAGAGTCTTGTCGATCTGACCTCTTTTAAAATCATTTTGAACCAAGAAACTGCTCGAGTCTTTCATACGAAGCTCGGGGAGCTTGTTTAAGACCATAGAGAGCCTTTTGAAGTTTGAAAACATGATCTGGAAATTCGAGTTTTCAAAACCAGGAGGTCTGCTCGACATAGACTTCCTCTTTAATAAAACCATTGAGAAATGCACACTTAACATCCATTTGATATAATTTAATATGCATGCTGGATGCAAATGCCAACAATATTCTAATAGCTTCGATTCTAGCAACAGGTGCAAAGGTTTCCCCACAATCAATTCCTTCTTCTTGATTGTAACCTTGAGCCACAAGTCCAGCCTTGTTTCGACTACCACCCCTCCTTCATCCAGTTTGTTCTTGAAAACCCATTTGGTTCCTATGGCTGGGTGGTCGGAAGGTCGGTTGGTCAGAGTCCAGACTTGGTTTCTTTCGAATTGATTGAGTTCCTCTTGCATGGCCTCTACCCATTCAGGTTCATTTAGGGCCTCTAGTGCATTTTGGGTTCGAGTTAATGAAATGAATGCGGTGAATGCACATAGATTTTGAAGAGAGGAACGAGTTCTTACCCCATTGTTGATATCGAGATATTATGTTTTCTAGTGGGTGACTAGAAGTGAACTTGAATGCTCTACTGTTCTCCGATTCACAAGATTTGTGGGCTGAGCTACCTGATCTTCGAAGCTTGTTCGAGTGATCTTCTTCATTAGCTTGTTCGTTCTGAGCGGGCTCTTGAGTTGTCTCATTACGAGTCACTTCGTTCGAGTGACTTCATTACGAGCTGGTTGAGCTTGAGTCTTTGTAGACTCGGTTTCATCATCGTCTCTGCTGAGTTTTAGATGCGAGTATGAAGACTCACTTGGTTTTCCTGTTCAAGCTCATCAAATACAACGTGGATGCTTTCTTCCACTTTATTAGTTCTCTTATTGAAAATGCGATAAGCTTTCTTTGTGAGAAGAATAACCCGAGAAAAATACCTTCATCGACCAGAGCATCAAACTTGGTCGGGTGATCCTTACCATTGTTGTGAACGAAACACTTACATCTAAATGGTGCGAAATAGGAAATATTTGGTTTCTTCCCTTTGTAGAGCTCATAAGGTGTTTTCTTGAGAATGGGTCCGATGAGGCATCTATTCGAGTATAGTTGGCTGTGTTGGCTGCCTCGGCCCAGAAATAGTAAGGTAAGTTGTGTTCAATCATCATAGTCCTCGCTATTTCTTCAAGAGTTCTGTTCTTTCTCTCCACTACTCCATTTTGTTGAGGAGTTCTTGGTCTTGAGAAGTTATGAGAGATGCCATTTTTGTCACAAAACTACGAGAATTCGAGTAGTCGAACTCCCTCCCATGGTCGGTTCGAATTCTCCGGATCCGAGTCCGAGACTCAACTTGGATTTTTCTACGGAGCTTGCTTGAACTCCTTGAATGCTTCATTTTTGTGCTTAAGAAAACACACCCGGGTAAATCGTGAATAATCATCAATAATAACAAATATATATGATTTACCTTCGAGGCTCTTAACAGGGATTTCACCACATAAGTCCATATGCAGTAGCTCAAGCACTTTGGATGTGGAAGCTGTCTTTAGAGATTTGAATGATGATCTGACTTGTTTCCCTCTAGTGCATGCTTCACAAACTTTATCTTTCTCAAAAGCACGGTTAGGTAAACCCCTAACCGAGACCATGAGATTTTTAATAGTATGCATGCTAATATGGGCTAGTCTACGATGCCATGTCCATGAGTCATCATGCAGAGACGCTTTTAAGCAAGATAAATTCGACTCGGGTCGGAAAGAGGTATGATGTAAGTGTTACCGATCTTTTACACGAAAGCTTGATTTCCTTGGTGGTAACATCGAAATGTAGCGGTTGAGTGCGAGTGAATCTTACCTCTTGACCTTTATCGCACGGTTGAGAGATGCTGAGCGGATTGTACTTTAATCCTTTGACAAGATAAGCTGGGTGACCAGATTGCATCCTTTCCCAATCTTGCCTATCCCAACTAGTCTTGCCTTTGCTTGTCATCTCTAAAAGTGACCTTTCCTCCTTTGTGTTTTTCTAACTCGGAAAAGAGTCCTTTTGATCTCTTACGAGTGACCTGCAAAACAGAGAGAATCTAACCCTTCTCACTTCCTCGAACGAACCCGGTAATATTCTTTCTTGTGGTTCTTTTACGAGGAAGAAGGTTTTCGGAACCCAGATTTGAATGACTTTGGGTTTAGTCCGATTCCGAGTCTTTTCTTTAGAGAGCTGAGTCCGTGTCTCTTTCTTTTTGAAAACCTTTCCTTTGGAAGCTGAAGAGAATGGTTTCCTTTTATAAACTGTTGCAGGCTTAGTCCTCCCTTCATTTTTGTGAATGGGACCATGCTCGGCTTTCCTGAACTTTATAGTTCTGGAATCCTTTTGAATAGTTACGAGTAGGAATTGGATTCCTCCTCTTTGTTGAAACCAAGACCTTCTTTTACGAAGGAGACACATTGAGATCCTAAGAGCATGTCAAGGTTTTTCGACCTTGAGTAAATTTTAAAACCGAGATCTTGAGACTCAATGAGCTTACGTTTTAGTCTGCTCATTTTCTTTTACGAGTAACTCGGACTCGGTCTCATTGGATTGAGCACTAGTCTTGAGTTCTCCGAGTGTGAGTCTTAGTTTTTCCAATTTATTTTTCAAAGAGATGCTCTCGGATGAAATTGACTCAAGTTATTCTTTGAAACGAGAAGAGTCGAGATTGGACTTTTCTTCCAAAGTAAAAATATATTTCGCTAGATCAGCTTTGGAGAATTTAAGGAAGTATTCAATTACCTTACGAGGATTTGTTTCCTCACTGTGCGAGTGCGAGTCGACTCTCTTTGAGCTTACGAGTCGAGAGATTGCCATCGGACATTTTGAGTCATCGACTCCTCATCATCTTTTGATGAGTCCTCGTTGCTCCATGTGGCCATCATACCCTTTTTCTTCTTTCTGTCCCTTTTTCTCTTTGGACGAGTCTTTGACTATATGATCTTTCTTTGCCACATTCAAAACAGCAAGAGTTCTTAGTCAAAGAAAACTTTGAAGGGGATGAGTATTTACCTTTCTTATCCTTCCTGTCTTTCTGTAGAACTCCTCTTTTGGCCTTTTATCCCATCTTTTGTGCTTCATTATTCTATTGAAGCCTCTTGCGATAAGTGCCATGGGATCTTCTTCGAGTCGGAGGAACTCGGATTTACTTCTTGGGTTTCGAGGCTTTCGGTGCTATGTTCCTTTTTGTGCTGCCCTCGGCATCCTCCTCTTCCGAGATGGATTTCATGAGTGAGAAGCTTCCCGATGAGCTCGTCCGGCTTTAGAAGTGATAGATTCCGAGCCTCCTCTATGGCGAGTCACCTTAGGACCCCACCTTCTCTTTGGTAGGCTTCTAAGTATCTTTCGGCACATTTCCTCGTGGGTCATCTTCTTACCCAGAGATTTGAGATTGTTGGTAATCTCGGTAAATCGAATGAACATCCGAGTGATGTTCTCTTCGGCTCCATCTTGAATAGCTCATATTTATGAAGATATTGACTTATCTTCGCTTGTTTGACCTGGCTTGTGCCTTCATAAGTGTTGACCGAGTGTGTCCCACACTTCTTTGGCTGAATCGCGAGCGAGATACTCGATTATATTCTTACGAGCTGATGGCGCACATTAGAATGTTCAGTGCCTTGAAGTTCTTTCGAACTTCTCTGCTTTGCTCGGAGTAAACTCGGCCTTTGTCTTGGGAATGATTACTGAATTCTTACTGTCTTCATTGGAATGTAGTTTCCTTGTTGTATGATTTCCCATACATCTTCATCATGATCTAAGAGGAAACATTCCATGAGTTTCTTCCAGTGCACAAAATTTGATCCTTTGAATTTTGGCGGTCTGTTGGAAGATCTTCCTTCATCGAACTCTCCGTTGTTACGAGCCATATGATCGTTAGACCTTTGGATGGTTAAATCCTTTTTCGAAAGGCTAGGCTCGATACCAAAAGTTTTGGGAATTTGCTTGTTGCATGCTATGTTTTAGGTGCATCGGTACCTTTTCGATATTAAATGGCTATATTCGGTGCATCCGGAAGGATTATATCATAGATCGAGTGGTTATGATGAACAATGGTGTGGTTTTAGTTCATTTTGATTTCGTGGAAACTAGAGACAATATCCTGCAACATAGAATTTTTCATTTTAATAGTAAACCTTTTGTAGTTAAGCCATGGCATAAGGATTTCCGAAAGAGGAAATTCAGCATATCCCTATTTGGGTGAGTTCCCGAGACCTTTATCTAAAGTATTGGAGCCCATCTTCGCTTAGTAAATTGGCTAGTTTTGTTGGGACTCCTATCATGGCAGAAAAGAATATAGAGGAGAAAAATAAAGTTGGCTACGCAAGAGTTTTGGTTGAAGTTCAAATCCAACCATCCGTGCCAAAACACATCCACATTGCCAATGAAAATGACAAACCGATTACCCAAGCAATAGATTTTGAATAGGAGCCAACTCAATGTACAAAGTGCAAGAAATATGGCCATGAAGTACAAAAATGTAAAGTTGAAGGGAAATGATAATGACAATAAAAGAAACCTCCAAGTGATCGAACCTATGATGGAATAACAAGTAAATGCTCAAGAACCTAAACAAGATGGATGGATAAGTGTGGCGAAGGCTACTAAAGCAATAGTAAAATTACAGTTAACCCCTATTCATAATTCCTATCAACCATTAGAAGAGCTAGCTGCAATTGATACGAGTCATAAATCGAGGCCATGGATGGGGTTAGACAAGAACATATACCTTATGAGTAACATGTTGACATGGAATGTTAGAGATCTTAATGGCCTCAATAAGCAAAAAGATGTTAAAACCATTTGCGGAAAGAATAAAGTTAGCCTTGTGGGGTTAATGGAAACTAAGGTGCCACAATCCAATTTCTCCAAAGTAGTAAGCCACTTCTAAGAGTGGTCTCATTTTGTAAATTTCAATGCAAATGATCGTGGCGGAATTTGGTTAATGTGGGAACCAAGGGATTTTAATGTTCAAGTGTTGATATCTACTTCTCGAGGTTGTTCATCTGCAGGGTGCAACACATTTTCACAAACAAGTAGTTTCACTTAACAGCTACGTATAGGTCAATGACATTGAAGACAGACATGATATGTGGTGTGGAGGTCACTAGTGGAAATAGCCACGGTTACCACAGAGCCGTGATTAGTTATGGGTGATTTCAATCACCTGCTTTTTTGGAGGATAGATTTGGAGGCAACCCCGTGATCTGTCAGGACACACAAGATTTCCAATCTTGTGTAAATCAAGCTGGCCTTACAGATATGCCATGCAAAGGCTGCAAATATTCATGGACAAACAAGTAGGTTTTTGGTTCCCACATTTTCTCAGAATTGATACTTATGATCAATGATCAATGGTATACTCAATACCCAAATGTTGAAACTATATTCATGGTTCGGGAAACATCCGATCATGTCCCTGGTCTTATTAAGTTCTTTGAATTGCGGAACAACGGGCCTAAACCTTTCAAGTATTATGATATGTAGAGCTCGGATGGCCAATATAAGACCATTATATCTCAAGTTTAGCTTTCACACATATTTGGGAACCCAATGATATTGGTCTCCAAGAAGCTCGGATCATTAAACCACTCGAGGCTACTTAATAAAGATAGATATGGAGACATTCAAGACAAATTTTCCGGAGCCAAATTAGCCTTAAACAAGTTACAACTGGAAATCCAAGAAGCTCCCTAAGACCAACTACTCTACAAAGCTGAACAACATGCCTGGAATGAGTATCATCTTTGGAGATCGAGATTGGAAAGTTTTTACATCCGGAAAAGTAAATAAGATTGGCTAAACCTCGGTGACACAAATGAAAATTTTTTCTATGTAAGCCTTAAACATAAGCAACAGAGAAATAAAATCTCTTCTTATCGGGTGGAAAATGGCAGCTGGAATTGGGACTACCAACAGATAACATCTCATTCTATGAGCATTTACAGGTTCCCCTGCTAATATTCTTGAACAACTTGATGATGATATCATTAAGATGGGTGCATGTTTGAGCTTACCGCAACAATTGATATAGGTTAAACCTTTTACAAAGGATGAGATTAAGAAAGCAATTTTTTCAATACCAAACCACAAAAGTCCAGGGCCTGACGGCTTTTCTAGTGTTTTTTAAGGAGAACTGGTCTCTTATTGGTGACGAGTATATGCAATGCTTGTTCAACGGTTCTTTGTGTTTGGTAGTATGCCTCATAGTTGGAATTCCACAAGGTTGATTTTACTCCAAAAAATCGGCAATCCTGCTACAGTTGCGGACTACGGACCAATAGCTTGTTACAATAGTTTATACAAATGTGTCGCCAAATTATTGTGTATGAGATTGAAATGTGTGCTACCATCACTTGTGCGGGAAAATTAATAAGCTTTTATAGAGGGGAGAATGATAGGCCATAACATTATGATTTGTCAAGATTTGGTGTAACTTTACTAGAGGAAAAATGTGTACTGCAAGATGTTTGTTCCTAATCGATTTATGAAAGGCCTAAGATTCTATCTCTTGGACCTTCATTGAGAAACTTCCCTAAAACTAAAGTTTCCCCTATATTCTGCAAATGGATAATGGCTATGGTCACTACTTGAAGTTTCACTCTCAATATAAATGGTTCAAATTATGGTCATTTTTATGGGGAAAAAGGTTTGAAGCAAGGTAATCCCATTTCACCACTTATTTTTGTCATTTATATGGATTATTTGACAAGAACTCGGCCTTTACTGCAGAGTTGAATTTTTCAAATTTCACCCATTATGCAAGCCTCTACGACTAATTAACATGTGCTTTGTTGACGATCCGATGATATTATGCAAGGCTCACATACCAACTGTCGAATTAGTCTTGCAAGCTTTCACTAATTTTTCTAAAGCTACTGGCCTGCATATCAACTCCCAAAAATCCCAAGCTAGGAGAAGTCCTGGTGAAATACCTTGGTGTTCTATTATCTCCTAGAAGGTGGTCAAAGGCTGATTGTAGTATTTTGATTGAAAAAATCATGACAAGAATAAACATCCGGACCACAAGACACTTGTCATATGCAGGTCGCATCTAGCTCATCGATTCGAGTATTATTTTCTCTACACACTTATTGGACTACTTTATTTGTACTGCCAAAGGGTGTAGTCAAGAGAATTGAAAGTCCGTGTAGGAATTTCCTATGAGGGCAGAAGGCTGATTACAACAAAACTCCCGTAGTTGATTGGGATTTTTTTGTAAACTAAAAAAATATGGAGGGTTGGGAATTAAGCAATGCACGAGCATGGAACACTCGTAGCGATTACAAAACACTTATGGTTCCTAGTTGCGGAAAAAGAAAGCTTGTGGGTGAAATGGGTCAACGAGCATCTACTTAAAAAGCTCACACATTATGAACGCTCGAGTACCTTCTAGCTCTTTATTTTATTAGAGAAAGATAGTAAAATAAAGGACAAGTTCAGCTTCGGATATAATGGGCAGCATTGGAGCTCTATAAAATCTGGTGAATATACTATTTCAAATGCTTATAATAGGCTCATTGGGGTTGGAACTAAGTCTTCAATTGCTAAGACCGCATAGAATAGATTCAACCTACCCAAACATTCCTTCATTTTCGGAGAATGTCATTAGGTAGATTGCCCACCTTAGACAGATTGATAAAAATCAACATCAAACTACAATATGTGATATGTCAATTATGCTTTCAAAGCAAGGAAAGTCATGAACATGTTTTCTTCATGTGTGCTTTTCGCCAATGCATCCTGCGAGAATGTTCTAGTAACATTAAGGCTAAACGCTCCAATTACCCCAATGAAGGACATTTTGATCAAAGATAGTAAAGCTCGCAAGCACAAGATACCATCATTCAGCATCACAACTGTTGTCTACTTCTTATGGACAAAGAGAAATGCAAGGTTATACAAAAAGGAGGAAAGGGATGCAGCTAGTGTCATGAAATCTTGCACATACCAAATCATAACAAGACTAAGATTTTTAGCCCACAATTGTAAAAAGAAAAAAACAAAGAGGCTTTGATGCATTTCTTGTCTTGAGGGCCTGGGAAATATTCCCTCCCCTGAAGACTTTTGTATTTTTGTTCTAAACCATTTCAGCTAGTAATAGAACCAATATTCTTACCAAAAACAAAAATAAGGGGAATTTAGCTAGTGTAATATCTATTATACATAGTGAAGGTTTTGTGTAAGTCACCCTAGAGGGCGGGGGTGAATAGGGTGATGAGGAAATTTAAAAGAACTTAGGAACTTTTTGCTTGGAAAGTGATAAACAGCTGAGTCTCGGTTTAGATTAGACTCGAAATGCAAATACTCAAAAAACGTGGAAACCCTCCTGGGCGAGAAAACCACGGTCGGTGCTAATCCAAGCACCAAATCAAATCCGCTATTTTGAATTCTCAAAATACAACAGACTCGACTCTATCAGAATTGGTCCCTTAAATAATTCCTTATAATGTTTTCCTAGACTCGGAAGATACCTTATTTGATCTAGTACTTCCCGATCGAGGTAAACTTTACAATAAGGGATAACCGCTTTAGTTAACCCTCACATCTCGGTCAAGGGACCTTACTTAAAAAGTAAGAGAAGAATGTGACTGAATACAAGACTTTACAACTTAGAAAATATAAAATACAGACTGGGAGTTGTAAATAGAAGATTGAATATGAAAACAATAACTTTTGGTCAAGTAATGTGTTTTGTAATGATGTTCAGCAAGAATTCCAGCAATCTTCTTGTCTTGTGAGGTGGCTTCTATTTATATCCAACCAAGCAGAGTGATTGTTTTGTCTTGGTTCCGAACAAAGTCTTCACTGGCCATTGTAACGGCTCTTCGAGTTACTCAAAAAAGATGCATTGGGATGTGAACATTGTGTAACGACTCTTGGCTCAAAATGGTGTTTTACTCAACTAGAGTTATCTAAAGAGCAAGGTAGAAACCACCATTGAGAGTAGCGTTGGAGTTTTCCAGGTTTGGAAACAGACAACCACGATACGGTGTCCGAGCCTTGTTCGAAGTAGATAAAGCTTGTCCGTAGGTGATTAACAGCTAGAAGCCAGCTAGTTTTGTATTTCAACAATGAGTTAGCCTCGTTTGAATAACCTACAAAAGTAAACCACTTTGGTTCTCAAAGTATACAATACTGTGGTCCAAGATTAGGCACATACTATAATTAAATTAGAGTAAGTAAGTGCTTAATTATCTTAGCCCTAGAAGAGGGGAATTTTGTAAGTCTAATATTCAATATACTCAAATTCTATCAGAGTCAATCCTAAAGATGATCAAGTAGAGAGAGTAAAATATCGAGTATAACAACTTGATCTAAACAAAAAATTCTCAAGGGGATAAACTAACTTAGAATAGGGAATTAATACAGTAATTCTTTTTTCTTTGAAATATGCAGATCAGAACACGGAATAAAGGTGTTACGAAATTATTTGAACATGCGATAGCTCTGAGTGATATCCGAGTGAGTCGAAACATTAGTGTAGAAGATATACAATAATGTGATTTCGAGTCGACCGAAACGAATGAAAACTTATACAAGAGTTTCTATAAAGCTCGGAATGACTTGAAATAAAAACTTAGAAGCGATGAAGTTTATAGCTGAGTCTTCATGTATTACTCATAATGACTTATAGTTAGAATCTAAGTCTTCAATCTCCCCTTGAAGACTCGGACATCTCTTAACGCATTTACGAGTTGCATTAAATGAGTCGGTATAACAATCCCATACTTATTGAGTTTTCATTCCAAGGCATTCTCCGTATCACGTAAACTTCTTTGAGTAAAGTTGTATCTTCTTTATGTGATACAGTTCCTACTTCTTATAATTCCCGCTTATCTATAAGTGACTCGGAAAGCTGGTTCTATGCTCCGAGTCCAGCATCACTCGGATGTGTCGCGTTTTGAATATACCGAGTATTATGTCGTTTCTCACTCGGAATCGGACTTGTGGATATACGTTCTATTTTGTTATAGTCAATATTCTTAGCTCATTCCATGCTTAGTCTATATCAAGTTAATTCTCTCCGATATTCTTTATGGAACTTGTTTTATTACTTAGACTAAGTCGGATGGAATTCCGAGTATCATGGATATTGGACTTAGAAAATTCCATTTCGTTTCGACTCGGTTAATCAATTGTTTAATTATCATAATTATTTTATTATCTCGTGTCTAACCTTGGACCAAAGTATTTTATACTTTGAGAACCGAAGGTAATTTACTTTTGTAGGTTATTCAATCGAGGATACACCTTTTTCAAACCACAAAAGTAACCGAGCTTCGAATGTCAAATCACCAGCAGACATGGCTTTTCACCTTCCCTGCTCCAGTCCCGGAAGATTGTGTCGGAAGCTGTCTGTTTCCAAATCTAGAAAACCGAAACGCCAAGCTTAACGGTGGTTTCCACCTTATCAATCAAGACACTCGCCAATGGTTTTGGGATTTCCAAGATCGTTAAACCGTTGTCCAACGTTCACATTACAACGGATACTTTCCGAGTGACTCGGAAAGCTTTTATCAATGGTCACGAAGACTCTCGGTCAGCAGATGAAGATAACGGCTACTCGCCTGGTTATCTATAAATAGAAGCCACTTCACAATACTTGAAGGTTGCCAAATATATTGTCTATACACGTACTTGCTCAAAGTTATTGTATTTACTTTCAATCTTTAACTTACAACTCCCACTCTATAATTCATTACTTTCCGAGTTGTAAGGTCTTGTACTCGATTACAAACTCTTTCTTACATACTTTGTAAGGTCCCTTGACTAAGCTGTAAGGGCTAACACAGCTTAGTTGTCCCTAGCTGTAAGGGTTATCTCAGCTAGGAAGTACTAGATCGGATAAGGGAATTTCGAGTCTAGGAAAACTTGTATAGAGTTGTCTAAGGGAGCAACTCGGGTTCGATCGGTTCACGGTATTTTGTGGACTCAAAATAGTGGATTTGACTTCGTGTCCGGATTGACACGGTCCGTGGTTTTCTGCCCCAGGAGGGTTTCCACGTAAAATCTAAGTGTCAACTTTCCGAGTTCATTCGAGACTCGGACAGCCTTTATTGCTCTTGTTCTTTCTGTCTTATTGCCTTCCGAGTTCAATCTTTTCGACCCGGTTGATAGACTCGGAATCTATCTTCTTCTCTATTCTGCGCAAAAGAATTTGATTTCACAAAGAATTTTCTATCACCCTATTCACCCCCTAGGGTGACTCGGACTCTCCCCGAGCAAACCTTCACCCCTTTTTATGAAAGGCAATCCAAACTTAGATAGAAACTTGTTAGTGCGAAACATGAGTTTTCATTTTCTCTATGAAGAACATATCAAAATGAGAAGTGATGAGTGAGAAGCATTCCATACTTATAAGATGCATTACGAGATAATATCATGACTCATAACGAGTTATGCGGATAAGACATTAAAGCAAAGAAAGAATAGATTACATCGGAGCGAGATAAAGATAATAAGAAACACCTAACTCGAGAAAGGAGTAACTCGAAATAAATCTGTTCAGTGAAAAAAAAAAATCATTCATTGATTGCTCAAAGAAAAGAGAGGGTGAGCTCCCCTAAACACAACATTAAAATTTCTATATTTCTCCCCTTGCATTTCATCAAAAAGAGGGAAGAAACTATCAAGAGAGTAAAAATGATGTTGGACAAAACAAATAAAACAGAGAAAAGAAAAAAAATTAAGAAGGGGGCTTGCTATCGAGAGGTGGAGGGACGAGAAGTGCGCCAACGCTCATATGCTTGAGATGAAGTGCATGAACATGGCGGCGGCAGCACAGAGATGTACGGAAGTGGCTCCGTCCTGGTCGTCCGACCCGAGGGCATATCATCCTTAGGCTCATCCTCCATGAAGACAACGGAGTGCTTCGACTTAATAGCCGTGGACTGACCAATGTCCCCAACTTCTTCTAACCTACTCGGATCTATATTTGAGGAGATCGGTTCCGGTTCGAGAGCTTTGGCACCTTGTCCTCGAGTTAAGTGGCCTCTTCTTTCTTTTTCTCCTCTTCCTTTTTCTCCTCCTTCTCCTCTTCTTTCTCCTCTTCCTTCTTCTCCTCATTTTCCTCTTCTTTCTCCTCTTTCTTCTCCTCTTTAGGTTAAGCTGGCTCAGCTGCAGTTTCTTCTTCGACCTCAGCCGAAGGAGACTTGGCTAGGCTGGAGGACTCCTCGAAGTATATGAACTTTCTACATCCCGGGCAGCCTTCAATCGGCGTTCTTAGAGGAGTTGGAGCTGCTCGTGCTGCTCCTTGATGATGCCCTTGAACTCAATTAGCAGATCCTAGTGCTCTCGGATCCGAGACTGGGTTGTCTTCCGATTGATCACCATGCTTTGAAGGACAGTCTTTAGAGAGCGGAGAGTGCCTCGAAGTTCTTCGGACAGAGAAGAAAGTTTGTCTACCAAAACAACAGACAAAGCAGCGAGATGCTGTAGAAGCTGGTTGAGAAGTGGAGGGACCGAGTGGATGGAGGAAGGAGTGGTAGAGGAATTTGAGTCCGAGTGGGAGGGGGTGAAGGGGTTTGAACTCAAACTCGTGGACCCGGACACTAGGCTTGACTTCCCGATATCCGTAGCCCGAAGCTCCTTCCTGCCCACAATTATGGTAGCCTCAAAAACTACATTTGGATCCGAGGGGAGGGAACCTTGAACTGTTTGAAAACAACGATCGAGAAGGGCTCCAAAGGGAAAAGGAGCAGACTTTTTGAGCATGCACTTGGGCCATCTACTCAAGAATGACAGGGAAGAGGTCTATGTCGTAGCCCTCTAGAATATCAAATAAAGCTTTGAGAATTTTGGAATTGGGATTCTCTTTGCTAGAGTGATGAGAAAAGAAAGTTCTCATCAAGAGAAAACATAGTAGTCCGGCCTCGGTCTTCATCCGAGTCACTCAGAAATTTTTCCGTGACTCGGGGACCTCCTTGGCGTACTTCTCAAAGAATTCATCCTCAATCTCCGTAAAAGGGATGGGATTGCGGTTAAGAAAAAGGGAAGAGGTTTTGAAGATTCTATGAAGGAGAAAGAGGTTGATACGAACAACCTTGTCTTGAACTCGTGAGGTAATGACTCCCTCGAGTAAGACATATTAGAGTACAACTTGGCAACGAGTTTGGGATAGATAAACTCACTAAAGCACATGAAATTGTACAATCCAGTGATCTTTATGTGCTACAACCATGAAAACGTGGTGGTTGGAAAGAATTTGTCATCCAACATAAGATCTTGGGTGACAAATATTTTAGAGGGGTTAAAGGTACCCTCTTGAGGAGTTTTGGTGTGAGGCTTCTTGGTAGAAGACCCCAGCAAATCAGGTGCGAGAACCCCTTTTAGGCATGGTTAGAATTTTTGAGAAAACGAGAGGACAAGAGAGAGAGAGAGAGAGAGAGAGAGCGCAAAGAGTGAAAGCGTTTAGAATTCGGAGAGAGAAAATTCGAGTGAGCAAGAATGCTTAGAAAGTAAGAAGGCGAGTGAGTAAAGTAAAGAAATGAAGGTAAAGGGTTACTATTTATAGCAAAAGAAATGACCTTCAACCTTCGGTCTAACCGGAAGCTCTAATTGTCGTCTCACACAGGTGTGACATTTCGTTGTCCAACTATTAGAATTCCAGTAGCTTTCTTCCAACGGCTAGTTGTCTTTGATCGAAACGTGTGACGAGAGAGAGAGAGAAGAAAGACTTTTCTAAAAATATTTCCGAAATTCTCCATTTATCTAGAGATGATCTAGAATTTTGATGTCCATTTTGTGTAAGAACCGAGCTCGACTCAGTATGGTTTCTAAGTGACTTAGAACACTCGAAAGACCTAATAACTCATAGCTCCGCTTGACTTGGTCAATCGATCCATTTGTTATTTAAGATAAAAAAAACATATAACACATAATTATACAAGGAAATTTCACTTAGAAAAGCACATAATCATGCATTAATCATGCCAAGCTCATTCCTCATAAAACAAAACTGATCCTCACTAAGTGGCTTAGTGAAAATATTAACTAACTGAAATTTCATAGGAATGAATTCAAGTTCAATATCACCTTTCTCGGAATGGTCTCTCAGAAAATGATACCTGACCTAAATATGCTTTTTCTTTGAGTGTTGAACTGGATTCTTAGTGATGCTGATTGCACTTTGATTGTCACACTTGATTGGGATAAATTTAAATGAGAGTCCAACATCCTTCAAGTGTCTGCTTGATCCATAGAATCCGAGCATAACAAGCTCTAGCTGCAATGTACTCAGCTTCAGCAATTGAGAGAGCAACTAAGTTCTGTTTCTTTGAGTGCCAAGATATGAGGGATTGACTTAGAAATTGGCATGCTCCTGACGTGCTTTTTCTATCAACTTTGTAACTAGCACAGTCAGCATCCGAGTATCCAGTGAGGGTCAGTCCCGAGTCTCTTGAGAACCATAGACCAAGATTCCGAGTCCCTACAAGATATATGAAAATCGTCTTCACCGTAATGAGATGTGATTCTTTTAGATTAGGTTGAAATCTGGCACACAAACAGACACTAAACATAATGTTTGGCCTACTAGATGTGAGATAGAGAAGAAATCCAATCATACCTCTATAGAGTTTCGATCTACTCGCTTTACCTTTTTCATTTGAGTCTAGTTTCATACTGCTACTCATAGGTGTGGCTGCATGTTTCACATCTTGAAGCTTGTATTTTTTCAACAACTCCTTGGTATACTTAGATTGATGGAGATAGATTCCATCTTTGTCTTGTCTGATTTGTAGACCAAGAAAGAAATTGAGTTCTCCTAACATGCTCATTTGGAACTCCTGTCTCATCAACTCGGAAAACTCTCTACATAGAGTTTCATTAGTAGCTCCAAAGATAATATCAACAACATAAATCTGAGCAATAAGGAAATCTTTCCCTTTGGTTTTTATAAAAAGAGTTTTGTCAATCTGACTTCTTTTGAAATCATTTTCAACCAAGAAGTCTGCTCAGTCTTTCATACCAAGCTCTAGGAGCTTGTTTAAGACCATATAAAGCCTTTTGTAATTTGAAAACATGATTTGGAAATTCCGAGTTTTCAAATCCAGGTGGTTGCTCAACATAGACTTCCTCTTGAATGAAGCCATTTAGAAAAGCACATTTAACATCCATTTGATACAACTTAATATTCATGCTAGATGAAAATGCTAACAGAATTCGATTGCTTCAATCCCAAGCAACTAGTGCGAAGGTTTCCCTACAATCAATTCCTTCTTCTTGATTGTAAACTTGAGCCACAAATTTAGCCTTATTTCGACTACCAACCCATCCTCATCCAGTTTGTTTTTGAAAACCCATTTGGTTCCTTTGATTGGGTGGTCGAACGTCATTTGGTCGGAGTCCGGACTTTGTTTCTTTCTAATTGATTAAGCTCTTCTTGCATGGCCTCTACCCATTGTGGTTCATTTAGGGCCTCTAGTGCATTTCGGGTTCCGTTAATGATATGAATGCAGTGAATGCACATAGATTTTGTAAAGAAGAGCGAGTTCTTACTCCATTGTTGATGTCGAAAGAATGTTTTCGAGTGGGTGGTTGGATGCATACTTAAATGCTTGACTGTCGTCCGATTCACCAAGTTCATTGGTTGAATTGGCTGATCTTCAGCTGTTTGAGCTTGCTGAGTCTCCTCATTTGCTTGTCCTTCAACATTCCGAGCTGGCTCTTGAGCTTGTTCGGTCCGAGTCACAATGTTTTGTGTTGCCTCATTCCGAGTTGCTTTCTTCTAACTCTTTCGAGCTCGGCTTTAGCAAGATTAACTTCATCTCGACTGAGTTTCAGATCTGAGAAAGTTGACTCACTTGTTCTACCCTGATATATCTCATCCAACACAACGTGGATACTTTCTTCCACTGTGTTAGTTCTTTTGCTAAACACATGATAAGCTTTACTCCGAGATAAGTAACCCAAAAATATACCTTTATCCGACCTAGCGTCAAACTTGGTTAGGTGATCCTTACTGTTATTATGAACAAAGCACTTACATTAAAATGGTTTGATATATGATATGTTGGGTTTCTTTCCTTTCTAAAGCTCTTAGGGAGTTTTCTTCAAGATGGGTTGGATGAGGCATCATTTGAGTATGTAATTTGCGTTGTTGATCGCCTCAGCCTGTAAATAGTAAGGTAGATCATTTTCAATCATCATTGTCCTTCCTATTTCTTCAAGAGTTCGGTTCTTTCTCTCCACTACTCAATTTTGTTGAGGAGTTTTGGGTGTTGAGAAGTTGTGAGAGATATAGTTCCTGTCATAGAACTCAGCAAATTCCGAGTAGTCGAACTCCCTTCCATGGTCAACTTAGCAAATTCCGAGTAGTCGAACTCCCTTCCATGGTCGGTTCAAATTCTTCTAATCTGAGTCCGAGACTCCACTTGAATTTTCCTGCAGATCATAATGAACTCTTTGAAGACTTCATTCTTGTTCATCGAGAAAACACACCCAGGTAAATCGTGAGTAATTGTCAACAATAACAAGCACATATGATTTACCTCCTAAGCTTTTCACAGGAGTTTCACCACACAAATCCATATGAACCAAGTCAAGCACTTTGGATGTAGACATAGTTTTGACTGGTTTGAAAGATGATCCGACTTGCTTTCCTTTTGTGCATGTATCACGATTTTATCTTTCTTAAATGCATAATGAGTTAAACCCCTAACTAATCCATGAGATGCAAGCTTCTTGATAGTATGCATGCTAATATGTCCTAGTCTATGATGCCATGTCCATGAATCATCATTCAAAGATGCTCTCAAGCATTATAAATTCTTACTAGAATCCGAAAGAGGAATAGTATAAGTGTTACCTGACCTTAGACCTCGGAGCTTTCTCTTTGGTGACTGCATTAGAAATGTACGAATTAGTCCGAGTAAACCTGACCTCTGGACCTTTGTCACACAATTGAGAGATGCTGAGAAGATTGTAGTTTAATCCCTTGACAAGATAAACTAGACTAACTAGATTGTCTCCTTCACCAATTTTGCCAATCCCAGCTATCTTGCCCTTACTGTCATCTCCAAAAGTGACTTTGCCTCGTTTAAAATCTTCTAACTCGGAAAAAATTCTTAAATCTCCTGACATGTGGTGTGAGCATCCACTGTCTAAGTACCAATGACCTTTCATCTTTTTCTGAGTTACCTACAAGTCAGAAACAAACTAACCCTTCTCATTTCCTCTAACGAACCCAGTAATTCCCTTTATCGTGGTCGTTTGCTTAGTCCTCCTTTCATTCTTATGAATAGGACCACGCTTAACCTTCCTAAACTTCACAGTTCGGAATCCTTTTTAAACAGATTAGAGTAGGAATTTGATTCCTCCTCTTCATTAAAACCAAGTCCTTCTTTCCTGAAGGAGACACACCGAGATCCTAAAAGCATGTCCAGGTTTTTCTAACCTTGAGTGAATTTCAAAACAAGCTCTTGAGACTTATTGAGTTCTCTTTTCGAAGCTCATTTGCTTTTCCGAGTGACTCAAACTCACTCTCATTAGCTTGAGTACTGGTCTTGAGTTCTTTTAGAGTTAGTCTCGGTTTTTCCAATTCATTTTTCAAAAATTTCTCTCGAAGTAAGAGACTCAAGTTGTTATTTGAACCGAGAAGAATTAGAATCGGAGTATTCTTCCAAAGTGTAAATATATATGGCTAAATCAGCTTTGGAGAACTTTAGAAAGTATTCAATTACCTCCCGAGGACTTGTCTTCTTAGTTTACGAGTTGTCGGCATCTAACTCGGATTTAACTTCGAGTCCATTAGTGCCATTAGACAATTTGAGTCATCATGAGTCATCATCGCTCCGTGTGGCCATCATAGCCTTTTTCTTCTTTCTGTCCTTCTTTCTCTTTGGGTAGTCTTTGACTATGTGATCTTTGCTACCATATTCAAAATAGCCGAGTTCTTCGTTAAAGATAACTTTAAAGGAGAAGAAGATTTACCTTTTCTGTCGTTCTTATCTTTCTTGTAGAACTCTTCCTTTGGCCTCTTTTCCCACTTTTTATACTTCGTCATTATTTTGAAGCCTCGAGCAATGAGTACCATCGGGTCCTCTTTTTAATCGGAGGAGCTCAAAGTTTCCCTTCGCTTTCGAGCCTTTAGTACAATGTTCTTTTTGATGCTAACCTCGACATCCTCTTCTTCCGGATGAATTTCTTAAGTAAGTAGCTTCCGAATCGGTTCATCCGGCTTTAGTTGTGAGAGGTTCCGAGCTTCCTCGATAGTTGTCACCTTGGGACCCCATCTCTTCTTTGGTAGACTTCTTTGAATTTTTCCGCAAATCTCTTCGTCGAGATTTTTTACCCGGAGATTTGAGATTGTTTGTAATCTCGGTGAAGCGAATAAACATCCGAGTGATGTTTTCTTGTGGCTCCATTTTGAACAGCTCATATTTGTGAAGATATCGGCTTATCTTCGCTTGTTTCACTTAGCTTGTTCCTTCGTATACGTTGACAAGGGTGTCCCACACATCTTTGGCTGTGTCATAGGTTGACACTCTGTTGTACTCTTCCGAGATGATAGCATATGTCGAGTATGCTCCTTGCTTTGAAGTTCTTTCTGAACTTCTCCGCATCTTCATTTGTGTACTCTAATTTTTGTTTAGGCATAGATCTTGTTCCTTCCATCTTTATTGGGATGGACTTGCCTTCTTGGATGATGTTCCGGACATCTTCATCATTGTCCAGCAGAAAGCACTCCATCGGTTTCTTCCTATGCACAAAGTTTGACCCCTTGAACTTTGGTGGTCCGGTGGCTGACCTTCCTTTCTCAAATTCTCCAATGTTATGAGCCATCTAATCTTTAGAACATAGAATGTTAGATCCTTCTTAAAAGGCTAGGCTCGATACCAATTGAAGGCTTGTTCTTTGAGAGTCTAAGTTACCCTAGAGGGGGTGAATAGGGTGATGAGGAAATTTAAAAGAACTTAGACACTTTTTCCTTGGAAAGTGATAAACAGATGAGTCCGAGTCTAGATTGGATTTAGAAATGTAAGTACTCAAAAATACGTGGAAACCCTCTTGAGGCAGAAAACCATGGTCGGTGCTAATCCAAGCACCAAGTTAAATCCAATATTTTGAATCCTCAAAATATAAGGGACTCGACTCTACTAAAATTGCTCCTTTAATTAATTCCTTACAATATTTTGCTAGACTCGGAAGATACCTTATCCGATCTAGTACTTCTTGACTGAGGGTAACCTTTACAATTAGGGACAACCGAGCTGAGTTAACCATTACAGCTCGGTTAAGGGACCTTACTCAAAAAGTAAGAGAAAAGTATGACTGATTACAAGAGTTTACAACTCGGACAATATTAAATTCAAACTGGGAGTTGTAAATAGAATATTGAGTATGAAAATAATAACTTTTGATCAAGTAATGTGTTTTATAATGATGTTCGAAATAATTCCAGCAATCTTCTTGTCTTATGAGGTGGCTTCTATTTATATCCAACCAAGCAGAGTGACTGTTGAGTCTTGGTTACGAACAAAGTTTTCACTCGGCCATTGTAATGGCTCTTCGAGTCACTCGGAAAAGATCCATTGGGATGTGAACGTTATGCAATGGCTCTTAGCTCCAAAAGGTGTTCCAGTCAATTAGAGTTATCCGAAAGGCAAGGTGGAAACCACAGTTGAGCCTAGCATTGGAGTTTTCTAGTTTTGGAAACAAACAACCACGACACGGCATTCGAAGTAGATAAAGCTTGTCTGCTGGTGATTGTCCGCTAGAAGTCGGCTACTTTTGTATTTCAAAAATGAGTTAGCGTTGTTTGAATAACCTACAAAAGTAAACCACTTTGGTTCTCAAAGTATAAAATACTTTGGTCCAATATTAGGCATAGATAATAATTAAATTAGAGTAATTAAGTACTTAATTATCTTAGCCCTGGAAGAGTGGAACTTTCTTAGTCTAATATTCAATTGTACTCAAATTCTATCGAGTCAATCCTAAGGATGATCAAGTACAAAGAGTAAAATATCGAGTATAACAACTTGATCCGAACAAATAGTTCTCAAAGGAGATAAACCGACTTAGAATACGGAATTAATACATTAATTCTTTTGGCGTTAAAATATGTTGTTAAAACACAGAATAAAAGTGTTAGAGAAATTATTTGAACATGCGATAGCTCCGAGTGATATCCGAGTGAGTTAGAAACATTAGAAGATATATAATAATGTGCTTTCTAAATCAGTCAAAATTGAATAAAAACTTATACAAAAGTTTATATAAGGCTCAAAATGACTTGAAATCAAAACTTGGGAGAGATGAGGTTTATACCTAAGTCTTCATGTATTACTCGGAATGACTTAGAGTTAGAATCCGAGTCTTCACATAGGTGTATCGGTGAGTTGTTTATGTTGATGATTATTTAGGATGTGAGAGGTTGTTAAAATATGATGAAGTTGTAACGCTCCCAATCACCATTACTTAATAATTCTTTAATTCGAGAATATTAGGTAAAGTCGCAGCGGAAGTTAACGATCGAATGTGTTACCTCCTCCCTAACAAAAGGACAAGGCTGAAATAAAATACCATAATAACCTCGTGTCCATTAATTATGCTTCGATAAGTCGGGAAACATTAAATGCTACGTCGCAGGGTGTCACGCCGACAACTTAAATAAATCAATCCCAATGTACAGTTCCGCTACATATTTACGGATATTAACAGTCGACACAACAACCTCGCGATAGGAAATACGCAATGTTTAATTACAATCCAAGGTCAAACCCAAAGTTAACGAGAAGGAGAATCACTGTGGATCTAATTCCATCATGGCACAATGATAACGACATAACCAGCTAGGTCTTGCTCCCGTCGGGCTTCTTAGGCAACGGAATGTTCACATATGCTTTTCCTAAAAACAAAAATAGAGAAAACAATTCGAAAAATGAGTCGAAACTCGGTACGAGCATCCCTGCACGAGTCAAATAATTTTGAAACATTTTGATTGAGCGCGCGTATTTCAAACTCATTTTAGTTTGAAATCGGGGGAGAGAATATGAGTAAAACTTGCTTGCCGGTTATTATCCGAAAATGGAACCCCTTGATAATTGATACGATCTTAGTAAGGTGCACACCCCGGGCCGACCGAGAAACCGAGTTGACGTCGCGCGGGTGGAATTGGTGGGTATAAGCCCCGATAATTGATAATTGAGCGGGGACCACTTAATTAGGCGACAAAACTTGATTTGCAAATGATTCATTATTAGTTATTTATATAAGAAATGTTGAGATTTGCTGAAATACGTGAATTTTCAAAGGGTACAGGCAATGAACGTACCTGAACCGAGAATATTTGTTTCTCCCTTTTATAGAAATTTGAGTCACCAGCTATTCGGCAACGGAAGTGGCCTTAATTCTGTTTCGATAGATTTTTGTTGTTAATAATGTTTCTCTTGAGTTTTAATAATTGAATTTGTATAAGCGCTGACAACTTATTTCATTTTACGTATTTATTACATAATCAGTTAAACTACGTTCAAACATTGACTACAACGCATATTAGTTAAAGAAGTTGATTAGGCTAATCAAATAGCCAATGATATCTATGTAATTCAATTCATTAGTTGACTTCGATTGAAAATGGTATATATATATAATCAAACACTTATTCCTAGTTTATTCCTTACTTCTCCCTTCATTGCATTCAAAACCCATAGTTAAGTAATTAGTTAACCCATCAAATGCCTTCCCCTAGGAAGGTTCCATAATCTACCAAATTGCTCAAAACTCATACATACCCCATTTTACGGTTATAAGCATTATTCTCTCAACAAAATTCACATTCATAACCACAATTAGGTATATTTAGTGCTCAATCTTTCCCCACGCCTCTACACTTACTCACTATCTAATTTCAATCTCCGCATACATACTCCCTTTTTATTTGCGCAATATGTCTTGTTTCCAAAATACAATGAAATTCATCAAATTACTCAATCCTATATCAAAACATCCCCAATTTAATTCACTAAATCATAATTTTACAAGAGAAATCATATTCATTCGCCTTGACACACAATTACTCCACCAAATTACTAATCACAATGGTTCACACAAATTCAAAATTTCCCCAATTCAAACCTTGAATTCACACCATAAACGTATTTCTAAATCATATGCTTCAATTTACAATTACAATTGCTCAAATAAATAATGAACTTGATAATTTAGGGTTTAGGGTTTTACCTTCGAATTCACAAAAGAGAAGTCAAGGAGAGGAAGGAGGGGATGTTGGCATGCGGCTGCCGCTATGGCAACTACTGGGAGAGGCCGGCGACGTGCCTCGGCGCTGAGGCTGCGGTGGTTGGCTGCTAAGTGGTCGCGGCAGCGAAGCCAGGAAGCACGGGCCGGGGCCACGCGGGAACAAGAGGGAGACCGAGAGCGCAACGAGAGAGAGAGAGAGAGGGAAAGGATGGCCGGCGCCGGTCTTCTAGCCGGCGTCAATCGTGCTGGTGGCCGGAGGAGAGGCGCCCGCGAGGAGGGAGAGGCAGAGCGAGGACGGGAGAGGCAGAGGAACGGGAGAGAGAGATGAGGGAAGATGAAATCTGCTCGACTACTTGACCTACCATATTTTTATCTTCATTCTTTTTTTTTTCCTAAAAATTCCAGAGAAATCCATTTACGGATTGCTCCTTCAAAAAAATTTGATTTGTTTATTTTATCATTTTGATTTTATTTTGATTTATTTATTATTGTTATTATTATTATTTTCTTATTATTATTTTCTTATTGTTACTTTTTTAATTTTATTTAAATAATGATGTTTACAAATTACAACCTTATTATGAGATTTTTATTAGGGCCACTTCGTCGCCTTAGCTGCATAACACATATAAAAATAATTTAAATATCAAATATCAAATTGAAGCGCACGCGCTCAATGATATTAATCTCGTAATTGATAAGATAAATAATGTGATTTAAGGTCGGGTTGTTACAGTCTTCCCCCTTAAAATAAGTTTCGTCCTCGAAACTTGAGCATTCGGCAATTTCAAGAGGTTCTATCACAACATTATGGCTCGGATCGGGCACATACTTTCTAAGCTGTGAAACATGAAAGACGTTATTCTCATGTTCGAGTTCGGATGACATAAATACATATAGGATACTATGTTGAACTCCTTTATAATCTCATATGGCTTAATATGCCTAGGACTTGATTTTTCCTCAACTTTGAATCTTTGACCCCCTTTCGGTGGAGACACTTTCAAAAACACTTTTATCGATAAAGTTCGTTTGTCGCTTTAAGTTTCCTTGATACGGTCTTAAATCTTGCTAACCTTTTCAGTTGTTCCTTAGGTCAACTCAGGCCTATAGTCAATGCGTCATTCAGCTCACTCCAACACAATGAGATTCTGCATTTCCTTCAATACAATGCTTCAAATGGAGTGATTTTAACGATGACTTGATAATTGTATTATAGGAGAAGTCCACCAAAGATAAATCAGTTTCCCATTTTCCTTAAAAGTTGAATATACATGCTCTCAGTATATCTTCTCATATTTAATTAACTCTTTCAGTGTGCCCCACTTGTTCCTGGATGGTATGAACTATTAACACCGAGTTTAGTCGCAAAAGGTCACTATAGAGCTTACCAAAAATGCATTTAAAACCTATTATCGCTATCGGATATAATGTTCTTAGGTATTCCCATGTAACCTAATCACTTCTTTGATGTATAAGTGTTTCAGTATCTCTACATTCTATATGTCATGTGTTGGTAGAAAATCCGCAGATTTCATAAGTTGATCAACAATCGCTCAAACATTTTTCGTTGAAGTAATAATAGGTAATCTTATGGCAACGTTCATTGAAATTGAATCTCATCTCCATGTAGGAATCTCCAAAGGTCTCAATTCACCAACAGAACATTGATCTCTTTTCATATTATACTCTCCAACGTTCGGTCTTAACCATTTGATAAATGGAACACTTATCTACATATTCCGTAATATCATCTTCATATTATTCCACAAAAATATTGTTTCAAGTCTTTATACAGCTTATTCCTCCTAGATGTACCAAATATCGTGTATTATGTGCTTCCTCAAGAATTTTCCTTTTCAATTCCTCTTTCTTCGAGTACACAAAATTGATTCTGAAACCTTAAGGTTCCATCCTCGTATATTCCTTGAAACTAGGAGATTTTTCCTTTTAATATTTTTCTTAATCCTTTCCATCCCGACATCATCGTTTTGGCCTAACTGAATACCCTTAATTATTATATATTATACCTCTATCGCAGCTAGGAACCCATTCATTTGTCCATGCGAGACCGACTCAATTCTTATATTGTGGAGATCTCATATAACCACGAGCTAAGTTGTCATTATTACATTCAAACTGTGTTTTGTCTCTCGTACTCCACGCATTTGCCACTATATTTACTTTCACTAAGTGGTATTATATTTGTAAGTCATAATCCTAAAGTAATTCCACTAGCAGCGTTGCCTCGGATTGATCTTCTTTTGGGTAAAAATGTATTTCAAACTCGATGGTCAATATAAATCTTACATGTTACCCCATACAAGTAATGTCTCCAAATATTTAAAGCAAAACAACAGGAGCCTACTCCAATTCATGAGTAGGATAAGTCTTTTCACATGATTTGAGTTGTTGCGATGCATAAGCTATGACCTTGTCGTCTCGTATTAATAAGTATCCTAACTCGTTTTTAAGTGCCTCACTATAAATGGTATACTTTTCACCTTCCATGAGTAAGGTAAGAATTTGAGTTGTAGATAACCTTTTCTTTAACTGCCAGATTGTCTCTTCAAATTTATCCGGTCACTCAAATTAGGTTGTATTCTTTAGCAAAATTATTAGAGGTGACGTTGTTTTTGAAAAGTCATGTAAAAACCCTTTGTAGTACCCTGTTAACTCAAGGAAACTCTTCACTTCTGTACCATTGGTTATTCAGTTACTACCTTTACCTTATGAGAGTTGATCTTCATCTCTTCCTTAGAAACATTATGCCCTATAAATGTCACTTCTTCTTACCAACACTCACATTTTGCCATCTAGCATACACTCAATGTTCTCTCAAGATTTGTAGCACTATTCACGATCTGCTCGTGATTTTCTCTTTATCGTTAGAGTATATAAGAATATCATCAAGAACCACCCCCACAAATTTATCTAGATAAGTCCTCAAAAATTCTATTTATGAGATACATAAATGCAACCAATATATTGGTAAATCCTCCGGGCATTATCGTAAATTCGTAGAGTCCATATTTAATTCTAAGAGCAATTTTGGGAATACCTTCCTGTTTAATCCCAAGTTCGTCAAGTATGCTAACTCCTTCCACTTGATCAACAAATCATCAATTCGGGGTCGCGGATACTTATTCTCGACAAACCTCTTGTATTAATCTGCTAACCCAAGAACACTCCTCATTTACGTTACATTAGTTGGTCGGGATAATTCCGTTACTGCGTTTACCTTATGAGGATCGACCTTAATCTTTTCTTTGGAAACAACAGGCTTAAAAATGTCTCTTCCTCTAGCCAGAACTCGCATTTTTGCGATTTGGCACAAATTTGATGTTATCTCAAAGTTTGTAGCGCTATTCTCACATGCTCGACATAATTTTCTCTTATCATTAGAGTATATAAGAATATCATGAGTACTACTACCTCAAATTATCTGGATAACACCTAAAAGTTCCATTTGTGAATTTCATGGATGCAACATGTGTATTGGTAAGTCCACATAGAATCACCTTAAATTCATGATGCCCATATCCGGTTCTAAACGAAGTTTTGGGAGTATCTTTCTACTTAATGCTAAGTTGATAAAACACGTCGGCTCCTTGAAATTGATCAAACAAATCATTAATTCGGGGTATAGGATGCTTATTCGGGGAGGGGTTATCTTGTTTAGCCCCATATAATCTATATAGAGTCTCCAAGTATCATCCTTCTCCTTCACAAACAAGACTGAAGTTCTCCAAGTTAACACACTTGGCCTAATAAATCCCTTTTATAATAATTCATCAGGCTGGCTTTCAACACTTTCAGTTCCATTGGGGTCATCCTATATGGCGCTTTGAAAATGAATTATGCGTCGGGAATTAGTTCAACCTCAAACTCAATCTCCCTTTAAGGAGATAGACCATGTAAATTTTTAAGAAATACATCTGAAAAATCACATGCTACAGGTGTAACATTTGCATCTATCTTTTCTTTTCTATCCTTAATAACATAACATCAATACCTTATGTAGTCATTTCTTAATAATTAACTACCTTCACGATCGAAGTTATGAAATACTCCTTTGTATCTTTTCCTCCCGACACACTTCTATCTCTTTTCTGGCCCTTTAAAATAATCTTACAACCTTTACGAGCTTTGTTCACTTCATGTCACCAACCAATCCATTCCTTACATTACCTCACTTCCCACATATTAAATTGGATTAAATCTGCGAAAAGTAACTCTCCACATATGACATTGGCACATGCCGATAAAGAATTGAGCCTCTTACCACTTTTTCATTTGGCAACTCGATTTGGTACTCTATTCGGCCTTATGATCATCTAAATTTAAGTGAGAGGAAACTAAGAGTAATTATTAATGAATGGGTGACGCATGAATCAAATACAACATCGAAAGACTGTGAGTTTAGTATCGATGACAATCATCATTCCTAAAGTTGCGGCTTCTTTCTTGTACATCACTTACACTTGTTCTATAATCACGAGTTTGGAAAATGGTGGGGGTTTTTCATATAGTGTCATTAGGGGCTCGGCAACTACCGTCTCTACAACGTTCTGTCCTCTTGGAAAAGTGTTCACTAAATGTTCAAGGCTACCACACCACATACATTTATTACTACCATTCGGCAATCTGATGAGGTGTGATTTGTTTGACCATATTTCCCACGGGGCTCGGAAATAATCAATGAGTGACCCTTGTTGGAACTAGTAATGTGTTTCTTTTGAACTACACTCTCACTTGTATTGTTTCACTTCCTTTTGAGTCTCTAGGATTTAAGGCCCTTAGTTTGCTCTTCACTCGTTCAACCTCTACTACTCTCTCATATAATCCTTGACAATCTTTGATAGATTATCTAACAAGTTGATATCGAATATAATAGGCCAAATCTTCCTCAAGTCTTGACATTTTCACCCTGTCAATAACGACAAAGTCTGAGTCATATTTAGATAACTCCATAAATTTACTAGCGTCATTGCATTACTATCATGTTGTCTATTTTCAACTCTAAAAACTCCTTTTTCTTTTTGTCGGCCAAACCGTAGTTGAGTAAAATTTAGCTATACACTCTTCTAAAAATTTCCCCAAGTGAACTCACAACCTCGAAATTTGTTTTCCATCGTGCTCCACCAAATGTCTACTTCACCAATTAGATGATACGCCCTATGTTCACCATTTTTTTTCCCTTAGGTACCTCGACAACCGCAAATATCTTTTTCTTTCTCTTAATTCATTCTTCTCAGTCCATTGTATTAATCTTTCATCGAAAGTCTTAGGATTACGATGAGTCACTCTGTCGACTAACTTATTAAACTTAGAAGTGGATTCATTAGGTGTAGGCGAAATCATTTTCATTAACTCTGCCACCAAATTCCTCCAATAGTTTGGGTCCATGGTATCGGTGAAAATCTCTAAGGGTTTAAATTGGGTTTCACTAAGGATTTGTTACGAGTTGGGAGGAGTTTCTAACCCCTGTTCGGCAAGTCCTCAATCATTGCCACACTCTACACTTACATTAGAAATTACGTCATTACTTTCTAGCTGAGACATGTTGCATCATATAAATATAAATTTTCCTAATTAATTTATTTTCCCTCTCTTACGAAACAAATTGTTAACAACTTCTAATATAAAACATGCTTAGTTAACTTCAATTTTCATTGCGTTTACATAATAAGCAACACCAAATTGTATATTAGATTATCATTCGCCTCTGGACATTTTCATCGCTTGAAAAATCCTCAATTAAAGGAAGACCCAAGGCTCACTCAGGTGTCGGTTCTACTTTCTAAATTTAACTTAAAGGTAATGAAGGAAACTTTCTAGAAGAATTTGATATTTCCTAAAAATTTCGGCAGAGTTACTGTTTGTAATATGGTCTATCCCATAAAATTAAAGCTTTAAAACCCTGCATAAAAACCACAATATCACTCGAACGAGCCACACGCTCGGAGTACACAACTCAACGGCTACACGCCGGAGTGCAACCAATATACATTAAGGCTTAAAACAACCTAAATAGTTCATAAAGCATCCGAAACAAACTATATGAACTTAATTACAAGCTACAAAACTTAAAAGCATATGAAATGCATGTCGGTAACTTAAGTCATCACGTACATTGTTTATACTAGCATACCCAAAAGTATATATATCAATCCAACATTAACTACACTATATACACAAGTCCCAAACGACAACTTGGGGAAATAATAGCCACGTAATTTTCCTAAAGTTCAAATCACGACACCTTAGAGCCCTATTGCTCACGAGTGATTTCCAAACCTGGCTACGATACCACAAGCTGTAACGTCCCCAATCACCATTACTTAATAATTCTCTAATTCGAGAATATTAGGTAAAGTCGCAGCGGAAGTTAACGATCGAATGCGTTACCGCCGCCCTAACAAAAGGACAAGGCTGAAATAAAATACCATAATAACCTATGTCCATTAGTTATGCTTCGAGTAAGTCGGGGAAACATTAAATGCTACGTCGATGGGTGTCACGCCGACAACTTAAATAAATCAATCCCAATGTACGGTTACGCTACACATTTACAAATATTAACAGATCGACACAACAGACTGCGATAGGAAATACGCAATGTTTAATTACAATCCAAGGTCAAACCCAAAGTTAACGAGGAGGAGAATCACTTGTGAGCATCTAATTCCATCATGGCACAATGATAACGACATAACCAGCTAGGTCTTGCTCCCGTCGAGGCTTCTTAGGCAAGGGAATGTTCACATATGCTTTTCCTAAAAACAAAAATAGTGAAAACAATTCGAAAAATGAGTCGAAACTCGGTACGAACATCTCCGCACACTCAAATAATTTTGAAACATTTTGATTAAGCGCGCGCATTTCAAACTCATTTTAGTTTGAAATTAGGGGAGAGAATATGAGTAAAACTTGCTTGCTGGTTATTATCCGAAAGTGGAACCCCTTGATAATTGATACGATCTTAATAAGGTGCACACCCCGGGCCGACCGAGAACCCGAGTTGACGCCGCGCGGGTAGAATTGATTGGCGTAAGCCACGATAATTGATAATTGAGCGGGGACCACTTAATTAGGTGACAAAACTTGATTTACAAATGATTCATTATTAGTTATTTATATAAGAAATGTTGAGATTTCTTGAAATACGTGAATTTTCAAAGGGTACAAGCAATGAACGTACCTGAGCCGAGAATATTTGTTTCTCCCCTTTTATAGAAATTTGAGTCACCGGCTATTCGGCAACGAAGTGGCCTCAATTCTGTTTCGATAGATTTTTGTTGTTAATAATGTTTCTCTTGAGTTTCAATAATTGAATTTGTATAAGCGCCGACAACTTATTTCATTTTACGTATTTATTACATAATCGGTTAAACTACGTTTTCTTACATAACTTTACTACATTATTTCCATTTCAAACATTGACTACAACGCATATTAGTTAAAGAAGTTGATTAGGCTAATCAAATAGCCAATGATACCTATGTAATTCAATTCATTAGTTGACTTGGATTGAAAACGGTATATATATATAATCAAACACTTATTCCTAGTTTATTCCTTACTTCTCCCTTCATTGCATTCAAAATCCATAGTTAAGTAATTAACCCATCAAATGCCTTCCCTAGGAAGGTTCCATAATCTACCGTATTGCTCAAAACTCATACATACACCATTTTAAGGTTATAAGCATTATTCTCTCAACAAAATTCACATTCATAACCATAATAAGGTATATTTAGTGCTCAATCTTTCCCCACACCTCTACACTTACTCACTATCTAATTTCAATCTCCGCATACATACTCCCTTTTTATTTGCTCAATATGTCTTGTTTCCAAAATACAATGAAATTCATCGAATTACTCAATCCTATATCAAAACATCCCCAATTTAATTCACTAAATCATAATTTTACAAGAGAAATCATATTCATTCGCCTTGACACACAATTACTCCACCAAATTACTAATCACAATGGTTCACACCAATTCAAAATTTCCCCAATTCAAACCTTGAATTCACACCATAAACGTATTTCTAAATCATATGCTTCAATTTACAATTACAATTGCTCACATAAATAATGAACTTGATTATTTAGGGTTTAGGGTTTTACCTTCGAATTCACAGAAGAGAAGTCAAGGAGAGGAAGGAGGGGATGTTGGCATGCGGCTGCCGCTATGGCAACTGGCTGGGAGAGGCTGGCGACGTGCCTCGCGCGCTGGGGCTGCGGTGGTTGGCTGCTAAGTGGTCGCGGCAGGGGAACCGGAAGCAGGGGCCAGGGCCACGCGGAACGAGAGGGAGACCGAGAGCGCAACGAGAGAGAGAGAGAGAGAGGGAAAGGATGGCCGGCGCCGGTTTTCTAGCCGGCGTCGGTCGTGCTCGTGGCCGGAGGAGAGGCGCCCGCGAGGAGGGAGAGGCAGAGGAGGACAGGAGAGGTAGAGGAACGGGAGAGAGAGATGAGGGAAGATGAAATCGCTCGACTACTTGACCTACCATATTTTTATCTTCATTCTTTTTTTTCCTAAAAATTCCGAGAGAAATCCATTTCTGGATTTCTCCTTCAAAAAAATTTGATTTGTTTATTTTATCATTTTGATTTTATTTTGATTTATTTATTTATTTATTATTATTATTATTATTATTTTCTTATTGTTACTTTTTTAATTTTATTTAAATAATGATGTTTACAAATTATAACCTTATTATGAGATTTTTATTAGGGCCACTTCGTCGCCTTAGATGCATAACACATATAAAAATAATTTAAATATAAAATATCGAATTGAAGTGCATGTGCTCAATGATATTATTCTCGTAGTTGATAAGATAAATAATGTGGTTTAAGGTCGGGTTGTTATAGAAGTTTGCAAGATTCAAATAATGAGGAAATGGGGAAAACATTACGTGCATGATTCGAGGGCAACAATAAAGGTAAAGATACATGAAACAGTTGAAAGTTTAGGGAAGAGGACAAGGTAGAAGTGGAAAAAAATATTTGAAGTCTAGCATAATGGAGCCTTAACAAATGTGTACGTATTTAAATATGTGTTAATTACGTCAAACATAACAACCATACATAGTTCAAATGAGATGGAGTCTTCATATCATAAATTAAACATACACAAGTTTTTGTTACTTGCAAAACTAGCATAATAATAATAATAATAATAATAATAATAATAATAATAATAATAATAATAATAGGAGATAGAGGTGGAAAGTTGATAACTTTGTCATTTGATGAACATCATGTCGAACCAAACAAGAACGTCATAGAACACAATGCACAAGAAAACAATATGGAGCCTATACCAGCCCAATCAATTAACCAAAAGTCTCCAACAACAACCGCACAAGCAAGTCGGGAACCTACTAATGTTATGCAAAGCTCCCTATCTTCCCTGCCCCTCACCGCGACCACCGGTAGCCGGTGGTCACCGGCATCTATGGCCGTCAAGTAGCTACCGCCAGAGTCTAAGCCTCTACCTTGCTACCCCCACCGGTTTTTCTTTCTCCCATTCCCTTATCTCAGGGCAGCAAGGGCTGTTCGCCCTCACGGTTGCTATCGCCCCGTCGGGACGAGGGCTACCCCTGGCTGCTTTCTATCGCCCTCCGGCTGCCATCCGACGCCAACGCCACCATCCTACAACCCAACTCCACCATAGGATCTTGCACCACCCAATTTCACCTCTAACCCCTTTTGAGGTATATCGGTAAAATCGTCAATTTTAAGTAATTTTATAACAAATTTATGTTATAATTGAATAATTAGACAATTAAATGTGAGTTTTGAATTGGTTGTGGTGGATTTGGATGAACTTTGGGGAGTATTGAAATATTGATATATGTGACATTAGATTTAGGATTTGTTATGCATTAATAATTGTGAAAATTCATGTTTTTAATTTTTATAGGAACATGAATGGATTGCTTGGTTGTGTGAATTATTGTTGAAGTTATAAAAGCTTATGAGGGAAGTGCATTAATCAAGATTAAGTTATGTTAATCCTTGGAAAAAAAAAAAGGAAATATATTTGAAAGTTTAATTGGATTTGAGGTCGTTTTAGTGGGATTTAATTAGGTACTTATGTGGTTTGCTAAAATTGATTTGAGAAGTATGTGGTTCGTAATTACGCAAGTCATGCTTGAATTTGAGAGGAAGAGTAATTGAATTACATAGCTTGTTTCTATAAAATGTGGTTGTTAGTTTAATGAGATTAAAGCTTGGAGAAATTAATTTGAGTACGGCATAAATGGTTAGCTTGTGCAATAAGAGTTCAAGAATACAAAGTTTATAGGTAATCTTGATGACTTATTAAAGGCATATGACTTATAAAAGTTTTGTTCTACACACGGACCCACATGTCACAAACGTGGTAATCAAGAAACTTGTATAGGGAGTGAAAATACATAAAAAGGTACGTTATTACTTGTACCTTTCTGAAATATTCATCTTTATTAATGAGTTTATAGTTTTGGTCATAGGAATAATTTGGACCCACTTCACAATTCACGATCACGATCACGGTTACAATTTACATTCACGAGGGCCTTCGTTGATCGATCGGGATAAATGAATTGTTTATACAGATCATAGTACATATATGATGATCTCACAAAAATGGGTCATAAAATATTCCAATAATTTATGTATAGTGAATTTATTACAATTTTACATATAAACAGACTTTTGAAACCGACTTCAAATAATTGCGCGCGCTATCGACTCTTATAAAATATATTTTTAGAGTACAAGGGTAACGTTATGGGCCTATGGCTCATTCTTGTTTGTTAATGTTTTCTCAAATGTTTTAGGGAAAGAAAAACATGTTAATATTCAACAGGAAGCAATAGGAGCATAGGAATCGGGAAGTGTTGACTCACAACAATGATCGTACTTTGGTTTTTATTCTTGAGTATAATATGGTTGGCTTTTGATGGTTGGTTTTTGGTTAAGAAGTTCCCGGAGTTTATTCCCGTTGATGATAAAATTGTTAAATGCCATAATTTATTTTGGGGAGAACGCATTTATGTTTGGTTGTTTAAATTATGTAAATATTGGATATGATGTTATGGGATTTTAAATGCAATGTTTGATGTAAATTAAAAGGATTATCATTTTTTCCTATATTAACGTCTAGCTTAGTCTCTCGAGGAAGGACGACGATAACACCCTAATATGATGTAGTTTCCGCTGCCTTGTTATAATACATTTATTCAATAAGTGTGTTTTATATAGTGATTATATTGGGGTGTTACATCTTCTTATGAGTCCAAGTCGAAGAGGAGGACGATTATGAGGACAAGTCCGAATATGAGTCCGAGATCTCAGCGAGCCTTTGATTTGCACTCTTGAAGTCGGCTGATCTGCTCCTGTTGCCTTTGGATGACCTCTTTGAGGTCATTGATCGAAGTCTGTCTCTTATCGATCCGCTTCCGAGCTATGCTATGAAGCCGAGTCAAAATAGGCATGAAATCCTGCAAAGCACCAAGAGTTGAGTGTAACTCTTTGGCTAGAGTTGCAAATTGAGAAGCCACCTTCGAAGAAGTTCAGTAGGGGCTAGTTGATGAGAAGGACCAGCGGTCAAGACGAGAGCTTCTAGTGAGCTCTTCTTGGATGAAGAAGGAGGCGGAGGTACCTCGGAAAAAGAATCCAAACGCCGAGTTCGGTTTCTTAGTACCTAAGATTCGAAGCTCAATTCTTCCAATAGAAATGGCTAGCTTCAAAAGTTTGTTAGGATCATTGGGAAGGGAAACATCAACATGAGCAATGATTTTGTAGACAAGGGCTCCAAAGGTGAAGGAGGCTTTTTCTAAGCCAAAAGAACAAAAACAACCTCTTCAATGATGAAAGGGAAGAGGTCAACCTCATACACTTTAACAAAATCGAATAAAACTTTGAAAACCTTGCTATTTCAAAAAAGGAATAGGATTAGTGTTGATAAATAAACACCTGAACATCAAAGAGTTTGGGAAGAAGTGGAAGGTTGATAGTGATTCTCTTGTTCCGAACATTCAAATAGATGACATTGTTCTTAGAGGACATGTTCGGATATAATTCCGAGACTAACTCTAGATAGATGTAGTCACAAAAGCAAATATATTGGAAAACACCTGTCTTGGTGAATGGTTTGACCCAAGACAACTTAGTAGAAAGGAGGAACTTGTCTTCCGGAAAGTAGTGCTAGGCGACAATTAAATGTTTAGGATCATCGAAAGATAAGGCTTTTCCCTTTGAGGTATCCTTTTGGGGATCCTCATATTGAAAGAAACGGGTTCTTGCCTTCTTGGTAGCGGAACCTCCTTTAGCAACATTTCCTTTTTGGGCATGTTGAGAGAAGTGAAAAGATTGAAGAGAAAAGTAGATTTGGACGAGTAGAAAAGAGTGCAAGAGTAAAAGAGTAGGATTCCGAGTCTATAATAGTCGAGAGAGAGAGAGAGAGTACTTGTGTTAGATATTTGAGAGTGAGAGAGGAAGAATAGCAAAGTAAAAGAAAGAGGGTGAACAAGAGCTATTTATAGACAAAAGCTTTCATAGAATCAAATCCTTAATTGACTCGGTTTATAGAGTAAAGGCTAGTTGAATGGTTTGGCGTTCTAGCGTCCATTTAATGGTTACCTCTTAAAGCTGCTTTTCCAACAACCAGTTTCTTGGCTGTTCACGTGACAGAGAAAGAAAAAGAAATTTTTAAAAAAATTTCTAAGATTCTTTATTGAATTAAAGATAATCTCGAAGTTTGACGTCCATTTTCTCTTAACTTAATCGACTTAGTATACTTGTCCGAGTTGCTCGTAACACACTCGAAACTAATAACTAAAGCTTAATTTCATAAAATGTCAATTGAACCACTAGTTATTCAGACAAAGCATGTATAAAACAATATAACCACATAATATCTCATGCAATAACTCAAGTAATCACGCATTTAGCATACCAAATTCATTCCTAATGAAACGTAATTATTCTTTACTTACTTGGTTTCGAGAAGATATTAGCTAACTAAGATTTAGTAGGAATCAATTCAAGCTCAATATCACCTTTTTAGAATGGTCTCTCAAAAGTGATATCCGACATCAACGTGGTTCGTTTTTAGTGCTAAACTGGATTCCCTGTAATACTAATGGCACTTTAATTATCACACTTGATAGGAATGGCTGAGAATGATAGTCCTTAATCCTTCAAGTGTTGCTTGATCCATAATATCTTAGCACAACATGCTCTTCCTGTTATGTACTCAGCCTCAACCATTGATAGAGCAACCGAATTTTACTTCTTTGAGTGCCACGAGATGAGTGTTTGACCCAGAAATTGACATGCTCCTGAAGTACTCTTCCTATCAATTTTGTATCCAGCATAGTTAGCATTTGAGTATCCATTGAGGGTCATACCTGAGTCTATTGAATACTAGAGACCAAGTGTCCGAGTTCCTATAAGATATTTGAATATTCCGCCATGAGATGTGATTCCCTTGGATTAGCTTGAAATATTTTGATTTAGACAGGACATTAAACATGATATCCGGCCTACTAGATGTAAGGTAAAATAGAGATCCAATTATATCTCTTAGATTTTCTAATCTACTTGCTTTACCGTTCTTATATGAGTGGAGCTCAGTAGTGCTCCCCATTGGAGTTTGCCGCATGTTTTACATCTTGTAGCTTGTACTTCTTGAGTAACTCCTTAGTGTATTTGGATTAATGGACAAAGATTCCATCCTTTTCTTGCTTGATTTGCAATCCAAAAAGAAATTGAGTTCTCCCATCATACTAATTTGATATTCCTATCTCATCGGCTCGGAAAACTCTTAACAAAGAATTTTATTAGCAGCTCCTAAGATTATGTCATCAACATAGATCTGAATAATGAGAAAATCATTTTCCTTGGTTTTTGTGGAAAGCGTTTTGTTACTAAGAACTCTTTTGAAACCATGTTCAACCATAAAAAGCTCTTGAAGTTTGTTTCAAACCATGAAAAGCTTTTTGCAATGTGAAAACATGATTGGGAAATTGAGAGTTTTCAAATCTAGGGGCCTACTTAACATAAACTTCCTAGCAACATTTGATATAATCTAATGTTCATGCTAAATGCAAATCCTAGCAACAGCTCCTTGAGCAACAAGTCCGGCCTTATTTCTAACTACCAAACCTCCCTCATCTAGTTTGTTCATAAACACCCATTTGGTTCCTATAATTGGGTCGCCGAAGGTCATTTAATCAAGGTCCAAACTTAGTTTCTTTCAAATTGTGAGAGTTTTTCTTGCATGGCCTCTATACATTCAGGTTTTAGTAGGGCTTCTAGCATATTTTGAGGTTCAATTAATGAAATGAATGAAGAGAATGCACATAAATTATACAAAGAAGAATGATTCCTTACCCCCGAGTTTATGTCTAAGATGATGTTCTCAGGTGGGTGATTTGATGCATATTTGAAAGCTTTACATGTTCTCTAGTTTACCCTATTTGATGGTTAAATACTTATTTCGTCATCGAGGTTTAGCTCATTGTATCTCATCCTCTCCTTGTGCTCTAGTGGTCTGAGCCTGTTCTTGAGCTGTCTCATTCCGAGTTGGCTCGGTTTGTTTGTTATTGATCATTCCGAGCTTAGCTTCCACTAAGTCATCATCATTTCGGTTAATCTTGAGCTATGAGAAAGTAGACTCACTTATCCTACCATCATCAACTTCACTAAAGATAACGTTAATACTTTCCCCCATTTTGTTAGTTCTTTTGTTAAAAGTATGATAAGTTTGCTTTGTGAAGAATAACCAAGAAATATACCTTCATTTGACCTGGCATCAAACTTAGTCAAATGATCCTTACCATTGTTATGCACAAAGTATTTGCACCGAAACGTTTGAAGTAAGAAATGTTAGGTTTCTTCCCTTGCAAAGCTCGTATGGTGTTTTCTTTAGGATGGGTCAAATGAGGCATCTGTTGAGTGTGTAGTTTGCTGTGTGAAGTAAGAAATGTTAGTTTGCTGTGTTTTCTTCAAGATGGGTCGAATCCGTCTGTCCCCTCCATAGAGGGAGAACCAGATTGGGAGGACCGAAGCATCCCTACAAATGTCGGGTCTCTTTTTTAAGATGATTTTGAAATTTTATTAGAAATGGGGATGTACCTCTTATTAAGATTTTTGATTTTTGTAATTTAATTTGAAAGAGATTACTTAGAATAATTGCTGGTGGGTTTATTAATCTTTTCTTTTAGAAATTATTTATAGAAGACTCGGGATATTATTTCATGATTTAAGAAAATAACAAAATTAGGTTCATTTCGTCACAAGGCTTATGGGCCAAAATGGTGTAAAACCACCAGCTTAGACTAAAGCCTTGCCCGATGAACATCCGACGCCGGTAAGAGCCAGCATCGTACTTGTCGTCGGCATCGACCATGGGCTGTGACTAAGCTGATCATTCTCGGTCCATGGCTGAAACCGTCGGAAATAAAATTTAATTTTTGTAATTTTAAGTCGAAATGTTGAGGAGCATTCTAAAGAGAAATAAAAAGGAAAATAAGAGTCCCCGATCGGTTTTGAAAAATAAAAACTATAAAAAATAAATAAAAGACTCTTTCAATCTTGGTATAGACAAGACTAAGCTTGAAAGAGGTTTAAAATTTGACTCCATCGATCTAGAACCGAGAATCTAGATTCGGGGGCGAAGGTACGAAATGTAAGGATAAACCCTTCTATTCCGCCCATCAACAAACGACCTTTACTAATTTCGGATGTGAGTTTAGGAACGTGTTTCAAACAAGCATACAATATGCGAATACTGTAATTTAAATCAACCAAGGCATGCAAATAAAGAAATAAAATAGATAAGAAACGATAAAAGAAAAGCAATAAAGAAAGTGGTAAACGAAAGCGATAAAATAAATTACTGCGGGCGGGGAGTAATGAAAAACGATTACATCATTATATCCATAATACTGAAAGCAATAAAAATGCAATGATTAAATGAACTATTAAAACCGCAAAGGTAATGAACACCCTCGGGTTGTCCCACCTACCGATCTTGATCTCGAACCGGATCCATGAATCGTGATGCAGTGGTGAAATGAAAGGGTTTCTTTTGTGAATTTTAGTGAAGGTAAAATGGTGCATGCGGATGAAAATGATGAAGATTAGGGGATTGAATACTGGTATTTTAGTGAGGATTAGTTGAAAGGAAGCCAAGAGATCAGAATACATAAAGCATTTAGTAGCTCTTAGTTATATTTCGAGTAGAGTTTGGCATAGGAAATGGCCATCCATAAAATGTGAAATTAAACTCTCTATTTATAGTGAAGAGATTAGGTCACAAAATAACCTAAGGAGCAGCTAAATAGCCATCCAAAATGTAGTAGTGAATCGGCTAGAAAACCAAAAAAACCGAACTAAACCTCCTTGAACCGGAATCCCATGAACAAAGCCGAGAATCACAACGCCAGTCAAGAAACGATGTTGTCTCGCTCAAACCACCCTTCCGTGTTGCAACTGGTCCCTAGAGCAAAATGCAACGCTTTAACAAAATTTCCTATGAAGTACGGCGTCGGCCGGTGTGACATCGTACGGACAAATTAAGCTCCGTGTCTCGGTTGGACGCCGAAGACGAAACAGAGCGTTTAGTAGGTAGTGAGGCTTGATGCATGGCACCGAAAAGGTTTGACCTTGACCGTTGACCCGTGCTTGGAGCTACTGAAAGAAATGGGTTTATGGACCCGCCCAAAGCAAATAAGGTTGATTTTTAGTGCAAAAGGTTTTTGTGGTTTATCGGCTTCTATCACGCCAATAAGACTTCGACTGTGATTCGAATCCGGAAATAGAACTGGGATTTCATCATTGAGCTAATAAAATTAAATACTGAAAATAAAAGAGATAAGAGTGACATGTTTTCGGTGTCTAAAGTTAGCCTCCACTTTGGCCGAGTCTAAAAGACGAAGGGTCAAAGTTGACACTAAAGGATACATATCTTGCTTTTGGGCATTGTTTTGAATGCTCGATTGATTCGGAGTGCCTTAAATTGGTTTTTATCAAACTTGAATTCCAAGACAAGGGCCTGGACTTGATCGTGATGCGTGTGTTCCGAAGTCCGGTGAAAGGGGTTTGAGATTGGCTTGATCGGAGTCCTAAAGCTTGATGATTTTTGTTTAAGCTTTTATCGTCTCTTGATCTAAAGTTGGGCCTAATAGTTCTACTCTACTAGCATATTTGTTAGTGTATAATCATATTAACAAAAGTTCAGTATTATACTTGAATAATTCAATCGAATACAGGCTGAAAATTTGACCTAATAAAGTTGACATTGTGGGTTCAAAGACCCACTAGCATGCCTAAGGCTCTAAGAGAAAATTTGCCACGCCTGATGAAACTTCGAAGCCTAGCCCTCAACTACACTTGAAAGCTGCCTCCAAGGTGACGCCGGTCGGGCGTCGTGGCTAGTGCCAACCAGCCTTTGGGCGGGCCTTGTCTCGTGTGCTCTTAGATTCCATGCTTGGTTTCCTCTTTCTTTTTGCATTTTGTCTTGTTTCATTGTCAAGCTTGGCCTAGTTTGCCTATAAAAAGAGGACTTAGTGTGTTCATTTTGCATACTTATCTTGAGAAAACTCGCTTGATTTTCACACATAATTTCTTCAAAAATGTCTAGAAGGAGTGCTCATCCCGTTAGAAGAAAGAGAGTTAAAAATCTAGTCCACGATAACTTCTTGGAATAGGAATGGCGACCTCACCATGAGTGGAGCCCCAATGACCTCTTGGTGGACGCCTAGAGCCATGTCTCCTCTCTTACCATCTCTCCCTCGGTAAGCTTGTTGGCTTGAGTTTCTTCTTTTGTATATTTGGAGTGGTACTTTTACTTACCGAAATCTTGTTGGATTTCCATTTTGTAAAAGGGCACTATTCGCAATAGCGGTGGTATCAAGAAATTTATCAAGACATTCAAGGAACGTAATTACCCCTTGGAGCACATCATGATTAGTGCCGAGTTTTGTCCTTTCTTTATTACTCTTAACCAATTATGGAATTGGAAGGAGCGTGACCCTACCCAAGCAATTAGGTTGAGGTTTTGGGATACCACTAACACTTTGCATCGCCCATTTCGCAAAATGACTATCAAGCCTCTTGACTTTCTTTGTTCTTTTGGGTTTGTACTTTTCAAGGGAACCTTTGGTGTACGACGGGATTTGTATAAAAATCGTGACTATTTACATTACCTTTTCGGTCTTATTACTAACCGGTTTCCTCAAGCCAATTTCTTTAAATATATCCTTCTTTTTAGGCCTTCGAAAATGTCAAGGTGTGGGCTCAACACACTCTACAACAACAAGTTCGGATAGTGTCGACCCTTATGCTAAGCATGTCCATCTCTTGGATCAAGCTAGCAAAGTGTACATCCACTATTTGATGAACTTAGTGGACTTGGACAAAATTAGGGACCTTAATTGGGGTGTGCCCTCCCCCTCCCCCTCCCCACACTTGTCTTATAAGGGATTTGCTTTCCGGGGTGAGGCACACAACAGCTGAGAAGGACTTGTTGAATTACATGCTCTTATGTGGCTTGTGGAAGATTATTTAGGTATGCTCCACCCCTTCTTTGAATTTTTGAAATATCTTACTTGCTTTGCAAACTTGTAGCCATCGTTATATGAGTACTTTCCTTATCTTTCAGCCAGTTTAAGGAACCATCTTTCTTTCCTAACCTTGGTAGCGTGGGCCAAAATCCACTCCAACATCGAAAGGCGCATGATATTGCCTTGTTTAGGTCCGCCCTCAACCACGTGGCCACGGTATGTCACTTTCAAGCTTTAAAATTTAAGCGAGAATGACCAGGAAATTTTCCTTTCTTTCTGTCTAATTTGCTCCCCGACCCACAAACGTGGTGGCCGACGTCGTCCAAATAGCCAGGCTTTTGTTGCCCAATATTTCTAGTTTCTTGTTTATCTTCTCATAGATCCTTTGTGTGCAGGCTAATTTCAATCCTTGGACCCATTCATCCAAGCCTAGGCATAGCATGGGAATTGAGAGAAAGAAGGATTTTGCTTGAATGTCCAATTGACTTTTCTTGGTATCTTGGTGAGTGAATTATGACACAAATTCTTTACAATACATGGCCCCCTTTTGTTCCCCAGGATCCTCCATGAACAATGTTTTATTTCCACTCCATAACTTAAGAGCAGCAAGAAGAAACAACCACCGGGTATCTTTACACCCAGTTCTTGGATATGAATTTGTCCTATGTTCAATATTTAGGATGAATCATGACACGATTGGTGAGTCTTCATCTAACCTTTTGTTCAATTAAATTTCTTGTGTGGAAATTAACTTTATCTTCTATAGCTTCTCCGGTGCGACATGTACATTTTGAGCCTTGATGTTAATGTATTTCAACCCGAGGAGTCCCCATGTCACGTTAGGATTCTAGAAATTCCCGAGTCCAAATGTGTGAGGCATCTTCTTCCCAAAAATTAGAAAGGGATAAGAGTATTATTCTCTTTTAGTTTTAGTTGCATGCGAAATGTGTTACTGCTAACATATTAAATTCGCAGATACGATCATGAGTAATCTTGAACCATGTCCATGAATGTCCATTCAGCCCTTAAAGCTTTCAAGGACTCATTTACTGGTCAGATGTTCCGAACATTTCGGGTGAGATTTAGTTAGTTAAAGTGGTAACACATAAGCTTTTAGTAGATTTTCTTATCGCTATATTATGTTTGTAGGATCCCCGATCTAGGTCTCCTCCATCGGGAAGTTTCCTTGGCAGCTTTAGGGCTAAAACACGACCCTCTAGCCGGCAGATGCTGCCTACTAGCACGATTGGAGCTGGTACTTCCCCTCGTTTCTCTCGGTGTTTTCATCAACGTAGTGCTTCGAGGCGGGGCTATGTATTTACGTACCTATACCTAGTTTTTCTAGTGCTTGGTCCTAACTCCTCCAAGGCATGCATGGAGGTTATGCCTTACCAAGCGTTTGACCCTTATGGCAACCCGTACGATTTTCATTGGATGTCGTACAACGAACCTTATCATGAGCCCTCTCAACCAACTTAGGACCACGGGGCTAGCTCTTCGCAAGCTGCTAGGGATAGAGGGGTTTTCACTTAAGTGATGGAGGATTTCGGCGAGTTATATCTTCGATGATGCTCCGACGATGAAGATTTAAGAACTCCTTGTAGGGTGAAAAGACTCGGACTACGAATTTATATCATTTTGAGTACTATGAAGGACTCGGTACAAACCTCATCCTTCCTAAGTTTTGATTACAAGTCATTCTAAATAATATAGAAACTACTGCATATGTTTTCATTCAATTCGACTAACTCAAAATACACATTCTAGTTCAACTCACACTGATGTTTCGAGTCACTCGGACACCACTTAGATTTATCGCATGTTCAAATAATCTCTCTAACACTTTTAATCTAAGTTCGACTTCATTTTCTAAGGTAAAGTGAATTACAACGTTAATTCATCTTTCTAAGTCGACATGTGTGTTCCAGAATTATTTGTCTAGATCAAGTACTTATACTCTAATATTTTTCTCTATAACTTGATTGTTCCTAAGACTCGACTCGATGGATTACGAGTGTAATGAATATTAGTCTAAGAAAATTCCACTTTTCCGGGCCTAAGATAATTTTGCACTTATTAATCTTAATTAAATTATTATCCGTGCCTAATCTTGGACCCAAGTATTTTTATACTTTGAGAACCAAAATTGTTTACTTTTGTTGGTTATCTAAATGAGGTTATCCTATTTTTGAATTACAAAAGTAACCGGCTTCAAGTCGTCAATCACTAGCAGACAAGGCTTTTCTACTTCGAACAAGGCTCAAAAGTCGTGACGGGGTTATCTGTTTCCAAAGCTAGAAATATTCAACGCCAAGCTCAAAGGTGGTTTCCAGCTTACTTTTTAGACACCACCAGCTGATTGGAGCACCTTTTGGAGTCAAAAGCCGTTGCACAATGTTCACATCTCAACAAATCTTTTACGAGCGACTCGGAAGAACCGTTACAACGGTCACAAAGGACTTCTATTCAAAAGATAGTCACAACGGCTAATCTGCATAGTCATCTATAAATAGAAGCCAACTCTCAAGACTTGAAGATCGTTGGAATTATTGCTTGAACACATTACTTAAGCAAAAGTCATTGTATTCATATTCAATCTTCTATTTACAACTCCCAACTTGTAATTCATACTTTACGAGTTGTAAAGTCTAGTAATTAGTTATATACTCTTTCTTACTCTCTAAGTAAGGTCCCTTGACTGAGTCTGTAAAGGTTAACTCAGCTCGGTTGTCCCGAGCTGTAAAGGTTAACTCAATTAGGAAGTAATAGATTAGATAAGGGAACTTCGAGTCTAGGAAAAACTCTGTAAGGAATTGTTTAAGGGAGCAATTCTGGTTGAGTCGATCTCTTGTATTTTTGTGGATTCAAAATAGTGGATTTGACTTGGTGCTTGGATTAGCACTGGCCGTGGTTTTATGCCCTAGGAGGGTTTCCACGTATATATGAGTTCACACTTTTACGAGTCCAATCTAGACTCAAATTGTCTTGATTAGTCCTTTCAAGTTTTAACCTTCCAAGTTTGTTAAAATTTCCTCATCACCCTATTCACCCCGCTCTAGGGTGACTAAGACTCTCCAAGAGCAAACCTTCACTAGTTCATATTAATATTTTGTACCAATTGACACTATGCAATGGGATGAATGCAAAGACTCAATTCTAAAATGCTTTCTTTTATTTATATGATGTGAAAAATTCCAAGGAGAAATGCAAAGACAAATTGAAAAAAATTGCATTGGCCCCCATTCCTGCCAAAAGAAAATATTAAAATGAAAAAAATGGGAATGTTAAGTGCATGGTCCAAAACAACAAAGCTTGGCCAAAATGGGTCGAAGTAGAAATTAAAATTGGCCCAATGTACAAAGAACACTCGGATCGAAAAATTAAGGGGAGCCGACAGTGTCGGCCGGTCTCGGCCATGTTACTGACCTAGGATTGGTTGTTGGTAGTAACGTGATGTAGGAAGACTGCGGTTCCGGAATCTGGTACAAAAAGGACCCGGTGGCCGGTCGCCGAAAATTACACCTTCAATCTCCTTTTGCAACTCTTTCGAAAACGAGTTTTGAGAAAATCCCAGTGCCTTTTCATTCCTTTTAATTCTCAAAAGACGAACTTCATCACTAAATTGTCCAGCTGGATGCACAAGATGAGCGAGGTTGGTAAAGTAGGGTAAAAATCTATTGGACTCTATTAAAGGATGTAGTGGCCGTTTGGGATCCGAAACCATGTCTTCAGGTTTAAAGATAAAGAATTATGTCCCTTCCTGAAGAATTCGATGCCATCCTAAGGATTCATCGTCGGACCAAACTCGTGGTTCCGACGCCTTCTACAAATATGTTTGAAACATATAACCGTCTTCCGAAGTTGAATAATAGGGATCTAAGTTGGATTGTAATAAGAGACAAAGTGCATCCGATGAACCTAATGTCGCACTTCCGCTTGATGTATTCTTCGGGACATATGCATATTTAAAGGCGGGCTATAATTATATGCCCGAAAGGTGTCTTCTCATTAGTGGGAGGCCATAGGGATATGGCACTTACTGCGGTTTTAGACTTCATTGAGAAGTTGGAGGATCATTGTTGCCTTACTCCGTTAATCATCACGGAGACTCTCCTAGGGTCGGACTGCGTTAAGGGAAAAAAATATTTGGGAATCAGCCGGTGAGGTTAGGTAGGCGAGTGCTGGCCAAGATTCGGTAGTCCTCGGCTTTTTCCCGAGTCTCACTTTTTCTCTCTTTTTTATTATGATTTTTCTCTAGCTAGGCCATAAATTATTATGAATTTGACCTTGTAGGACCCTAATAATTATTTAACTAGTGGCTTTAGTGGGCATGTTTAGATTATTCATTCTAAACATTGACATTTTTATATAGCTAATTTATTTTGAGTTCTAAAAATCCTTAAACAAATAAAATTAATATAATTTTTGTAAACTTAATGTTACTAAAAATAATACTTCTTAGACTAAGATAAGCTTAAATGGAAAAGATGATGATAAGTATGAAGAGTAGGAATTAGAGCTGGATTAGGATAAGCTCGCAAGAGAAATGGGCCGAGGAATTGTTAGGTCGGATGGCCCATTGCAAGAGGAGACAAAGGGAGTATAAAAGCTTAAGGAAACCTAAAACTTTCATTTTCCTAAACCTAAACACTCGCTAAACTCACTACCCTCCCTCTCTCTCTCTCCAGCCCCGACCTCTGCTCTCGTCCCACCTCCACCGCCAACCGACAACACCAGCAGCTCCCGGCCACGCCGACAACCACCTCCAGCCAGCCACCATCATCCTCACCATCACCATCATCGGCCTCATCATCAAACCGCCTAACACCACACCCCTTTCCGTCACTTCCCTCTTCCGCCTCCCCCTTTATCCTTCATCTTAGCCACCGGAAACGCCACCACGACGCCATCGACAGCCGCTACCACCACCTACCGCCGCCTCGTCACCGTCCCAGCCATCAAACGCCAGACACACCACCGTCCTTGGCCCTTCTTCCGCCCGATTCTGCCCACTTTGGTTGTGCCTTCTTCGGTCCTCAAGCCTTGTCCGGCCTCAGCCATTTTCTGCCGGTCATCGGCGCCGTTCGTCACTCCCGGCGACCGCTTCGACCGCGGCAGAATGCTCCGTTTCATTAGCCCGGGTCTTCAACCCTCCAACCTTCAATCATCACAAAAACCCCTCTTGAATTAACATAATCCATCTAATTGCTTAGGGTAAAATGTTTCGATTCGGTTCGTTAATTTTATTTCTTCGGGTAATTCTTTTCGATTCAGTTCCTTTTAATTTAAGTATTTAAGTTGTAATTAGTTCTTCTTTGCACGCATGGAGATTAAATTTTGATTGTGGTATGTATGTGGTTGATTCATGGAGTTTAGGAAGATTTGACGACAATTGATGATGTTTGGGCATACTGAAGCCGAAGACAGATTGTGGACAAATTTTTTATAAAGGACAGTCATGAATACTTTGAGCTAGAAAATATTTTGGATTAATTTAGATAATTACTTGACCTAATAGTGAGATTAGCGGAAATTTTAGAAAAGGATTTAACCTACTGAGGGGATTGTGAAAGTTGAAGTATAATAAGAGTAGCATGCCAGGGAATGAACATTTCTTTTTGGCTGCCATGACAGAATGGGTCGAAGTAGGTGCATAAAAGAATGAATAAAGATATTTGCATAATAAAATAATTAATAACAGTAATTAAAAGTAAACCTTTTCTTAATTTAAAACAATTATTATCAATATTGCTTATTAATAGAATGTTGGTGGAGGAGGAGGAGATAATATCTCGATGTTAACATATGCATATATTTATCTATATATCTTATAAAAAAAAGGAAATAACTAAACCTTATAGATTAGAGATAACCTTAATATTATTTATTTAAGAGAAAACTATGTATATTGAGGTGAAATCTATATAAAAGCGTATATATATTTGTATATGTATTTAAAAAAAAAAAGAAAGCTACGTATATTTTTTTAGGCTGCTACATATATATTTAGGCATCCATTGTATAAAATAAGATAAATAAATCATATACGGATTAAAGATATCACTAGTATTCCTTAGTAAAAGCTAACTTTGCTAACTTTCATTTCAAGTATGTTTGAAGTGATTTAATAAATAAATAAGAAATAAAAATTAAATTTATTAATAAAACTTTTGTATCTTTAACTTAAGATGATCAAGCGTCGTGCATTCATTCGGATTACGCCCAAAAAGAAAAAGAAGGAAGAACATCAGCTCAAGGTACGTTCATTGATCGTGCCCTTCAATGTTTTATTTACAAATCAAGGCCAGATATGGCCACCATTAATAACCAACAAAGAATCATTTGCAACAGTATTTGCCATGTTAAAGTGGACCCGCCCATTGATACTTCACCATTGTTCAAAGTCGGCACACCGTAATCTGCGTCGTACTAACTGGACTTCCCGATTGGTCTAGGTGTGTACACATGTAGGGAAACTCGATGATCGCAAGGGTAACCACACGGATAATTAATTAGCAACAGTTTTACATTCTTCACTCTCCCTCATTTACAAATGAATTGAAATGCATACGCTCAACTCAATTATTTCATAACTATTATTTTATTGCATGATAGTGAATGTATTGAGCTTTGGCTCACATTTCGAAAATATTTTCTTGTTTTGTTTTAGGTAAAGATGTTGAAGATTTGAAGCAAAGGTCTATTAAGGACTTAGAGGCTCGCAGCGACAACCTAGTTGGGGTATAAAGGGTTAAGTGTCGTTGTTGTAGTTTTCCAGTATCGTAGTCTATACTTATGCTTAATCTTTGTACAAGTTATAGTTTATGCCTTATCATGAGTCACTTGTTGTTAGTGGCAAAGCAAGTGTAACCCAGGGTTAGAAATGTATTTATTGTCATAGCCTTGCCCTTTCCTTTGGTAAGGGCGGTGGTAATGCCCACGACCTACTTTCCGCTGCGCTAATCATCGGCTAGCGGTTTATTTAGACTAAAACCGGTGATTACGGGTTTGGGACGTTACGGCACTGGTAAACTATGGGGACTGTGTACTTGTTATGCTAAACATAGTATTTGTTTAAGCGATCGAAGTTACTATACTCGAAAAATTTCCTTGCCGTCCAAATCACTCAGCTTAACTCGCTCCTCCTGGCGATATTTGACTAAGTATGAATGGGCCTTGTCGGTTGGGCCTAAATTTTCCTCGAGGATCCTGAATTGGTGCTCTAATTTCTTTGAGGACCAAATCTCCAATCTATAAACTACGAGGCTTTACTTTCTTATTAAATGCCCTTGATATATGCGCTCGGTATACTTGGACATTATGTAGAGCATTTAAACACCTTTCATCTAGCAATCTTTACTCCTCGTAGCACGCCTTAGCCCATTCACGCCTCAGGAATTTGACTTTCTACATTGATTTGCAATGAAGGAATGGAAATTTCTATTGGAAGGACTGCTTCCATACCATAAACTAGGGAGTAAGGTGTTACTCCTGTTGAGGTTCTAATGGACGTCTAGTAGCCCCAAAAAGCAAAGGGCAATTTGTCGAGTCGGTCCTTATAAGCGATAGCCATTTTCTTCGCTATCTTTCGGGTATGCTTGTTAGCAACATTAATGCTCCATTAGTCCGAGGGCGATAGGGAGAAGACCATGGTGTTAGACTTTATACTTGTTCGGTAGAGTCTGCTACTTCCTTCTCGAAGTGACTACCATAGTCAGCGATCGGTTTATGTGGTATCCCATATTGATAGATAATGTTACGAGTTATAAACTTTGCCGGATGCTTTGACATTAGAGTTGCACATGAGGCTACTTCTACCCACATAGTAAAGTAGTCAATTGCTACTAACACGAACTCGTGACCACCCGTTCCTTTAGGGGTCACTTTACCAATGATGTCAATGCCCTAAATTGAATATGGCCAAGGCGATGCAAGTGTCGCTAAAAAGAAGGTGGTTGATATTGTAAGTCCGCATATGCTTAACACTTGTGGCATCTTTTAACAAACTCATGACGATCTGCTACCATGGTCTACCGAGTAATATCCTAACCCTTGAATTTTCTAAACCAAGATTCATAATTCGTAGACATTTAAACGTGTCATCCCTTTTCTCCTTTATTCCTATATTTTATTTTGTCGGTCCAAAGATGAAATCCCCGAGTCCTATTTGAGGATTTGGATCACATACGGTATTTGATTGGTGTGATAAAATCCGAGTATATCACAAAAACCCTTTGCACCAAATAAATATACCGGTCCGAAAATCCCTTTTCTTTCGGACGGTTTAAGCCGGGTGAAACCTCCGGAGTCAATGGAAGTCCGCTGTCACGTACGGGGAGATTCTAGGCTCAAAGCGGTGCATTTCGTCACTAGCGTCCAACCCGGACACGGTGGTGATGACATCAAAATGGTGTCGTGTGCAACGCCGTGTTTCATGATCGAAGCTTCAAAATGCCGCATTTTGCTCCAAGACGATCCGCTCGAGACACGAAGCTTACTTCCTCAAAACAACGTCTGTTTATGTCCAGCGTCACGTACCAAGTTTTAGTACACTTAAAACGCTGTGTTTTACCTAAGAGTCTCGTTGTAACATGGAAGAAGCACGACGACCCAAAACGATGCCGTTATGGCCGACACCGCCAACCCCAAGATCCGATTCTATCTCGGTTCTATCCTTTGATTTTTGGCCCGATTTTTTGTGATTTTCCAACCGATTCATACCCTACTTTGGATGGCTGATTAAATCTAAATCCTAGGTCATTTTGTAATCTAGTCTTTCCCTATAAATAGAGAGCTTAGCCTCTTATTTCAGCAACGACTTATTCCTTAGCATCACACTCGTTGAATACTAAGCTTGAAAAGCTCTTTCCTATGGGTTATACCGCTAAATCGTGATGAAGAGCTACTATGTATTCAGTTATTGTGATCTCTTGGTCTCCTTTCAGTTAATCTTTCCAACTCTCCACACATCTTCTTATCCATATCCACAAAAACTCACAAAAAGTCCTTCTCGATTCACCACCTTCGCATCATCGGATCCAAATTCGAGATCCAAATCAACGAGGTTGGAGAACCCGAGGGCACTAATTTGGCCTTTACGACAATTATTTATTTTATGTTTTACTGCATTCCGTATTGTGGAGAAAAGTTTCATCGCTTTTTATTTCTCCCCACCCGATGTAATCTTTTTTATTTTCACTTTCGTTTCTTTTCACTTTTCTTTTTGCTTTCTTTACCACTTTTCATATCTCGCTTTGGAGGTTTTCTCTTGGAGAGGCTAAGTCATCCTAGAGGGAGGGTGAATAGGGTGATGGATGATTTTAAATAAAATCAAACTGTTTTTGCATAGAATTGCACAGGACCGGATTCCGAGTCTAGATTGGACTTACAAAATAACACACAAAAGTACGTGGAAAACCTCCTGGGGCTGAAAATAATAGACAGTGCTAATCTAAGCACCAAGTCAAATCCACTAATTAAGTTCTCAATTACACAGGATCGACTCTAACTAGAATTGCTCCGTTGGACAATTCCGTTACAAGTTTTTCCTATACTCAAAAGTTCCCTTATCTAATCTAGTATTTCTCGATCGAGTTAACCCTTACGAGTCGAGTACAAGCTGAGCTGAGGTAGCCCTTACAGCTCAGTCAAGGGACTTATAAAGGATGTAAGAAAAGAATGTAAGTAATTATAACTTTCATTACAACTTAGAAAGTAAGAAGTTGTATATTAGGAGTTATTAGCTGAAGATTCAATACGAATTCACTAAGTAAGTGTTGGAATATGTTCGGAAATAATCTTTAAGTCTTGCAAAGTAGCTTCTATTTATAAGCACCCAGGCGGAATGATCGTTGAGTCTTGTTCTAGACCGATGAACTTCAGTAGCCATTATAACGGCTAGTCCGAGTCACTCGGAAGAGATCCGTTGAGATGTGAACATTGTGTAATGGCTCTTGGCTTTAAAAGATAATCCAATCATCTGGAGGTGATTGAAAACCGAGGTGAAAACAACCTTTAGGCTCAAAGTTGCGGTTTTCTATTTTCGGAAACAAACAATCTTGAAACGGTTGTCCGAACCATGTCCGAAGTAGTTGTTTTCTTTCCGTTGGTGATTAACGGCTAGAAACCGATTGCTTTTATATTACAAAAGTATAGTAAACTTGTTTGAATAACCTACAAAAGCAGATCACATTGGTACTCAATGTATAAAAATACTTTGGTCCAAAATTAGGGAGATATAATAATTAAATCGAGTAATTAAGTGCTTAATTATCTTTGGCCTAAAAGGCTGGAATTTTCTAAGTCTAATATCCATTAGGTTCATATTCCATCTTGACTCAATCCTTAAATGATGAAGTTAGAAAGAGTAAAACACCAAGATACATGAACTTGATCTAATAAATAACTCTCTATAAGTAAAGTAACTTAAAAGCAAAGAATAAACATTGTAATTCATTTTAACTTGGAATACAAAGTCAGTGCACAAAATAAGTATGTAACGGAGATTATTTGATCATGCGATAGTTCCGAGTGATGTCCGAGTGGGTCGAAGCACGGTTAAGAGAGATATGCAAGAATGTTCTTTCTAAGTGAGTCAAAATAGAACGAAAACTTAGATAATGATTTCTATAAGGCTCAGAATGACTTAGAATCAAAACCTAAGAGAGATAGACAGTTATGCCTTAGTCTTTAATCTCCCCTTTTTGATGAAAGGCATTCCATACTTTAAAAAAATTTGTTAGTTCAAATAGTTTAATTTTCATAACGAATTAATCAAAGCAAAAGAAAATCTTAATCGGAACTTAAGATATTTATAAGTGCAACTTAGATCAAAACACAACTAAGAACATGTTTCTTGATATTAATTAGAGCAAAAAGAAAAAATTAATAAGAGTAAATATGTTAACGAGTCAAGTATCGAGCTATTCAAGAAAAGTTAAGTGTATAACTCGGAAATAGATATGCTTAGAGAAATAAACTTCATTCATTGCCAGAGACATATATACAAGAAACAAGAAAAAAATAACTAAACTCGGAAAATAATAAAAAAGGAGAAAAACTCCCCTAGACCAAACATCTAACTTTCTATCTATTTCTCTCCCCTATGTATTTCAAAGAAAATACCAAAAGGAGGGAGGAAAGATCAAGTAATTACATAAGATGTTGGACAAAAAAAAATGAAAAATGAGTTAAAGAAAATTAAGATTAAGATTAAGAGGGAGGGGTAGGTTGTCTTAAGGTTGAGGAGTGAGTAGTGTGTCTTCGCCTATATGATTGTGTTGAAGTAGTTGAGCTAGGAGGCTACGTAAATGGTACATTAAGAAGTTGAGATGTCCTGGTTCTATGAACCAAAGGCATATCGTGCTTAGCTTCTTCATCTTCCTCAAAGACAAGCTGCTAAATGTGTTTATGAGGCAGGGGCTTTGGATTGACCAACATCGCCGACCTCTTCTATCGCACTTTGAGCGTGATCGAGAGAAGATTAACTCAAGTTCTTTATTTCCACGATCCTCGAGGTTGAGTAGCTTCTTCCCCTTTGTTTTCTTCTTCTTCATCTCCCTCTTTAGCTTCTTTTTCTTCTTCCTCTACTTCGACTTCTTCCTTAGCTTCAGCTGATTGTGAATTAGCGGGGCTAGAGGACGCCTTAGTCCTCAGCTGCCTTAGACCTACGTTCGTGAAGACGACCGATATGTTCTCGTTGTTCATTAATGATCTCCTTGAGCTCAAAAATCAGTTCTTGGTTCTCTCGGAGCTAAGACTGGGCTTCTTTTGCATCGGAACCAAGGTTGGAATGAAAGTTTGAAAGTTCTCGAGTTTCTTGAAACTTTGAGGTAAGAGAAGCAAATTTGTTGGCTAATTTTTCAAATAGCTCAACAGAAGGAATGGATTGAGAAGCAAAAGGTCCAATGGTCGAAGCGGAATCTCCGGAGTTATCCGAGTCTAAGAAGGAGGAGGTGGAGGTAACTCGGACACATAAACCTAGACACTAGGTTTAACTTCCTGGTATCCTAGACCCAAAGCTCATTCTTGCCCGGACGGATAGTAGGTTCTAAGCAATCATTGGGGTAAGAGGGAAGAGGGACCTAAAACTATTTAAAAATAACAGATCGAAGTGCCTTGAAAGGAAAAGGAGCGAGACTTCTTAGAGCTAGCGAGCACAGTTGCCATTTTCTCCGGAATAAAAGGAAAGAGGTCTACTTCATAGCCCTTAAGAATATCGTAGAGAACCTTGAGAACTTTTGAGTTGGGGTTCTCTTTACGGGAATGATGAGAGAAAAAGTTCGATCGGAATGAAGCAAAGAAGTCCCGCTTCGAGTTCATCCGAGTGATAGAGAAATTCTTCTTGGATTCGAAACCTCTTTGGCAAACTTACCAAAGAACTCGTCACCGATTTTAGTGAAAGGAACAAGATTGGAGTTTAGAAAATGTTTCTTCACATCAAAGAGTTTATGAAGTAAGGCAAGGTTGACCCGAATGATCTTACGATCAACAAGACAAGTAAGGACGCCTTCGTTGGCAGTCATATGAGAATAGAACTCGGACACTAGGTGCGGGTGGATGTATTCACAAAAATAGAGATAGTTGTACACACCAGTTTTTGTGATGTGTTTTAACCAAGAAAAGGAGGTGGTAGGGAAGAATTTGTCATCTAAAATGAAATGTTAGGCGACAAAATGTTTTAGAGGATATGAGACAACTTTTGTACCTTTGCTCGGTGCGGCCTCATTCTTAGATTTGGTTATGGCCTTCTTGGTGGCTGACCCTTCTTCTTGAGCAGCTCCTCTCACAGCCATGCTCACTATGAAATTAGAGAGAGTGATTGAGAGAGTAGAGACAGAGAGAGAGTGGAGAAAGAATAGAGAATTAAGTGACTTGAGATTTATAGAGAGAAAACGAGTAAGCTAGAGAGAGTTTGAGAGCAACAAGAGCAAGAGTGCGAGTAATAAGTTGCAACGTGAAGAAAATAAAATGAAGCGGTGCTATTTATAGCAGGAAAGGCTTCCAACCGTCTTTCTCACCCAAATACCAAGCAACGATTCTCGGATCGTTGTGCCACCGTGCTTGTCTGTAATGGTTAGTTTTCTAACATCTTTCTTCTAATGGCTAGTTTCTGCTGATTGTTCGCATGAGAGAGAGAGAGAGAGAGAGAGAGAGAGAGAGAGAGAGAGAGAGAGAGAGAGAGAGAGAGAGAGTTTTCAAAAACATTTATGAGATTCTCCATGTATATATAGATGACCTCAAAATTTTGATGTCCATTTTGCTCATAATCTAAGTCCGACTCGATAAAAATGTCTAAGTGACTAAGAACACTTAGAATACTAATAACTCATAGCTTAGTTTTACTCAGAATCAACTGATCAATTTGTTATCTATTTAAAGCATATAACACATAATCATGAAAGAATAATTCATACAATAAATCACATAATCATGCATTTATTATGCCAAGCTCAATTTTAATCAAACAAATCTGATCCTTACTAAGTGGCTTAGTGAATATATCAGCTTACTTAAACTTAATAGGAATAAATTCAAGCTTAATATCACCTTTTTCATAATGGCCTCTTAGAAAATGATACATGACCTCAATATGCTTGGTCTTTGGGTGGTGGACTGGATTGTTAATGATATTGATTGCACTTTGATTGCCACACTTGATTGGGATAGATGTCAATGATAATTTGAGATCCTTCAAGTGTTTCTTGATCCAAATAACCTTAGCGCAACAAGCTCCAGCTACAATGTACTCAACTTTAGCAATTGATAGAGCCACCGAGTTCTGTTTCGTTCGGTTCCAGGATATAAGGGATTGACCTAGAAATTAACATGCTCCTGATGTGCTCTTTCTATCAACTTTGTATCCAGCATAGTCATCATTTGAGTATCCTGTGATAGTATGTTCTGAGTCCTTTAAAAACTATAGACCAAGTTTACGGGTCCCTACAAGATATCTAAAAATTCTCTTCATCATAGTGAGATGTGGTTCCTTAGGATTAGATTGAAATCTTGGACAAAGGTAGACACCGAACATGATATCCGGCCTACTAAATGTGAGATAAAGGAAGGATCCAATCATACCTCTGTAGAGTTTTTGATCTACAACATTACCTTTCTCGTCCGAGTCCGACTTCAAACTGCTACTCATAGGTGTTGCTGCATGCTTCACATCTTGTAGCTTGTATTTCTTAAGTAGCTTCTTGGTGTACATAGATCAATGGACATAGATGCCATCCTTATGTTCTCTTATTTGCAAACCAAGAAAGAAATTGAGTTCTCCCATCATACTTATTTACAACTCCTGTCTTATCAACTCGGAAAACTCTTGGCATAGAGTTTCATTAGTAGCTCTAACAATAATATCATCACCATAAATCTGAATGATAAGAAAATCAGTCCCCTTGGTTTTTATGAAAAGAGTTTTTTCGATCGACCTCTTTTGAAATTATTTTCAACCAAGAAACCGATTAGTCTTTCGGACCAAGCTCTAGGGGCTTGTTTAAGATCATAAAAGGTCTTTTGCAATTTGAAAACATAAAATTCTTCTTGAATATAACCATTGAGAAATGCACATTTGACATCCATTTGATAAAGCTATTCATGCTAGATGCAAATGCTATGAGAATTTTGATTGCCTAAATCCCAGCAACATGTGCAAAGGTTTTCCCGCAATCTATTCCTTGCTCTTGATTATCCCCCTCAAGCAACCGGTCTAGCCTTATTTCTAACTACGAACCCTTCCTCATCCATTTTGTTCTTGAAAACCCATTTGCTTCCTATTACTTGGGTGGTCGGAAGGTCGTTTGGTTAGAATCCGGACTTGGTTTCTTTCAAATTGATTAAGCTCTTCTTGCATAGCCTCTACCCATTCAGATTCATTTAGGACCCCTAGTGAATTTTTAGGTTATGTTAATGATATGAATGCAGAAAATGCACATAGATTATGCAAAGAAGATCAAGTAGGTGACCGGATGCATATTTGAAAGCTCAACTCTGTCCTCCGATTCACCAAGTTTGTTGATTGAATGGGATGATCTTTAGTTGGTTCTTTTTGCTGAGCCTTTACATTGGCTTGTTTTTCAACATTCCGAGATGGCTCGTGATTTTGATCATTTTGAGTCATGTTATTCTGAGCTGGCTCGTTCTAAGTTTACTCATTATAAGTTGCTTTAGTTCTTCTGTTTTGACTCTTTACGAGCTCGGCTTCGCCAAGGTCATCTTCATTTCTATTATGCTTGAGATCTAAGAATGTGGATTCACTTATCCTGCCAAGATCAATTTCATCAAAGACAATGTGGATACTTCCTTTTATTAAACACTCGATAAGCTTTACTATGAGATGAATAACCCAAAAATATACCTTCATCTAACCTAGCATCAAAGTTAGTCGGATGCTCTAACCATTTTTATGCATGAAGCATTTACATCCAAATGGTCTGAAGTAGGAGATGTTGGGCTTCTTTCCCTTGTATAGATCATAGGGTGTCTTCTTCGGGATGGGTCGGATGAGGCATCCGTTAAGTGTGTAATTTGTCTGTGTTAAGCTGCCTCGACCTAGAAATAATAAGGTAGATCATTTTCAATCATCATGGTCCTTCCTATTTCTTTAAGAGTTATGTTCTTCCTTTCTACTACTCCATTCTATTGAGGAGTTCTTGATGCGAAGAAGTCGTGGGAGATGTCATTCTTGTCACAGAAATCTACAAACTACGAGTAGTTAAACTCCCTTCCATGGTCGGTTCTAATCCTTTTAATCCGAGTCCGAGACTCCACTTGAATTTTCTTATAGATCTTAGTGAACTCTTTAAAGGCTTCACTCTTGTTCTTTAGAAAACACACCGAAGTAAAATTGTGAATAATCATCAACAATAACAAGTACATATGATTTAGCTCCTAAGCTTTTCACGAGAATTTCACCACACAAATCCATATGAACTAATTCAAGTACTTTAGATGTAGACACACTTTTGAGTGGTTTAAAAGGTGATCTAATTTGCTTCCCTTTCGTTTATGCTTCACAAATTTTATCTTTCTTAAATGCACAGTTAGGTAAACCCCTTACCAATCCATGGGATGCAACTTTTTGATAGTATGCATACTAATATGTCCCGATCTATGATGCCATGTCCATGAATCATCATCCAACGATGCTTTTAAGCATTATAGGCTCTTACTAGAATCCGAAAGAGGGATAATATAAGTGTTACCTAACCTCGGATTTGAGAGCTTTGTTTCGTGGTGACTGCATTAGAAATGTAGTAGTTAGTTTGAGTGAACCTTACCTCTTGGCCTTTGTGACATAGCTGAGAAATGCTAAGGAGATTGTTCTTAAGCCCTTTGACAAGGTAGACTGGGCTAACCGAGTTGTTTCCTTGACTAATCTTGCCAATCCCTAATATCTTGCCGTTGCTATTTTCTCCAAATGTGACTTTGCCTCATTTCACATCTTCTAACTCTAAGAAGAGCCTTTAATCTCCGGACATATGGTGTGAACAAGCACTCTGTCTAAGTACGAATGACCCTTTCGTTGTTGAGTCATCTGCAAAACAGAAACAAACTAACCCTTCTCATTTCCTCTTACAAACCTAGTAATTACCTTCACTATGGTCTTTCTCTAAGGAAGAGCACTCTTAGGAACACATATTTGAATAATTTTAGATCTAGTTTGATTCCGAGTCTTCTTTCTAAAAAGCTGAGTCCGTGTTTCTTTTCTTTGAAAATCCTTTCTTATGTGAACAAGTGGAGAAGGCTTTTTCTGTAAACCGGTGCAGGCTTAGTCCTCTATTTATTTATATGAATGGGGCAATGCGAAGCCTTCCTAAACTTTACGGTTCGGAATTAGTTTTTAAAAGACTAGATTAGGAATTTGATTCCTCTTCGACATTCTAACCCGAGTCCTTCTTTCTCGAATGAGACACACCGAGAGCTGAGTAAAAGATCAAGGTTTTTTTAACCTTGAGTGAGTTTTAAAAAACACCTCTTGGGACTCATTGAGCTTTCTTTTCGGTTGCTCATTCTCCGATCTCGAGTGTGTCGGACTTAGTCTCATTAACTTGGAGCACTCGGTCTTAAGTACTTTTAGATTTTGTCTTAAGTTTTCTAATTCATTTTTCAAACCATTGCTATCAGCGATAAGAGACTCAAGTTGTTCTTTGAAATTTAAAGAGTCGGAATTGGAATTTTCTTCCGAAGTAAAAATATATCCGGCTAAATCAACTTTGGAAAACTTAATGAAGTATTCAATTATCTCCTCGGGACTTGTCTCCTCAATATCCGAGTTAACATTATTTGACTTAGATTCAACTTCGAGTCTGTCGGTGCCATAAGGCACTTCGAGTCATCGGAATCATCTTCTTCGGATGAGTCATCATCACTCCAGGTAGCCATCATAGCCTTTTTCTTATTTCTATCCTTCTTTCTCTTTGGATAGTCCTTGACTATGTGCTCGTTGCTGCCACATTCAAGGCAAGTAGAGTTCTTAGTTAAAGATAACATTAAAGGGGATGAGTATTTACCTTTCCTATGCTTCTTATCTTTCTTGTAGAACTCTTCCTTTGGCTTCTTTTGCCACTTCTTGTACTTTATCATCTTTTTGAAGCCTCGAGCCATGAGTGCCGTGGGAGCTTCTTCTAATTATGAGGAGCTCGGACTTAGACCTCTACTTTCCGAGGCCTTCGGTGCAATGTCCGAAAGAGGCTAAAATAAGGGAGTCGCCAGTTAGTTTTTAGGAAAGAAAAACTAACATTAGTGTAGGAAAACAAAGACTAAAAGAGGCTAAAAATAGACTCCATCAGTCTTTGAACCGAGAATCGATTCGGGGCGAGGGTATGAAACGTAGGGAAAACTCTTCGTTCCGCCCGTCCGAAGACGACCATTACTAATTCGAGTAGTGGATTAAAATAATGTAAAACAAACAAGCAAGCGGCATATTATAGTGCTAAATAAAAGCAACCAAACATAATAAAAGGAAAAAGCAATAAAGAAAGCCGTAAAGAAAGCGATAAAGAAAAGAAAAGCGAAAACTAACGAGAATTACATTAGGCGGGGAGGAATTAAAAGGAGCGATTACATCTCTTAAACCACAATCGGGAAGCAATAAAAAGCATAAAAATAAATAAACTGTTTGAAGGCTGAATAATTGCCCTCAAGTTGTCCCATCTTGCTGATCCGGATCTCCACACTGGATTTCTTGATGCAACGACAACAAGTAAAGGAAAAAGGGCTTCTTTTTGTGAAATATGTGTGTAAGGTACGAGTAACGATCGAGTTGAATAAGTGCCCGAGAGATAAAAATAATTGAATATTCTTTAGCTATTTGGACAAATTCAACGACAGTGAGTAAACATAAGATGAATGAGTAGAAATTTCGGTAGAGTGACGTTTAGATATCGGTTCTCGGGATAGCTTTCTACGAGTGTGAGGCTAAGGCGAGGAAGCCATATGGGAATGAGGGCCAAGGATCTCTATTTATAGGAGGAAACTAGGTCACAATTGACCTAGAGTTTGCCTATAATCTACCGTCTAAACAACGAGAAAATAAACCTGGCTAAATCCTAAAAGATTGAACCGGATAAGTAAGTGATAGAATCGGATAGAACCCGGTTGGCGGCCACCGACCACCCTAGCATCCCTACGATTTTGTGGCCTAACATGTATCTTGGGAATTCTCCAAGCCAAAATGCAACGTCCTACTTAATGTTTCTAAAAGGCGGGCACCGGCCACAACTTCACTTTGAGGGGAAGTTCCTAGTCCCATGTGGATTGTCTTATTGAACTCAAACGCAACACTTTGATGCCCGTGATCATGAAATGTAGCGCTTTAATGTCGTTTTTAGGTATTCAGCTCCTTGTCCGATTGGACGAAGTAGAATGTAGTATTATGAACTTGAATTTTCCCGTACACAGCACTTGGACTCCATTATCTCTTAAGGTTCGGCCTAGTTCTTGGATCGTCCGAAAGAGAAGAGGATTTGTGGACTGACCCAAGGCAAAAGGCTGATTATTTGGTTTTAGGGGTTCTTTGTGGTTTACTTGGTTTATGCCGCACCAACCAATCACGGTTAGAGACCCAAATCCTTAAATAGGACTCGGGATTTCATCAACGGGCCAACGAGAATAAAATGCAGAAATAAAGACATAAGGGACGACACTTTTTAGGTGTCTATAGTTAGCCCCCACTTTCAGCGAGTCTCAAAAAGACGAAGGGTCAAAGTAGACACTAAAGGATACTTACCTTAGCTTTTGATATTAGGTATTTTGTGATGCTTGGAATTGGTTGTAATAGAACTCGAACTCCAAATTAAAGCCTCGACTTGATCGCAATGCGTGCGTTCGAAGTCTAGTAAGAAGATCTTAAGCTTATCTTGATTAGAGCACGAAGCTTGGTATATTTTCATGCTTAAACTTCGATCGCTCTTTGATCTGAAGCTTGGATAAATAATCTGCTATACTAACATAATTATAAGTGCATAATCAAACCGACGAAGTTCGGTGTTTTACTTGAGTCATTCGATCGAAAATAGACTAATAAAACTATTCAGAAAAAGCTGAATAGTGGGCTCGAGAACTCCCACTTGCACGCACAAGGGGACAAAGGTCGGATGCCTCGGTTAGACAAAGCTGCATAGGCTAGGTAGGTGGGCTAGGCTACAAAGGCTGTCGCCGATTGGACTTCTCAACTCCTCGTGGCCGGCTTCGGCCGGCCTTTGGCATGCGTGGCCCCCGCATGCCCTGCCGGATTCTCTCGGTTCCCCACTACTTGTTTGACCCTTGCCTTGTATGCTTGGCTACCTTGACCGAATTTGCCTGCAAAAGGGATGCTTGATGTGTTCATTTTGCACACTTACTCCTCTTCTTACTCTTGCTCTCCTCTTATGCTCTCTTACTTTGCTCCTTCTTGAAAACTAGTTGGTTCTCAAAAATCTCTTGCCTTCAAAATGTCTAGAAGAAAAAGTGATCCCGCTAGAAGAACTACAGTGAAAAAGCTTACTCAAGACTCTTTCCTGGAGCGAGAATGGCATCCACAAAATGAATAGAATCTGAGTGATCTTCCGGTTGAGGCCGAGAACCACGTATCTTCACTGGCTATTTCTTCTTCAGTAAGCTAATTGGCTTAAACCTGTTCATTTTCTTATTTAGAGTAACTCTTTAACTAGAATCTTATTAGATTTTGTCTTGTAGAAAGGCTCGATTTGAAGTAGTGGAGCCATTCCCAAATTCATGGAGACATGTTGGAGGATGAACTTTCCTCTTGAGGATTTCATGTATAACGCCGAGTTCATACCTCTTTACCTTGCTTTATATCATCTTATTGATAAAAGGGAGAGGGATCCCATTAGGGCCAATAGTGAGCGCTTTTGTGATACCTCTAACACATTTCACCTTCCTTACGGTAAGATGGTCGTAACTCCTTTCGATTTTGCTATTTTGTTCGGTTTGGGCTTTTCGGGAGATCCTATAGCTTTTAACCGGAATTTGTACAAAAACTATGACTACCTGTGTCACCTGTTTGGTCCTGTAGTCGATAAATTTCCTTACAATAATGACTTTAAGTATACTTGTCCTCTTTAGGACTTTTGAGGATGTTGATTTTTGGCCTCAACATTCTCCCCAACAACAAGTCTCGCATCATGCTTGCCCTTCTCTTGAGTTCAATCCTCTTCTTTGACCAAGTCACTAATGTTTAGTAGATCTTGATAAATTAAAGGAGCTTCACTCGGGTGCTTTTTCATAATGTTGCCTCATTAGGGGCCTCCGTCTTGGTGTGCGAGCATACAAAATCGGAGTCGGATTCAACCAATTATCTTCCTTTGAATGGCTTGTGGAAGCTTATTGAGTATGCTCAAACTCTTCTTTTCTCCAGTACACATATTTTTCATCTTGTGTGGATAAAAAAACTAAACTTGATTTATCACAATGTAGTCATGGTTATACAAATATTTCCCACATCTCTCTCTCGGTTTAACAAATGGACCGAGTGTAGACACCTAAAAAGTGTCGTCTTTTATCTAGTTATTTACGTGTTTTGTTTTGTCGGCCTAATGATGATAATCCCCGAGTCTTGTTAGTGTATTTGGATTTCGGACTATGATCGATCGGTGCAACATAAGCCAATAAACCATAAAGAACCCACAACACCACTTAAATAGCCTTTTGCCTTGGGTCGGTCTACAAATCTTCTTTTCTTTCGGACCATCCAAGAACCGAGCCGAGCCTTTAGAGATTGGGAAGTCCCATAGTGTGTGCCGGGAAATTCCAAGTATAGAATACCACATTCTACTTTTATCCAAGTCGGTCAAGGAGCTGAAGACCCGAGACGACATTAAAGCGTTGAATTTCATGATTAGGAAAATCAAAGTGTTGCATTTTAAGCTTCACAAGACAGTCCACACGAGGCTAGAAGCTTTCCCCTCTCAACGACGTCGTGGTTGGCGGCCGCCTTATAGAAGCATGGTGGAACGCTGTGTTTTGAGCTTGTAAAGTCCTTGGAGACACAACTATAGCACAAAACCCTAGGAGGGTCCGGTTGGCCGGGGCCCGCCTCCTTTCTTTTAACTTGTTTCTATCCGGTTTTATCATCTTTTGATCCGGTTCTATCTCTTAAGGAATGGCTCGAGTTTAATTTCAGCTTTTAGACGGCTGATAAGAGACAAACCCTAGGTCATTTGTGACCTAGGTCCTCTCCTACAAATAGAGACGTATGGCTCTCATTCCCATATGGCTTCCTGCCTTAGCATCACACTATCGAAAGCCAACTCGAATGCTCTTATCTAACCATTACTCTATCGAATTTTCTTTAAACATTCATCTTTCATCGTTGAATTCGTGCAAAAGAGCTAAAGACTATTCAATTATTTTGATCTCTAGGCACTCATTCAATCGATCACTGCCATACCATAAACACAATTCACAAAACTAGCCCTTTTCTTTAGATTGTCTCCATTGCATTGATAGATCGGTGTGGAGATCCACATCAGCAAGGTGGGACAACCCGAGGGCCATATTTTCGCCTTCGAATGGTTATATTTATTTCTATTTTATTTGCTTTATGTATTGTGGTTTAAGAGATGTAATCACTTTAATTTCCTCCCGATCGATGTAATCTTTTATTTCCCACTTTTCTTTCTTTTATCGCTTTCTTTATCACTTTTCTTTATTGTTTTCCTTGTTATGTTTTGGTTGCTTTAATTTTGTTTCATATGTTGTATGCTTGTTTTCTTACATCATTATTAATACACTCGCTTGAACTAGTAGTGGCCATCTTCGGACGGGCGGAATGGAGGGATTTATCCCTACGTTTCATACCCTCACCCCGAATCTTATTCTCAATCCAAGACCGATGGAGTCAATTGTTTAGTCTTTTTCGGTCTTGGTTTTTCCCATAATAAGATCGAGGTAGCAAGTCTACTTTTTGTGTTTTTGTTAGTTTTTTCGTTCTTTAAAAACTAACTAGCGACTCCCTTATTTTATGTTTTTTTCTATGCAAAATTGCATCTCTCTATTTTATGGTTGCACGAAAAATTATCTTAGGTTTTGGATCTGCCTACTAGGCAGAAACCAAGGCTAGTTTCACTAGCCACGACCTCCAGGTAGCCCCGCCTTCCCTTGGTGCAAGCTATGACCAACACCGTGAGGGCGAGCAGTAGTGGCTTTGGTCCGGACTGGTGTTTTCATACTAATCTGTCCCTACAGACCTCAAGGCGAGAATCATAACCCTAATATCATTTTGTCCTTAATTAGAAAACAAGATCCCGGGACTTCAAAAATAATTGCTAAAATAAATGATTAATAAAGCGCCACTCAAATCTGATTTAATTCATTTTAACTTTATTAATAAAATTCAAAAATTTTAATAAAAGGTTCATCCCCATATTCCAAAATCGACTTCTAAAAACCATCTTCAAAATCAATCTTGAAAAAGAGACTCGACACGAGTGGGGAAGCTCGACGGGGCCTCGGGCGGTCGTGGTTCCTACGAGTGGCGACTCCACTGGGGATAAACTTTTTATTAAAAGGGTGAAACTTGAAAATTTAAGTAGTGTGTTTTTAATGATGTGCCGACATTAGGCATCGCTTATTTAGCAACCTTTGAACTAGTTTAAATACTATTTTTGGACGGCTAGGAAAACTTTATTGTACCCCTTGTTTACCCTTTCCGGAGAGAGGCTGCCACTTGGTTCTCGTAGGTGAGCCCAACTAGGCTTGATTGCCCGAGGAAATGGTACCTCTTCCCTCGTAGCATGCCATCTTGGGCTAAACCATTTTGGTTCACGAGAGTCACCAGAATTCTGGTTGGTATCCTTATTCATGCAACCCATGGGGACCAAATTTCGGACTACGTATCACCATGTATAGAAACTCTTGAACTCTTGGGCCATAAGAACTTTTGGACTTCTAAGTTTTCCCTCATACTTTATTTACATGCTTGGAGTAATGTGTTTGTTTTAGATTTAACCTTCTGCTCGTGAGCCTTTAGGAATAGGTGATGAGTACTTGATTTAGACCCTTACATGGGTGAAAATAAAACACTTTAGTAAATATCCTACGATAGAGTCTGTTATGTGCATTTAGCCAAAATTTAAAATGCCTTTTTCCCTAATATGGTTTATCCATTGTTTGCATTTTTCCGTGTCATTTCAAAATTATGTTTGTAATAGCCTAATTAGTTCGTTGTTTGTGAAAGGGTCTTACCGAAAGTTCCCTCTTCTTATTGTCCAGTCCTTTTATTTTCTTTTGCATTGTCACATTTCATTTTTCATCATCTCATATTAGGTCAATCCATTTCCATTAGCCAAAAAAAAGCATCTCATTTTAGGTGAGTCCATTTGCATTAGCCAAATAAAATCATCTCATATTAGGTGAGTCCATTGGCATTAGCCAAATAAAATAATCTCATATTAGGTAAGTTCATTTGCATTAGCCAAGAAAGAAAAATAATTTCATATTAGGATAGGTAGGTCTGTCTCTCTCATTTTACATCTAGTCCAAAGTTCATATCAAATAAGGAAATGCATTATCATGTAAGAAGCATTTTATTAAGTTATTCATCATATCATATCATCATTGCATGCTCTATGTGCATCCAAATAAAAGCATCCTTAGTCTCTTCGGGTCTTGCGCTTGATTCCTTTCCTCATGAAAGTGATCTTCTCTCACATGGTCCTAAACCTCATCCTTTGGGCTGTAGAATAGGGAAGTCTACAGACAACCGAGTATCGTCGAAATTCGAGCTCTAAAAGATTAGAACGTCTAGCCAAGGAGTCCGGTACATCTTCATTTCTTTCTACTATTCTACACGGTGCGACAAGCTTCGATGCATACTACACCATCACAATCCATTCCGTGTTCTAAGACAACACCTAAAAAGAGTTCCCTTCCAATGGATCCCAATCCCAAACAGGTATCTTAACCTCGGTATGCTTAATAAGAATACGGCTAAGTTGGAAACCAGGTTGAGTGATCGGGAGGAACAGATATGTTCTATATCAATAGATCTTAAGGGAATCATAAGGGCTATTGAGGTTAGTAAGAGAGATGAGGAAGGCTGAACGTAGGAGAAAAGAAGAGGCCGAAGAAGGCTGAGTGTGTGAAATGGGAAATGTCTTTGGTTAGACCACCTCCACCTATCCAATCTTCTCCAAATAATCCTAAACATGAATCTCTTAAGCCTGAATCCCAAACTCGGTCCGATCCTCGTATAGATCGAGATAGAACAGATGTTAAGGGCGTCATCCATGTTCAGCAATCCTTATTTCGATCATAAGGGATTCACTTCAATCCCCAAGGGTAAACTACCTCCTAAGTATACCATGCCCGATATTAACTTCGACGGTTCTAGAATCCCCATCATCACGAACGCAACTTCTTGGGAGCAATGACTCTTAAGGATACTCTTGAAGACACTTACCACATCATCTTCCCCTAGATATTTGATACGATGTCATGAAGTGGTACAACACGGTTGACCCATGGAGCGTTGCCAATTGGACAAATTTATGCAAGGAGTTCCTGTATGAATACTCCTTTAACATTGATCTACTTGTTACTCTTAGAGTCTTGGAATTAATCAAGCAAGGTGAGAAGGACAACTTCACGTATTTCCTAACCGGATGGAGAGCAAAGGCAGCCCACATGGTTGACCGACCCTCCGAGAAGAATCAAGTTCGCATCATCGTGAAAAACCTTCAACCCAATTATAATAAGCACCTCAAATTCCTACCCATGATGAACTTTTCAACCGTCGGAGAAGCCGGCTTGTTGATAGAAGAAGAACTATTCACTGCGACTAGATATAGAGGTAATTACCATTCTAAAGATAAGAAAACCTCTAACGCTAGCAATGCTACCAGGAGTGCGGATGTCAATGCCCTCAAGAAGTATACTAACTACACTCCTATGGATACGACTTATGCTCAAGCCCTTGATTGTCTCTTGGAGAAAGGGAAAATAGAATTGCCACCTATTAGAGCAAAATCAAAAACAGTGAAACAGATCTAAAAATAGGGTCGCGGGAAAATTTTGCCAATACCATCATGCACGAGGACACGATACTTGAACAATGTTGGACATGCAAGAACAAATTAGAATATATGTTTCGAAATGGCCAATTACCCTTGTTTAAGGCTGCCCGAAGCGAGTAACAACAAAAACCCTTTTAGCGACACCTTAGCCATCTTTACCGATACCAGGTCAATGGGATCCTTCTATTTTTATCCGAGATATAGACGAGTCATAACCGCTTCCTAGCCTACCTCTGTTGGATCCGAAGTCCGAGGGCTGTGGGTAAGTAATGAAGAAGATGTCTACGAAACAAGAGATGCCGACAATAATAGTGATGACTTTTACGGCACACCACCATTAGAAGAACATTTTGGGGAAACACCAAGAGCCCTGTTGTTCAATTTCATACTAGATCGGGATGGCACAACGCACCCTTGGGTCCACAACAAAATGAGGAAGGCCAAAAAGAACGTGAAGGCTGCAAAGGAAGAAGACCCAATCCTTAAGCAACTCCATAAATTAAAAGTCGACATTTCTATCCGGCAATTAATATCTACTTCCTAAAAACATAGACAAGCTTTAATCGATGCACTTAGTAAGATTGAAGTTTCTCTTAAAACCACACTTGGAGGAAGTAGTAGGATTGGTTAATAGTAGGGATGGAACCATAACTTTTGATTAGAATGATCTCTCGGAAGAAGGCATTGCAGACAGTAATGCCCTTTATTTAATTGTAACTTGCATTAACAAGTTTGTTGCCTTAACCTTGGTACACAATGGATCGAGTAGTTAATGTGTGTCCTTGGCGAACTGCTAAGAGGTTAGGAATTAGGGAGCGACAACTCTCTAAGAAAACCGTTCATCTCCGAGCATATGATAATTCTATAAGAAGAGTCTTGGGAACAGGTGACCTTACCAATCAATATAGGGCCGAGTGGAGAGGAATATTGAATTCCAAGTCTTAGATATCCTAGCTACTTTTAATCCGCTTCTAGGACGCCCTTGGTTGCACGATCATTATGTACTGCCCTCTACACTACGTCGGAATGTCAAGATGATTATTAAAGTTCAGGTCATAACTTTTAACGGCGATAATCTTTGTGTTACTATCATTTCCAAAGATTCTGTGGTGGAGATCGAGCACGATGCTAATGATGAAGAATTGTACAGATTTGACACTCATCCTTTGCCTTAGAAAGGGATGAAGTACCTTTTACCTTTAAACCTTATGGCAACCTTAGTATCCAATCAATGCTTGGGAAGAAGGGGTATTCTCTAGATCTTCTCTGTAGGCCGAAGGGCATACCACCTTATTTTTCCACCCCTTGAACCACTAACAACTACAACTTTGGGCTAGGCTATCAACCTACCACTAAGGAAATAGCTCAAGCCAAGTGGGAAATCCAGGTAAAGAGGACTGCACCACACACAATCCGCTCTATTAGGCCCTTTCCTTATACTCGAATTGATAATTTCTAAGAGAAGGAGACATATTTCCTTATCATGGTTTTCCTAAGCCCTATTACGTCAAGGTGAGGGGTATCCTAGTACATGGTCTGGAAATCTTCAACGACTGCTATATTCTAGAAGAAGTACCTCACCTTCTTAGAAAGGGACAGTCCACATCACACTTGGACCAATCTCGCTGGAAATAATCTTTTCGGCCTTCTCTTCGATCAATAGGGTAATCTTGAAGGGAACTATGTCTCAGATCTTGTCGCGAGCTATGTCTCATCCGCAGTTTGATCCGTCCAAGTTCATCACCGATGTTGATATAGAAGGGTCCAAGTATATTACTTGCATTGATGTCGAGGAGGGCCAAGAATTTGTCTGTTAACCTAGGAGCGCACCCTCCTTCTCGGTCTAGTGTTAGGGCTTGTATTTCTTCTTCTTCTTCTATTGTTTCTAGTTCTAATTTTGTCATTTCCAATTTTGCTTCTAAATCTGATGTACTCATTTCCTCATTCAATAAAGTGAGTCTTTCCGCTTACTCCTTCCCTCCTCTTACTCTTAGTTGTTTTGGCTTTAATGACGAACAAGAAATTCCTAAAGAATTAATACAAGTTATGGAATATCATGAAAATCGCTCACGATAATAATGGAAACAATAACAATCAATTTGGGGTCAACCCATCAACCCCAAGAGGTTAAGATTGGAAAAACTTTGGATGCGGAAGAGCGAAGCAGTTCACTTCACTCCTCACGAGTTCATCGATGTCTTTTCATGGTCCTACAAAGACATGCCGGTATAGATCCGAGTATAGCGAGAACACAAAGTTGCGCTTTATTAAGATGCTAAGCCGGTTAAGCGAGAAGTTGAGAAGGATGAAACCGGAATGGCCATTGAAGATTAAGGAAGAGGTTCGAAACGAGTTGGAGGTCGGGTTTTTAAGGTAGTTCACTATCCTCAATGGGTAGGAAATATAGTTCCGAGTCTCGAAGAAAGATGGCGTGGTTTATATGTGCGTCGACTTCGGGGATTTAAACAAGGCCAGTCCTAAGGATGATTTCTGTTACCTCATATCGATCTTTTGGTAAATAATAGAGTAGGTCATGTTTGGCTCTCGTTCATGGATAGTTATGCCTAGTATAATCAAGTGAAGATGGCTGAAGAAGACATGGAAAAGACGACCTTCATCACTCAATGGGGGACTTACTATTATGTGGTGATGACATTTGAGCTAAAAATACAGGTGCAATGTATTAGAGGACAACAACGACATTACTACATGATATGATCTATAAAAAAGCTAAAGCGTACGTAGATGACATGAGAATAAAATCCACGGACAGGGCAAGGCAATTACCCGGCTGAGAAAGTTCTTCCATAGACTCGGAAAGTATAACATGCGCCTTAATCCTCAAAAGTGTGCCTTTGGGGTAACCTTTGGCAAATTAATAGGCTATGTTGTTAGTCTTAGAAGAACTGAAGTTAATCCATCCAAGATCAAGGCTGTTCGGAAATCCCTCCACCAAGTATGAAGAAAGAGATAAGAGGTTTCCTAGGACATTCGCAGTACATCAATCGTTTCATATCAAAGCCGACTATGATCCGTGAACCCATTTTCAAGAAGTTAAAGAAAGGATCTCAGCCAATTTGGGATACCGAGTGCCAACAAGCATTCGAGAAGGTTAAGGAATACCTACCTAATCATCCGAGTGTTAGTTCCACCCAATCAAGGAAACCTTTGCTTCTATATCTCAGCGACAACGAGAAAGCTATTGTAACAACCCGACCAGTAAATCACATTATTTGTTTTATTAATTATAATATTTATATAAGCGAGCGCATGCACTTCAATTCGATATTTAGTATTTACATTATCCTTATACATGTGTTATGCGGCTAAGGCGACGAAGTGGCCCTAATAAAAATCTCATAGTAAGATTATAATTTGTGAACATCATTATTAAAATAAAATTAAAAGTAACAATAAAAGAAAACAAAATAAATAAATAAATAAATAATAAAATAAACAAAACCGAGATATTTTTTAAGGAAAAATCCGAAACGGATTTTTACGGAGTTAAAAAAAATTTAAAACCGAGATAAATGAAATCCGGACTCGGTCGTTCGTCCTTCCATCTCGCTTCTCCCGCTTCCTCTGCTTCCTCCTGCCCTCCTCTGCCTCTTCCTCTGCGTCCGTACTTGCTACTTCGGCCACCAGGCACGACCGGCGCCGACAATCTGTTTCCTCTCTCTCTCTCTCCGTCGCGGCTCGTGCTCTTCTCGCTCTCGCGGGGCCTTGCTTCCCTGCTGCTCGGCTTCCCTTCACTCGGCGCTGCCGCTGCCGCTGTCTTCTCTCGGTCACCAAACGCCACCAACGCCGGCCAGCGGTCGGCGTCGGCGTCGTTAGGAGACGCCTAGCGTCTCTCGTCTCGCTACCTCCCTCTCTCGCTGCCGCGTTCTGCCGCCCTACAGCGCGATTCCTCTCGCCGCGGCCACCTAGCAGCCAACCCCGAGTAGCAGCAGCCGCCGGCCTTGCCCGAGTAGCCGCCGATACAGCCACCGCGCCACCACCCCTGTTCGCCCTTCTTGAATCCTCCTCTCCGAATTTGAAGGTAAAATACTAAACCCTAAATTATCAAGTTCCATATTTATTTAAGCGAGTTGTAATTTTAAATTGAAGTATATGATTCGAAATATGTTGTTGAATGAATTTAATGATTAATTTGGGGAAAATTCGAATTGGTGTGGAGGATTTAGGTTTGGTATTTTGATGAATTGATTGTGCGAACGTGAATGAATGTGACTCCTTTTGGGAAATTATGAACTAGTGAATGAGATTAAGGATGTTTTATTATCGAATTGAACAATTTGGTGGAATTGTTACATTTTGAAAATCATTATATTGAGCAAACAAAGGGGAATGCGTACGTAGAAGTTGAAATTCGATAATGTGCAAGTGTACAGACCATCGAAAATAATTGAGCATTAAGCATACCTAATGGTGGTTGTGAATGTGAAGCTTGTCGGGAGAACAACGCTTATGACCTTAAAATGGTGTATGCATGAGTTTGAGCAATGTAGTAGGTTATGGAACCTTCATAGGGAAAGGCAATTGATGGGTTAACTGATTACTTAACTATGGGTTTCAAATGTAATGAAGGGAGAAGTAAGGAGTAAACTAGAAATAAGTACTTGAATATATATATATATATATATATATATATATATATATATATATATATATATATATATATATATATATATATACCATTTTCAATCCAAGTAACTAATGAATTGAATTACATAGATGTCATCAACTTCTTTAATATGCGTTGTAGTCATTGTTTGAAATGGAATTAATGCGGTAAAGTTATGTACCAAAGCGTAGTTTAACCGATTACGTAATAAATGCGAGAAAATGAAATAATTGTCAATGCTTATACAAATTCAATTATTGAAACTCAAGAGAAACATTATTAACAACAAAATCTATCGAAACAGAAATGAGGCCACTTCATTGCCGAGCAGCTGCTGACTCAAATTTCTATAAAAGGGGAGACACAAATATTCTCGGTTCGAGTACGTTCATTGCTCGTACCTTTCGAAAACTCACATGTTTCATCAAATCTCAACATTTCTTATATATATAACTAATAATGAATCATTTGCAAATGAAGTTTTGCCACCTAATCAAGTGGTCCCCGCCCAATTATCAATTATCGGGGCTTATGCCCATCAATTATCAATTATCGGGGCTTATGCCCAACCCGCGCGGCTTTAACTCGGGTTCTCGGTCGGCCCGGGAGGTGTGCACCTTACTAAGATCGTATCAATTATCAAGGGGTTCCACTTTCGGATAATAACCGGCAAGCAAGTTTTACTTATATTATCTCCCCCGATTTCAAACTAAAATGAATTGAAATGCGCGCGCTCAATTAAAATATTTTTCAAAGTTGTTTTACGATGCGGGGATGTACGTGTCGAGTTTCGACTCATTCTTCGAAATATTTTACTTGTTTTTGTTTTAGGAAGAAGCATTGGTGAACTATCAACCACTTACGAAGTCCGACAAATGCGGACCCTAGTCGGCCACGCTGCATTTGTAATTACGAAGGTGCATAGACGCTCACGGTGATTTTACCCTCAACCTCGGGTTTAGGTATGACCTTGGGAATTATTATACATTGTACATTATCTTGTGGATTAGACAAAAATCTAGGTTGTATAAATATTATATTGCTAAACCCGTAAACCGTATTTTGGGATGACATAGCTACTTGGGTAATAAGTAGTTACTCCTAACGAATTTTTGAAATATAACCGTGGATGCCCAAACTATATTTCATTTTATTTCAATTATTTAGCCTTGTCCTATTTTTAGGATGGCGGTAACGCCTTCGATTGTTACCTTCCGCTGCGACCTTACGTAACAGTCCCTAATGAAGGGATTATTAAGTAATGGTGATTGGGGGCGTTACGGTTGTGGTATCGAGCCAGGTTTAGAAATCACTTGTGAGCAATAGGATTCTAAGGTGTCATGATTTGACCTTTAGGAAAATTACGTGGCTATTATTTGCACAAGTTGTCATTTTGGGATTTGTGGATGTAGTCTAGTTAATATTGAATTGATGTATACACTTTTGGGTTATGCTAGTATAAACAATGTACTCGTACATTCATTTCATATGCTTTTAAGTTTCGTAGTTGTAATTAAGTTCACATAGTTTGTTTCGGATGTATAATGAGCCATTTAGGTGGTTGTCGGCCTTAATGTATATTGGTTGCACTCCGGCGTGTGGCCATTGAGTTGTGTACTCCGAGCGTGTGGCTCGTTGAGTGATATTATGGTTTTCTGCAGGGTTTTAAAGCTTTAAATTTACGGGATAGACCATATTACAAACGGAATTCTGCCGAAATTTTTAGAAAAATACCAAACTCTCTTAGGAAATTCCCTATATTACCTTTAAGTTGGAACTAGAAAGCAATGACGTAATTTCGAATGTAACTATAGAGTTGGCTTACAATTGAGGACTTGTCGAATAGGGATTAGAAACCCCTCTCGAACCCATAACAAATCCTTAGTAAAACTCAATTTATACCTTTAGAGATTTCCATTGATAACATGGGCCCAAACTATTGGAGGAACTTGGTGATAAAGTGAATGAAAAGGATTTCTCCTACACCTATCGAACCCACTTTTAAGCCTCGCACAAGTAAGCCAATGGAGTGACTCGTCATAACCCCAAGACCTATGATGGAAAAAAATTGATGCAGCGGAAATAGAAGAATGGAGCAGGGGAATGGAAAGCAATATTTGCACTTGAGCAAAACTAGGTATGGGGACATATTATCTAACTAGTGTAGTAGACATATGGTGAAGCACAATGAAAAATGAGGTTGTGAGCTCACTTAGGGTAAGTCTCTGGAAGAGTGTAGGGCTAAAATTTTACCCCTATTGCAACTCATGGACAAAAAGAATAGGAGTTCATGGAGTTAGACATGGACTACAACATGACGGTAGTGAATTATGCCAATAAATTTATGGCGATATCTAGATATGACTCAGACCTTTTCGTTATTAATAGGGTAAAAATGTTAAGATTTGAGGATGGCTTGGCCTATCATATTCGACATTAACTTGCTAGTTTATCTATCAAAGATTGTCAAGGATTACATGAAAGAGTAGTAGACATAGGGGTTGACGAGTAAAGAGCAAACTAAGGGCCTTAAATTCCGGAGACTCAAAGAGAACTGAACAACATAAGTGAAAGTATAGTTCAAAAGAAACATGTTACTAGTTTCAGCAAGGGCCATTCATTGATTATTCTTGAACCTTGGGAGAAAATGTTGCCAAATCGCAAAGATGTGAATTATGGCTAGAGGAAGAGACATTTTAGGCATGTTGTTTCCAAAGAAGAGATTAAGGTCGATCCTTATAAGGTAAACGCAAGAACGGGATGATCTAGACCAACTAATGTCACGTAGAGGAGGAGTGCTCTTGGGTTAGTAAATTACTACAAAATGGTCTGTCGAGAATAAGTATCCGCCACCTCGAATTAATGATTTGTTGATCAGATATAAGGAGTTAGCATATTTTATCAACTTTGAATTAACCAGAAAGATATTCCCAAAGCTGCCTATAGAATTAAATAGGGACCCTACGAATTTACGGGATGCCTAGAGGATTTACCAAGGTATCCGTTGCATTCATGGATCTCATGAATAGGATTTTTGAGGACTTATCTAGGTAAATGTGTGGTGGTGGTTTTGATGATATTCTTATATACTCTAAGCATAAGAGAGAATATGACGAGCGATTGTGAATAGTGGCAAATGCGTGGAGTACGGAGACAAAACACAAGTTGAATTTAATAATGACAACTTAGCTTGTGGTTATATGAAACCTCCACACTATAAGTATTGAGTCAGTCTCGCATGGACAAATGAATGGGTCCCTAGCTGCGATAGAGGTATAATATATATATAACCATGAAGGGTATTCGGTTAGGCCAAAACGATGATGTCGGGATGGAAAGGATTAAGAAAGAGATAAAAAGGAAAAATCTCATGGTTTCTAGGAATACGCGAGGGTGGAACCTTAAGGTTTCAGAATCAATTTTGTTTATTAAAGAAAGAGAAATTGAAAAGGAAACTCTTGAGGAAGCACATAATCCACGATATTTGGTACATCTAAGAGGAACAAGTCTGTATAACGACTTGAAACAATGTTTTTGGGGGAGTAATGTGAAAAGGATATTATAGAATATGAAGATAAGTGTTCCATTTGTCAAATGGCTACGACCGAGCGTTGGAGGGTACAATATGACAAGAGATATCAATGTTCTATTGGTGAATTGAGACCTTTGGAGATTCCTACATGGGGATGAGATTCAATTTCAACGAACGTTGCCATAAGATTTCCTATCATTGTTTCAATGAAAACTGTTTGAGCGATTATTGAGCAACTTAAAAAAAATCTGCAAATTTTGTACCAACGATGTAGAGATACTCGGCACAATTACACATCAAAGAAGTCGTTAGGTTACATGGGCATACCTAAAAACATTATATCCGATAGCGATAACAGGTTTCAAATACGTTTCGGTAAGCTCTTTAGTAACCTTTTGCCTAAACTCAATGTTGATAGTTCATACCATCCAAGGACAATAGGACACACTCGAAAGAGTTAATTAAATATGAGAAGATATACCGAGAGCATGTGTATTCGACTTTTAAAGGAAATAGGAAACCGATCTATCTTTGGTAGGCTTATCTTATAATACAATTATCAAGTCATCGATAAAATCGCTCCATTTGAGGCATTGTATTGGAGGAAATACGTGAACCTCATTATGTAAAAGTGAGTTGAGCGACACCTTGACTATGGGTCTAAGTGGACCTAAGGAACAACCGAAAAGATTAGCAAGATTTAAGACCACATCAAGAAGACTTAAAGCGACAATGAGCTATAAGGATAAAAGTGTTTTTGAAGTGTCTTCACCGAAAGGGGGTCAAGGATTCAAAGTTAAGGAAAAGTCAAGTCCTAAGTATATTGGGCTACATGAGGTTATAAAGAAGTGCAATCCAATAGCTTATATACATATATATGTATAGTTATTTCATCCGAACCGAAATATGAGAATAACATTTTCATATCTAGCAGCTCAGGCGGCGTATACCCATTCCAAACCATGATATGGTGACAGAGCTACTAGAAATTACTGAAAATTTAATATATGAAAAGTTTCGAGTGCAAATATTGGATTACGAGACTCAAGAAACTTTGCAATAAAAGCATTCCCTTGGGGAAAGTACTGTGGACTAACCATATATCCTCGGAAGGTACATGGGAAACCGAGGAAGATATGAGAAATAAATATCCGCACTTAGTTTAAGGAAAGTCTCGCAAACATAATGGTCGAACACTCAAGTTTCGAGGACGAAACTTATTTTAAGGGGGAAGACTGTAACAACCCGACCCTAAATCACATTATTTGTTTTATTAATTATAATATTTATATAACTAAGCGCATGCACTTCAATTCGATATTTTGTATTTACATTATCCTTATACATGTGTTATGCGGCTAAGGCGACGAAGTGGCCCTAATAAAAATCTCATAGTAAGATTATAATTTGTGAACATCATTATTAAAATAAAATTAAAAGTAACAATAAAAGAAAATAAAATAAATAAATAAATAAATAATAAAATAAACAAAACCAGATATTTTTAAGGAAAAATCCAGAAACGGATTTTTCGGAGTTAAAAAAAATTTAAAACCGAGATAAATGAAATCGGGACTCGGTCGTTCGTCCTTCCATCTGCTTCTCCCGCTTCCTCTACTTCCTCCTGCCCTCCTTTGCCTCTTCCTCTGCGTCCGTACTCGCTACTTCGGCCACCAGCCACGACGGGCGCCAGACAATCTGTTTCCTCTCTCTCTCTCTCCGTCGCGGCTCGTGCTCTTCTCGCTCTCACGGGGCCTTGCTTCCCTGTCTGCTTGGCTTCCCTTCACTCGCCGCTGTCTTCTCTCGGTCACCAAACGCCACCAACGCCGGCCAGCGATTGGCGTCGGCGTCGTTAGGAGACGCTCGGCGTCTCTCGTCTCGCTACCTCCCTCTCTCGCTGCCGCGTTCGCTGCCCTACACCGCTGATTCCTCTGCCGCGGCCACCTAGCAGCCAACCCCAGCAGCAGCAGCCGCCGGAGCGAGTCGCCGGCCTTGCCCGATAGCCACCGATACAGACCACCGCGCCACCACCCCTGTTCGTCCTTCTTGAATCCTCCTCTCCGAATTTGAAGGTAAAATACTAAACCCTAAATTATCAAGTTCCATACTTATTTAAGCAGTTGTAATTTTAAATTGAAGTATATGATTTAGAAATATGTTGTTGAGTGAATTTAAAGATTAATTTGGGGAAAATTCGAATTGGTGTGGAGGATTTAGGTTTGGTATTTTGATGAATTGGTTGTGTGAACGTGAATGAATGTGACTCCTTTTGGGAAATTATGAACTAGTGAATGAGATTAAGGATGTTTTATTATCGAATTGAACAATTTGGTGGAATTGTTACATTTTGAAAATCGTTATATTGAGCAAACAAAGGGGAATGCGTACGTAGAAGTTGAAATTCAATAATGTGCAAGTGTACAGCCATGGAAAATAATTGAGCATTAAGCATACCTAATGGTGGTTGTGAATGTGAAGCTTGTCGGGAGAACAACGCTTATGACCTTAAAATGGTATATGCATGAGTTTGAGCAATGTAGTAGGTTATGGAACCTTCCTAGGGAAAGGCAATTGATGGGTTAACCGATTACTTAACTATGGGTTTCAAATGTAATGAAGGGAGAAGTAAGGAGTAAACTAGAAATAAGTACTTGAATATATATATATATATACCATTTTCAATCCAAGTAACTAATGAATTGAATTACATAGATGTCATCAACTTCTTTAATATGCGTTGTAGTCGGTGTTCGAAATGGAATTAATGCGGTAAAGTTATGTACCAAAGCGTAGTTTAACCGATTACGTAATAAATGCGAGAAAATGAAATAATTGTCAATGCTTATACAAATTCAATTATTGAAACTCAAGAGAAACATTATTAAAAACAAAATCTATCGAAACAGAAATGAGGCCACTTACGTTGCCGAGCATTGCTTGACTCAAATTACTATAAAAGGGGAGACACAAATATTCTCGGTTCGAGTACGTTCATTGCTCGTACCTTTCGAAAACTCACATGTTTCATCAAATCTCAACATTTCTTATATATATAACTAATAATGAATCATTTGCAAATGAAGTTTTGCCACCTAATCAAGTGGTCCCCGCCCAATTATCAATTATCGGGGCTTATGCCCATCAATTATCAATTATCAATTATCGGGGCTTATGCCCATCAATTATCAATTATCGGGGCTTATGCCCAACCCGCGCGGCTTCAACTCGGGTTCTCGGTTGGCCGGGAGATGTGCACCTTACTAAGATCGTATCAATTATCAAGGGGTTCCACTTTCGGATAATAACCGGCAAGCAAGTTTTACTTATATTCTCTCCCCCGATTTCAAACTAAAATGAATTAAAATGCGCGCGCTCAATTAAAATATTTTTCAAAGTTGTTTTACAGGTGCAGGGATGTACGTACGAGTTTCGACTCATTCTTCGAAATATTTTACTGTTTTTGTTTTAGGAAGAAGCATTGGTGAACTATCAACCACTTACGAAGTCCGACAAAGGCGGACCCTAGTCAGCTCACGCTGCATTTGTAATTACGAAGGTGCATAGACGCTCACGGTGATTTTACCCTCAACCGGGGTTTAGGTATGACCTTGGGAATTATTATACATTGTACATTATCTTGTGGATTAGACAAAAGTCTAGGTTGTATAAATATTATATTGCTAAACCCGTAAACCGTATTTTGGGATGACATAGCTACTTGGGTAATAAGTAGTTACTCTTAACAGAATTTTTGAAATATAACCGTGGATGCCCAAACCGTATTTCATTTTATTTCAATTATTTAGCCTTGTCCTATTTTTAGGATGGCGGTAACCCCTTCGATTGTTACCTTCCGCTGCGACCTTACGTAACGAGTCCCTAATGAAGGGATTATTAAGTAATGGTGATTGGAGGCGTTACAGCTATGGGAGCTATGTTAGCTCAATAGGATGGAAAAGAAGAACGTGAGATCTGCTATCTTGGCAAGAAGTTCCTGGACTATGAGACTTGATATACACCACTAGAGAAGACATCTTTGGCTTTAGTTTGGGCTGCCAAGAAGCTCAAACACTACATGTTAGACCACACGGTACATGTGGTAGCACCTATTAATCCTAGTAAGTACATACTTGAGCAACCGACTATCAACAGTAAGATAGCATGTTGGACTGTCATGCTATCAGAATTCAAACTCAAGTTCATCCCGCAAAGGCGATCGAAGAAAGGATAGTGTCATAATTCTTAGCAGATCTACCTGTGCATGAATCGCAACCCGAACACCTTGATTTTCCGGATGAAGATATTTTACAAGTAAAGGTGGACGTTTGGACAATGTACTTTGATGGCGTTTCCAATTAGAAGGGCTTATGAGTAGGGATTCTTTTAGTCTTGCCGAAGGGAGCACATACTCCCATTTCAGTTAAGCTAGACTTGGAGGTCACTAATAATGATGCAGAGTATGAAGCTTGTATCATAGGACTTGAAGCTGCAACATAGATCGAGGTCAAGAACATCAAGGTTTTCAGTGATTCCAGTCGATCATCAACCAAATTTCGCAAAGGTGGAAGGTACTTAGTGAAGCCTTGACACCCTACTAAACATATTTGACGAGAATTATCTAAGTGCTTCAAGAAGATCTCGTTCACCTACCTTCTTAAGGATGATAATCAATTTGCGGATGCACTAGCTAAGTTAGCATCCATGATCATTATTCCAATTGGCATTCACTCAATGCATGTTCACATCAAGCGATGGAGTCAGCCGCTTACTTCTACGCCTTAGAAGTATCTAATACCGACTATACCAGTTGGTATCATGATATTTATCAGTACTTTCATAAGCAATAGTATCCTTTTGACTTCACCACTAGAGCCCAACGAGCCATCGGGATGTTGGCTGCACAATTGTTCCTCAATCAAGGATAATTGTTCAAGAAAACTAACTATGGGATTAGCTTACATTGTGTCAATCAACATGAAGCAAAGTGCATCATGGAAGAGATTCATGGAGGAGAATGCATACCTCATATGAATAGTAGAATGTTGGTCCAAAAGGTTCGGAGACTCGATTATTACTAGTCAACTATGGCAGCGGACTATCATGACTTTGTTAGAAGGTGGCATAAATGTCGGGTGTTTGCAAACTTACAACATCAACCTCCATCATTTCTCATTAGACTATCCTCACCTTAGCCGTTTTCAATTTGGGGAATAGACATTATTGGCCAGGTGACTATTAAGGAACAAGTGGTCATGAATTTGTGTTAGTAGCAATTGAATACTATACCAAATTGGTAGAAGCAGCTTCCTATGCAACCTTGACGTCAAAAAAGGTAGCCAAATTCATCATTCGAAATATTATCCGTCGTTGTGGAGTGCCCCACAAGCTTATAAGTGATCATGGTAGTTATTTCAAGAAGGACGTAGCAGATTTGTTGGATAAGTATAAAATTGGGCATCACAAATCTTCCCCATATCGTCCTTAAACCAACGGGCGATTAAGGCCGCTACTAAGAATATCCGAGAGGATAGTGGAGAAAATTGTAGTTACTTATAAGGATTGGCCGGATAAGTTACCTTTCACTTTGTGGGGTTATAGAACTTCTATTAGATCCTCCACGGGAGCAACGCCTTACTCGTATTCTATGGCATGGAATCAGTCCTTCCAGATTAAAATTGGCATTCCTTCGTTAAGGATAGTTGCTCGGAGTTAAATTCCAAAATTTGAGTAGGGTAGAGCATGTTATGAGGAATTAGTATTATTGGATGAGAGGCACGTCAACGTCTTGCATAATGTACAAATATACCAAGCTCGTATATCCAGGGCATTCAATTGGGGATTTGGTCCTTAGAGAGGTAAGATCTTCAATTCAAGATCCACAAGGGAAATTTAAGCCCAATGAGCTGGGCCCATTCATACTTAATTAGATTTTACCCAGTGGAGGAGTAAAATTAATTGATTTAGAAGGAGAAGAGATTTTTCGAGTACACTAATTTAGATCAATTAAAGTATTATGCCTAGCATGTCCCTAGGTAGTGGGCCAAGCCGAACCCAACTAGGCTTGACCAAGTCGGGTGTTGGGCACCACCCGATCAACGGTGGAACGGTGGACCTGTCTAGTTTTCTTTGATTCGTTTATTTCCTGGATAGTCCAACTAGATGGTCCAATATGTATAATGGTTTTTCTTTATTATTAATATTCCGCCTCCGAGCGAGTGATAAAGATACGAAAGTACGATATAATACTTACTTTTATTCAATAAAGGTAAGCCTACTACTTACCCGAATAAAAGCTAATAAAAGGGAATTTAATTGCAAGCACATAACTTGTAAAAATAAACACTATTCTAAAGAGGCAAAACTAATCCTCATTTTATTCTATCTATAATTTATAAGAATTCGAGTCCTAGTCTATTTTTCACTTTCTTTCCTTTAGGATCGTTAGACTCAACTTCCTTATCTCAGGTGCGTTCCTTATAACTCTTGGATTCCGCTGGTTTTCCTTTCTTCGTTTTCTTTAGCTTTAGTTTCTTTTAGACGAGCGCATGCAACCATCCGAGGATTTACTTCATGAATTTTCAAAGGGGCAGCAGCGAGAACATGTTCTTCGAGATTTATTTCTCCGAGTCCTAGCATTTTTCATTGCTTAGGATCGACTTCTATTATCCACGTTATATAATAGGGAGAAACAACGGTATTTACAACTCCATCACGTGTTAGCAAGGTCGTAGGAGTCAACAATTTCAGAAGACCTTTTCCAATATTCGCTATGACCCGGATACAACCCAATAACGGTATTACTTATTCTCTACTCATTTCCCTCAACATAGGGCTTGAAAATGAATACGTGCTCTCCTCTAGGCCCAATAGATGAATGTATGGATGCTTGTGCAGTATGCATTTTGAACTAGGACACCTTCCAATGCTTAACATACCATAAGGGGCCATTGTTGTGATTTTTGAGATATTCTTCCTATCGGGAAGCAAGACAATCGGCTATAGCCGATATTCGTTTCCACCGCGGAAGTGAGTTGCTAGGTATGTGTCTAACTTCGGAGGAGATTCGATGAGTTTAAGATGTTCCATAAGTCGATCCGCACATCACATATGCAAAATCAAATATTATTGTCCTGCATGGTCAAAGTTATACTTTTTAGGCCCAACGGGAAGAAAATCGAAATAATAAAAATAGCAAGGGCGAAGCGAGGAACAAAAGTTAGGTTTTTCAGTATAAGCTGAAGGCCCCTCGGCCCCAGGCGGCGCCGGACCCAACCTTATGGCGGGCGCCGCCGCCTAGTTTACTCACTACTACAAAAACGCTATATAGCGACGGAATCGAGTCCGTCGCTAATTAGCGACTGAACAGACGACGGAATCGACGTGTGTCGAGATAAAACTGGATTAGCAACAGAACTAGCGACGAAATTAAATTCCGTCGCTATTTTAGTCATTAGCGATGGACCTAACGACGGAAATGGAAAAAATAGCGACGGATTTTCGAAAAAAAAGTTAAAATTAATTTTTTTATAATTAGCGACGGAATCGATCCGTCGCTAATTCCGTCGCTATATATATTTTTTAAATTTTTTACCTTAGCGACGGAATCGATCAGTCGCTAAATGTAATTTTTAATTTTTTTTTAATTAGCTACGGAATTTTCCGTCGCTAATTCCGTCGCTAATTCAAAATTTTTAAAATTTTCAATTTGCCGCCTATCGTAATTTGAAAAATATAAAAATTTTGAAATTTGAATTAGCGACGAAATTTTCCATCGCTAATTCCGTCGCTAATCCGAATTTTCAAATTTAAATTTGCCGCCTATTTCATTTTTCAAATTTAAAAAATTTTCAAATTTTTAGTTGGCGACGGACGGTTCCGTTGCTCGATTCCGTCGCTAAGCTAAAATTTGAAAAATTTTACGTTGGCGGGCTTTTAAATTTTCAAATGTGTTGGAAATTTAAAATTTTTAATTAGCGACGGAATTTTCCGTCGCTAATTAGATTTTTAGTAGCGACGGATTAGATCCGTCGCTAATCCGTCGCTATTTTCGATATAAAATACGAACTTCAACGACACTCGGCAAACATAAGGACAAATAGAAGTGGGAGTGTAAGAGAGCGAGGGAGAGGCGAATCGATCGTTCGCCACCGCCGCCCACCTCCGCCACCGCCGTTCGCCGCCCGCCTCCGCCACCGCCTTACACGTCACCAACTAACCACCTTTAACCTCTTGTAGGTATGCTTTCTCGATCATCGCTTATTGTTAGTTGTATTTATAATTTACTTTGTTTACTATAAAATTTCACATTTTAGAGAATTTGATATAACTTATTTTGATAGGCATGGTTGGAATGAGGTAGAAGATGAAGATAATGAGAAAGAGGAAGAAGAAGAGGAAAAGGAAGATGAAGAACATAACTTGTGTTTGTATAATTTACTTTGTTTACTCTTGTTTTAATTTTCAATTAGTTTTTATGGATGTTTGAAGTTGGATTATTTATGATTTTTGTGTTTGTACATGATTTTTGTATTTGAATTAAAGTTGAATTTGATGTTGTTATGTTACCAGATTATTTTCGATTTGTATTTAATTGTAGATTTTTTGTATTAACCACTCAAAGCTATACAAAATTGTAAATTTTTTAAAAAAATTCGCTAAAAATCAGCGACGGAAAATTTCCGTCGCTAATTTTGAAATTCCGTCGCTAAATAACGTTTTTCCGTCGCTATTTCCGTCGCTATATGACGATTTTCTAGCGATGGATCGTTGTTTGCTTCCGTTTGTTTAGTGCTTACCTACAAGAACAGGGTGCTACCGTGGAAATTCTGTTCAACATTGGCTTCAACTCAGTCTAAGCCAATTATCGTTTCAACAACTATTAGTGGAGTTAGGGAACAATAATCCTCTAATTATTCCATCGAGCTTAGCGAAGACGCCGGCGCCAAGTCCTCGTGACCCTCTACTAGCAGGAATCCCCTATCATACAAGTAATTATAGCTCGCCGTCTTGGGATGTTGATGGACTCAGCATAAGCATACATGTTATGGTAATGCTTCATCGGATTGGTTAAGCTAACCCAATTCCCAATAAGGATCCATCGTAGATAATTTTTACTCGGTTTTAGTAGATATTGGTACTTTTCATGGAGATTTCTAAAGATTTGGGAACAGCTGGTTTCGATCTCCTAAAATTGCCTAGTATGGCATCGAACTCTTCGGGCAGGGGGCACGGTTTCATTATCTCCAAACCTAAAGACAGGGTGATGGTGATCGCAATAACCTAAGGCAACCCTTAAGAAAGCCTAATAGATTTTCACATGGCGAATGCTAAAGAGGACATTTAGGCCATAATGAGTTAAACCAACCTATCCATATTGCTTATCTCATGCATCCACAAGGTTAATTCAGCCATGGAAACCTATGGTTCTATGTATGGACGTAAGAAGAGGATATATGGCGGCTAGGTGAAGGCTTTGGTGTCTCGTATTTCTTGTTGCACCGAGCGATCATATTTATAAGCATTTTCCTGGAGTTCCTCGAATCTTACTATGAGTAGAACAACGAGCCACTACAACCCTCGCGGGAGTCAAGTACGCCGGCCCGACCTCGAGCCCAACCAACTTCGTGCTTTCTCGTGGGCCCGAGCAGTCCTTGGTTATTTTTGTTTCTTATACTAGCTCGTGGAGTGCACCTTACTTGGACTATGCACTTGAGATTTTCTATTTCCCATTTTATTATTTTCTTTTAGGGGGAATGGGGGTTGGTGCCCATTTTTTGAATTTTCTCTTTGTTTTTTTCCTAAGTTTTGTGCATCATATTAAAGAAAATAACGCATTTTTAGAATCGAGTCTTGCATTTCATCTCATTGCATAAGAGTCGTCATTACAAAATAAATAATATATTAATAAAACACACACCTTACAAGCAAGTGGAAGTAGCAAGGAATCATGTACTCATCGTTAGCGGAGTCCTCATCGAGGATGTAATTCCTGAGTCCTCTAAGACAAACGTAGAGAATCAGCCACCTCCTTGGCCTTGATGCGAACTACCTCCTTGGTCCCAAGATTGAGGAGCCTCATGTGATTGTCTGCTATAAGAAGACCGACGGAAGTAAAGAGGATTCCAATGTCAAACGAAGGCTTGCAAGGGTAAGATGTTCAAACCCTCCTTAGAATGGGTGGGTCGCATATCGAAGTACTCGGCCAGGAAGCACTAGTTCCTACCTCGGATGTACTCTTATGATGCGCACGACTTGAAGGTCATCGGGACAAGCCTTATTTAGCATTAGTACTAGAAGGCATTTGTTGTTCATGAGCTTGGGATGATATCTCGGGCGCACTAGGTAGATTACTTGGAGGGAGTAGCTCTTGATCGAGCGTCTCTACAAGATCAAGAAAACAATTAGCAAACCACTAAAAGCATAAAGAATTTAGCACTAAACTAATTGAGGACTTACTTGAGAAGTAGAGAAAGATCGTCCAATAAAGAAATTTTGATTCCACGAAGAGTCGATCGAAATCTTATAGATAGGATCCTAGATTGCTCCCGGTTGTACTGCAAAGTTTATTCGATGTTATTAATGAGACAAATTCCTTTAACATGCCTTTGAAAGGAAAAGAGCACATAACTCTTAGCCCTCACCAATTTCTAGGAAAGGGATGCTCGACACATTCCTCTTACGGGATTTCGGGAATGGTGACGAAATGAGGAGGTCCCACGGGCATAGTAACATCCATGTTGAGACTCGGGATGTGAATGTCACCAGGAATGAGCTGCCAAGGAAGAGAAGATGATGATTAATTTCCATACAAGAAATTCAAAGTTATAAGAGAAGATATTTAAGCCAATTAGCTTACCGAAGAGGAGATGGTAAGTGAAGAAACATGGCTTTCAACTTCAACTAGAATATCACTTGGATCCCATTCGTTTTGCGGACGCCATTCGCAATCGAGGAATAACTCTTGAGTAAGACTCTCAGCTCTGGTTCTTCCTATAGGGTAAGCTTTTCTTTTAGGCATTTTGAAGGCAAGGAATTCTTGAGAACCAACTAGCTTTCGGGAAGGAGCACGGTAAGGAAATGCAAGAGGAGAGCAAGAGTAGGATGAAGAGTTGGTGTGCAAAATGAAACACGCCATGCTCCCCTTTTACAGGAAAACTGGTCAATACATCCATGCATATAAAATAAGGGTCTAATAATTAATGGGGAACCGAAGGAATCCAGCTAAGCTCGTCGGGGGCCATGCTTGCCAAAGGCTGGCTGGCACCGGCCACGAGGCGCCGTGGTGCCCAATCGGTGACGACTTTTACGGCCTAGCCCACTTCCCTAGTCCGAGCAACTTTATCCTCTTGAAGCATGTGATTTTCGTCCCTTATGCATGCAAGTGGGAGCTTCTAAGCCCACTAATAAGCTTTTTAGAATAATTTATCGATCTATTTCGATCTGTATTAAACGAGTAAAAATACTAAGCTTTTGTCACTTCAGTTATGCACTAACAAGTGTGCTAGCACAACAGATTATTCAGCCAAACTTCGGATCAAAAGACGATCGAAGTTTTAGCATAAAAATATGCCAAGCTTCAAGCTCTTATCAAGCCAAGCTTAGGATCCTTTTACCGAACTTTAGAACTCATGCATCGCGATCAAGTTCGGGTCTCACTTTGGAGTTCAAGTTTGACCACAACTAATTCCAAGCATCACATGATGCCTTATAGAAATCGAAGTAAGTACCTTTCGAGTGTCTACTTTGACCCTTCGTCTTTCTAGACTCGGTTAAAGTGGGGGCTAACTGTAGACACCTAAAAAATGTCGGCCTTTATCTCATTATTTACGTGTTTTGTTTTGTTGGCCCGATGATGATAATCTCTTGTTTGTTGATTTGGAATTCGAACCGTGATTAATCGGTGCAACATAAGCTAGTAAACCATAAAGAACCCCCAACAGACACTTAAATAGCCTTTTGCCTTGGGTTGGTTCATAAATCCTCTTTTTCGGACCGTCCAAGAATAGGGCCGAGCCTTGAGAGATTCGGGAGTCCCATGGTGTATGCAGGGAAATTCCAAGTATAGAATACCACATTCTACTTTTGTCTAAGTCGGACAAGGAGCTAAAGACTTGAAGACGATGTTGAAGCATTGCATTTCATGATCCGGAGCATCAAAGTGCTGCGTTTTAAGCTTCATAAGATAGTCCACACGAGGCTAGCGGCTTTCCTCTCTAAACGACGTCGTGGCCGGTGCCCGTCTTGTAGAAGCATGGTGGAACGCTGCGTTTTGAGCTTGGAGAGTCCATGGAGACACATCTAGGGCACAAAACCCTAAGAGAGTCTAGTTGGCGGTGCCCGCCTCCTCTCTTTTAACAGGTTTTATCATCTTCTGTTCCAGTTTTATCTCTTAAGGAATGGTCGGTTTTATTTAGAATGTTTGGACGGTTGATAAGAGGCAAACCTTAGGTCATTTATGACCTAGGTCCTCTCCTATAAATAGATTCGTATGGCTCTCATTCCTATTAGGCTTCTTTCCTTAGCATGACGCTGCTAAAAGCCAACTCAAATGCTCTTATCTAACCATTACTCTGCCGAATTTTCTATAAACATTCATCTTTCACTCGTTGAATCCGTGCAAAGAGCTAAAGAATATTTGATTATTCTTATCTTTGGGCACTCATTCAATTGATCACTGCCATACCCTATACACAATTCACAAACTAGCCCTTTTTGTTGGGATTGTCGCCATTGCATTGAGAGATCCAGTGTGGAGATCCAAATCAGCAAGGTGGGACATCCCGAGGGCCATATTTCCACCTTCGAACGATTATATTTATTTCTATTTTATTTGCTTTCCGTATTGTGGTTTAAGAGATGTAATCGCTTTAATTTTCTCCCGACCGATGTAATCTTTTATTTCCTGCTTTTGATCGCTTTTCTTTATCGTTTTCCTTGTTATGTTTTGGTTGCTTTAGTTTTGTTTCGTATGTTGTATGCTTGTTTTCTTACATCTTTATTAATACACTACTTGAACTAGTAATGGTCATCTTTGGACGAGCTTAATGGATGGATTTATGCCTACATTTTGTACCCTTACCCCGAAATCCGATTCTTGGTTTAAGACCGATAGAGTCAATTTTTAGTCTTTTTCGGTCTTAGTTTTTCCCATACCAAGATCGAGGAGCAAGTCTTCTTTTTGTGTTTTTGTTAGTTTTTTCCTTCTTTAAAAACCGACTGGCGAGTCCCTTATTTTATGTTTTTTTCTATGAAAAATTGCATCTCGGTGTTTTCCGGTTGTAGGAAAATGATCTAAGGTTCCGGATCTACCTATCGGGTAGAGACCGAGGCCGCTTTCATCAGCCACGGTATTTGGCCGGTGCCCGCCTTCCCTTGGTGTAGGCTACGGCCAACATCGTGGGGCAGTGGTGGTGGCTTCGGTCAAGACTAGTGTTTTCACAACAATCGGCCCTAAAGCCCCACGACGAAAATTATAACCCTAATATCATGTAGTCCTCAATTAGAAAATAAGATTCCGGGACTTCTAAAATAATTAGTAAAATAAAATGAATAATAAAACCGCCAATCAAATATTGTTTAATTCATTTCAACTTGATTTAATAAAATTCAAAAATCTTAATAAAAAGTTCATCCCCATATTTCAAAATCGACTTCTAAAAACCATCTTCACAATCAATCATAAAAAGAGACCCGACACGAGTGGGGAAGCTCGGCAAGGCCCCAACCTGGTCGTAGTTCCTACAACCCGTATTTCCGAATCTGTATCATGGGCTGAATTCTATCTTGAGCGTCCTAATATTCATGGAATAGACTTCTTAAGATCAGCGCTAAACCAGGTCGAGTCGGTATGTTGCTTTTATTCTCAAAATTTGCTTCAAAATATGCTTAAGAGAGCTTTTTACCACACTTTTAGCTCTCCGACCCCGCCCACGACCTATGCCACTGTTTGTTGGGCCACCCGTGGTGGAGTCTAGCCTTGCATATTCACTGTTTTTTATTCATTTTCTTGTTACCTATCATTCTTGCTAACTTATCTCGTGATAAGTTTTGAATATAGGTCCACTTCCATCCTTGGGCCCAACTCCAACTTCCTCAAATTGTCCTTGTGGCGGGAGAATTGAGTGAAAAGAGGATCTTATTTGAAGGTCCTTTTGGATCTATTATCTTAGGGAAAGGGTCACTCCTCAAATCCGGGTCAACACATGGCCTCGAATTGTTCCGGTCGATCCACCATCGACCGTGTTCTATTTTCATTTCCTTCCTCCAAACGAGCAAGCGACGACTATGGTGGGGTATCCTTTTACCTCACTTTTAAACTTGAACACATCCTATGCCGATCATGTGGCACGAATCATGACCCAATTGGTAAGTTCTTAACCTTCTCGTTGTAACTTGAATTTCTTGCGTGAAAATTTTTAATCTTCATCTTTGGCAGCTCACTACTCGCGGATATCCATATCCCGAGTCTCGATGTGGATGTTACTCTTCCCGTCGGACCTCCTTGTTTTATAAGAATTTCGAAAATCCGGAAGAGGAATGTGTTGGGCATCCCTTCCCTAGGAATTAACAAGGGGTAAAAGTTATATGTTCTTATTCTTTTAGTTACATGATAAAAGTATTTTTCTTGTTGATATCATTGAATAAACTTTGCGAGTATAACCGAGAGCAATCTAGGGGTATGTCTTTGGGATTTCAATTGGCTTTCCGGGAACCAAAACTTCTTGACTAGGCGATCTTTTCCTACTTTTTGGGTAAGTTATTGATTAGTAGAGTGCTACTTTCATTGAGCTTTTAGTGATTTGCTAATTGTTCCCCGATCTTGAGAGGCGTCAATCTAGAGCACCTTCCTCCGAGTAGTCTTCCTGGTTTACCCAAGACACAATCTCATGCTCCCGATCAACAAACACTTGTAGTAGTAATGCTAAACAAGGTTCTTCATGGTGTTCTTTGCAACGTGTGCATCATAGGAGTGCTTCCAAGGCAAGGCTTAGCACTTCGGGCCTAGCGCTTCGATGCGGGACTTAGCTATTACTGGGAGAGCTAAAAATCCTACCCTTGTAGGCTTTCGATCGAAATGGGAACCCTCTTTATCTTCCTCGGTCTTCTTATAGCGGTCCGACTCATTAAGCTTCTCAATCTTGGGACTAAGGAGGTAGCTCTTATCAAGGCAATGAAGGTGGTCCGTTCTCTACATCTGTCTTAGATAACTTGGGGAATCACATCTTCGATGACGACTCCGATGGTAATGCTTAGAAGACTCCTTGCTGCTTTCGTCTGTTGCTGATTAATGAGTCCCTTGTAGGGTGTTTGTTTATTCATGTAATATTTCCTTTGTAATGAAGACTCTTATGCAATGGGATGAGATGCGGGATTCGATTCTAAAAGTGCGTACTTTTACTTAATATGATGCGCAAAACTTAGGAAAAATTACAAAGACAAATTAAAAAATTCATTAGCCCCCATTCCCCTAAAAGAAAATAATAAAAAGAAAATCGAAATCTGAAGTGCATGGTATAAAGTAAGAATATGGGGTGCGCCATGGTCAGGCGGGAGATAAAATGGTCCGAGGATTGCCTAGGCCGAAGAAAACCACAAAACGGGCTAGGCTAAAACCATGGTCGGTGCCCGCCATTTGCAAATCCCAAGGGGTTTGTGAGTGCTCGGTGATTAAGTTGCGAGTGGGACTTTATGAACTCTAGAAAAGCTCCTATAAATAGGATTCACTTGCGGTTCTAAATTTAAAGAAATACAAACACAAAAGCCTTCGGTGAACAAAACTAAAAACATATCAGATCCTCTTCATCCAATCAAAAGTAAAACCGTGAACTTCATGACCGAGTTAACATGGTGGATGCATGAGATAAGTAATATGGATAGATCCGGGCTAACCAATAATGGGATGAATGTCCTATTTAGCATTCACCAGGTGAAGGTCTATTGGACCTTCTTAAGGGTTGTTATAGCCTACTTGGATCCACAACATCACGTCTTTAAGTTTGGGGATAACGAACTATGTCCCCTGCCTGAAGAATTCGATGTAATATTAGACGGCTTTAGCCGAACAAAACTAGCTGTACCCAATTCCTCAAAAATCTTCACGAGAAACATAAATACTTGCTGAAACTAAGTAATATGAATCTAGGGTGAATTCTTACTAAGAACTCGGGTACGTTTGATCAATCTAATGAAACCTTATCAAAACATATCCACCTATGCCGAATCAATTATCATCCCATGGGGCGAGCTGTAATCACCTGTGTCATCGGTGGATTCCTGTTGGCGAGGAGGCCACGAGGATTTGGCATCAACGGCCTTACTAAGTTTAGTGGAACAGTTAGAGGATTATTGTTCCATTACTCCTCTAATATTTGCTAAAACAATCAACAATTTAGACCGGGTTGAAGCAAATGCCGAGCGGAACTTCCGTGGGAGCCCCTGTTATTGCAAGTAAGCATAAAACGACGAACGAAAGCAAACAACATGGACCGGTCGGCAACGCGAGCCACAAGGTGGTTTTCCAAGCACGGTCGAGGCCGAGACCCCTCCGGTTCATGCTTAAAGACTCTACCTTTCGTTTTTGTCCATCTCGTTATTATTATATATTTTTGATTTTGCTCATGTTGGGCCTAAAAGATTGGACTTTGGCCGTGTAGGACACTAATATTTGATTTTGCATCCGTGATTTGCATATCCGGTTAATGGAGCATCTAAAACTTATTCAGGCTCCTCCAAATATGAACACATATTTAACGACTCACTTGTCTAAGTAAAAGCGAAAGCGGTGGTAGCCGATCACCCGACTTCTTGGTGGGAGGAACATCTTAAAAATCACGATGAACGATCTTCTTTAGTATGTTAGACATTGGAAGGTGTCCTAGTTTAGGACATATAGCTTACGACTCCTGTTCATACGTCTGCTCGGGCTCGGAAAACAACACGTATTACTTCCCTAGCCATGTGTTGCCGCAGATGGAGAGAGAGCAAGTAATACCCTTATTTGATTGTATCTAGCCGTCTACCTTTGATTTGCGTCATGGGCATGGTATCTCTAAACGGACCGGGTCGTGGCCCGAATATTGGAGGAGTCCGCCAAAGTTGTTGACACCTCCACACTTGCTGGCACCTAAAGACATACCCAACATTGTTGTTTCTCCCTATTATCTAGAGTGGATAATAGAAGTAGATCCCCAATGGTGGAAGGCACTAAGACTCGGAGAGATGGATTCCGAAGAAATTGTCCCCGCTACTACCCTTCCCCAAATTTGCGAAATAAATCCTCGGATGGCTGAACACACTCGTCGAAGAGAAACTAAAGCCAAAGAAGTCTGAAGAAAGGAGGGCCTACCAAATTCAAGAATTGAAGGAATGCACCCGGGATGAAGAAGCTGAGTTTAGCGATCCTAAGGGAAGGAATGTAAAGATAGACTAAGGCTCGGATTCTTAGGATAGAATTAGGATAGAATGAAAGATAGAGAGGTTTAGTTTTGCCTCTTTAGCATAGTGTTATTAGTATTTTACAAGTTATATGCTTGCAATTATTTACCTTTTATTAGCTATGTATTTAGGTAAGTAGTAGGCTAACCTTTTATTAAATAAAAGTAAGAATTATGCTATACTTTTATATTTTTATCGCTCACTTAGAGGAAAAAACAAAAATAGATAAATTGGACCGCCATTAAAATAAATAAAAGAAAATGATGGATCGCCTAATTTTGTCATCCATTAAATAAATAAGGGAACAAGAATACCATACTCAAAAGGGAAAAGCGTGGCCCGGCCAGCCCACCATTGTCCGGCTGGTGGTCGGCGCCCGCCATGGCCTAGCCTACTTGAGTTGGGCTCCGTCTCCTACCTAAGGGTATGCTAGACCTAGTATTTTTTCAACTAATGTAAGTTAGTGTACTGAAAAATCTCTTCGCCATCTAAATCGATTAATTTGACCACTTCGCCAGGTAAGATCCGACTATGTATAAACAAGCATGGCCAATTGGGCTAAATTTCCTTCGCGGGTCCTGAATTGGTGCTCTTATCTCCTTCAGGACCAAATCCCTAATTTGCAAATATCGAGGCTTAACCTTCTTATTAAATGCCCTGGATATGCGAGCCTAGTATATTTGGACATTATGCAAGGCATTAAGGCGCCTCTTATCCAATAATACTAACTCCTCATAATGTGCTTTGGCCTATTCTCGCTTCTAGAATTTGGCTTTCATCAATTATCTTTAATGAGGGAATGACGATCTTAATTGGAAACACTACTTCCATGCTATAAACTAGAGAGTAAAGCATTTCTACCATAGAGGCCCTAACGAAGTTCTATAACCCAACAAAGCGAAAGACAATTTGTCGGGCTAATCCTTATAGGTAACTGCCATTTTCTCCACTATCTTCCGAATATTCTTATTAGCTTCCTCAACCACTCCGTTGGTCTAAGGGCGATATGGGGAAGACTTATCATGTTGAATTTTGTACTTATCCAATAAATCTTCTACTTCCTTCTTAAAATGGCTACCATGATCACTTATTAACTCATGGGGCACCCCATAATGACAGATGATATTTTTGGTAATGAACTTGGCTTCCTGTTTCGATGTCAAAGTTGCATAAGAAGTTGCCTCTACCCATTTGGTGAAGTAGTCGATTGCTACTAACACAAATTCATGACCACCTATTCCTTTAGGAGTCACTATGCCAATAATGTCAGTTCCCCAAATTGAAAATGGCCAGGGTGAAGCTAACGTTGTGAGAAATGACGGTGTTTGGTGTTATAAATTTGCATATACCGATTGATGAATTGGGCGACCAACATCTTGATGGCTCATTGGGCTCCAGGTGTGGAGTCCAAGGGATACTCTTATTTATCCAAATATTGATAAATGTCATGATTCCAACTACTATGGTCGAGTATTAGACACTTCTAATTTACGGATGTGTGTAGAATGACTTCGTCGCTCGATGTCAATGGGAAATGAATGAATGCTAGTAGGGATATTAATCATGGATGCTAACTTAGCTAGTGCATCCGCGAATTGGTTATCATCCCTAAGAAGATAAGTGAAAGAGATTCTCTTAAAGCGTTTAGATAATTCTATCAGGTACACTTGGTAGGGTGCCAAGGCTTTACTACGTACCTTTCACTTTTGTGAAATCTAGTTGATTATCAAACTGGAATCACCGAAAACCCTAATATTCTTGACACCGATCTCTATAGCAGCTTCAAGTCTCGTGATGCAAGCTTCGTACTCTGCAGCGTTATCGGTGACTTTGAAGTCTAATTTGACCGAAATGGGACTATGTGCTCCCTCCGTGAGACTAAAAGATTTCATACTCCAAAGCCTTTCGATTGGAAGCGCCATCAAAGTACATTGTCGAAACGTCCACCTCTACTTGCCAAATATCCTTGTCTATAATGTCAAGGTGTTCGGGTTGCGATTCAGGCATAAGCGGATCAGCTAAGATTTCCGACAATATCCTTTCTTTGATCGCTTTTGAGGGAGGAACTTGAGTTCGAATTCGATAGCATGACGATCGATCACGCTATCTTACCGCTAATAGTCGATTGCTCAAGTATTTACTTAATAGGATCCATAGGTGCCACTACATGTACCGTGTGGGCTAACATGTAGTGTCCGAGCTTCTTGGGGGCCAAGACTAATGCTAATGATGTCTTCTCTAATGGCGTGTATCTAGTCTCATAATCCAAGAACTTCTTACTTAGATAGTAGATCGCATGCTCTTCTTTCCTATCTCGTTGAGCTAACATAGCTCCCATAGCTATTTTTGTTGTGGTGAGATACAGGAGTAAAGGTTTCCCTGATTAGGGTGGAACTAACACTAGAGGATTAGCCAAGTACTCTTTAACCTTGTCGAATGCTTGTTGGCACTCGGTATCCCAAATGGGCTCACATCGTTTCTTTGATTTCTTAAAAATAGGCTCACGAGACCATATGAAACGACCGATGTGCTATAAACGTCCTAGGAAATCCCTTATCTCCTTTTACGTACTTGGTGGAGGGACCTCCTCAATGGCTTTGATCTTCAATGGATCAACCTCAATTCCTCTAAGACCGACAATATAGCCTAGCAGTTTACCCGACATTACTCCAAAGGCACACTTTTGAGGATTAAAGAGCATGTTGTACTTCCCGAGTCTATAGAAGAATTTTCTCGAGCTGGGTAGGCGCTGTGTCCTATCTTTGGATTTTATGTTCATATCATCTACGTAAACTTCAACTTCTTTATAGATCATATCATGCGATAGAGTTGTTGCTGTCCTCCGATATGTTGCACCGAACTTCTTGACCCGAAATGGCGTCACCACATAATAGCATATCCCCCATTGAGTGATGAAGGTCGTCTTCTCCATATCCTCTTCAGCCATATTCACCTAATTATACCCACCATAACGTCCATGAATGAGAGCAAAGCATGACCCCGCTATATTATCTACTAGGAGATCAAAATGAGATAACGGAAATCATCTTTAGGATCGGCCTTATTTATATCCCTGAAGTCGATGCACATATGAACCCTGCCATCTTTCTTCGTGGTCGACACTATATTTACTACCCATTGAGGATTGTGAACTACCTTAATGAACCTAGCCTCCAACCGTATCCGAACCTCTTCCTTAATCTTCCAAGCCCATTATGGTTTCATCCTTCTTAACCTCGCTTAACCGGCTTAACATCTTCGTAAAGTGGGATTTTCCGTTCGCTATACTTGGATCTATTCCGGCATGTCTTTGCACGGCTATGCAAAGACATTGATAAATTTTGTAAGGAGCGAAGTGAATTGATTATGCTCTTTTAGATCTAAGGTTTTCCCAATGTTAACTTCTTGGGGTTGATCAACTGACCCTAGGTTCATTGTTATTGTTTCCTCTCGTTATTAGTGAGAAATTTTCATGATCTTCCATAACTTTTATTAATTCTTTAGGAATTTCTTGTTCATCATTAGAGGCAAAACAATTGAGAGCAATAGGAGGCAAGGAGTAAACAGAAAGGTTCACTTCATTGAATGAAGTAATGAGTACATCGGACTAAGAAACGAAATTAGGAAAAGAACTAAAGACAATAGAAGGAGAAGTACGAGGCCCTAGCACTAGACTCGGAAAGAGGATACGCTCCAAGGCCGATAGCAAATTCTTAGCCCTTCTTAACGTCGATCCAAGTAACATGCTTGGACCCTTCAATATCAACATCGATGATGAACTCTGGATGGATCGAACTATGGGTATGACATAGCTCGTGATAGTACCGAGACCGAGTTCCCTTCTAGATTACCCTCGTCTTTAAACGGAAGACCGAAAAGATTGTTTCCGGCAAGATTTGTCCGAGTCGATGTGGAGTGATCCTCTTTAAGGAGGTAAGGTGCCTTCTCTTCAAGAATATCCAGCACCGGTACTAGGATGCCTTTTTCCTTAATGTAGTAGGGCTCAGGAAAACCATAATAAGGAAAGTTTTCTTCTTCTCTTAGAAACTCCCATTCGGAGTATAGGGAAAGGGCTTAATAGAGCGGATTGTGTGTGGTGTAGTCCTCTTTGCTTGAATTTCCCACTCGGCTTGAGTTATTTTCATAGTAGTAGGTTGATAGCCTAGCCCGAAGTGGTAGCTATTAGTAGGCTCAAGTGGTGGAAAAATAAGGTAGTATTCCCATCGGCTTGCAAGCAAGACCTAGAAAATACCCCTTCTTCCTAAACAAAATGGACACTAGGGTTGTCATAAGGGTTAAAGTTAAAATATGCTTAATCCCTTTCTAAGGCAGATGACGGTTTCGGATCCATATAGTTCCTCATCATTAGCATCGTGCTCAATCTTAACTACTAATTCTTTAGAAGTGATAGTAGCACAAAGTTTATCCCTGTTGACGATTATGACTTGACCTCTAATGATCATCTTAACCTTCGATGTAGTGCAAAGGGCACCGCTCAATGATCATGTAACTAAGGGCGTCCTAGAAGTAAATTGAAGGTAGGTGGAATATCTAAGACTTAGAATCCAATGTTCTTCTCTACTGGCCAAATATTGATTGGCAAGGTTACTTGTTCCCAAGACTGTTCTTTTAGAATTATTATAAGGTCGAAGATAGATAGTCTGTTTAGAGAGTTGTTGCTCCCTAATTCCTAACCTTCTAGCAATTCTCCAGGGACATACGTTGACTCGCTGATCCATTGTCTACCAAGGTTAGGGAAGAAACTTGTTGACGCAAGTTACGATTAAGTAAAGGGCATTGTTGTGTGAAATGCCTTCTTACGGGAGATCCCTTTGATCAAAGGTAATGGTTCTATCCTCGCTGTCAACTAATCCTACGACTTCTTTGAGTGTGGTTTCAAGAGAGACTTCGATCATGCTCGAGTGCATCGATTGGGTCTTCTTCCTTTACAACTTCGAGGCTCTTTTGGGGCTTCCCGAGTCTGTTGTGGACCCAAATGTATAGACATCTTCTTCATTACTTACCCACAGCCCTGGATTTCGTATCTAACGAATGTATGCTTAGAAGTGGTTTTAACTTGTTAACATCTTGGATAAGAATAGATGGATCCTATGACCTGGAATGGGTTCAGTGAAAATGGCTAAGGTGTGGCTAAAAGGATTTTTATTATTGCTTGATTTTTGGGCAGCCTCGAGCAAGGGTAGTAGGCTATTTCGAAACATGCTTTCTATTTTATTCTTGAATGTCCAACACTATTCGGTATTGCATCCACATACACGATGGTATTTAGAAATTTTCTCACATCCCAATTTTTGGATTGTTTTGTGGGTTTTGATTCTTCTATTATAGGAGTGTAGTCGAGTATACTTGTTGGGGGCATTGACATCTGCGCCCCTATTACCATTTCCGGTATTGGAGGTTTTTATCTTTGGAATGATAATTACTTGTATATCAAGTCGCGACTTTTGTGGTCACGATAGACATCTCTTCTTCTATCAGCAAACTAGCATATCTAAGAGTTGAAAAGTTCATCATGGGTAGAAATTTGAGTTGCTGATTGTAATTGCACTTAAGGTTTTTTACGATGATTCGGACCTGGTCTTTTTAGACGGTCGATCAACCATGTGGGTTACCTTTGCTCTCCATCCGGTAAGGAAATTCGTGAAGCTCTGCTTCTTTCCTTGCTTGATAAATTCAAAGTCTCCGAGGTTAACATGTTGATCAATGTTATAAGAGTATTGATGGAGGAACTCCTTGCACAAATAAGTCCAATTGGCAACCTTGTGTGGCTCAACCACATAGTGCCACTTCATTACTTCAGGTGTTGAATGTCCAGGGAAGATGATGTGGTAAGTGTCTTCGGGAATGTTCTTAAGAGTCATTGCTCCTAAGAAGTTGTGTATGTGATGATGGGGATTCTCGGAACCTTTGAATTTAATATCGGGCATGGTAAAATTAGGGGTAGTTTACCTTTAGGGATTGAAGTGAATCCCTTATGATCAAAGTAATGATTATCGAACATGGATGACTCCCTAACATCCATTCTATCTAATTTGTACGGGAATCGAGGCTAAGATTTGAATTCATGCTTAGGGATTCATGTTTGGGACTACCTGGAGGAGACAAGATAAGTGGACTAGGCATAACCAAGGTTGTTTCTCTTTTCAAACATTCAGCTCCCTCGGCCTCTTCCCTTCTTAACAATTCCGCTTGCTTATCTCTTTTACTAGCCTTAATAGCCCTTATGATAGTCTTAAGATCCGTCAATATAGATGACATATGTTCCTCTTGATCATTTAATCTAGTTTGCACCCTAGCTATATTCTTATTAAGTACATTGAGGTTAAGCTACTGCTCTGGGTTAGGATCCATTGGGGGAACCTTTTTAGGTATTGTCTTAGGATAAGGAGTAGATTGTGACGGTGAATTGTGCACCGAAGCTTTTCGCACGGATGTAGACCTAGTAGTAGAAAAAGACGTGTCGATTTTGATGATACTTGATTGCAATAGACTTCCCTATTCTGTATACCAAATGATGAGGTTTAGGACCATGTAAGAGAAGATTGCTTTTAAGAGGAAGGGATTTAAGCGTAAGACCCGAAGACACTAATCATGCCTTTTATTTGGATCCACATAAAGAATGTAATGATCATTTGATGCATGGCTTAATTGAGATGGTAACTTCAAAAAAATCTTTCTATATGATAGTGCATTTCCTTATTTTAGATGAATTTATTTTGGACTTAATGAAGATGAAAAGAACGGGCTCACCTATTAGAAGATGAATTCTAAATGCAAAAAAGATGACTTATGTTATCATGAGATGATCTTATTTAGCTAATGCAAATGGACTACGATGATTTTGTTTGGCTAATGTAAATGGCCTCACTTAATATGAGATGATTTTGTTTGGCTAATGCAAATGGAAATTGGGAATGTAAAAGACTAAATAAAGAAAAAGGAACTTTCGTTAAGACCCTTTCGCTAATAGCAACTACTTAGACTACTAGAAAGATTTTAGAACGACACGTAACTGCAAACAATGGACCAACCCTAATAGGAGAAGAAGTTTTGACTTTTGGCTAAATGCACATAATGAACTAACTCAAGGAAATTTGTTAAAGTGTTTTATTTTCACCTATGCAAGGGTTTAATTACCGCTGTTGAGCTATCTCTAAAGGCTCACAAATAGAAGATTAAATCTAAAACACACACACTCATTTCAAGCATGCAAATGTAGTTTGGGGACCACCTAAAAATCCAAAAAGTTCTATGGTCAATGAGTTCAAGAGTTTGGATACATGGTCATCCGAGAATTTGGTCCCCATGGGTTACACGGATAAGGATACCAACCGGAATTCTTAGTGCCCCTCGGTGAACCAAAGGGTTTAGCTTAAGAGTACGTGCTACGAGGGAGGAGTTACCTTTTTCTCGAGCAAGTGAGGCCTAGTTGGGCTCACTTTATGGAACCAATGGGAGCCTCCTTCCGGAAAGGGTAAGTAGGGGGTACCATAATGTTTTCCTAGGGGTCTAAAACAATATTTAAACTAGTTCAAAGGTTGGTAAATGCGGGATGTCTAATGCAAACACATCATTAAAACACACTACTCAAATTTTCAAGTTTCGCCCTCTAAATAAAAAATTTATCCCCAGTGGAGTTGCCACTTGTAGAAACCACGGCCACGAGTCGCACATCCGGACTAGGCCTAGCTTTCCCAACTGCCTTTTTGGCGTAAGGGTTTGAAAAAGTGAAAAGAATGATTTAGGGTTTTGAAGATGCATTTTTAAAAGTGGGAATGAATCTTTTATTAAGTTTTTCGAGTTTTATTAAATCTTATTTAGGTAAAGATTGAATGCGGGAATTTATTAATCTTTTCAATTTTAGAATTTATTTTAAGAATTCCCATTATGTTATTTACTAATTAAATAATAAGTACAAATTAGGGTTTTGGTTCAGCTATAAGGCTTTAGGGCCGGATTGGTGTGAAAACACCAATCATGCATCGAAGCCTTTCCTGTCGACCACCCAGTGTAGACGGCAGCACTGCACCGACGGTGACAGTACCGGCCGGAGGCCAGGCCTCCGCCTTGGTTGGCTGATCCGGAACCAAATTTTTTAAATTCCTGTTATCAAAAAATGCTAGGATGCCAATTCAATAAGAATAAAGCATAAAATAAGGGAGTTGCCAGTGAGTTTTTAGGAAAGAAAAAGTAACAAAAACAAAAGCTTGCTCTTTCAATCTTAGCATGGGAAAACTAAGGTTAAAAACAAACTCCATCGGTCTTTCAAACGAGAATCGGATTCGAGCGCGAGGGTACGAAACGTAGGGAAAACCCATCCGTTCCTCCCGTCCAAAGACGACCATTACTAATTTGAGGAGTAGATTAAAATAATGTAAAACAAACAAGCAAGTGGCATATTACGACAATAAATAAAAGCAACCAAATATAATAAAAGGAAAAATCAATAAAGAAAGCGATAAAGAAAGTAACAAAGAAAAGAAAAGCGAAAACTATAAGAATTTCCTCGGGTGGAGAGGAATTAAATGGAGCGATTACATCTCTTAAACCATAATACGTGAAGCGATAAAAAGCACGAAAATAAATAAACCTTTTAAAGACCGAACAATTGCCCTCGAGGTTGTCCCACCTTACTAATCTAGATCTACATACTAGATCTTTTGATGCAACAAGTAACAAGCAAAGGAAAAAGGGCTTGTTTTTGTGAAATATGTGTGTAAGTATAGTAACGATCGATTGAATAAGTGCCCGAGAGATCAAAATAATCGAATATTCTTTAGCTATTTGCACAAATTCAACAACAGTGAGGAAAGAGAAGATGAGTGAGTACTAATTTTGGCAGAGTGACGTTTAGATATCGGTAGTCGGGATAGCTTTCTACGAGTGTGAGGCTAAGGTAGGAAGCCGTATGGGAATGAGAATTAAGACTCTCTATTTATAGGAGAGGACTTAGGTCACAAATGACCTAGGGTTTTCCTCTAATTTGCCATCCAAGTAGCGAGAAAATAAACCGGGTCGCATCCTAAGAGATTGAACTAGATAAGTAAGTGATAGAACCCGGATGGCGGACGCACAGCCACCCCAAAGCATCCCTACGGTTTCGTGCCCTAACGTGTATCCAAGGAATTCTCCAACAAAAACGCAGCATTTCACTTAATGCTTCTAAAAGGCGAGCGCCAGCCACGACATCGCTTTGAGGGGGAAGTTCCTAGTCTCGTGTGGACTGTCTTATAGAACTTAAATGCGGAACTTTAATGCTCGTGATCATGAAATGCAATGCTTTAACATCGTCTTATGCTCTTCGACTCCTTGTCTAATTAGACGAAGTAAAATGTAGTATTCGAAATTGAAATTTTCCAGATACACAGACTCGGATTCCATTTTCTCTTAAGGCACGACCCGGTTTTTGGATCGTCGAAAGAGAAGAGGATTTGTGGACCGACCCAAGGGAAAAGACTGTTTATTTGGTATTAGGGGTTCTTTGTGGTTTACTAGTTTATGTCGCACCAACCGATCACAATCCGAGATCCAAATCCTTAAACGAGACTCGGGAGTTCATGATCGGGCCAATAGAATCAAATGTAGAAATAAAGAGACAAGGGATGACACTTTTTAGGTGTCTACAGATACCACATGAGTTGATCGGTGACCATGGCAAACACTCAAAGAAATAAGTAATAGACTTACCGGAGAAGTATAAGGAAAGAGCCTAATAGAATGGACTATGTGTAGTGCGAGTCCTCCTTACTTGGACTTCCTACTTGGCTTGAGTTATTTCCTTAGTGGAAGATTGATAGCCTAACCCAAAGTTATAGTTGTTACTTGGGTTCAAGGGGTGGAAAAATAGGGTGGTATGCCCTTCGGCCTGTAGCAAGACCCGGAAAATACCCCTTCTTCCTAAGCATCGATTGGACACTAGTGTTGCCATAAGGGTTAAAGGTAATAGGTGCTTTATCCCTTTCTAAGGCAGCGACTCGTTTCAAATCCATACGGTTCTTCATCATTAACATCATGTTCGATCTCCACTATAGATTCTTTGGAAGGGATAATGGCACAAAGGTTATCCCCGCTACCGATTATGACTCGAGCTTTGATGATCATTTTGACATTCCGATGCGAGTGTAGAGGGCACTCGCTCGATGAACATGCAACGAAGGGCGTCCAAGAAGCGATTGAAAGTAGCTGGGATATCTAAGACTTAGAATTTAATGTTCTTCTCCAATGGCCCTATATTTATTGGTAAAGTCACTCTTTCTAAGACTATTTTTCTAGAATTATTGTATGCTCGAAGATAAACAGTTTGCTTAGAGAGTTATTGCTCCCTAATTCCTAACCACTTAGCAGTTCACCGGGGACACACATTAACTGCCGATCCGTTGTCTACCAAGGCTAAGGGAACAAACTTGTTAATGCAAGTTACGATCGAGATAAAGAGTGAAGGTTTGCTATTGGAAAGTCTTAGTCACCCTACAGGGGGTGAATAGGGTGATAAGGAAATTTAAAACAATAGATGGAGGATTAAAGTTTAAAACAAACTTTCAATCTATCCGAGTCTAGATTGGACTCGGAAAAGTGTAACCGAGAATTACGTGGAAACCCTCCTAGGGCGAGAAAACCACGGCCGGTGCTAATCCAAGCACCTAGTCAATCCACTATTTTAAATCCACAAAATACGAGTAAACTAACTCAACCGTAATTGTTCCCTTAGACAATTCTTTACAAAGTTTTCCTAGACTCGAATTTCCCTTATTCGATCTAATACTTCCTAACCGAGATAACCTTCACAGCTAGGGACAACCGAGCTGAGTTAACCCTTACAGCTTAGTCAAGGGACCTTACTCGAAAGTAAGAAAGAAAGTTTTGTGACTGATTACAAGAGTTTACAACTTAGAAAAGTGTTAAGTACGGACTTGGAGTTGTAAGATGAAGATTGAGTGAGTGTTATACGGAGAGATATGATTTGAGCAATAATTTCAGCAATCTTAAAGTCTTGTGAAGTGGCTTCTATTTACGAGATGACCGAACAGATTAGCCGTCGTGAGTATCTTTTGAATAGAAGTCCTTTGTGACCATTAGTAACGGTTCTTCGGAGCCACTCGGATAAGATCCGTTGAGATGTGAACGTTGTGCAACGACTCTTGACTCCTTAGAATGGCCCAATCTACTGGTGGTGTTTGAAAAGTAAAGTGGAAACCACCGTTGAGCTTAGCGTTGAATATTTTCAATTTTGGAAACGAGACAACCTTGACATAGTGTCCGGGCCTTGGTTACAAGTAGAAAAAGCCTTCTCTACTATTGATTTGACATTTTGAAGCCGATTACTTTTGTAATTCAAAAGCAGGATAACCTTGTTTAGATAACCTACAAAAATAAACTAATTTTGGTTCTCAAAGTGTAAAATACTTTGGTCGAAAATTAGACACACATAATAATTTAATTAAGATAATTAAGTGCATAATTATCCGAGTCCTAGAAGAGTGGAAATTTCCGAGTCTAATGTTCATTATACTTATATTCCATCCGAGTCCGTCCGAAGGAAGATCAAGTTAGACAGAGAATATCGAGTATGAGTACTTGATCAAGACAAAAATAGTTCGAACAACCCATGTTGACTTAGAGAGTTGAATTAACGTTGTACTTCACTTGAACTTAGAATATGAAGTCACACCTGAGTTTGAAAGTGTTAGTGAGATTGTTTGAACATGCGATAAGTCCGAGTGTTGTCCGAGTGACTCGAAACATGAGTGTGAATTGATGAGCAACGGTATGATTTCGAGTTAGCCGTAAATGAATGAAAACATACGCAATAGTATCCGTAACACTTAGAAAAGTTTCTATACCACTCGGAACAATTTCTATAGTACTCGAATGACTTTAAATCAAAACTTAGGATAGATGAAGTTTGTACCTAATTCTTTGGTGATACTAAGAATGATATACATGCAAAGTCCGAGTCTTCAATCTCCCCTTTTTGATGAAAGGCATTCCATACTTAGATAGAAACTTTGTTAGTGAAACTGTGCTTGAGTTTTCATTCCTTCTCGGGTAGTATGCTTTCGAGTCGGTTAGAAATGAATGAAAACATATGCAATAGTATCCGTAACACTCGGAAAAGTTTCTATGCGACTTAGAACAGTTTCTAGAGTACTCGGAATGACTTGTAATCAAAACATAGGATAGATGAAGTTTGTACCGATTCTTTGGTGATACTCGGAATGATATACATGCAAAGTGTAAGTCTTCAATCTCCCCATTTTTTTATGAAAGGCATTCAATACTCGAATAAAAACTTTGTTAGTGAAACTGCATCTGAGTTTTCATTCCTTCTCGGATAGTACATCGAGTTTACGAGATAGAGTCGCAGAAATAGCTAAAGTGAATCGGATCGAGATTTTATCGGAGCTATTATGCTAAGATTGTGTCGAGCTAAGAATGACATATTGCACAAAAATGAAGTGATTCGAGTTTAGAGTATTGCTTATATCGAGCATAATATATATATATATATATATATATATATATATATATATATATATATATATATATATATAATCGAGCTTGAATGTCGGAGCAAGATGCACGAAGAAAGTGAAATTCGAAAGAAGAAAGATGCATAAAATCGAAACTTCATTCACATAAACATAGAAAAGTATATGCAAATAAAGGTGAAAGAAACTCTCCCTAAACAAGACTACAAATTTCTAGATATTCTCCCCTTGCCTTTCAGCAAAAACAAAAAGAGGAAGAATTTATCAAGTAGATACGATTTGTTTGTCCGGACAAAAAAAAATAGAAATAGAGAAAAGAAAATTTAGGCTGGTGGAGTGGGAGCAATCTGAGTTGAGGTGGATGAACGGGTAGTGCGCCTTCGCCGATAAGAGTGAGAAGATGTTGTAGATTTAGGTGGGGGCAGCACTGGGATCTCCGGGATGGGCTCGGTTCGAGTGGCCGACCTAGAATGAGGTCGTCCGGAGGTTCATCTTCTTGGAACTCGATGGAGGGAGGTGCTTGCTCAAGCTCGATCGCTACTCGACCGACTTTTGTCGGCAGGGTCTTCGACTCACTCGGACTCACCGTCCGAGCTTATCGAGTCTGGTTGAAGGGCGGGAGCACCTTGTCCCTCGGCTGCTTCTTTTCTGTTCCTTCTTCCTCTTTTACTTCTTCTTCCTTCTCCTCTTCCTCCTTCTCCTTAGAAGGGGCTGCCTCAGCCACAACTTCCTCTTCTTCTTCTTCCGCCTCTCCGAAGGAGATTTGGAAGGGCTTGAGGACTCTTCTAATGTGTCTAAGCCGACCGGGTCCTGAGCCGCTTTGGAGCGCCTTCCTTGGAGGAGCTCAATCAACCCCTTCCGCTCCTAGACCAACACCTTTATCTCAAGAAGCACGTCTTGCTGCTCTCGGATTTGAGACCGAGCAATCTTTTGGTTTATGGTCATAGATCGAAGGGGAGAGGAACTTTGAACTATTTGAAGATAAATGTGAGAAGAGCCCCAAAAGGAAGAGGGGCGGATTTCTTTGTCTCGAGCTTGCACAGCAGCCATCTCGCTCAATGATTGCTGGGAAGAGGTCTACTTCATAGCCCTCGAGCATTTCAAAGAGAGCTTTGAGAATCTTAGAGTTCGGATTCTCTTTGCTCAAATGCTCGAGAGAAGAAGGTTCTTATCGCAGAAATCAAAGATGACGGGCTTCGACTTCATCCGAGTAATCGAGAACTTTTGCGTGACGAGGATTTCTTTGGCATATTTCTCGAAGAATTCATTAGCAACCTCGTTCAAAGGAATAGGGTTGTTGTTGAGGAAAAGAGAGGATACTTTGAATAGATGGTGGAGGAGAGAGACGTTCATGCAAACAATGACATCTTGAATTCGGAGGTGAGGATACCCTCAAAGTTCGAAAGGTTTGAGTAGAACTCATAAACGAGTTATGGATAGATGAACTCGCTGAATAAAGGGAAATTGTAAACCGCTGTGGTTTTGATATGATTCAACCACGAAATTTTGTGGTTGGGAAGAATTTGTCATCCAAAGTCGGATATTGGGTGATAATAATTTTAGAGGGGTTGGAAGGACCCTCTTGGCTTTTAGTACGGGGCTTCTTGGTGGCGTAAAGTCCGGCTCGTAACCTTTTTTTGCATGTTTGGAGATTTTTGAGAAGAGAGAAGATGAACTTTGAGAGTGAGATAGAATAGCACTAAGAGAAAGAGCGAGTAGAGAGAGCTGCGAGCGATCGGTGCTTACTTGAGATGTCTTTCGTTTAGCTTGAGAGAGACAATTTGCTCTTCGAAAATAGTGAACATTCTCAATATGTAATATGCAAGAGTGAGAGTGAGTAGAGAGTAAAGTAGCGAAATGCAGGAAAAGGATGCTATTTATAGAGAAAGAATTATCCTTCAATATGTTCTCGCTCTCCAACGGTTAGAACTCCGAGTGTTTGTCTTCTAACGGCTAGTTCTCCGATTGATATGCGAGAGAGCGAGAGAGAGAGAGAGAGAGAGAGAGAGAGAGAGAAAGAGAGATTTTAAAAGAGATTTCTAAAATTCTCCACTAATCTAAATATGATTTCATATGTTTGATGTCAATTTTTCGCAAAAATTGAGTCCGACTCAAGTAAGATTTCCGAGTGACTCGAAACCGCAAGTGAGCGATAACTCATAGCTCAGTATCACTGGGTCAACTGAACTAATTGTTATTAAAGCACGTAAAAGAGATATTTAACACATAATCATGCAAAGTAATCTCACTTAGAAAAGCATGTAATCATGCATTAATCATGCCAAGCTCATTCCTAATAAAGCAAAACCGATCCTCACTAAGTGGCTTAGTAAAGATATCAGCTAATTGAAGTTTGGTAGGAATGAATTCAAGTTCAATATCACCTTTCGCAGAATGGTCTCTTAGAAAATGATATCTCGACCTCAATATGCTTTGTCTTTGAGTGCTGAACTCGGATTCTTAGTGATGCCGATTGCACTTTGATTGTCACACTTGATTGGAATTGATTTGAATGTTAGTCCAAGATCTCTCAAGTGTTGCTTGATCCATAGAATCCGAGCACAAGCATGCTCCAGCTACAATATACTCAGCTTCAGCAGTTGATAGAGCTACTGAGTTCTATTTCTTTGAGTGCCAAGATATAAGGGATTGACCCGAAATTGGCATGCTCCTGAGGTGCTCTTTCTATCAACTTTGTATCCAGCATTGTCAACATCTCGAGTATTTAGTGAGAGTCGGTTCCGAGTCTCTTGAGTACCATAGACCTAGATTCTCGAGTCCTTGTAAGATATCCGAAAATTCTCTTCATCGCAGTGAGATGTGATTCTTTCTGATTAGCTTGAAATCTTGCACATAGACATACACTAAACATTATGTCCGGCCTATTGGAAGTAAGATACAACAGAGATCCAATCATACCTCGATAGAGTTTCGATCTACCGCTTTACCTTTTCGTCTAAGTCCAGCTTTTATGATGTCGCTCATAGGTGTTCGCTGCATGTTTTGCATCTTGAAGTTTGTACTTCTTCAGTAGTTCCTTGGTATACTTTATTTGATGGAATTAGATGCCATATTTCTCTTGCTTGATTTGTAGACCAAGGAAGAAAATGAGTTCTCCCATCATGCTCATTTGGAATTCCTGTCTCATTAACTCGGAAAAATCTCGACGAGGATTTTCATTAGCAGCTCCAAATATTATATCATCAACATAGATCCGAGCAATAAGAAAGTCTTTGCCCTTGGTTTTTATAGAAAGAGTCTTGTCAATCTGACCTCTTCTAAAATAATTTTCAACCAAGAAATTACTCGCTCTTTCATACCAAGCCCCGGGAGCTTGTTTAAGACCATAAAGAGCTTTTTGCAACTTGAAAACATGATTTAGAATTATGAGTTTTCAAATCCAGGGGGTTGCTTAACATAGACTTCCTCTTTAATGAAACCATTAAGGAAAGCACATTTAACATCCATTTGATACAGTTTGATATTCATGCTTGATGCAAATGCCAATAGGATTCTAATAGCTTCAATCCTAGCCACTCGGTGCAAAGGTTTCCCACAATCAATCCCTTCTTCTTGATTGTAACCTTAAGCCACAAGTCTAGCCTTATTTGTGACTACCAACCACCTTCATCAAGTTTGTTCTTGAAAACCCATTTGGTTCCTATGATCAGGCGGTTAGAAGGTCGTTTGGTCAAAGTCTAGACTTGGTTTCTTTCAAATTGATTAAGTTCCTCTTGCATGGCCTCTACCCATGCAGGTTCAATAAGGGCTTCTAGTGCAATTTTGGGTTCTGTTGATGATATCAATGTAGTGAATGCACATTGATTTTGTAGAGAGGAACGAGTTCTTACCCCACTGTTGATGTCGACAGGATATTTTCAAGTGGGTGGCTTGATGCATATTTGAAAGTTCTATCTGTTCTCTCATTCATCATATTTGTAGGTTGAGTTAGTTTATCCTCGGTGGTCTGATCTGATTGAGCTTGCTCATCCGATTGACCCTCGAATTCCGAGTTGCCTCGTCCGGAGTGACTTTTCCTTTACTCTTTTGAGCTCATCTTCAGTACAATCATCATATCGACCGAGCTTCGGATCCGAGAATGTTGACTCACTTAGTTTTCCCTTATCAATCTCATCAAAAACAACATGGATACTTTCTTCCACTTTGTTAGTTCTTTAATTGATAATACGATATGCTTTATTATGAGATGAATAACCAAGAAAAATACCTTCATCTCGACCGAGCATCAAACTTGGTCAGGTGATCCTTACCATTGTTGTGAACATAGCACTTACATCCAAAAGGTTTAAAGTATGAAATGTTGAGTTTCTTCCCTTTGTAGAGCTCATATAGAGTTTTCTTCAGGATGGGTCCGATGAGGCATCTGTTCAAAGTGTAGTTAATCGTGTTGACTCGCCTTAGCCCAAAAATAGTAAGGTAGATCATATTCAATCATCATAGTCCTTCATATTTCTTTAAGAGTTCGGTTCATTCTCTCCACTACTCCATTTTGTTGAGGAGTTCTTGGTGTTGAGAAGTTGTGAGAGATGTCATTCTTATCACGTAACTCTGCAAATTCCGAGTAATCGAACTCCCTTCCATGGTCGGCTTGAATTCTTCTTAACCGAGTCCGAGACTCAACTTGAATTTTCCAAGCAGAGCTTGCTGAACTCTTTGAAAGCTTCATTTTTGTGCTTAAGAAAACAAACCCAGTGCAAATCGTGAGTAGTCATGAACAATCAAAAGCACATATGATTTACCTCCGAGACTCTTTATAGGAATTTCACCAATAAGTCCATATGTAACAATTCAAGCACTTTAGATGTAGAGGCAAGCTTGAGAGATTGAAAGATGATCCGACCTATTTCCCTTTTGTGCATGCTTCACAAATTTTATCCTTTTAAATGCACAGGTAGGCAAGCCTCCGACTAAACCATGAGATGCAAGCTTTTTAATGGTGTGCATGCTAAAATGACTTAATCTACGATGTCATGTCGAAAAATCATCATGTAGAGATGCTTTTAAACAACATAGATTTTGACTTGGGTCGAGAGAGGAATAGTGTAAGTATTACCTAATCTCTTACCCGAGAGCTTAGTCTCCTTGGTGGTTTCATCGAATTATAGCAGTTGGTCCGAGTGAATCTTACCTCTTGACCTCTGTCACACAATTGAGAGATGCTAAGTAGATTGTACTTCAATCCCTTAACAAGGTAGACTGGGCTGACCAAATTTTCTCCTTTTCCAATCTTGCCTATCCCAATTATCTTGCCCTTGCTATCATCACCAAAAGGGACTTTGCCTCCCTTGTAATCTTCTAACTCAGAAAAGAGTCTTGAGTCTCCCGACATGTGGCGTGAGCATCTACTGTCCAAGTACCAATGTCCTTTTGTCCGTTTCTGCGCTACCCGCAAGTCGAAACAAACTAACCCTTCTCACTTCCTCTAATGAACCCAGCAACTCCCCTTATCGTGGTCCTTTTCGAGGAAGAAGACTCTTGGGAACCCGGATTTGAATAACTTTAGGTTTGGTCTTATTCTGAGTCTTCCCTTTTGAGAACTAAGTCTCGTGTCTCTTTCTTTTGAAAGTCTTTTCTTTTATAAACCGGCGGATAAGGTTTTCTCCTGTAAGCTGGTCCGGGCTCGATCCTTTTTTCATTCTTATGAATGGGACCGTGCTCAGCCTTCCCGAACTTCACGGTTTTGGAATCATGTTTGAAAAGCTCTTAGTAGGAGTTCGATTCTTCCTCCTTGTTAAAACCAAGTCCTTCTTTTCTAAAGGAGACACATTGAGACCCTAAGAGCATGTAAAAGGTTTTCTGACCTTGAGTAAACTTCAAAACAAGTTCTTGAGACTCATTGAGCTTTTGCTTCAGCTTGCTCATTTTCTCTCATGAGTGACTCGGACTTGGTCTTATTAGCTTGAGCACTAGTCTTGAGTTCTCTTAGAGTAAGTCTCAGCTTTTCTATTTCATTTGTCAAAGAGATGCTCTCGAAGTGATAGACTTAAGTTGTTCTTTAAATTGAGAAGAATTAGAATTGCACTTCTCTTCCAAAGTATAAATATATTTAGTTAAATCAACTTTGGAGGACTTGAGGAAATATTCAATTAACTCTTGAGTATTCGTTTCCTCATTGTCCGAGTGATCGGAATCTAACTCAAATTCAGCTTCCGAGTCCGATAGTGCCATCGGACACTTTGAATCGTCTAAGTCTTCATCTTCTTCAGATGAATCTTCATCACTCAATGTGGCCATGATAACCTTCTTCTTCTTTCTGTCCCTTTTTCTTCTTGGACAGTCTTTGACTATATGATCTTTGCTGCCACATTCAAAGCAAGGCGAGTTCTTATTTAAAGGTAATTTTAAAGGAGAAGAGTGTTTACCTTTTCTATCCTTCTTGTCTTTCTTGTAGAACTCTTCTCTTGGCCTTTTCCTCTATCTCTTGTGCTTCATCATTCTTTTGAAGCCTAAAGCGATAAGTGCTATGGGATCTTCTTCCGAGTCCGAAGAGCTCAAATTTTCTTCTCTCGCTTTCGAGGCCTTCAAGCACAATATTCTTTTTAATGCTGACCTCGGCGTCCTCCTCTTCCGAGATGGATCTCATGGGTGAGTAGCTTTCCAATGAGTTCGTCCGGCTTTAATAGAGAGAGGTTCTAAGCTTCCTCGATGGCGGTTACTTTTAGACCCCATCTTCTCTTGGGTAGGCTTCTTAGAATCTTTCTGCACATTTCCTCGTGGGAAATCTTTCTACCCAAAGATTTGAGATTGTTAGTAATCTCAATGAAGCGGATAAACATCCGAGTGATGTTTTCTTCTAGTTCCATCTTGAAAAGCTTGTATTTGTGAAGATATTGGCTTATCTTTGCTTGTCTAACGTGATCTGGTGTTTTCATAAGTGTTGACAAGTGTCCCACACTTCTTTTGCTGTGTCACAAGCTAACACTCTGTTATATTCTTCCGAGTCGATGGCGCACATTAGAATGTTCAATGCTTTAAAGTTCTTTCTAAACTTTTCTCGCCTCTTCGATGGTGTATTAGATCTTTGCTTTAGGCATGAGTCTTGTTTCATCCATCTTCATTGGAATGTAATTGCCTTCTTGTATGATGTTCCATACATATTCATTGTGATCCAACAGAAAGCATTCCATGAGCTTCTTCCACTGTACGAAATTTGATCCTTTAAACTTTGGTGGTCTCGCTAGAAGATCTTCCTTCATCGAACTCTCCATTGTTCCGATCCATTTGATCTTAAAACCTTTGGATGGTTACATCCTTTCTGAAAGGCTAGGCTCGATACCAATTCAAGGTTTGCTTTTGGAGAGTCTTAGTCACCCAAAGGGGGGTGAATAGGATGATGAGGAAATTTAAAACAATAAATGGAGGATTAATGTTTAAAACAAACTTTGAATCATGCTCGAGTCTAGATTGGACTCGGAAAAGTGTAAACTCATAATTACGTGGAAACCCTACTGGGGCAGAAAACCACGGCCAGTGCTAATCCAAGCACCAAGTCAAATCCATTATTTTGAATTCACAAAATACAGTAGACTTACCAGAATTGTTCCCTTCGACAATTCTTTACAAAGTTTTCCTAGACTCGGAAGTTCGCTTATCGGATCTAGTACTTCCTAACCGAGATAACCTTTAGAGCTAGGGACAGTTGAGCTGAGTTAACCTTTATAGCTCAGTCAAAGGACCTTACTCGGAAAGTAAGAAAGAAAGTTTTGTGATCGATTACAAGACTTTACAACTCGGAAAAGTGTTAAGTACGGACTTGGAGTTGTAAGATGAAGATTGAGTGAGTGTTATACGGAGAGATATGATTTGAGCAATAATTTCAGCAATCTTAAAGTCTTGTGAAGTGGCTTCTATTTATAGATGACCGAACAGATTAGCCGTTGTGACTATCGTTTGAATAGAAGTCCTTTGTGACCATTGTAACGGTTCTTCGGAGCCACTCGGATAAGATCCGTTGAGATGTGAACGTTGTGCAACGACTCTTGACTCCTTAGAATGTCCCAATCTACTGGTGGTGTTTGAAAAGTAAGGTGGAAACCACCGTTGAGCTTAGCGTTGAATATTTTTAATTTTGGAAACGGACAACCCCGACATAGTGTCCGGGCCTTGATTACAAGTAGAAAAAGCCTTCTCTACTATTGATTTGACATTTTGAAGCCGGTTACTTTTGTAATTCAAAAGCAGGATAACCTTGTTTAGATAACCTACAAAAGTAAACTAATTTTGGTTCTCAAAGTATAAAATACTTTAGTCGAAGATCGAGACACATATAATAATTTAATTAAGTAACTAAGTGCATAATTATCCGAGTCTTTGAAGAGTGGAAATTTCTACGTCTAATATTCATTATACTTAAATTCCATCCGAGTCCGATCGAAGGAAGATCAAGTTAGACAGAGAATATCGAGTATGAGTACTTGATCAAGACGAAAATAATTCAAACAACCAATGTTGACATAGAGAGTTGAATTAACGTTGTAATTCACTTGAACATAGAATATGAAGTCACACCTGAGTTTGAAAGTGTTAGTGAGATTGTTTGAACATGCGATAAGTCCGAGTGTTATCCGAGTGACTCAAAACCATGAGTGTCAATTGATGAGCAAGAGTATGCTTTTTGAGTGAGTCGAAACGAATGAAAACATATGCAATAGTATCCGTAACACTTAGAAAAGTTTCTATACCACTCGGAATAGTTTCTAAAGTACTCGGAATGACTTGTAATCAAAACTTAGGATAGATGAAGTTTGTACATGATTCTTTGGTGATACTCGGAATGATATACATGCAAAGTCCGAGTCTTCAAAGAGCACTCGTTGTGTGCAATGATTTCTTCTAGGAGATTCTTCGATTAAAAGTAATGGTTCCATCCCCACTTGTTAACCAATCCCACTACTTCTTCCGGCATGGTTTCAAGAGAAACTTTAATCTTACTCAGTGCATTGATTAAAGCTCGTATATCTTTCTAACGGTAGATATTAATCGCCAGATAGAAATGTTAGTTTTTAATTTCGGAGTTGCTTAAGGGTTGGGTTTTCTTCCTTCATCGCTTCAGGTTCTTTTATGGCTTCCCGAGTCCGTTGTGGACCCAAGTGTGCATTATGCCATCCTGATCTAGTAAGAAATTGAACAACGGGGCTCTTAGTGTTTCCCAAAAGTCTTCTTCTAAGGGTGGTGTGCCCTAGAAGTCGTCACTATGGTTATCATCATCTCTCGTTTCATAAACATCTTCTTCATCACTTACCCACAGCCCCTGGAATTCTAGATCCAATGACGGTAGACTAAGAAGCGGTTGTGACTCATTAACATCTCGGATAAAGATAGAGGAATCCCACTGATTTAGTGTGGGTTCGGTAAAGATGGTTAAGGTGCCGCTAAAAGGGTTTTTGTTGTTACTTCGTCTCTAGGCAGCCTTAGGTAGGGGTAATTGGCCATTTCGAAACATATCCTGTAATTTATTCTTGAATATCCAACACCGTTCGAGTATCATGTCCTCGTGCATGATGCTATTTGTAAAATTTTCCCGCGTCCCAATTCTTAGACTGTTTCGCGGTTTCTTATTTTGCTCTAATAGGTGGGAACTCTATCTTCCCTTTTCCCAAGAGATGGTAAAGGGCTTGAGCATAGGTAGTATCCATAGGAGTGTAGTCGATATACCGTTAACGACATTGACATCTGCACCCTCGGTACCATTGCCGTATTGTATGTTTTCTTTTCTTTGGAATGATAATTACCTTTATATCCGGTTGCGACTTTTGTGGTCGCGGTGGATAGTTCTTCTTCTATCAACAAACCACCATCTCTAAGGGTTGAAAAGTTCTTCATATGTAGGAATTTAAGGTGCTTATTATAATTAGGCTAAAGGTTCTTCACAATAATGTGGCCTTGATCTTTCTCGGAGGGTCGGTCAACCATGTGGGTTGCCTTCGCTCTTCATCCGGTCAAGAAATCGGTGAAAGTCTCCTGCTCACCTTATTTGATTAACTCCAAGTCTCTAAGCGTAATAGGTAAATCGTGTTATAAGACCATCGAGAAATTCCTAGCATAAATCTGTCCAATTGGCGACCTTGCGTGGATCAACCGCGTTATATCACTTTATGACATCGGTGTCAAACGTCTACGGGAAAATGATGTGGTAAGTGTCTTGAGGAATGTTCTTAAGAGTCATTGCTCCTAAGAAGTTGCGTACATGATGATGGGATTCTCGGAACCTTTGAACTTAATATCGGGCATGCTAAACATATGAGGTACTTTACCCTTAGGAATTGAAGTGAATCCCCGATCGAAATAATGATTGCTCGAGATGGATGACTCCCTCAACATCTCGTTCTATCCGATCTATACGGGAATCGGACCGAGTATCGGATTCAGCCTTAGGAGATTCATGCTTAGGATTATCCGGAGAAGATTGGATGGGTGGAGGTGGTATAACTATAGCCATTTCCCTTTACACACACCCAGCTTCTTCGGCCTCTACCCTTCTCTTACGTTCAGCCTCTTCATCTCTCGACTAGCCTTCATAGCCCTTATAATGGTCTTAAGATATCTTGATATAGAGGATATCTGTTCTTCATGATCATTTAACTTGGTTTCCACTTCAGCTATATTCTTGTTAAGCATGCTTGAGGTAAGCCATTGTTCGGGATTAGGATCCATTAGAAGGGAACTCTTTTTAGGTACTTGTCTTAGAACAAGGAGTGGTTTGTGATGGTGTTGTATGCACCAAAGCTTGTCACACTGGTGTAGACCAAGGAGTAGAAAGAAATGACGATGTGCTTGGACTCCTTGGCTAAACGTTCTAATCTTTTAGAGCTCCGATTCCGACGATACTCGGTTGTCGTAGACTTCCTCGTTCTGCAGTCCAAACGATGAGGTTTAAAACTATGTGAGAGAAGATTGCTTTTATGAGGAAGGGACTTAAGCGCAGGACCCAATGAGACTAAAGATGCTTTTTTATTTGGATGCACATAAAGAATACAATGATGATATGATAAATGAATGACTTAATAAAATGCTTCCTATATGATAATGTGCTTTCTTACTTGAGATGAACTTTGGACTAAATGCAAAATGAGAATGGCAGACTTATCTATCCTAATACGAAATGATTTTATTTCGCTAATACAAATGGACTTATGTAACATGAGATGATTTTATTTAGCTAATGCAAATGGACTCATCTAATAAGATGATTTTATTTGGCTAATACAAATGGACTCACCTAATATGAGATGATTTTATTTGGCTAATGCAAATGGATTCACCTAATATGAGATGATTTTATTTAGCTAATGCAAATGGCTCACCTAATTTGAGATGATTTATTGGCTAATGTAAATGGACTCACCTAATGAGATGATACAAGATGAAATGTGATAATGTTAAAGAAAATGAAAGGATTGAACAATAAGGGAAGGGAACTTCCGGTAAGACCCTTTCATAAATAGCAACTACTTAGGCTACTAGAAAGATCATTTTTGGAATGACATGGAAAAATTGCAAACAAAGGACCAACCCTATTAGGAAAAAGGCAATTTGACTTTTGGCTAAATGCACATAATGGACGACTCTAGGAAATTTATTTTCACCCATGGAAGGGTCTAAATCAAGCGCTCCTCACCTATTCCTAAAGGCTCACGAGTAGAAGTTTAAATCTAAAAAGACAAACGCACTCCTTCAAGCATGTAAATAAAGCCTCAGGGAAAACCTAGAAGTCTAAAAGTTTTATGGTCCAATAGTTCAAGAGTTTGGATACATGGTGACACGTAGTCTGAAATTTAGTCACCCATGGGTTGCATGGATAAGGATACCAACCATAATCTGGGTGCCTCTTGGTGAACCAAAGGGTTTAGCCCAAGAGTGTGTGCTACGCGGGAGGAGGACGTATCCTTGGAAAATCAAGCCTAGTTGGGCACGCTGAGGAAACAAGTGAGAGCCTCTCTCCAAAAAGCATTAAACAGTGGGTACAATAAAGTTCAGTCAAGGGACTTACTAAGAAAGTAAGAGAAGTATGTAATTGATTACAAGACATTTTTTACAACTCGAGAGAATATTAAATATAGAGTTGGAGTGGTAAGTAGAAGACCGAGTAAGAATGAGAACAATAATTGGTTCAACAATAAAATTAGTTCCACCAATCTCCTAGTTTTGTGGAGTGGTTTCTATTTATAAGCATCCAAGTAAAATGACCATTGAGTCTTGTTTCTAGGCTGAAGTCTTCACTAGCCGTTGTAATCTGTTATTTTAAGTCACTAAGAAAAGATCTCGTTGGCAATCGAACGCCGTGCAATGGCTCTTGGCTCCAAAAGATTGTCCAATCACTTGGTGGTGACTGAAAACCGAGGTGGAAATAACCACTATGCCTAGAGTTGGAGTTTTCCAATTTTGGAAACAAATAACCCCGACACGGTGTCCGAGCCTTATCCATAATTAGCTAGAACTTGTGAGCTGGTGTTTAACGGCTAGAAATCGGTTGCTTTTTAAATAAAAAATATATTAGCCTCGTTTGAATAACCTACAAAAGCAAACCACATTCGTTCTCAAAGTATAAAATACTTTGGTCCAAGATTAGGCACGAGATAATGATTAAATCAGAATAATTAAGTGCTTAATTATCTTTGGCCTAAAAGAATGGAATTTTCTAAGTGTAATATTCAATACGCTCAAATTCCATCTTAAGTCAATCCTAACATAATCAAGTAAGAAAGAATATAATATCGGAGTAAAGCAACTTAATCCGGTCAAATAATTCTCAAGAAAATAAACCGACTTAGAATAAAGAATTAACATTGTAATTCACTTTACTTTGAGATACAAAGTCAATGCTTGGAATAAAAGTGTTAGAGAAATTATTTGAGCATGCAATGGTTTTGAGTGATGTCTAAGTAAGCTAGAAACATCCATGTAGGAGATATGCAATAAAGCGCTTTCGAGTCGGTCGAATAGAATGAAAACATAGATGAGAGGTTCTATAAAATGCCTAATGACTTAGAATCAAAACCTAAGAGAGATAGAGATTTATATATGTGTCTTCAGGATGTACATAAAGAATGTGATGGTGATATGATGCGTGACTTAATGGAGATGATAATCTAGTGAATGACTAATCCTTAAAGAAAAGATGTTTTCTATATGATAGTGCATTTTCCTTATTCGAGATGAATTTGTTTTGGACTAAATGCAAATGCAAAGAATGAATGCGCATGGACTTAACTAATATGGAATGATTTTATTTGGCTAATGCAAATGGACTCACCTAATATGAGATGATTTTATTTAGCTAAAGTAAATGGACTCACCTAATAGAGGTGATTTTATTTGGCTAATGAAAATGGAGAATGGGAATGCAAAAGGAAGAAAGGACTAGACAACTAAAAAAAAAAAAAGAGAAGGGGACTTCGGGTAAGACCTTTTCACGAACAAGCAACTACTTAGACTGCTAAAGGAAAAATTTTACAATGACACGGAAATGCGAACAATGAACCAACCCTAATAGGAGAAGGAATTTTGACCTTTAGCTAAATGCACATAACGAGACTAACTCTAGGGAATTCATTCAAGTGTTCTATTTTCACCCATGCAAGGGTGTAATTGGCGCTCCTCACCTATCCCTAAAGGCTCACAAACAGAAGATTAAATAAAAAACACACACACTCTTTCAAGCATGTAAATGAAATCAAGGGTCCACCTAAACGTCCAAAAAGTTCTATGGTCAAAGAGTTCAAAAGGTTGGATACATGGTGACACGTAGTCCGAGAATTTTGTCCTCCATGAGGTGCACGGTTAAGGATACCAACCAAAATTCTCGGTGCCTCTTGGTGAACCAAAAGGTTTAGCCCAAGAGTGCATGCTGTAAGGGAGGAGGTACCATTTCCTCGGCAAATGAAGCCTATTTGCGCCAGCCTAAAGGAACCAAGTGGGAGCCATTCTCTAGAAAGGGTGAGCAGGGGTACAATAAAGTTTTCCTAGTGGTCCAAAACAATATTTAAACTAGTTCAAAGGTTGCTAAATGCAGGATGTCTAATGCAACTCACTACTCAAATTTTCAAGTTTCGCCCTCTTAATATAAAGTTATCCCCACGTGAGTCGCCACTATAGGAACCACGGCCGATTAGGGGCCACCGAGTTTTCCCACTTGTATTGGGTCTCTTTTTTAAAGATTGATTTTGAAGATGATTTTAGAAAGTCAATTTTGGAATGTGGGGACGAATCTTTTATTATGATTTTCCAATTTTATTAAATTTGACTTATGCATAATTTGAATGACGATTTTATTATTCTTTTTAATTTTATAACTTATTTTTAGAATTCCATGGATTACTAATTAGAGGAAAAATAAAAATTAGGGTTTTGGCCCTGCCGTGAGACTTTAGGGCCAGATTGACGTGAAAACACCAATCTGGACCGAAGCCTTGCCTCATCGACCACCCGGTGCAGGCGGCAGCTGCACCTAGCGTTGCCGGGCGCCGTCTAGAGGCCACGGCTGAGGAAATTAGCCTTGGCCTCTACCCTAGTTGGCATATCTAAAACTAAAAAAAACTTATTCCTGTAATCGGAAAATACTTGGATGCGAATTTAATAAGAATAAACTATAAAATAAGGGAGTCGCCAGTTAATTTTTAGAATGAAAACTAACAAAAACAAAAACTTGCTCTTCTAATCTTAGTATGGGAAAACTAAGACTAAAAGAGGCTAAAATAAACTCCGTCGGTCTTTGAACCGAGAATCAAATTCGGGGTGAGGGTACAAAACGTAAGGAAAACCCTTATATTCCGCTCATCCGAAGACGACCATTACTAATTTGAGTAGTGAATTAAAATATTGTAAAACAAACAAGCAAGCAGCATATTGTGACGATAAATAAAAGCAACCAAAACGGAATTAAAGAAAAAGCAATAAAGAAAGCGGTAAAGAAAGCGATAAAGAAAAGAAAAGTAGAAAATTAAAGATTACATCAGCAGCGGAGGAATTAAAAGGAGCAATTACATCTCTTAGACTCGATATACGTAAAGTGATAAATAAAGTATATAAATAAAATAAACAATTTGAAGGTTGAACAATGGCCCTTAGGTTGTCCCACCTTGCTAATCTAGATCTCCACACTCGGATCTCTTGATGCAACGGCGACAAGCAAAAGAACGACGCTTTGTTTTTATGAATTTGCGTATGTAGGTGATAGGAATGATCGGTTGAATAAATGGCCATAGATCAGAATAATCGAATATTCTTTAGCTCTTTGCGTAAATTCAACGGTGGTGAGTAAAGAGAAGATGAACGATGAGTAGTAATTTTGGCGAGTGGCATTTAGATATTAATATTCAAGGTAGCTTTCTGCTGCGTGAGGCTAAGGCAGGAAGTCAGTATGGGAATGAGAGCCAAGGCTCTCTATTTATAAAGAGGACCTAGGTCACAAATGACCTAGGGTTTGCCTCTAATTTGTCGTCCAAACAATGAAACAAAACTGGGCCAACATATGAAGAGATTGAACCGGATAGAACCCGGTTGGCGGGGCCGACCACCAAGGCGCTCCTAGGCTTTCGTGCGCCGGCGTGTCTCCAAGGGATTCTCCAAGCCAAAACGTATCGTTCCACTTAATGCTTCTAGAAGACAAGGCGTCACCTAGGACGTCGTTTTGAGGGGAAAAGTTCCTAGTCTTTAGGTCTTCATATGGAACTTAATGCAACACTTTGATGCTCGTAATCATGAAATGCAATTCTTTAATGTTGCCTTTAAGTCTTCAGCTCCTTGTCTGATTTGGACAAATATAAAATTAAGTATTATGAACTTGGAATTTCCCGAAACACAGCTCTGGACTCTGTTGTCTCTAAAGGCTCTGCCTAGTTCTTGGATCGCCCGAAAGAAAGGGGATTTGTAGATCAACCCCAAGCAAAAAGTTGTTTATTTGGTGCTAGGGGTTCTTTGTTGTTTACTAGTTTATGTTGCACCACTTGTTCATAGTCCGAGATCTAAATTCTCAAATAGGACTCGGGATTTCATCATCGGGCCAATAGAACGAAATATAGAAATAAAGAGATGAAGGACGATACTTTTTAGGTGTCTACACCTGCCAGGTCAAAATTCAATCTTTTTAGGCCTAACGAGAGCGAAATAAAAAATAACCGCAAAAATTCGTAAAAAGAGCAAAAATCGAGACTTTCGGCGTGAACAAGAGGCAATTCGGCCTCCGGTAGAGCTAGATAGCTTGTTGTCTTCAGCGTTGCTAACCGGCCCACACCGTTAGCAAGAATATACCCATCAATCGGTAATAACAGCTCATAGCCTTGGGATAATTATCGCTTTAGAGAACGCATACATTTGGCGATAGTGCTTCATCGGATTCATCGATTCACATGGAACCCAATAAGAACCCACCCAAGATTCCTATTGCTCGGTTTTAGAACATACTTGTGGGTCTTATGTAGGTTTTCGAAAGATTTGGGCATGACAAGTTTCGCACACTCGTTGGATGCCCAAGTATAGCAACAAATTCTATAGGCGGGGACACAGTTCCTTATCCCCAAACTTGAAAACATGGTGGTGAGGATCCCAAAAGGACACAACAGACCCTTAAGAAAGTCCAATAAACTTTTACTTGGCAAATACTCGAATAACGTATTCAGTCCATAATTTGATAAACCTACTCTCTCAATATTGGTAATCTCATGCATCTAACGAGATAGGTCGCTCATGAAGTTCGTTTTTTTAGAAGGGAGTAGAAGGCACTTGGGAAATTGTCTTTCATTTGCGGAAGGTTTTATGTAAGGCACGAGTATTTTTAGCCCCGATGTGGGTCTAATTTATAGTAGTTTTGCAGAGCTCAAGAGTCCTATTGCACCACAACTACTAGAATTTGCCAACACCCTGTTCTTCACGGGCGGCTGGTGCCGACCACCACCTTGATTTGACCAGTTTCCTTATTTTTTTAAGCCTAAGCACTCCTTGGGCCGTAATCTTTTTCGTCCCAGCCCTTTTTTCTAGTGTTCGCGCCATATCATTATTTTTGGATCATGCACTTAAAAATTAATTTTTTCATTTCTATTATTTTGTTTTGAGGGGAAGGGGGCTAGTGTAATTTTTTTTAATTTGTCTTTGCAATTTTTCTTAGGAATTTCTACATCATACTAAATAAAAGAATGCATTTTTTAAGAAATCTAGTCTCTTTGCATTTCATCTCGTTAAATAAAAGTCACAATGTTACAAAATAATAAATATTAAATAACAAATAGTACCCTACAGGGGATCCACTAATCATCGGCATTAGGCGAATCGTCGAAGATATAATTCTTGAAGTCCTCTAAGACAAATGTGGAAAATCGATCGTCCCACCACCTTGATAAGAGCTAGTTCCGTGGTCCTAAGATTGGGATGCTCCACAAGATAGTTCGTTATAAGAAGCCTGAGGAAAACGAAGAGGGTTTCCATTACGGTTGAAGGGTTAAAACGGCAAGATATCCAGACTCTCCTCGGAAAAGTTGGGCCCTACTCCGAAAAACCTAGGCCCGAAGCTGTTAAGCCCCGCTTTGGACGTACTCCAACGATGTGCACGCCGTGATGAACGTCGAGAAGTACCTGCCTCAAGTGAACCACCGAAGGCGCTTATTGACTAGATTGATGAGCTTGCGCTGCCGATCCACCAAGGACGCCTCCTGATGAAGACATTCTAAATCACCGCATCTAAAAAATGAAGGAGAAATTAGCACATCTAATAAAAGCTAGATAAAATTAACACTGCACTAACTATGGACTCACTCGGAAGTTTGGGAAAGTTCTCCTAGTGAGGAAATCTCGGATTCGTCTAAGCGCAAATTGAAGATTAATGGACATGGTCTAAGATTGTTCCTGGTCGTACTACAAAATTTATTTAATGGTATCAGCAAAAATGCTTTTAGCATGCAACTAAAAGTAAGAAGCATGAAACTCTTACCCCTTGCCAATTTCTAGGGAAAGGATGCCCAACACATTCTTCTTCAAGGATTTCGAGAATCCTCACATAAGAAGGAGATTCCCCAGGTTGAGTAATGTCCACATCAAGGCTTAGAATGTGGACATATACCGATGTAAGCTACCAAAAGATGAAGTTAATTTCCATACAAGAAATTTAACTACGCAAAGGAGAGGAAGAAGAAGGAACTCACCATTTAAGTCATGATCCGGCCAAGCATGGTGAGCATAGGATGTGTCTAAATTCAAGATCCTCCTTTCACTTAACTCCCGTGGTATGGTTACACTTGGAGGGAGTTGGAGTTAGGCCCAAGAATGGTAGTTCACCTGCACATATAGGATTTATAAGGACATAAGCAAGCAAAAGTGGAAAACAACAAGGAAATGGGCATAAACCGTGCATAACCAAGGCTGCCACTAGCCACAACCAGGCCTACAAGGTCCACCACAAGTAGTGGGCAAGGGCAGCTAACAAAATAGTGAAGTAAAACTTTATGGGGCAGACTTTTTAGTTTAATTTGGAGTCTAAGATCAACATATCGAAGTCAAACGGTTGAGGGTGGATCTCAAGAAGCCTTTAGCATGATATGGAGGTCGGAAATGTTTGATGATTCGTTGATCCAGGAGAAAGATGCGGAAAGTATGCATACAACCATGTTTACATTTTGCAAATCAAGTAAGATTTTTATCCACACAAGATGAAACACATATCGGGAATACATGAAGAATTAGAGCATACTTCAATGATCTTCTACAAGCCGCACAAGGGAAGATAGTAGGTCAAATCTTTTTGGGTTACGTAGTGCCGCACACCGGCATGGAGAACCCCAATTGAGCTCCTTTATTTTGTCAAGGTCCGCTAGGTTCACCAAATAGTGAACGTGAACCTTAGAGGGTTGGTCGGAAAAGAGAACAAGTGCTTAATAAAAGAGTAAGCGAGGATATGGACTCGTTGTTGAGAATGTCGAGGCCAAAACCTAACATCCTCAAAACCCTCGAAAAGAATGGTATACTTGATGAAGTTTTTGTGAGGGAATCTACTAGCCACAGGACCAAAGAGATGACGAAGGTAACCATGAGCTTTGTACAAATTCCGGTCATCGACTAGAGGCTCCCTTGTTAAGTCGTAAATTATGCATATTTTTAGTAGTGATTTAGTTTATATTATATATTTTATTTTATCTAAATTATTCCATTTCGTCTATTTTTAAGTAATTATCAAATAAAGTGGAAAAGAGAAGAAAGGACTCCAAAAGTGCGATTTTTAACTATTGACAACGTTCAACATAATATTTGAAGTCAGTCCAAAAATAATGACTCATAAAATATTTATTTTATAAGGATTTATTTTATGAAGTCTTATTCTAAAGAGGAGAGTGAAGAGAAATAACCATACTCCTAAAGCCACTAGGACTCCTCCTTAGAGTTGCATGAAAAGGAGGAGACTTGAAGAGAAGAAAGAGGAATATCATCATCAACAAACTACATAAGCCACCCTTCCATATAACTCCCTCACTCTCGTTCCGGGCAAGGAATTATCGCCTCACGCCTGCCCTACAAGCAGCCCTCACGCTAGCCCTCCTCATCGAATCGTCCCCTCATTGCCTTTTCATCATCAAATCATCACCATCATGATACTATTCTTTCCTCCACCATATCATGCCATCATCTTATCACTCGTCATCTTCATCATCTTTACACTCATCTCCTTATCACCGATCCTCTCACTATTTTGGTCTGCCTTCCTAGGTTCATCTACGCCACCATCAACCATCCTCATAATCTTGATAAATATTATTAGTATTATTATTAGTTTTGTAATTTTTATTGAAAGACCTCTATTTTTATTTAGTTTATGTGTTTTCAATTACAAAGTTTTGCTCTTGGAGAGTCTAACTCACCCTAGAACGGGGTGAATAGGGTGATGAGAAAATTTTAACAAACTTAGAAACTTTAAGCTTGAAAGAATGAACAACGGAATCCGAGTCTAGATTCGACTTAGAAAAGTATACACTTAGAGATACGTCGAAACCCTCCCTGGGCGGAAAAGCACCGACAAGTGCTAATCCAACCACCAAGTCAAATCCACTATTTTGAATCCTCAAAATACAATGGACTGACTTAATCGAATTGCTCCCTTAGACAATTTCTTACAATGTTTCCTAGACTCGAAGTTCCCTTATCTAATCTAGTACTTCCTAACCGAGGTAACCTTTACAGCTAGGGACAACCGAGTTGAGTTAACCCTTACAGCTCGGTCAAGGGACCTTCCTCGGAAAGTAAGAGAAGTATGTAACTCATTACAAGACTTTACAACTCGGAAAAGTATTAAGTACGGACTTGGAGTTGTAAGAAGAAGATTGAATAAGTAATGTACTAAGAGATATAGTTTCAGCAATGGATTCAAGCAATCATCAAGTCTTGTGAACTGGCTTCTCTTTTAGATAACCAAGCAAAGTGACCATTGTGTCTTGGTTCTAAACGAAGTCTTTACTCGGTCATTGTAACGGCTCTTCCGAGTCACTCGAAAAGATCCATTAGGATGTGAATGTTGTGCAATGGCTCTTGGCTCTTAAAGGTGCTCCAGTCAACTGGTGATGTCCGAAAAGCAAGGTGGAAACCACCGTTGAGCTTAGCATTGAAGTTTTCCAATTTCGGAAACAGACAACCACGACACGGTGTCCGAGCCCTGTTCGTAAGTAGATAAACCTTGTCTGCTGGTGATTCACAGCTTGAAGTCGGCTACTTTTGTATTTCAAAAAGAGATAACCTCGTTTGGATAACCTACAAAAGTAAACCACTTTGGTTCTCAAAGTATAAAATACTTTGGTCCGAGATTAGGCACGAGATAATAATTTAATTAAGACAATTAAGTGCATAATTATTTTAGGCCTAGAAGAGTGGAATTTTCCGAGTCTAATATTTAATATACTCAAATTTCATCGAGTCAGTCCTAACAAAGATCAAGTTAAAAAGAGTAAACACATCGAGTATAAAGACTTGATCTGGACAAATAATTTTCAAATAAACAAATTGACTTAGAAAGAGGAATTAACTCGTAATTCACTTTGCGTTGAAATGTGAAGTCGAACTCAAAATAAAAGAGTTAGAGAAATTATTTGAACATGCGATATATCCGAGTGCTCTGTCGGAGTGACTCGAAACATCAATGCCGAAGGTATACAGGAATGTGTTTTTGAGTAAGTCAAAAATGAATGAAAACTTATACAGGAGTTTCTATAACACTCAAAATGACTTGTAATCAAAACTTAGGAGGGATGAGGTTTATATTGGAGTCTTCATGTAGTACTCAAAATGCCTTAGAGTTAGAATCCGAGTCTTCGCCTCCCACTTTCGATGAAAGGCATTCCACACTCGGACAGACACTCGTTATTGTAAAACATGAGTTTTTATTCTCACTCAGTAGAACATATCAAAATAAGAAGTAGTGGGTAAAGTATTTCGGATATTATCACTACATATAACAGATTATGCTGATAACACATTAGCAAAAAGAATATAAACAGATATATCAAAGCAATGAAAGAAATAAAATGAGAAATTAAACTCGGAAAGAGTTAACTTAGAAATGATTTTGCTCAAAGAAAGAAAATTCATTCATATATACAAAAAGAAAATATAAAAAGAGAGGGTGAGCTCCCCTAAACATAACAACATCAATTTTCCTATTTTTCTCCCCTTACATTTCATCAAAAACAGGGAAGAAAACATCAAAAAGATACACATAATGTTGGACAAAAAAAACTAAACTAAAGAAAAGAAATTAAGATGGGGGTGTTAGTGGTGCTGAGGTGGAGGAGCGAGCGAGTGCGCCTACGCTAGTAAGCATGTGATGACGTGGAAGACCGTAGTGGCGGCAGCACTGGATGTCTAGCAATGGCTTGGTTCTGGTTGTCCGACCCGGAACTATGTCATCCTCTCGGCTCATCCTCCTGGAAAACATTAGAGAGAGGTGCTTCGATTTGACGACTATGGATCGACCAATATTGGCAACGTTTTCGACCAACTCGGATCGTCATTTGAGCCGATCAGCTCCGGTTCAGGGACTATAGCACCTTATCCCTCTTGTTGGGCCACTTCCTCCTTCTTTTCTTCTTCCTCCTTCTCATCTTCCTTCTCTTCCTCCTTCACCTCAGGCTAAGCCGCTTTAGCCGCAGCCTTCTTCTTCTTTTGCCTCTCGCGGAGGGGGACATAGCTGGGCTCGAGGACTCTTCATAAGTGTCCGAGCTTTCTCGGTCCTAAGCCGCCTTAGATCTCCTTTCTTTGAGGAGCTAAAGTTGCTCGTTCTTCTCCTTGATAAGTCCCTTCATCTCGATGAGCGGATCCCGGTGCTCACGGATGCGAGACTCGAGTCGTCTTCTAATTGATGACCGGACTCGAAGGACGTTTTTAAGAGAACGTAGAGTACCCCGAGTTATTCGGTTACTAAGGAGAGTTTGTCTACCAAAACTGTAGACAAAGCAGCAGATTGCTTGTAGAAGGTGGTTCCGAGGTGGATGCACCACCAAGTGGAGGAGGGAGAGCTAGAGGAGTCCGACTCTAAGTGGGTGGAGGTGCAGGGGCTTCAATTTTGACCCATGGACCCAAACACCAAGCTTGATTTCCTGGTACCCATAGCCTAGAAGTTCCTTCCTACCTACCATAATGGCAGCCTCGGACAACTGCGTTTGGGTCCGAGAGGAGGGGAACCTTAAAGTGTTTAAAGACCATAGGTAGAAGGGCTCCGAAGGGAAAAGGAGACGATTTTTGGATTGAGCTGGCATAGTAGCCATTTTCTTAAGGATGGCTGTGAAGAGGTCTACATTGTAGCCCTCAAGAATATCAAACAGAGCTTTGAGAATCTTAGAATTGGTATTCTCTTTGCTCGAGTGATGAGAGAAGAAGGTTCTCATCGAAGAAAGCAAAGCAAGTATGGCCTCGGTTCTCATCCGAGTCACGAGAGAAATTTTGTTGTGACTCGGGGACCTCCTTGGCATATTTCTCGAAGAACTCATCCGCAATCTCATTAAATAGGATAGGACTACAGCTCAACTTCACTCGATCAATCGAACCATTTGTTATTAAGACGAAAAAAACACATAATCATGCAACACAATTTTACAAAAACAAAATCACATAATCATGCATCAATCATTCCAAGCTTATTCCTAATAAACCAAAACTGATCCTCGCTAAGTGGCTTAGTGAAAATATCAGCTAACTGAAATTTCGTAGGAATGAATTCAAGTTCAATATCACCTTTCTCATAATGGTCTCTCGGAAAATGATACCCGACCTCAATATGCTTTGTTTTTTAGTGCTAAACTGGATTCTTAGTGATGTTAATTGCACTCCGATTATCACAAGTGATGGGATAAATTTGAATGAAAGTCCAAGATCCTTCAAGTGTTGCTTGATCTATAGAATCCGAGCACAAGCACGCTCTAGCTACAATGTACTCAACTTTACCAGTTAATAGAACAACCGAGTTCCGCTTCTTTGAGTGCCAAGATATAAGGGATTGACCCAGAAACTAGCATGCTCCTGATGTGCTCTTTCTATCAACTTTGTAACCAACATAGTCAGCATATGACTATCCAGTGAGGGTACTTCCGAGTCTCTTGAAAACCATAGACCAAGATTTTGAGTCCCTACAAGATATCTAAAAATTCCGTTCACCGTAGTGAGATGTGATTCTTTTGGATTAGGTTAAAATTTTGCACACGAGACATACACTAAACATAATGTCCGGCCTACTAGATGTGAGATATAGCAGAGAACCAATCATACCTCGATAGAGTTTCGATCTATTACTTTACCTTTTTCGTCCGAGTCCAGTTTGATGCTACTACTCATAGGTGTTGCTGCATGTTTCACATTTTGAAGCTTGTACTTCTTCGATAATTCCTTGGTATACTTAGATTGATGGACATAGATGCCATCTTTTTCTTGTCTAATTTGTAGACCAAGAAAGAAATTGAGCTCTCCCATCATGCTCATTTGGAATTCGTGTCTCATCAACTCAGAAAATTCTCGACAGAGATTTTCATTAGTAGCTCCAAAAATAATATCATCAACATAAATCGAGCAATAAGAAAGTCTCTCCCTTGGTTTTAATGAAAAGAGTTTTGTCAATCTAACCTCTTTTGAAATCATTCTCAACTAAGAAACTACTCAATCTTTCATACCAAGATCTAGAAGCTTATTTAAGACCATATAGAGCCTTTTGTAATTTGAAAACATGATTTGGAAATTCTGAGTTTTCAAATCTAGGGGTTGCTTAACATAGACTTCCTCTTGAATGAAACCATTCAGAAAAGCACATTTGACATCCATTTGATACAACTTAATATTCATGCTTGATGCAAATGCCAAGAGGATTCTAATTACTTCAATCCTAGCAACCGGTGCAAGGGTTTCCCCATAATCAATCCCTTCTTCTTGATTGTAACCTTGAGCCACAAATCTAACCTTATTTCTAACTACCAACCCATCCTCATCCAGTTTATTCTTGAAAACCCATTTGGTTCCTATAATCTGGGTGGTCGGAAGGTCGTTTGATCAAAGTCTAGACTTGGTTTCTCTCAAATTGATTAATTTCCTCTTGCATGGCCTCTACCCATTCAGGTTCATTTAGGGCCTCTAGTGTATTTCTTAGTTCGGTTAATGATACGAATGCGGTGAATGCACATATATTTTGCACATAAGAACGAGTTCTTACCCCACTATTGATGTCGGACAAAATATTCTCGAGTGGGTGACTCGAAGCATATTTGAATGCTCTACCTGTTCTCTAGTTTACCAGGTTTGTTGGTTGTACTTGGTTGATCTTCAATAGTCCGAGCTTGCTGAGTTTTCTTATCTGCTTGTCCTTCGACATTCTAAGTCTGGATCTTGAGCTGGTTCGATCCGAGTCATGATATTCCGAGTTCCCTTATTCCGAGTTGCTTTCTTCGACTCTGTTTGAGCTCGGCTTCAGCAAGATCATCTTCATCTTGACCGAGTTTCGGATCCGAGAAGGTTGACTCATATGTTTTTCCCTGATTAACCTCATCAAACACAACGTGGATGCTTTCTTCCACTTTGTTAATTCTTTTGTTAAAAACATGATATGCTTTAGTATGAGATGAGTAACCCAAAAGATACCTTCATCCGACCTAGCATCAAACTTGGTCGAGTGATCCTTACCATTATTGTAAACAAAACACTTACATCCAAAGGGTTTGAAGTATGAGATGTTGGGCTTCCTTCCCTTGTAAAGCTCTTAGGGATTCTTCTACAAGAAGGGTCTAATGAAGCATCTATTCAAGTGTGTAGTTTGTTATGTTGACTGCCTCCGCCCAGAAATAGTAGGGTAGATCATGCTTAATTATCATTGTCCTTCATATTTCTTCAAGAGTTCGGTTCTTTCTCTCCACTACTCCATTATATTGAGGAGTTCCGGGTGCTGAGAAGTTGAGATACCATTCTTGTCGTAGAACTCTGCAAATTCCGAGTAGTCGAACATCCTTCCATGGTCAGTTCAAATTCTTTTGATCCGAGTCCGTGACTCTACTTGAATTTTCCTGCAGAGCTTGCTGAACTCTTTGAAAGCTTCATTTTTGTTCTTGAGAAAAAAAAACCCGGGTAAATCGTGAATAATCATCAACAATTACAAGTACATATGATTCACCTCCGAGACTCTTTATAGAGCTTTCACCACATAAATCCATATGCAGCAACTCAAGCACTCTAGATGTGGAAACAGTTCTAAGAAGTTTGAAAGATGATCCGAGTTGTTTCCCTTTTGTGCATGCTTCACAAATTTTATCTTTCTTAAATGCACAGTTAACCCCTAACTAAACCATGAGATGTAAGCTTTTTGATAGTGTGCATGCTAACATGACCTAGTCTACGATGCCATGTCGAAGAATCGTCATGCAATGATGCTTTTAAACAAGATAAATTCCGAGTTGGATCGAAAGAGGAATAGTATAGGTATTACCCGAGAGCTCGGTCTCTTTGGTGGCTGCATCGGAAATATAGCGGTTGGTCCGAGCGAATCTTACTTCTTGACCTTTGTCACATAACCGAGAGATGCTTGAGTAAATTGTACTTTAATCCCTTGACAAGATAGGTCAGGCTGATCGGGTTGTCTTCTTTCCCAATCTTTCCAATTCTAACTATCTTGCCTTTACTATCATCTCCAAAAGTGACTTTGCCTCCTTTGAAATCCTCTAACTCGGAGAAGAGTCTTGAATCTCCCGACATGTGGCGTGAGCATCCACCGTATAAGTACCAATGACCTTTTGTCCTTTCCTGAGTTACCCGCAAGACGAAACACACTAACCCTTCTCACTTCCTCTCACGAACCCAGTAACTCCCTTTATTGTAGTCCTTTTTGAGGAAGAAGACTCTTGGAAACCCGATTTAAATGACTTTGGATTTGGTCCGATTCCGAGTCTTCTTTCTAGAAACCGAGTCTATGTCTCTTTCTTTTGAGATTCTTTTCTTTTATAAACAGGTGGAGAAGGTATTCTCCTGTAAGCTGGTCCAGGCTCAGTCCTTCTTTCATTCTTATGAATAGGACCATGCTCGGCCTTTCCGAACTTTACAGATTCTGGACTCCTTTTGAAAAGATTTGAGTAGGAACTAGATTCCTCATCTTCGTTAAAATCAAGTCCTTCTTTTCTTAAGGAGACACACTGAGAGCCTAAAAGCATGTCAAGGTTTTTCCGACCTTGAGTGAATTTCAAAACAAGCTCTTGAGACTCGTTGAGCTTTCTTTTCGGATGCTCATTTTCTCTTCTAAGTAACTCGGACTCGGTCTCATTATCTTGAGTACTAGTCTTGAGTTCTCTCGGAGTTAGTCTCAATTTTTTCCCATTCATTTTTCAAACAGATTGCTCTCGAAGTAAGAGACTCCAGTTGTTCTTTGAAAATAAAATAATCGAATTGGTCTTGTCTTCCACAATATAAATATATTTAGCCAAATCAACTTTAGAGAACTTGAGAAAGTATTCAATTACCTTCTCAGGACTTGTTTCCTCAGCGTCCGAGTTGTTAGAGTCTAACTCGGATTCAACTTCGAGTTTGTTAGTGTCATCGGACACTTTGAGTCATTAGAATCGTCATCGTTTTCGGATGAGTCTTCATCGCTCCATATGGCCATCATAGCCTTCTTCCTCTTTCTATCCTTGTTTCTCTTTGGCCAGTCCTTGACTATATGATCTTTGCTACCACATTCAAAACAAACAGAGTTCTTAGTTAAAGATAACTTTGAAGGGGAAGAATATTTACCTTTTATGTCCTTCTTATCCTTCTTGTAGAACTCTTCCTTTAGCCTCTTTTCCCATTTCTTACGCTTCATCATCCTTTTGAAGCCTCGGGCAATGAGTGCCATTGGATCTTCTTATGAGTCCGAGGAACTCGGACTTTCCCCTCTACTTTACGAGGCCTTCATCACAATGTTCTTTTTGGTGCTGACCCGGCATCCTCTTCTTCCAGGTGAATTTCATGGGTAAGCGGCTTCCCAATCGGTTTGTCCGGCTTTAGTTGAGAGAGGTTCGAGCTTCATCAATGGCTGTCACCTTGGGACCCCATCTTCTCTTTGGTAGACTTCTTAGAATTTTTCTACACATTTCTTCATGATAAATCTTTCTACCCGGATATTTGAGATTGTTTGTAATCTTAATAAAGCCTATAAACATCCGAGTGATGTTTTCTTTTGGCACAATCTTGAATAGCTCGTATTTGTGAAGATATTGACTTATCTTTGCCTGTTTCACTTGGCTTGTACCTTTGTATGTGTTGACAAGAGTGCCTCATACAACTTTAGCTGTGTCACGAGGTTGTACTCTTCCGAGCTGATAGCACACATCGGAATGTTCATCGTTTCGAAGTTCTTTCTAAACTTTTCGACTCCTCATTGGTTTACTCGAACTTTTCCTTAGGCACAGATCTTGTACCTTCTATCTTCATTAGAATGTAGTTGCCTTCTTGTGTGATGTTCCAAACATCTTCATCGTTGTCCAGCAGAAAGCATTCCATTAACTTCTTCCGAGTGCACGAAGTTTGATCCTTTCGACTTTGGTGATCCGGTGGATGACCTTCCTTCATCGAACTCTCCGATATTTTGAGCCATCTGATCTTAAGACCTTTGGATTGTTAGATCCTTCTTGAAAGGCTAGGCTCTAATACCAATTGAAGGTTTGCTCTTGCAGAGTCTAAGTCACCCTAGAGGGGTGGTGAATAGGGTGATAAGAAAATTTTAACAAACTTAGAAACTTTAAGCTTAAAAAGGATGAACAACATAATCCGAGTCTAGATTGGACTCGAAAAGTATACACTTAGAGACATGTGGAAACCCTCCGGGCGGAAAACCACGAACAGTGCTAATCCAAGCACTAAGTCAAATCCACTATTTTGAATCCTCAAAATACAACGGATCGACTCAATCGAATTGCTCCCTTAGACAATTCTTCACAACTTAGAAAAGTATTAAGTACAAACTTGGAGTTGTAAGAAGAAGATTGAATGAGTAATGTACGAAGAGATATAGTTTCAGCAATGGATTCAGTAATCTTCAAGTCTTGTGAACTGGCTTCTATTTATAGATAACCAAGCAGAGTGAATGTTGTGTCTTGGTTTTGAACGAAGTCTTTACTCGGTCGTTAGTAACGGCTCTTCCAAGTCGCTCGAAAAGATTCGTTGGGATGTGAACATTGTGGAACGGCTCTTAGCTCCTAAAGGTGCCCCAGTCAACTGGTGATGTCCGAAAAGCAAGGTGGAAACCACCATTGAGCTTAGCGTTGAAGTTTTCCCGTTTTGAAAACAGACAACCCCGACACGGTGTCCGAGCCCTATTCAAAAGTAGATGAACCTTGTCTCGCTAGTGATTGACGACTTGAAGTCGGCTACTTTTGTATTTTAAAAAGAGATAACCTCGTTTGGATAACCTACAAAAGTAAACCACTTTGGTTCTCAAAGTATAAAATACTTTGGTCCAGGATTAGGCACGAGATAATAATTTAATTAAGACAATTAAGTGCATAATTATCTTAGGCCTAGAAGAGTGGAATTTTCTGAGTCTAATATTTAATATACTCAAATTTCATCGGAGTCAATCCTAACAATGATCAAGTTAAAAAGAGTAAAAACATCAAAGTATAAAGACTTGATCTGGACAAATAATTCTCAAACAAATAAAATTGACTTAGAAAGAGGAATTAACACTCGTAATTCACTATGCGTTGAAATGTGAAGTCGAACTCGGAATAAAAGAGTTAGAGAAATTATTGGAATATGCGATATATCCGAGTGATGTCGGAGTGACTCATAAACATCAATGCGAGAAGGTATACATGAATGTGTTTTTGAGTCGATCGGAAACGAATGAAAACTTATACAGGAGTTTCTATAACACTCAAAATGACTTGTAATAAAAACTTAGGAGGGATGAGGTTTATACTCGAGTCTTCATGTAGTACTCGGAATGTCTTAGAGTTAGAATCTAAGTCTTCAAATTACATTATGTGTGAGTAGATTTTTTATACTTAGTATAATATACTTGAAACCATGTTAAATTATTTATTTTGAAACAAAGTCTCGATCTTTATTGTCTTATTGATTTTAACCATGATTTTATGATAGTTTGTGTTTAATGTTTATGATTTTATGTCTAATTAATTACAGATCTGTAATGCCCCCAACCCGTAATCACCGGTTTTAGACTAAACAGGCCGCTAGCCGATGATTAGCGCAGCGTAATCACCGCCGGCCATGTCCGTGGACTCGGGCAAGGCTTGGTCCGATGGGGTTAATAATGTACATATAACTTAGTGATAGACCACTTAATAAAAGATACAAGTGGAACTTATGAATATTGACAACGATAGTAACAACATGACCCTTAACCGACAAACGACTTTTCTAATCACTAAACCAACTAACGAGGTCTCCCTGCGAGCCGTTACGTCCGAATAATTACATCCCGGGACTTCGATAAAATACCTAAAACAAAACAAGAAAATATTTTCGCAATGTTAGTCGAAACTCAATACGCTCATTATTATGCGAGTAAAATATAAGTTAGAAATGTTTGGGTTGAGCACGTACATTTAAATTCATTTTATAAATGAGGGAGAGAGAATAACTTAAAATAATTGCTAATTGATTATCTATGTGGTTACCCTTGCGATCATCGGGTTTCCCTAAATGTGTACACACCCGGACCGATTGGGAAGTCAAGTTGGTGCGGCGCAGTTCCGGTGTACCGACTTGGAACATTGGTGAAGTATTGATGGGCGGGCCCACTTTTATATGGCAAATACTGTTTGCAAATGATTCTTTGTTGTTGTTGTTGTCGGCCATATCCGGCCTTGATTTGTAAATAAAACATTGAAGGGCACAATCAATGAACGTACCTGATAATGATGATGGTATACTTGTTCTTGGTGATATTTGCACAAGACCCGAACGGACGTTGATTAGATGGCCCTTAACGTAGAGTTTTAAGACACATTCGTTAATAAGAATCTACTTGGTTTTGTTGTTAATAATCATATCTCCTGAGTTATGATATGATATTTTGACATAATTTATGCTTTATGGATAGTTTGTTCATGCCTCATAATATTGTAATTTAGCCAAGTCATTTCATTCAAGAATGTAAAATAGTCTTTACATGAATTAGTTATAGAATTAACATGCATTCTCATATTTTTAGCTTAGCTAATTACAAGTTTTTAATCATGCATGTATTTATTAGGTGATTACTAGTTTATGTATGCATTAGGGTTTTAGTCATTTAAACATGCATTCATGGACTATTTTCATGTTTATTACAAGTTTATTTACTAATTAGGAACCAATTAGTCATCTTGTAGCTATGTCAATATTTTGGTTATTATCATGCATATAATAACTAATTAGTCTTTAATTTATTATTCTTTTTATGAATTAATCTTGTTACTTATGTAATAACATGCTATTTATTTTAACATGTGTGCAAGAGTTTAATTATGAACCTATTATTAACATGCTAACAATTTATCTTTACTTAAACATGCATGCAAGGTTTAGTTTACAATTATATATGTATTAGTATATTACTCACTTGAACTTGACATGCATGCATAGCTTGATTAGTATCACTAAATTAAACATGAATTCCTTTTATAATGAACTAATTACCATTTTTATTCTTTCTAAATTTACTTAATTACAAGGGTTGTGTAAATTAGAACATGCAATGCATAATTAAATTTTTCCTTCTTATTAATCTGATCATACTTCCTCTATATATTTTATCTAAGTTTATTTAATTTTAAAAGCTAATCTAGGTTAAGATAATTTTTAGGGTTAGGGTTTTTACCTAAGGAAGAAAATAGAGCAAAGGTGGTGGTTGTAGGTGGAATCCGATGGCGGTAGGACGGTGCTCTAGTGGTTGGCGGTGGTGTCGGTGCTCGGTGGTGGTCCTTGGCGGCAGTGGCGTGGCAGTGGCAGTGGTGGTGGTGGTGGGTTTTTGAGAAAGATGGATTTTAGGGCATAAAAGAGAAAGAGAAAGGGAGAGTGTGTATGCTTGGTGGCTGCAGTGGTCATGCTCGGGTGGCTGCCGTCGGCGCCCGAAGGTAGCGGCGGGTACGTTTCCGGTCGGTGGTCGGTGGTGGCTGGCCGTGGGTGGTGTGGAAAAAGGAGAGATTGTTTGGTGTTTTTGATGTATTTGAAGGGTTTGGAGGGTGGTTGTTTTTTTGGTGGTTTGGTGGGCGGTGGTCGGCCGGTGATGGGTGGTAGCACGGCTCTAGAAGGGCTGGGCCGTTGGAGGGTGCTCGGGCGGAGTCTGTTGAGGGTGGTCGAAGGTGAGAGGGAGAATATAGAAAGGTGAAAGGTGGTGGTGAAAAGTTGGTGAACAAGGTGGTTTCAGAGGGCAGTTTTCCGGCGATAGAGTGGCCGGAATGACGATTGGAAAGGTGATTCCGGTTAAGTCCAGTGTGGTGAAGATGAAGGCTTGCTCGGGGAGAGTCCGAGTCATCCTAGAGGGGGTGAATAGGGTGATGGAGGATTTTCGTATAAATTCAACCTCTTTTGCCAAATAAGATACGTAAATGGATTCCGAGTCAAAATTAGAGTCGAAAAGTATGGAATCAAAAATGCCGCTTAGAGTAAAGTGGCAAAATAAACAAAGGCTTTGAGACAGTCCGAGTCTAGAATGAACTCGTAAAGTAAACACTTAGAGATTACGTGGAAAACCTCCTGGGGCAGAAAACCACGGACCGTGCTAATCCAAGCACGAAGTCAAATCCACTATTTTGAGTCCACAAAATACCGTGAACCGATCGAACCTGAGTTGCTCCCTTAGACAACTCTTTACAAGTTTTCCTAGACTCGAAATTCCCTTATCCGATCTAGTACTTCCTAGCTGAGATAACCCTTACAGCTAGGGACATCTAAGCCGAGTTAACCTTTACAGCTTAGTCAAGGGACCTTACAGAGAAAGTAAGAAAGTGTTTGTAACTAAGTACAAGACCTTACAACTCGGAAAGTAATGAATTATAGAGTGGGAGTTGTAAGTAGAAGATTGAGAGTAAATACAATGACTTTGCTCAAGTACGTGTATTAACAATAATTTCGGCAATCTTCAAGCCTTGAATGTTGGCTTCTATTTATAGATAATCAGGCAGAGTAGCCGTTATCTTCATCTCGCTGTCCGAGAGTCCTTGGTGACCGTTGATGTAAGCTTTCGAGTCGCTCGAAAGTATCCGTTGTGATATGAACGTTGGACAACGGTTTAACTCTCTTGAAAGTCCCAAAACCACTTGCGGTGTCTTGAAGGATAAGGTGGAAATCACCGTTAAGCTTGGCATTCCAGTTTTCTAGATTTGGAAACAGACAGCCCCGACACAATCTTCCGGAACCGACACGAGAGAAGATGAAAAGCCATGTCTCGCTGGTGATTTGAGGTTTTGAAGCCTAGCTACTTTTGTAGTTTGGAAAGTGTATCCTCGTTTGAATAACCTACAAAAGTAAATCAATTTTGGTTCTCAAAGTATAAAATACTTTGGTCCAAGATTAGACACAGATAATAAAATAATTAAGATAATTAAGTTGGTAATTATTTGAGTCGAAAGAGAATGGAATTTTCCGAGTCTAATATCCATATAACTCAAAATTCCATCCGAGTTAGTCTAAGCGAAGTATCAAGTAACGTAAAGAATATCAAAGTGAAATAACTTGATATAGACTAAACATGAATCGGACTAGAAGCACTCGACTTCAGCAAGATAGAACAAATAACATGAAGTCGGATCCGAGCGGAAAACTAGTCTAATCAAGTATGCGATAAATATAAGCAATGAGCAACTCGGAACCGAGTGAGACACTCAAATCCGTTTTCCGAGTCATTCAAGAATAAGCAAGTAATACATGAAGTAAATGCTGTATCACTTAGATAAGATACCATATCACTCGTAAAAGTTTCTAAGGTTCAAAGAATGCCTTGGAATCAAAACTCTATAAGTAAGAAATTGTTATACCCGATTCCTTTCATACAACTCGGAAAGTGTTGTGCGGTGTCCGAGTCTTCGGAAGAGTTATGGCTAGTTATGGTCGATTGGAGAGGTCGGGTGTGGCCTATGGAAGTGACCGAAATGGTGTTGTTGGTCAGGTGCAGAGGAGAGAGAAAAGTGCTGAAATGAGTGTTTAGGCCCAAATTTTCTCGCTAATCCACCCTATTTATAACAGATTTCAATGGCTATCTCGCATGATCTTGCTGGCATAGGATGGGTTTTGCTGAAGACAATTGTTAATAATGAATGTTAACCTAATGATTTGTCAATTGCTAAGCTTAGCTTTGTGTAATTGGGGTGTCAAAGCCTTATTTGACCCCAAAATCTATCTAATTCCACTAATATTTTTATTATCTATTTTATTATCATTAATCTCATTAGCTGCATTATTCTCTATTTTTATTATTTTTTTCCCATAATTATTTTCATTATATTTTTTGCTAATATAAATATTATCATTTGCTTTTGTTTTATTAAGTAAAATTAGGTTAACCTTATTAGTAGCAATTGACGTTAGAGGCTTATGTACTTAAAAAAATTGTGTTTAATTAGAGTTGTGTGAATATATTTATATGCACATATATGTGTATGAATAGCTATATATAAAAATATTTATAAAAATTGGATTTATATTAAATATTTATAATTGAAAGGATTGGGTATGGATTATAAGCATAAATAATATTTGGGAGTTGATACTTTCTGAATTATATCATAAATATTGGCCATCCACCGTCGCCGTTTACGTTTGGGTCCTGCAAAAATAAATTTGATACACATATAGATATATAACATGATATGAAAATATCTTGGAATTGAAATGTACGTGCTCTTTTTAATTGAGGGGTTATGATAATACGTTATAATTAGGGACGGGTTGTTACAAGTACACATTAATTAGTTTTATATAAATTCATATGATAGTGTAAAGGATTTAAGTACGTAATCGCTTGATCTATTAAACATAAGTATCACCGTAGTTAATCATGAATGGTTAGGAGATTATCATAGATCCTTTTTAAATCAATTTTCTATAGATTGGTTATTAGGTGGTAAATGATGTTTTTATAATACGTAAGGCTCTAATTTGATTAAATTCTAGTGCTACTCGCTAGGGTTATCAACATTAGTAGGGTTTATATTAGGGTTAGTCCTAAGTAAAGTAATAACTAAGGAAAAAAGGGGAAGTTCTGCTAGTGGTTATCTTCTACAATTTAGCTCATAGGTAGATCAATTAGTGTATTAATAATAAATATTAATTTACATGGTGGCTATAGATTATACTAAGTGTTTTTATAAATTTGATATTTTTGATAATTTTTATTTGCTTTTTAGTAATTTCCTCTAGTTTGTCAATTTTTATTTAGAAAGTTAGTCTTTTATTATTAATTTTGTTATCTCCCCCTCCCCTTTAAATATTAGTATTTAAGGCTAGTTTCGATAATTTTATTTTAATTTTGAGTCTTTATATATTTTAATTTTCAGATTATGTTTTTGTCACTTTTTGTTATTTTTGAGTCGATCTGTTAGAAATTAGGTTAAAAATAGTTTCTTTTATATTTTTCGGGTTTTATGTGTTTTTAGGGTCTAGAAAGAGTCCTAATTTGATGTAATTAAATTTTAGAATTTTCGGAATTAATCGATATTTTTCAGATTTGATTCTTGAAATTAATTACTGAAGATTTTAGTTAAATAAATTCGTAATTTTGGTTTTAAATTTATTTTTACATTTTTAGGGTCTGGTTAGGTCTAGAAAATTAGTCTTAATGGATAATTTTTATTATTTATTTTCGTAATTATTTTAGAGCATTTTATTATTTATTTAATTTTTTTATTTATAATATGTTTATTTACTACTTTATTTTTCTATTTTAAGACTTTAAAAAATTTTTAAAAAATTATTTTTGAGTTATTAGAATTTTTATATTCTGTATAAGTTATTTATTTTGTATTTAGGAAATTTTCTATTATTTTATTTATTAATTTATATTTGCTGTTTTGTTTTAAAGAATTGTAAATTTAATTAGATTAAAGTTTGCATATTATTATATCTCGTTCTCGTGGATTCGATCCCTACTTTCCTATGCTATATTGTTAATTATAAGACTAAGTAGAGGTTTAATTTGTAACTCGTACGACAAGCTAACAAATTTAGGCGCCGTTATCGGGGAAAGAAAATAATAATTGTTAGTTTTTATTTAATTTAGATTTACTAGTTTTATTAGCTCGTTGTGACTTTAATAGTTTATTTTCGAAGTTTATTTTAGTTTTTTTTTGACAAGGAGTGTATATCCGACGATGTTGAAAGCGAAGTGATTCCGATTTTGATTCCGTAAGTTCTTAAATTATTGAGATGACTACTTTACATGAACTTGCTGCACCTAACTTGGATATACAACTTATACCTATCTCATATCCCGCATTGGACCGACCACTAAAACCGAAATCCCGATTTTTAAATTTATTACCTAAATTTCATGGATTGCTCGGTGAGGACCCATATCGTCATATCAATGAGTTTATTATTACAAGTTCCACCATGCAACTTGAGAGAATCACCCACGACCAAATTAAGTTGAGAGTCTTTCCATTTTCACTTTAGGATAAAGCTAAAGATTGGTTTTATTGCTTACCCCTGCAACATTCACTACATGGACCCAAGTTCATAAAGCATTTTTTAAAGTAATTATTTCCTGCATTTAGGATATAGTCCATTAGAAAGGAAAGTTGTGGCATTAAACAGATGACCGGGAGACTTTTTATTAATATTGGGAACGTTTTAATAAGTTATGTGCTAGTTTTCCCCAACATCAAGTTTTTCAAGCATTTATTGATTCAATATTTTTATGAAGATTTATTGCCAATAGATAAAATATGGTAGATGTTGGTTGTGGAGGGGCCTTATTTAAATAAGACTTTAGCTCAAACTAGAGAATTCTTTAATATTATGGCCCAAAATACTCAACAATTCGGAATTAGAGATACCCAATTTAGTAGAGTTAATAAGTTCGGTTCAGGTCCATCTATAGAGACCCATTTGTCCTAAATTACTCGTTATACTGAACGAACTGGTCAATAAAGGAGAAATAGTAGTTTGTAGTATTTACTGTTTAGAGGGGCGCCCTACTCGATGTATGCCCTACTCAACAAAGAGGGCATGTGAATGCTATTTTTTCCAACTACGGTCAAATGAATTGCGACCCATTCTCCAACACTTATGAAGACTGGAGTAACTCGCTCTAACCTTAGGCATGAATTTGAAGAAAACCCTCTAGTATTTGATCAATCTATTTCTTAGGATAGAACTAATTATCTTTTAGAGCAAGTCATTAAAAAGATGGATGATCGGAAAAAGAAGACTCGACCATAGGTTCCAAAATTTAGAGATGACTATTAAGTAGGTTCAAGAAAGGTAGTTTGCGAATGACACCATAGTTAGCAACCTGCAAGCCCAAATGTAATCTCAACCTTTCCAGGATCCAAAAGAAAATGTGAGTGTCAAAACACTTAATAGCGGGAAAGAGTTAGAGAAACCTAGGAAAAACATAAGGGTAGAGCCAAAATTAAAGGTCAAGGAATCGAACCTAACCAAAACAAAGATAACGCCTCTAATGCTAAGGAAATAGGTAATAAGAAAGATCTTTACAATCCTATCCAACCTTTTCCTAGTAGATTGATAAGCACAACTCCTAAGATAGACGAGCCAATTGAAGATATCATGGAAATATTTAGGAAGGCAAAAACAAAGATATGTTGGAAACAATTAGGAAGGTAGCAATTAACATTTCTCTCTTCTATGCCATCAAGAAAGAACCTCGTTATAATAAGTTCCTAAAAGAGCTATTCACAAACAAATTAAAATTGAAAAGGAACAAAAAGATAAGTGTGGGGGAGAATACATCTGTTGTTTTCCAAAAGAAATTTTTCGCTAATTGCAAGTGTGCAGGAGACCAAATATGTTTAGATGTGTCGAGCCATAGATGGTAAACAAAGGCGCTAGTTGGGAGGCAACCCAACATTTTTTAGGGAAGTTTCTATAATTTTTGCTTTATTTTTATTTTACATGCATTAGGACAATGCATGAAATAAGTGTGGAGTGCCTCCTACATTTTAATTTTATGAATTCATCTTTTTAGCTCTTTTTTGAAAAAAAAAAAATTAGTGTCTTTCTTATGAAGAAATTCATGAACTTGAATATATGCTAGGCTAACTTGCTTAAATTTTTCTGTTTATAATTTTTTCCCTTTATAAGGGAGAAATTTGAGCATGTTAATTGTCATTCGGAGTTGCTTGAGTTGATCCTCATATATTTCTTCAATTAGTGACGATGATAATTTTTTATTTTTATTTGATGATGTTATATGATCATGATAGAGGAAATAAATTAACTTAAATCGTTCACCTAGACTACTAAATTTTGCAGAATAACTCATTGAAAATTTTATTTTTCTTGTCTTACCTATTAAAGTTTAGAATATATTGATTTACCCACACGAGTTGGTTCGAGTGGTACGACACTTGTTCTTCTTAAAGGGCTTGTGTATGGAAAAGACCTTTGTTGGAATAGTTAACATCATTAAGGGCCGTTTACAACTCGAAACATGCCAACAACAACAAAAAAAGGAAAATGTTAGTTTACCAACATGGGACGAAGTTAGTGGCTCGGCACCATTTCCCCTTAAGTTTAGGTCTCAAGCCGAGCCTTTATGAATGGAGTAACCTATGCAGGGAAAGTCATGCCTCTTTTGGGCCGATCAATGGCTCGAACCTTACTAACAGAAAAAAATAAATATTAAAATGTTAACTCCAAAACCTCTATTTGGGTGAGTGCAAGACAGGGAGTGTTATATTTTTAAGACCCTATATGGGCCTCGAATATGTGCTTGAATGGAGTTAGAAAAAAATGAAAAAAAGAGAAAAAGAAAATAAGTTGAAATAAAAGTTTGCAAGAAAAGTTTATTATCAATTTTTAGTGAGTTATCTCGCTGATTCAACTTCTCTATAACCATACTTCACCTTCGTTTTTCTTATCTTAAAACTTTTTAGACCTCTTAACCGTTAGATACATGTTTGAATAAGATGGATAATTTTTTATTGTTACTTAATTAAAAGAGATATTGTGAGGCTGATTAATAAACTCTCTTATGACAATGCACTCGTTTAGTTTTTCACTTGTTTAGGAAAGACAACTTTTAATGAAACAATTTTTGAAGCAAGACAAACCTAGTGTATGAGAAAATATAATTTTAGGTCGAGTTTTTTATTTTTTTGCACGAGGACATCCAAGGTCTAAGTGTGGAGAAATTTGATAAGTCGTAAATTATGCATATGTTTAGTAGTTATTTAGTTTATGTTATATGGTTTATTTTATCTAAATTATTCCATTTTGTCTATTTTTAGGTAATAATCGAACAAATTACTAGGTGTTAAATGATGTTTTTCTAATACGTAATGCTCTAATTTGATTGAATTCTTGTTATCAACATTAGTAGGGTTATATTAGGGTTAGGCTAAAGTAAACTAATAACTAAGGAAAACGGGGAAGATCCACTAGTGGTTGTCTTCTACATTTTAACTTATGGGTAGATCAATTTGTGTGTTAATGATAAATATTAATTTATATGGTGGATATAGATTATACTAAGTGTTTTTATAAATTTGGTATTTTTGATAATTTTTATTTGCTTTTTAATTTAGTTATTTCCTTTAGTTTGTCAATTTTTATTTATTAATTTATAGTTTTTATTATTAATTTTGTTATCTCCCGCCTTTTAAATATCAGTATTTAAGGTTAGTTTTAGTAACTTTATTTAAATTTTGAGTCTTTAAATATTTTAATTTTTAGATTATTTTTCTGTCACTTTTTGTTATTTTTGAGACAATCCATTAGAAATTAGGTAAAAAATAGTTTCTTTTATTATTTTTCAGGTTTTATGTGTTTTTAGGGTTTAGATAGAGTCCTAGTTTGATGTGATTAAATTTTTAAATTTTTGAATTTGATTTAATACTTTTTCAGATTTAATTCTTGAAATTAATTACTGTAAATTTTTAGTTGAATAAATTTGTAATTTCTGTTTTAAATTTTATTTTTATATTTTTAGGGTCTGGTTAGGTCTAGAAAATTAGTGGTAATAATCTTGATAATTTTTTTATTTACTTCCGTAATTATTTTAGAGCACTTTATTATTTATTTAATTTTCTATTTTAGAATCTATTTATCTATCGCTTTAGTTTTCTATTTTAATATTCTAAAAAATATTAAAAAACTATTTCTGAGTTATTAGAATTTTTATATTCAGTATAATTTATTTATTTAGTATTTAGGAAATTTTACATTATTTTAGTTATTAATTTATATTTTATGTTTTGTTTTAAAGAATAGTAAATTTAATTAGATTAAAGCTTGCATATTATTATATATTTCTTTGTGGATTGGATCCCTACTTCCCTATGCTATATTGTTAATTATAAACCTAAGTAGTGGTTTAATTTGTAACAGTACAACAAGTTAGCATCCTTCGAGAAGCCTAAACTGGACAAAATGGCAAAATGAAAAGGAGTTACGGTCATTTCCCGAAGGGAAGGTGGAAAGTGTTGATGGTATCCCAAAAGCGCTCACTAATGGCCCTAATGAGATCCCACTCTCTTTTATCACAAATATGGTTTAAAGCATGAAAGAGAGAGCCAAACATAGCATTGTGCATGACATTTTCAAGAGGATACTTCATCTTTCTACATGTCTCCATAAATTTAGGTATGGCTCCACTACTCCGAATCGAGCCCTTCTACAAGGCAAAAATCCAACAAGATATTTTAGTGGAAGAACTACTCTAAATGAGCAAACGAAGAAATTTAAGCCAACCAGCTTACCAAAAGAGTAATGGCGAGTGAAGAAACATGATTTTCAGCCTCCACTAAGAGGTCGCTTGGACTCCATTTGTCAAGAGGGCGCCATTCCGGTTCAAGTAAGTTATCTTGGATAAGTTTTTCAGCTCTTGACCTCCCGATAGGATGAGCCTTTCTCCTAGACGTTTTAAAGAAAAGACTTTGGAAACCAACTAGTTTTCAAGAAGAGCAAAGTAAGCATGCACAAGAGCAAGATAAGAAATGCAAGAGAGGAGCAACTTTACAAAGTGAACAAACCAACCACCCCTTTTATAGACCCATTCGGTTAAGCTAGCAAAACATATAAGACAAGAGTCAAAAAAGGCAAAGGAGAACCAAGGGAATCCGACACCACATGCAGGGGCCAGGCCCGCCAAAGGCTGGTTGTCGCCGACCACGAGGCATGGTCGTGTCCCTTCAATGGCAGCTTTGTAGCCCTAGCAGGTGGCCTAGCTTGTGAAGTCCCATCAGCCATGGCATGTTACTCTTTGGCATTATACGCATGCAAGTGGGAATTCCTGGACCCACCAAATTAGCTTTATTCAAATCAGATTTTCAATCTGCTTTTGATTGAATTATTCAAGTAAAACACTAAAGTTTCGTCAATTTGATTATCCATTAACAAGCACATTAGTACAACAGATTATTACGCCAATCTTCAAATCAAACATGATCGAAGTTTCAGCGCCATAATCCACCAAGCTTTAGGCTCGATCAAGCTAAGCTTAGGACTAGCTTGCCATAGTTTAAAACACATGCATCGCAATCAAGTCCAAGCCCCCATCTTAGAGTTCATGTTCATAAACAGACTAATTCCGGATATTATAATCGGTATTAAAATCACCGCACATGATCGAGGTAAGTAACCTTTAGTGTCTACTTTAACTCTTCATCTTTCGAGACTTAGTCAAAGTGGGGGCTAACTATAGACACCTAAAAAGTGTCGTCCGTTATCTCCTTTAATTATATATCCTATATTGTGGGCCCGATGATGAAATCCCGAGTCCCATTTGAGGATTTGGATCACGGACTGCATTTGATTGGTGCGACAAAAGCCGATAAACCACAAAGAACCCCGAGCATCAAATAAATAGCCTTTCGCTTTGGATCGATCCAAAAATCCCCTTTTCCTTCGGACGAGTCCAAGCTCGGGCCTAGCCTCCAGAGACAATGGAGTCTAATGCCGTGTATCGTAAAATTCTAAGCTTAGAATTCTGCATTTCACGTTTTTTCAACCAAACATGGAGCTGAAGACCTCAAGACAAGCATTAGATGTTGCATTTCATGATCACGAGCATCAAAGTGTCGCGTTTAAGCTCGAAACAGTCCACATAAGACTAGGAGTCGTTCCCTCAAAACGACGTCGTGTCCGGTGCCCCCTACCCTAGATTTCATGAGTGAAGCGCAGCGACTTCGCCTAGAGACTCCTTTTGTGGAACGCTAGGGCACGAAACCCTAGGCATACCGGGTGGCCGGCGCCCGGCCGAATTCTATCCGGTTTTATCCTATTCTATCTCGCTTCAATCTTCCGATTTAATGGCCCGATTGTTTCTTAGCAACAACTTTGGATGGCTGGCCAAGAGCAACCCTAGGTCATTTGTGACCTCGGTCTCTCCCTATAAATAGAGAGCCTTGGCTCTCATTTCAACATGGCTTTCTCCTATGCGTTATGTCTGTAAAAAGATAACTATAAATAGCCTCTCCCGTAAACATTATTCCGGTTAAAAGTAACCTCAAACATTCCTCTTTTCTAAACATCGTCGCTGAATCTTTACAAAGAGCTAACGAATATTCAATTATTCCAATCTTTGGGCATCTGTTGAGCTGATCTCTTCCTACTCCTTACAAACCGACCTTTTCAAAATTCATCAAAAAGCCCCATTTTCTTTAATTCACCGATGTCGCATCAGGAGGTCCAAGTACGGAGATCCGGATCAACAGGTGGGACATCCTTAAGGCACCCACTCAACCTTTAAACAGCTTCTTTATTTATTTATGATTTATTTATCGCTTTCGTATTGTGGATCAATGATGTATCGCTTTTAATTCCTCGCCACCCAATGTAACCTTTAATGTTTTCACTTTCTTTTCTTTCTCACTTTTCTTTTCTTTTCTTTTTTCTTTTCCTTTACCGCTTTCCTTTATTTGTTTTTATTTCTTTTCACCCATGTTTGGTTGCTTTTAATTTCGCTTAGCATGTTGTGTGCTTGTGTTTAGTACGTCATTTAAATTGCTACTCAAATTAGTAAAGGAAGAGAGAGCCAAACACAGACATTGTGCATGACATCTTCAAGAGGATAATTCATCTTTCTACATGTCTCCATAAATTTAGGTATGGCTCCACTACTCCGAATCAAGCCCTTCTACAAGACAAAAATCCAACAAGATTTTTTAGTGGAAGAACTACTCTAAATGAGCAAACGAAGAAATTTAAGCCAACTAGCTTACCGAATGAGTAATGGTGAGTGAAGAAACATGATTCTCAACCTCCACTAAGAGGTTGCTTGGACTCCATTCATTATGAGGGCACGATTCCCGTTCAAGGAAGTTATCTTGGACAAGTTTTTCATCTCTTGACCTCCGAGTAGAATGAGCCTTTCTCCTAAACATTTTGAAGAAAAGACTTTGGAAACCAACTAGTTTTGAAGAAAAGCAAACCATGCACGCATAATAGAAAGATAAGAAGTGCAAGAAAGGAGCAAGCGTGCAAAGTAAACACAGCAAGCACCCCTTTTATAGACCCATTCAGTCAAGCCAGGCAAGCATACAAGACAAGAGTCAAAAAAGGCAAAGGAGATCAAGGTAATCCGGTAGAGCAAGCCGAGGGCCAAGCTTACCAAAGGCTGGCCGTCGCCGGCCACGATGTGTGGTGGTGTCCCTTCAACGGCAACTTTGCAGCCCTAATAGGTGGCCTAGCTTTTGAAGTTCCATCAGCCGTGGCATGTGACTCTTTGGCATTATATGCATGCAAGTGGGAACTCCTGGACCTGCCAAATTAGCTTTATTCGGATCAAATTTGCAATTTATTTTTGATTGAGTTATTCAAGTAAAACACTAAAGTTTCGTCAATTTGATTATCCATTAACAAGCACAATAGTACAACAGATTATCACGCCAAGCTTCGGATCTAGCATGATCGAAGTTTCAGTGCCACAATCCACCAAGCTTTAGGCTCCGATCAAGCCAAGCTTAAGACTAGCTTGCCGGACTTTAAAACACACGCATCACAATCAAGTCCAAGCCCCCATCTTAGAGTTCATGTTCATAAATAGCTAATTCCGGATATTATAATCGGTATTAAAATCACCGCATATGATCGGGGTAAGTATCCTTTAATGTCTAGTTGAACTCTTCATATTTCGGACTCGATCAAAGTGGGGGCTAACTGTAGACACCTAAAAGTGTCGTCCCTTATCTCCTTTAATTCTATATTCTATATTGTGGGCCCGATGATGAAATCTCGAGTCCTATTTGAGGATTTGGATCACGGATTGAATTTGATTGGTGTGACGGAAGCCGATAAACCACAAAAATGCCCTAGCACCAAATAAATATTCTTTTGCTTTGGATCGATCCAAAACCCCTTTTCCTTCGAAACGGTCCAAGTCGGGGCCTAGCTTCTTGAGACAACGGAGTAAAATGTCACGTCATCGGGAAATTCCAAGCTCGGAATTCTACATTTCACGTTTTATCCAATTAGACACGGACCTGAAGACCTTAAGACAAGCGTTCGACGTTGCATTTTCAAGCATTAAAATGCCGCGTTTTAGCTCCAAAACAGTCCATATGAGACTACGAGTCGTTCCCCTCAAAACGGTGGCTTGTCCGGCAATCCCTGCCCTGAATTTCTTGAGTGAAGCGTAATGTTTTGGCTTTAAGAGATCGGTTGATTAGATGCACAAAACCCTAGGCATGCCTAGGTGGCCATCGCCCGACCAGGATTCTAGCCGGTTTTATTATCCTATTCTATGCGGTTCAGTCTTCTAATTTAATGGCCCAATTTTTTCTTAGCAGCTTTGGACCTAGGTCTCTCCCTATAAATAAAGGGCATTGGCTCTCATTTCAATACGACTTTCTCCTATGTGTTATGCTGCACAAAACTAGCCACAATAGCCTATTCCTTCAACATTACTCTGCTGAAATGTAACCTCAAACATTCCTCTTTTCTAAACATCGCCGCTGAATCTTTGTAAAGAGCTAACGAATATTCAATTATTCTAATCTTTTGGCATCTAATCGGTTGATCTCTTCCCACTTCCTACAAACTTACCTTTTTAAAATTCATTAAAAAGTAGCATTTTCTTTAATTCACCGTTGTTGCATCAAAAGATCCAGATCCGAAGATCTAGATCAGCGGGTGGGACAACTTAAGGGCACCGGTTCGACCTTCGAATGATTCTTTATTTATTTTTGTTCTATTTATCGCTTTACGTATTGTGGATCAACAATGTATCACTTTTAATTCCTCTCAGCTCGATGTAACCTTTAAAGTTTTCGCTTTCTTTTCTTTCTCGCTTTTCCTTTATTTGTTTTTATTACTTTATGCCCATGTTTGGCTGCTTTTAATTTCTCTTATCATGTTGTGTGCTTGTGTTTAGTACGTTATTTAAATTTAGTACTCAAATTAGTAATGACCGTCTTCGGACGGGCAAAATGGAAAGGTTTTCCCTACATTTCGTACCCTTGCCTCCGAGTCCAATTCTCGGTTCTTAGATTGATGGAGTCATTTTAGCCTTTTTCGGTCTTAATTTTCCCATTCTAAGATCGAAATAGCAAATTTTAGTTTTCCCATACTAAAATTTTAGCCTAAAAACTTACTTGGCGAACTCCTTCTTTTGCTTTATTTCTATCTAAAATTGCATTTTGGTTTTGCTTGACTGCGGTATAGAATTTAGGGTTTCAAGATTTGCCTACCAGTGTGAAGGCCGTAGCTGATTCCTTCAGTCGTGACCCATGGGCGATGCCCCTAACCGCCGATTGGTGGCTTCGTCCAAGCACCGGATGGTCGATGGCCGTGGCTTCGGTCCACATTCGTGTTTTTACACCAATTTGGCCCTAAAGACTCGCGGCGAGATATGAATCTTTAATCTTTTTTATCTTTTTTAGTTAAGAAATAATATCCCGAGAATTCCGAAAATAATTGGTAGAATAAAATAATTAATAAAACGCCAATCAATTTAACTTAGTTAATCTTTAATTCAACTTAAAAAATTGAAAATCTTAATAAGAGATCAATCCCCACTTTCTAAAACTCATCTTTTAAAGCTGTTAATCAATTTCAAACCCCTTTAAAAAACCTCCAACAACGCCGAGGTTCGTGGGGAAGCTCGGTGCGGGTTCGCCGGCCATAGTTCCTACAAGTCACATCAGGTTGCGTGCCTCGATTAAGCGCTGATGGAAACAGTGAAACGCTACGTTTTGGCACAGTTGGAGGTGACCGACGCTGGCCTTAGCAGCTTTACAAAAATTAAAAGTTTCCATTTTTAGCGGGTTTCTATTTTCGACGAGGTTTCTATTTTGGCGGGTTTTATTTTTGGTCTCGGTTTGTGCTTACGGGTTGGGAGCCCGATCCAGGCTTTGTCTAACCAAAAGCAAATGGGTTTGTGGGTCGGCCAAAGTAAAGAAACCTGCATTTTCCGGTACTAAGGTGTTCTTTGTATTTTATTGGCTTCCATAACGCCAATCAAACTCGGACCGTGATCCGAATCCGCAAACAGGAGTAGGATTTCATCACCGGGCTAAAAAATAAAATAAATTGAAAAGGGACGACACTTTTAGGTGTCTACAATTAGCATGCACTTTGACCGAGTCTAAAAGACAAAGGTCAAAGTAGACACTAAAGGGTACTTACCTGTTTTTTTTTTTTCGGATGTCGATTGAATCAATGCGTATGGAATTAGTTGTTTTTTGACTTGAACTCTAATAGGGTAGCTTGGAATTGACTAATGGAGTCCGAAGTCCGGGTTATCGATCCCTAAATTTTGCTACTTAAAGTCCTGAAGCTCGAATTGGTGTGCCTAAACTTGATCACGTACTCAGCTCGAAGCTTGGCGGGAGCTTGAACTTGACTCGAGTAAGTACAGTCTCAAGTCCAAGTAGGGTGCCTAAACTTGACCACTTTTTGGATCCGAAGTTCAGCAAAATACCCTTAGCTTGGCTCGATCAATATACTCGAAGCTCGGATGAAGCGCCTAAACTTAACCGTTTCTTGGACCGAAGCTTGGCTAAAATTTATGCACTTACAGTTTTGTTAGCTAATAATCGAATGTAATAGATTCAAGTGTTACCTGAAAATGATATGTAATCAAATCACGTTTCAAATGTGCTTCCTCGACATGGCCATGGGGAGGTCCTGAAGTCTTAGCTTGGTGTTTGAACCTTGATCGCTATTGGGCCCGAAGTTTGATGGTGGGATGTTTAAACCTTGACCACGGTTAGGCCCGAAGCTCAACTAGAGTTGTCCGAACCTTATCCTTTGCTAAGTGTGGAGCTCGACGGGGATGTCCGAACATTAACCATTGTCGGGTGTAAAGCTCGACGAGTTGTTGAACCTTGACCACTACTAGGCCTCAAGCTTGACGAAGGGATGTGTGAACCTTGACCGTTCCTGGGTTTGAGACTCGACTAGGTGTCCGAACTTTGACCGCTGTTAGGTTTGAAGCTTGATGGGATTGTGTTAACCTTGACCACTATTAGGCCTAAAGCCCAACAAGGATGTCCGAACCTTGACTACTATTGGGCTTGAAGCTCGACGGAGATGAGGTCCGAACCTTGACCACCCTTAGACCTAAGAATCGATTGGGGTGTCGGAACCTTGACTGCTGTTGGGCCTCAAGCTCGACTTCTATCCATTTTTGTCGGAATAGGGACAGATACTTATCTTCATGTAGAAAGTTTTTCCTAGACTAGATCGTTGAATGACCTGAAATCTAGGGAAGGTTTGCTTACAAATCTTATGTTTAGTGGGTTTATGCGCCCCTTTCTAATTTGGAACTTTTTAGTTAGTGTGCTAATAGCTCTTTTGTAAGGTAGACGATTTGTGTCTTCCCTTGAGTATTCTTGGAGTTGTTGTATAACCTATTAGATCTCGAGCAACAACATTCTTCTTGGGTGCTTGTGTCTAGCTCCTCTTGAATGTTGGAGAATTGGCCGGGTTTGATGAAAACTCTTTGAAGGCGGTGATGCCATTGACCTTCCTAATGTTGACTTGATGGATGATGCTTGATTGAATAATTCTTTGTAGGGTGCTTTGTTATTAAGTTTTGTATTTGTAGGAGTTTGACTCACACAAAGGAGATGAATGCAAGACTCTATTATAAGAATAAATGCATTCTTTTATTAAAATGATGCGAAAAGTTTAAAAAGACAAAGACAAAATTTCACTTTAGCCCCCTCCCCAAATTAGAGCACAAAAACATATCTCTTCAACTGCGACGTACTACTATTGGCGGTGAACCATGAACATGATGGTTTGGTGCTAGATGAAAATAGCATGCTACTTGATTGACTTCGTTATTCCGAGTATGGAAAAAGGTGGCTTTACTTTTGGGAATCGGAAATAAGAATTTAAAACAAGATTAGGATTGTGGCCGAACTTCATGGGCTTCCTATGTATTCACTATAGCGGAAATCGGGCCTTTATAGTTCAAAAAGGAAGGGTATTGATTTGTTTTTTCTTTTTTGCAACAAGAAAAAGAAATAGACCTAGAATAGATCTCAAAAGGGAAATGTGCACTTTATTGGCATCCTAAAGAGTGACGGGCTCATTGGATGATCTTCTAATTGGTTGAAGCCTTAGTGGATGCCTGCTCCACTTCTATAAGCAAACCAACATCTCTTAGTGTTTTGAAATCCATGAATGGCAAGAACTTCAACTGTTGATGATAGGCAAGTTTCAAGTTTTTGATGATGAGCCTAACTCGATCCTTTTTAGAAGGTCGATCCGCCATATGGGCAGCTTTTGCCCTCTAATGAGTAAGGAAGTTGATGAAGGTCTCCTCTTCTCCTTGCTTGATCAACTCTAAGTCTCGAAGAGTGTCGGGTGGATCAGTATTGTAGGAGTATTAGTGTAAGAACTCCTTGCAAAGATCCTACTAGTTTGTGATCTTGTGTAGGTCGATAATATTATACCACTTTATGACGTCTTTGTCAAATGTCCATGGGAAGATGACATGGTATATGTCCTCCGATACATGCTTTAAAGTCATTGCCCCTATAAAGTTCCTCAAGTGGTGATGAGGATTTTCGAGTCCTATGGAACTTGATGTCGGGCATGGTGAATTCTAGGGGTAATTTGCCTTTAGGGATTGAACCGAACCCCGGGCCGGATAGTAGTCATTGAACATTAATGATTCCCACAACAGACATCTCGATTCGATCTATTCGTGGATCGGATTGAGGATTGGACTAAGGCTTAGGTTGAGGTTGAGGGTTTGATTCCTCTCCGTCCCTTGTTACTTCAATCTTGTTATCCTAGGCCTCAATCTAGCTTCTATTTTTGCACCGGACTCTTTTAACAAGGTCATCATAGGAGTTTTCTTTGGGTTGTTGGCCATTTTTGGAGGAAGGTTGCACTTTGTCCGTGGGCTGTGTACTAGTGTTACCAGTAAAGGTGTTGGACGTATTTGTGTGGTACGTGCTGGTATGGGACGTATCGGTGTTGATCCTACCAGTGTTGAAGTAGAATTCTTATTTTCTAGCCAGTTCGTGCTAGGATTCCCAATTTGAGTAGGATTCCCTATCATGTATCCCAAAAGAGTAAGTGCTCGGGATTGGTTCGTGGAAAATTTTAGGGAGATAGGGCTTAAGTGCTTGACCCAAGGAATGACTCGACCCCTAAGAAAAGAAAATGGTATGCTCTTTTACTTTCCAATGCACATGAAGAATGCAATCTAACCACAATGAAATACGGTGATGCAAATAAAATCCCTTAGATTTGGATAAATTTTATTTGGCTAAATGTAGACAAAGAGTCACCTAATTAGAGATGAATTTGACTTGGATAAATGCAAATGAAAGACTCTCCTAATTAAAGATGAATTGAATTTTAGTTAATGCGAAAATGAAATGAATGGACTCACCTTAATTGAGATGATTTTTAATTTGGCTAATGCACAAAAGAACTCATCTAATTGAGATGAATTTAATTTTAACTAATGCAAAAATAAAATGAATGGACTGACCTTAATTAAGATGTTTTTTATTTTGGCTAATAAAATGAAATGAATTGAGATGATTTTAAAATTTGGCAAATGCAAAAATGGACTCACCTATTTGAGATTAATTTAAATTTTGCTAATGCAAATAAAAGACTCGCCTAATCGAGATGAATTTAAAATTTGGTTAATGCAAAATGGACTCACCTATTTTGAGATGAATTTAAAATTTGGCTAATGCAAAATAAACTCATCTTTTTTAAATGAATTTAAAATTTAGCTAATGCAAAATGGAATCACCTATTTGAGATGAATTTTAAAATTTGGTTAAATGAAAAAATATACCAACTTAAAATTTTATTATTTTATTTATTTTTGTACCCATGCAAGGATTATTTAGTGAATCGAGCTAAACTACTAAAGATTCAAGGAAGAGGATTAAATACTAAAAACAACCACATTCATACAAGCATGCAAATGAAGCAAGGGGTACAACCTAGAAAACCCGGGATCTATGGTAAAAGAGGGATAAATCTAGTTAGGATACATGGTGTCTCATAATCCGAGAATTTTGTCCTCCGCGGGGTGTACGACAAGAAAAGCATGAATTTTCGGTGCCTTTTGGTAAACCGAAAGAGTGTGCTATGAGGGAAGAGGTACCACCTCTATGACAATCAAGCCTAGTTGGGCACGTCTAGGTTGGCAATTCGAACCTTCTCTAAAAGATGTTCTTAAGGGTAAAGCCTAGTGGTTGAAATTAAAAGCAACTATATCCAAGGCTACCTAAATGGAACATGCCTAATGCAAAACACATTAAGAAAACTCACAACTCAAATTTTCAAGTCTAACCCTCTTAATAAGTGACACATCCTCAACGAAGTCGCCACTTGTAGGAACCTTGACCTGTTCCCCGAGAGGGAACTGGATTGGGACCGAGCTTCTCCATGAATGTAAGCTCTCTTTAGCTTTTGAAGATTCTTTTTGAAGATTGATTTTTGAAAGTAGGGGTGTGTCTCTTATTGAGATTTTCGATTTTTTAATTTTATTTAGGATAGTTTAAAGTAAAGTAGTGATTGGCGACTTTATTAATCATTTACTTTAGAAATTAATTTTAAAAGGTCTCGGGATATTATTTTAGAATTTAGAAAAATAGAAAAATTCAGATCTACTTCGCCATAAGGCTTTAGGGCCAAAAAGTTGAATAACACTGGTTTGAACCAAGAGCCAAGCTCGGCCACTAGCCGGCGCCAGCGAGAGCGAGAGCCGGCTCGACCGGTGTCCGGCGCCAACCATAGTCCGAGATTGAAAAAATCAATCTCGGTCCGTGGCCTTGGCTATCGGAAAATAAACTAATTTTGTCGATTTTAAATTTAGAAATGCCGAGATGCGATTAAAGAGAAATAAAATAAGAAAAGGGGAGTCGCTTGTCGGTTTAGAAATAAAAACTAATAAAAAGAAAAGAATACTCTTCCAATCTTAGTATGGGAGAACTAAGATTGCAAGAGTTTTAAAAATGACTCCATCGGTCTAGAATTGAGAATCTAGTGCTCGGGGTGAAGGTACGAAATGTAGGGATAAACCCTTCTATTTCGCATGTCAACAGATGACCTCTCCTAATTTAAGTTGTGAGTTTAAGAAATATGTTTCAAACAAGCACATAACATGTGAATATGGAAATTAAATCAATGAAAACATGCGAAGAAAGCAATAAATAGCAAATAAGAAACCAATAAAGAAACACAATAAAGGAAACCGAAAAGAAAAGCGAAAGAAATAAGAATTACAAGTTGGTGGGGAGGAATTCAAAACGATTACATCTTGCTCCACAAAACGGAAAGTGGTAAAATAACAAAATAAATAAAATCGTAGGGGATTGTAAACGGATTTGGAGCCCTAAGGTTGTCCCACTCGCTGATCTTAAATCACGAACCGGATTTGGAAGCATGACTGTGGGTGAACAAGATTGAAATAGACTATTTACGGAATTTGTGGAGGTAGATTAGTGTAGGAGAATGAAGAGATGCTTGGTGGAGTAGTGGTTAGCTGAAAAGAGCAAGGAGATCATAATACCGATGTGGCATTCAGTAGCTCTTAGCTAAATTTCAGCAGCATGTGGCATAGGAATGGCCATTGGTAAAATGAGGGTTAGTCCCTCTATTTACGAGGGAAAGATTAGGTCACAAAATGACCTCAAAGAACCATTTTAGCCGACGAAATTGACTGAACCGGGCCAAATATCCCGGAGAGGATAAAGGAAAAAATCGGATAAAATCCTTTTGAATCGAGAAACCAGTGGAGCGGGCCAATATGCGCTGCGCCTATCTCCAACGATGTCATATGAGTGTTTCGGGGTTCCGTGCTTGGACTCTAGGACTAAATGCAACGTTTTGGCAAGAAAATGCTAAAAACGCGGCGCCAGGTCAAACCAAGTGTCATACGATCGCTTCGGGTTCCGTGCCTCGGTTGGCGCCGAGGGAAACAGCGAAACACGGCATTTTTGCACAATTAGAGGTGACCGGCACCGACCTTGGCAGCTTTACAAAAATGAAAAGTTTCCATTTTTGGCGAGGTTTATATTTTCGACGAGGTTTTTATTTTTGGCGGGTTTTAATTTTGGTGTAGGTTTGGTCTTCCTAGTTGGGAGCCCGACCCGGGCTTGGTCCGGACGAAAGAAAATGGGTTTGTATGCCAACTTAAACCAAAGAAAGCTACTTTTGTGGTGCTAAGGGGTTCTTTGTGGTTTACCGGCTTCAGTTACGCCAATCGGACTCGATCGTGATCCCGATTTGCAAACAAGATTGAGATTTTATCACCGGGCTAACAAATAAAATAAATAGAAAAGGGATGGCACTTTTTAGGTGTCTACAGACTGGTTCCCCGAGCTTGACGTTTATCTCAATAGGGCTCCCAGCAACCCACGCCAGTTCCCAAAGGATACTAGGACACGCATGATTGTCTATTCAAGCGAGAAAAAGCAATGTGGGCCTAGAGAAACGCCCAACTTGTGCAACACATGCATCCATGAAATAAAAAAGACAATACTGATAAATATTCTTGGCTTTATCAAGAAATTCAGGTAGACTCCTAAATTTATTTACATTCGATCATTAACTAATAAAGACATTGGTGCAAAAATACTGTGTAAATAACCAATTTTCAAAGCTGGATGGATGATCAAGTTTAGGCCCTTATTCAAGCTACGGGTCTTTGATCAAGCCAAGTCTAGAAACTATATCACCAAAATCGGAATTCAAATCACAAGTCAAGATCACGACCATCGCCGGGGTTCAGGTCGGCTCAAGCGACAAATCTTTAATACCTACCTCCGCACCGGTCGACATTGAAAGCGACGTCAACAAAACATATAAGTATTTCTTGGTTCCTACTTTGACCTTCATCTTTTAGGCTCAATCAAATTAGGGACTAGTAGTAGACACCCAAAGAGTGCTACGGTTTTTAGCATTTTATGTTACTTATTTACTTGTGTTGCTTCGGTGATGAAAACATAGTCTCACATGTATGCTTGGGGTTAGATTGGATCAAGGCAACTGTCATTTTCCTTTTTATATCCCAAAAATCATAACTAACAGACAAGCCCACACCATGAATCTCACAACAACCTAAAAAACAGACCCAAGAGACCCACACCGATCCCTAACCTTAGCTTTAGATTGCACCTAAATCAGGCATGGATCCTCATACCACCAATCGACCTACATGGGTTCCGAGGCTAGGAAAATGCACCGTTTTGAGCTATTCAAATCTTGCACGTTTCCAGCTGATTTTTGTAGATGGGCTTTACTAATTCAAACTAAAATGAAGCTAAAAAGAAGAAACCATAAACCTAGACTATTACTGTAAATAGGCTCCACCATCCCTTCATCTCTAGGCACCATTCACATTGTAACACCCCCAATCACCATTACTTAATAATCCCCTCATTAGGGACTATTACGTAAGGTCGCAGCGGAAGGTAACGATCGAAGGCGCTACCGTCGTCCTAAAAATAGGACAAGGCTAAATAATTTGAAATAAAAATGAAATACGGTTTGGGCATCCATGGTTATATTTCAAAAATGCTTGTTAGGAGTAACTACTTATTACCCACGTAGCTAGGTCATCCCAAAACATAGGTTACTTGGTTTAGCAACGTAATATTTATACAACCTAGACTTTTGTCTAGTCCACAAACTAATATACGACGTACAATAATTCCCAAGGCCATACCTAACCACTGGTTGAAAGTAAAATCACTGTGAGCGTCTATGTACCTTCGATTTGCGAGTGTCACGTGGCTGGCTAGGGTTTGCCTTCGTCGGACTTAGTAAATGGTTGATTGTTCACCAATGCTCCTTCCTAAAGCAAAAACAAGTAAAATATTTGGAAGAGTGAGTCGAAACTCGGTACGAACATTCCTGCACTGTAAAATAACTTTGAAGAATATATTGATTGAGCGCGTGCATTTCAATTCATTTTAGTTTGAAATCGGGGGAGAAAATATAAGTAAAACTTGCTTGCTGGTTATTATCCGAAAGTGGAACCCCTTGATAATTGATACGATCGTTGAACAGGTGTCACCCTCCGGGCCGACTGATAACCCGAGTTGACGCCGCGCGCGGTATAATTGGCGGGCCTAAGTCCTTGGTAATTGATAATTGGGCGGGGACCACTTAATTAGGTGGCAAAACTTGCCTTGTAAATGATTCATTATTAATTGCATATATGAGAAATGTTGAGATTTGATGAAACATGTGAATTTTTGAAAGGTACAGGCAATGAACGTACTGAATTGAGAATATTTGTTTCTCCCCTTTTGCGAAATTTGAGTCACCGGCTATTCGGCAACGGAAGTGGCCTCGGTTACGTTTAAAATGGATTTCTAGGGTTAATAATGTTTTCTTGAGTTTTAATGCTTGAGTTTGTATAAGCTTTAACAATTTATTTCATTTCCTATATTCGTATGAAAATCGATTAAACTAATGTTTGTATTACTTAGCTTTATTGCGTTGATTCCGTTTCAACTATTGAATACAATTAAAGAAATTGATTAGGCTAACTAAATACTCGATTGTTTTGACGTAATTCAATTTGTTAGCTGACTTGGATTGAAAATGGTGTCTACATATATATAGATATACCTAACAAACTCTTATTCCTAATTTATTCCTTACCTCTCCCTTCCCTGCATTCAAGGCTCATAGTTAAGTAATCGGTTAATCCGTCAAGTGCCTTCCTATAGGAATGTTCCATAATCTAGTAAATTGCTCAAATTCATGCATACACCCTTTTGAGGTGATGAACATTATTCTCTCAACACAATTCACATTCACAACCCCAATTATTACAGCTCGTATTTCCTCACACCTATACACTTGTAAATTACCGAATTTCAACTTCCACATATGCATTCCCCTTCGTTTGCTCAATATAACCGTTCCTAACATATAACAAATCCATCAATTTACTCAATTCTATAATAAAACATCTCCCAAACTCATTCACTAATTCATAATCTCCCCATGAGAATCACATTCGTTCTCATTCATACACAACCAATCCATCAAAATGCCACAACTCGGTTATTCACACCAGTTCGGATTTTCCCCAAATTAATCCTTAAATTCACTCCACCACCATATTTCTAATCATATACTTCAATTTACAATTACAATTGTTCAAATAAATAATGAACTTGATAATTTAGGGTTTAGGGTTTTACCTTCGAATTCGTAGAGATGGAAGCCAAGAGCAAGAGCAGGGGCGGTGGTGGTGCGTGGCAGCTGCGCCGGCGACCATTGAGCAGGGGGACGGCGACCGGCTCCGCGGCCGCTGCGGCTGGTGGCTAGCTGTTAAGTGCCGCGGCTGGAGAGCAAGGGAACAGGGCCGCGCGGAAAGAGAGAGGGAAAGCGAGGGCGCGAGAGAGAGTGAGAGGGAAAGGGTGGCCGGCACCGGTCTTCTAGCCGGCGTCGGTCATGCTGGTGGCCGAAGGGGGTGACGCCAGCAAGAGAGGAGAAGCGAGAGGATGAGAAGCAGAGCACGCGAGGGAGAGAGAAAGCGATAGCGCGAGGGAGAGTGAGATGGGCGCCTTCGGCCGGCGTTGGTGGCGTCCGGTGGCCGGACTGTGCGACGGCAGCGAGGAAGGCGGTGAGGCGAGCAGAGGCGGGGGAGGCGGGGAAGCGAGAGGAAGCGGGGAATCACGACCGAAGTCCCGATTTGTTTGGGTCTTAACCGCCTTTCTCTTCTTTTTTTTTTTTGTAAAATTCCGGAAAAATCCGTTTCGGATTTTTCTTTCAAAAAATCTAAAAATTTTATTTTTATTTATTTAATTTATTTATTTTGTTTTCTTTTATTGTTACTTTTAATTTTGTTTTAATAACGATGTTCACAAATTATAATCTTACTATGAGATTTTTATTAGGGCCACTTCGTCGCCTTAGCTACATAACACACGAGATAAAAATAGTTTAAATATAAGATACCGAATTGAAGTGGACGCGCTCGATCATATAAATCTTGTAATTAATAAAATAAATAATATGATTTAAAATAAATGATGTGATTTAGGGTCGGGCTGTTACACACATAAATACTCGCCCTCATTCTACTCAATCCTCACTCCGATTTCTCGTTATACTCTCTCCTATCTCAAAAGGCTTCAATAAGAAGAAAACTTACTTCCTTATATCTCTCATTTCTTTGTCATTACGCTTCCGAGATTTAATCAAGCCTAGAAGATGGAAAGGTTGGCCTACCCGAGGGCACAAGATATAGACATTCAAGTTTCTTTTCATGTACTTTATTGGTTTCTTTCATTTTTGTTATCTAATTCTCATATTCTGGTTCTAGAAGATGTAATTTCATTTTCTTTCCTCCTCATCCGATGTAATAGTTTAGATTTACTCGCTTTCTTTATCACTTTACTAGCATGCTTTGTTTGATTTTAATTTCTACACTAGCGTGATGTATGTTTCATCTTGTTTTTAATACAATTTAAATTTCCCATTTTAATTAGTCAAGGCGGTTTTTTAAACGGGAATGAAGGTTAGCTCTTCGAGAGGTTAAGTCACCATAGAAGGGGGTGAATAGGGTGATGGAAGATTTTTATGAATTAGCAAATAAAGCTGCACAAGAATGACTAAGAAAACAATTTTGAGTCTAGATTGAATTCGTAAAGAGCAAAACATAGAAAGTACGTGGAAACACTCTTGGATAGAAAACAACGGACATTACTAATCCAAGCACCAAGTCAAATTCACTATTTTGAATCCACAAAATACAAGGACTGACCCTTTTCAAAATTGCTCCCTTAGGCAATTCACTTACAAGTTTTTCCTATACTTTGAAATTTCCTTATCTCGATCTAGTACTTTCTAACCGAGGTAACCTTTACAGTCAGGGAACAAGCTGAGCTGAGTTGACCCTTACAGCTCAGTCAAGGGACTTAGTAGAGAACAGAAATAATAGAAGTGATTACAAGACTTGCTCTTTGCAACTCATAAAGTATAAACTTATGAACTACGAGTTGTAAGCTAGAAGATTGAGTAAGGGTAAATTATATTCGGTTCCAGCAATCTTCAAGTGTTGTAAGAAGGCTTCTATTTACTCAACGAGTGCAGAGTAACCATTGAGACTTGTTCGGACTTATGAGCTTCATCGGCCGTTGTAACGGCTAGTCCGAGTCACTCGGAAAAAGAACCGTTGTAAGATAAACTTTGTGCTTTAGTCCTTAGCTTGAAAAGTAGTCCATTCCACTGGTTGTAACTCAATTTTGGGGTGGAAACAATCAACCCCGACACTCGTATCCGAGCGTTGTCTAGAAAAGGTGTTTTTCTATGTGCTTGGTGTTTAACGGTTAGAAGCCGGTTGCTCTTATTTTTCGAAATAAGATTAAAATACTTTGATCAACCTGCAAAAGAAAATTAAGGTGGTACTCAAAGTATAAAAATACTCTGGTCCAAGATTAGGCAAAGATAATAACTAATAAAAAAATTAAGTGATAAAATATCTTTAGCCTCGAAAGAATGAAATTTTCTAAATCTAATATTAATTAGGTTCAAATTCCATCTTGAGTCAATTTTCTAAATGATCAAGTAATTAAGATTGAATAATCAAAATGCATAAACTTGATCAAGTAGATAATTTCATTCAATAAACTCGACTTAAAGAGGAAATAACGAAGTAATTCATTTTCGGTTAGAACATTAAGTCGAGTGCTCAAAATATGAAGTGTTTGTGAAATTATTTACTCATGTCATCTTTTTGAGTTGTGTCCGAGTAGGTTAGAAACCCAGTTAAATGAGTTATACTTGAATAGATGGTTTTTGAGTGGGTCGGATAGAGTTGAAAACTTAAAGTTGAACTTCTTAAATACTTAGAATGTCTTGAAATCAAAACCATGGAGAGAGAGAGAGATTATACCTAAGTCTTCGTGGAAGAATGAGGAGCAACCCTTTTCATTTTGTACCTTCACTCCCAAACATTGAATCATTGGTTTAGGCCAATTGAGTCATTTTAGAACATCTTTCATGATTTATGTTTTTTGTCTCTTTCGGTTGTCTCTTCGTTAAGGCTCAAATTAGGAAAGTAGATTTTATTTTATTAGTTTTTATTCAAAACCGACGGTGACTTTTGTTTTTAATCTCCTTTATTCTGAATAGTGTATCTCGGTTTTTCCATAAACTTATACTGTTTTCAAACAGAACCGCAACGTAGACCTTTTGACCAGGATCGCTCTGCGCAGTCCGGGCTAGAAGTCCATGTCGGTCTCCTACCATGTGTAACCCGCGCGAGTTTCCAAGGCGGGATGTCGGCTCGACTCTCGGCCCAAACAGACTTCTTGCTATGATATGTCCCAAATAATTTTATTTTTTTATGTTGCTTATCCTGAGAATTTCTAAAATACTTTTAAAAGTAAAAATAATTTCTAAAACAACCAGCCAACTTAAAAAATCATAACCTTAATTCCTAGTCTCTAACTGTACCCTTTCTTAATTTCTCTTACTTAAAAATTCATAGCCAACTTAAAATTGGTTTTTTAATTTCTTTAATTGTACCCTTTCTTTTGTTTAGCCACCGAAAACTAATATACAAATTGGTAGATTTATACATTTTTAAAAAATTTATGCTTGTTCACAATAGAAAACCTTATTGTATTACCTAAAATTGCATTTTGAATACATACATATATGCACAATATAATTTATATAAAGTATAAGAATTTTATAAGTTGAAGAATTACAATTCTTCTTCTACGATAGATCTTGGAATTTAAAAAAGGACAAAATCTAACTAGTACGCCATAGTTGTATTCTTGTAAAATTTGCATTTTTCTTCCTTCTATAATCTGCAAAACATTCGAGGAAATAATAACAAAATACATGTAAACTTCCCAAAGGCTTTAGATGTCAATTTCTTTTATTCACTTACGTACTTCTCGTTTTAAGAAGGATGAATATAAAAAAGAATTCAATGTGTTCTATCCCTAAAACTATGTGAGGAGGAAGATAAGAAGCATAATAAAAATCGAGATCTTCTAAACACATATTTTAAAAATATTAATGTCTAAAAATAAAAGAAAAAATTAAAGGATAAATTAGCTTTTAAAAGAAAAGAGGGCCAAAAAGTTTCACACAAAAAAGAAAAACAAAAGCCCAAATAATAGTAGGAGGAAGGCCATTTACCTCAACTCCTATCACATACCACCCTTATGTAAAGTTAGTTAGATCTAAACTTTTTATTGAAAAAAATCAAACATTTTTATATATAAAAAAACATAATATCATAATTTTCCATATGAAATTTAAAACTTTAAATTAAAAAATTTCGAATAAAAAATTTTAAAATTCCAATTTTAGATCCAAAATCAAACATACAAAAATTAATCTGATCTCTTTCTTCGTCGTCATGTTCAATAATACCGCACATTTTGTTGGATTGTTCCACCCATCTTTGCCTCATCCTATTCCTTACCATCGATGGTGGGTGCGGGCTTGAGAGAGAGATCTTAGAGTTTAAGGTGGCAAAATTATTTAGGGTATTAGAGAAAGAAGAAGATGGTGAGTAGGGATGGAAATAGGACATGTTTGGGTCCAGTGGAGTCATACCTACACCTATATTCACTTTCGAATATTGTACCCATACTTATATCTACACCACTGAATTTTCAAAACCTATATCTTACTTGCACCCATTAGGTTTTTTCCGGTTTGCAGGGTTTATTTAGCTTGAACGTGATAAGAAAAAAAATACCCACATCGACTTATGAGAATCATCATGATATTTTGTCCAATGACAATGAAGACATTTTACTTGTAGGAGAATTGTAATTTAGTTATGAAGTGTGTAAGTCTTTTTCTATGCATTCTCATATGATAATTGACATGTGCATCGGTTATATAAATGAAAATTATCACATTAAAATAAACCAAGTATGGGTAAGGTGCGGGTGCGAGTAAGGGTAAGGGTGTGGGTGTGGGGCGGGTGAACCCAGTACCTAAGTTATTTCGCCACCGCCCCATACCCAATTTTTTTCACTTTTTCGCACTCAAACTTCTTATAAATAGGGAGAGTTCCAATCGATTTTTTCAAGTTCGGGCCACCATTGGGCTGTTGAGGGGAATAAAGCACTTGGGAAAAGAGAGCAGTTATGGAGGGTGAAGAAAAAGAACAAAATTATACTTATATATGGGTCGACTACGGTTTGCTTGGCTTTAGTTGACACTAAATTTTTTAGACCAAAAAATTCGATCTCTAATTGAGATGAGCCCAATAATTGGACTTCAATTTTGATCACTATTGAGTCGAGTTACTGTTGATCTCTAAATTTGGTTTATAATAGAGTCAATTCCTTTATTTAGTCTTTAATTTGGTCTCAAAATAATAGTCTTTTAGTCTCTTATTTGTGTCTCTAATTTACATTGGAGACTATATTTTTCATTCATTTTCAAATTTTCGGTCTCAAATGAGGCGGATTCTTATAGTAATTCTAACGATATTAACTTGATAGTTATAAAGAAAAGTTATGCTTTCATAATATTAGATCCCAGTTTTAGTTTTTTTTTTTTTTTTTTTTACGATAATAGATTCAGGACATTAGCTCTGTTATTGTTTAGGATAATAGTTTTTTAGATATATGATCAATATATTACATTATGTATTCCTTATTAAATTTTTATGCTGTAAAAATTCCTTCTAACATATACACTTGGATGTAAAATACTCCTTTTGGTTTACTTGGCCACTCATTTGTCCCATGTTCCACTCCAATTTGGAGGAACCAAATACCAGAAAACAAGAGTGGACATTTTCATAAGAATTCTTCTTATTTCCTATTTTTTCAGTTGACATTTTATTTTTTCAGAAAAAATTGTTCCTTTCAAATATTTAAGAGTGAGTAAAAGAAGGTTATTGTGACATTGTTGTCATTTTATGATCAGATAGAAAATTACGCAAATGCTCAATATAAAAATCATGATATCAATTCACATGTTTTTTGTTGGGCGTGTGGAGCTTAATGGGTGCTTTGGTCTTGAAAAATTGTGTTACAGGACAAAGAACGTCGAGCACCAGTCAAGTACATGGAAAACGGGCGTGCTGAACGAAAAGGTGAAGAGTCGCGTGGGCAGCAGCAAACACGGGTTGCCCGTGTCGGTAGACACAACCCGTGTTGGCTGCATGGGGTGCCTATATTAGTAGGCAAGGCCCGTTCGGCTACCCAGCTTCGAGCTCTTCGGTTTTTAGCCATTTTTCTACGGTTATTTTGAGTTTATTGCCCGGTTAATGCATGTATTTACTCAGTAATGGCTATATAATTCTGTATAATCCTCCATTGTTGTATAAGAGTAGTGAATTGCAAGGTGTAAGCTAGGATAAGCTTAAGTTAAAATTGAAGGTTTGCTCTTGGAGAGTCTAAGTCAGCCTAGAGGGGGTGAATATGGTGATGAAGAAAATTAAACAATTTTTGCACCAATACAAGCTAAAATTAGATTCCGAGTCTAGAATGGACTCGAAAGGGAATAACACAGATATACATGAAAACCCTCCCGGGTAGAAAACCACGAACAGTATAATCCAAACACCAATTCAAATCCACTATTTTGAATCCACAAAATATAAAGGATTGACTCAACCAGAATTGCTCCCTTAAACAATTCCTTACAATGTTTTCCTAGATTCAAAAGTTCCCTTATCCGATTTAGTACTTCCTGACCGAGGTAACCTTTACAATTAGGGACAACTAAGCTGAGTTAACCTTTATAGCTCGAGTCAAGGGAGTTACTAAGAAAGTAAGAGAAGTATGTAATTGATTACAAGACTTTCCTCACAACTCGAGAGAATATTAAATATAAAATTGGAGTTGTAAGAAGAAGATTGAGTTAGAATGAATCCAATAATAGGTTCAACAATAATTCCGGCAATCTTCAAGTCTTTCAAAGTGGCTTCTATTTACCGACACCCAGGCAGAGTGACCGTTAAGGCTTGTTTTTGGACTGAAGTCTTCACTAGCCGTTGTAACGGCTATTCCGAGTCACTCGGAAAAGATCCGTTGGGATGTGAACGTTGTGCAACGGCTTTTGGCTCCAAAAGATGGTCCAATCACTAGGTGGTGACTCGAAAACTATGGTGGAAACCATTAGGCTTAGAGTTGGAGTTTTCCATTTTTTAAAACAAACAACCCCGGCACGGTGTCCGAGCCTTGTCTAGAAGTAACTAAAAATTATCTCGCTGGTGGTTAACTATTAGAAGCCAATTGCTTTTGAAATTCGAAAAAATAGATTAGTCTCGTTTGAATAACCTACAAAAGCAAACCACATTGGTTCTCAAAGTATAAAATACTTTGGTCCAAAATTAGACATAAATAATAATTAAATCGAGTAATTAAATACTTAATTATCTTTAGCCTAGAAGAATGGTATTTTCTGAGTCTAATATTTAATATACTCAAATTCTATCTTGAGTCAATCCTAAAAATGATCCAATTAGAAAGAGGAAAAATATGAAAGTCTAAGAACTTGATTAGGTCCAATAACTCTCAAGGAAATAAATTGACTTAAAATAAAGAAGTAATGTTGTAATTTACTTTGCATTGAAATACAAAGTCGGTGCTCATAATAAAAGCATTAGAGAAATTATTTGAGCATGCTATGGTTGTGAGTGATGTCCGAGTGAGTAAGAAACACCGAGTGTAGGACACATGTAATAAAGCGCTTTTGAGTCGATCGGAATAGAATAAAAACTTAGATAGGAGTTTTTATAAGACGTAGAATGACTTAGAATCAAAACCTAAGAGAGATAAAGATTTATACATGAGTCTTCAAAAATTCCTTATAAACTACTTGAAATCTATTGCATCGATTCGTGATTTTTTCCGCTTTGAGTTTTTTCACTTTAAAAATCCCGTGTCTCACTTTCGTTATTTCTTTTGTTCAAGTTTATTTGTTTGAGTGAGGTTCCCGATCCTAACACTTTTTATGGAAGTTTACATCCATGTGCTAATTGAAGATTTATTTTTACCAAAAACACAAATGAAAATGCTAGTTCAATAATAATAGTGAAATGCTAGTTCAACAATATTTGAAGTATTAACATTCCTTTTTATTTAGTATTTTTTTAATTCTAAAATGAATTTTCCTTTTGATTAAAAATCAAAGTTGTATTTTGAGTGTTCATATTCTTTTTGGTTTAATATTAGTCAATGTAGAATGTGCTGCACCAGAAGAGGAATGTGGACATGGCTTAAGAAGCATCCATAATAATAATAATATAGTGAGAGCATCCACCACATATCTTCAACCAATGTTATACATGTGTTTGGATAGAACAAACTGCTCCGGTTGACTCTCCAAGCTGCTCTTTATTCTATGTTCTCTACCTTCTCAACAAATTTAACAAGAAATATATCAAAGATTGCAGAATCAAATGTCTTCTGAGCTCTAACCATTTTTAGTGGGTCCCCACTTGTTGGGGACCTTTCAAGAGTTCTACTTAAACCCACTTCTTCTTCTTCTTCCCTTCTTTTTCAAGTATTCCCTTTTTACTTTTTGTTTCTCCAATTTGTTTTTAATTTTGGAAGCACTTGCATGAAGTTTACGAAATAATAGATGTCAAATTCATCATGTGTTTGCAGGTGTTTGTTCAACCATGTACTCATCGGTGATTATCCTTGCTCTTTAAACAACTTTTACCTAATTCAAGCGTCATTTCAACACTTTCATTTGTGCCCTGAAGTTGTTGTAGCTAATGGACTTTATGCATACATTGCATGCCCTCATTTCCAACATAATCCACCTTTTTGTTGAAGATTTACTTTGGATATTATATTTAATGGAAGATAAGATGTTTGTTAAACTAGTTTGATTTTGAAGAATAATGTGAAATATTTAAATGCAAATTACTTTTCTTTTAATTTTGACACCATTTGCTTAATTCTAAAAAAGATAACAATAGAAATATATATGCTTTGAGAACTTTGATGTTATCTCGGCAAACCTTTGATGTCATCTTCGAATAATGCTTGGACTTCTCTATAACTTTTAAATATTTTATATTCTTAACCAATAATATACCAAAAGAAAAGAAAAGTTTAACTTTCTAAACGTCATAATTTGAAACATTATATATATTTAAAAATTTGGTGGGTGGGTGTGTGTTTTTATCCTTTATGAGCTTCAATGCATTTAGAGATGCGGGGATGCTAATTGAAAAAGAGCTGTCTGCCACGACCATAAAAGTTGTGGCAAGTTATAAAGGTAACTACCAAAATAAGGACGAGAAAATCTCTAATATGTGCACCATTAGTAGGGATGCGAGATGTCAATGTCCTTAATAGGTATATTGACTACACTTTAATAGATATTACATACGCTCAAGCCCTCGATTGTTTACTCGTCAAAAGGGAAAATTGAGTTACCCCTTGTCAAAGCGGAATTAGAAACCGTAAAATAGTAAAAAATTGGGACGTGGGTAAATTCTACAAGTATCATCGTGCATGAGGACATGATACGAAGCAGTGTTGGACCTTCAATAACAAGTTAGAGAGCATGGTCCGTAATGGTCAACTTCCTCTTCTTAAGGCCGCTCAAAAACCCTCAATAACGAGTAAGAATCCATTTAGAGGAACCTTAGCCATCTTTTTTGAACCCATTCTAGGTTAGTGGGATCCTTTTGCCTTCATTTAAAACATCAATGAACCTATGTCACAAATCAACTTACCTCCTTTAGACCCAACAGTTTGTGGATTATGAGTAAGTGATGGAGAGGATGTTTATAAAACTAAGGAAGATAGTGATGACAAATTCCAGGGCACACAACCCTTATAAGATGATGACTTTTAGGGTGAACCAAAAACTCCCGAAATCCATATCCTAACCGAGATATGGACGACATAATGTATCAATGGGTCCAAATAGATTCTAGAAGCCCCAAAAGAGAAAGAAGCTGCCAAAGACGAAGCCCCTGTCCTTAAATAGCTTCAAAAACTTAAAGCTGTCATTACAATCTAGCAACTAATATATGGCTATCAAATTCATAGACAAGCCTTAATCGACGTAATCAGTAATATTGAGGTCTCTCTTGAAGTCATGCCTCAGGAGCTTATAGGATTGGTCAATGTTAGGGACGGGACCATTACCTTCAACAAGAATGACTTACCCGAAGAAGGCATTACATACATAAATGTCTACCCCTAGCGGACTGTTATGAGGTAAGGCATAAGAGAGCAACAACTCTTCAAGCAAACTATTCATGTACAAGTTTATGACAATTTTAAGAGAATAGTTTTAGGAACAGTGACTCTCCCAATCAATGTCGAGCGAGTGGTAAAAGAACATCGATTTCAGGTCATAGACATCTCTTCTACCTTTAACCTTCTTCTAGGACGCCCTTGATTACATGAACACTAAGCAGTGCCTTCGAGCTGCACCAAATGGTTATAATGATCGTCAAAGGATAGGTGCTAACTGTTAAGGAGGATAATCTTTTTGCTACCATTACTTCTAAAGGGTTGTCGTTGAAATCGAGCACGATGCCGATGATGAAGAGTTGTATGGATTCAAGACTGTAGCCATTATGAAAAGGGATGAAGCACCTTTTAACTTCATATACCTTAGTGCCCATTCGATGCTAAGGAGGCGGGGGTATTTTCATGGCCTAACTATAGAACGGAAGGCGTACCACCCAATTTATCCACCATTTGAACCCACTAATAACTACAAGTTTGGTTGAGGCTACCATCCAACTGCTAAGGAAGTAGCCCAAGCTAAGTGGCGAACACAAGGTAAGAGGACTATACCATTAACGGTTCGCTCATTTAAGCCATATCCTTGTACCTTAAATAGGCAATTTCTAAAGGAATGGGATGACTTTCCCTACTATGGTTTCCCTAAGTCCTATTATATGAAGGAGAAGGGAACCCTATTCCCGAGGATTAGAGATCTTCGAGTGCTCGCCGGATGCTAGAAAAGAAGGCACCCTACTTTCTTAAAAGAGCGAGTCCAATTCGAGCTGGACTGATTTGGCATAAAGTAACATCTTCAATCTATTGTTTGGACGAGAGAAGTGCTCAAAGGGAATTCTATTTCAGTATAGTCCTAAGCCATGTCGCACACGAACTTTGATCTGTCAAGGTTTATCACCGACATTGATGAAGAAGGGTCCAAGCATAACACTTGGATTGACACTGAAGAGGGCCAAGAATTCGGTGACATCCTAGGAGAGCAGTTCCTTTCCGAGTTTAGGACTAGGGTATATTTTTCTATTTCTAGTTCTGTTTGTTCATCTTCTAATTCGACAATTACTATTTCCAAGTCTGATGTACTTCTTTCCTTATTCAATAAGATGAATCTTTCTACTTACTCTTTACCTCCTTCTATTCTTAATTGTTTTTCCTCTAATGATTAACAAGAAATCCGAAAAAAACTAATAAAAGTTATGAAAGATCATGAAAATCGCTTAGTAATTATAAAAGAAACAATAACTATTAATTTAAGATCTCCGAGATCAACCCAAGAGGTTAAGATTGGGAAAACCCTATGACCAGAATAATAGAAGCACTTTACTTCGCTCCTTATAAAGTATATAGATGTCTTTGCTTGGTCCTATAGAGACATGCCGGGGATAGATCCTGGCATAGTGGGACATAAAATTATGTTGTATGATGATGCCGGACTGGTTAAGCAAAAGCTTAGGATAATGAAACTTGAGTGGGCCTTGAAGATCAAAGAAGGGGTACAAAAGAAGTCGTGTTCATTAGAGTAGTACTCTACCCTCAATGGGTAGCAAATGTTGTGCTATTTCTAAAGAAAGATGGAAGGGTCAGAATGTGTGTCAACTTTAGGGAACCGAGTAAGGCAAGCCCCAAAGACGACTTTCCTTTGCCCCACATAGACATCTTAGTGATGGTCATGCTCTACTCTCATTAATATATGGCTATGCCGGCTACAACCAAGTGAAAATGGCTGAAAAGGACATGGAAAAAGCAACCTTCATCACTCAATAGGGGACGTATTGCTATGTGGTTATGCGTTTCAAACTGAAAAATGTTAAAGAGGCATGTATCGAGAGAATGGCCACAACCCTGTTACATGACATGATACACAAAGAGGTTGAAGTCCATGTCGATGATATGATCATTAAATCCAAGGATATGGCAAGGCACCTACCTAGCCTTACAAAATTCTTAAAAAGATTGCGCAAATACAACATGTGTCTTAACCCTCAAAAGTATGCCTTTTGGGTAACCTCGGGAAACTGTTAGGCTATATAGTTAGTCTCGGAGGAATCGAAGTTGATCCGTATGCGGGGTTTTCTAGGACGTCTATAGTATATTAGACATTTCATATCAAAATTGAATATGGTCTGCGAACCAATCTTTAAGAAGCTCAAAAGGGAGCTAAGCCAATCTGGGATGAAGAGTGCCAAGTAGCATTCAAAAAGGTTAAGATGTACTTAGCCAATCCACCCATTTTAATTCCGCCATAAATTGGAAAACCGTTGCTTCTATATCTCGCCACCGTAGGGACTACAATGGGAGCTATGCTATCTCAATAGGACAGGAAAGAAGAGCACACGATGTACTATCTCAGCAAGAAATTCTTAGATTATTAGACCCGGTACACTTACCTATAGAAATTGTCATTAGCTTTAGTCTCAGCCACCAAGAAACTTAGACACTACATGCTAGCCCACTTGGTACAAGTAGTAGCGCCAAGGGACCCTATTAAGTACATTCTAGAACAACCAACCATCAACACTATGATAGCTAGATGGATGGTCATGTTATCAGAATTTGAGCTCAAATATGTCCCACAATAGGCGCACTGCAAGCACCAATCAAAATAAGAGCAAAGAACATCATGGTCTAGGACGACTGGAGTCTAATCATCAATCGGATCTCACATAAAAGGAAGGTACATAGTGAAGCCTTGGCACCCTACCAAGCGCACCTAATGGACTTAGCAAAGCACTCGATAGCATCTCATACACCAACCTTCCTAGGGATGACAATCAATTCACATATGTTTTAGCAAAATTAGCTTCCATGATTAATGTAACACCTCGAGATTTTAAATAATAATAATTGACTTACATATGAATATTTGACTTGAATATAGTGATCTAATCGGTCATATAATATTTTGTCAACCATAATACTTCGAGAACAATTAGAATTATTTATTTATTGGAATAATTTAAATGCATTAAAATTGTCAACATTATGTTTAATAAGTTATCTAGTCACATAAAATTGATCGGATCAAGTCAAGCCAACTCAAGTCAAGCCAAGTCAAATGCAAACTTATTAATTAAGAAAAATAAAAATAAAACAAAATAAATATGACCTAATTGTTTTAGCTTGCACATGGATTTTTTAAACTATGATATTGTTAGTCCATATTTTATTTTTATAAAAACAAAATGCACATGGTTTTAGCTCATGATTTTTAAAAACAATTTGACAAGTATCATAATTTCACTTGGTTTGAAATTCCTACAAATATGAGTTGGTTGTCCTCGTAGAAGCACACCATTGAAAAGGAAACACAACAAAAATAGAGAGAAGGAAAAGAAGAGTTTAGAGGCTTCTTAGTATATTAAGGAAAAGAAGAGTTTGGAAGCTTTTTGCTTGGTAGATTAAGGAAAGGAAGAGTTTGGAGGTTTTTGCTTGGTCGATTAAGAGAGTAAAGAAAGATCAAAGAGATTTATTTGGCTAAAGTAAAGTGAATAATTCTTATATTTTCTATTTAACTAAAATGAAGGCTCAGACTTTACATGTACATCATTCCGAGCTCCATCAAAGAATCAGGTATATGGCTTCACCCTAAAAAGGTTTTGATTTCAAGTCATTCTATGTGCCTTAGAAACTTTTCGATTGATGTAGCATCTTTTCCGAGTATTACGAGAATCTATTGTATTCATTTTTCATATGCTTCGACTCACTCGGAAAGCATACTCTTCTATGCCATTCTACACACTCGTTCCGAGTCACTCAAACAACACTCAAATATATCGCATGTTCAATCACTTACTATAACATGCATAAACTCAAACTCGACTTCGTGTTCAAAGAATTACCTTGATAATTCATTCTTCTAAGTCAGCTTATTTTGTTTGCACTTTGCTTTGTCTAAGTCAAGTCTGTCTACTTTGATATTCTTTATTTGACTTGATTCTCTTTTAGATCGACTCGAATGGATTTTGAGTCTCATGTATATTAGACTCGAAAATTCCATTCCTTTTCGACTCGAGATAATTGTGCACTTAATTATCTTAATTAATTTATCATCTCGTGTCTAATCTTGGACCAAAGTATTTTATACTTTGAGAACCAAATTAATTTACTTTTGTAGGTTATTCAAACGAGGCTATCCTATTTTTGAATCACAAAAGCAACCGAGCTTCAAAACGTCAAATCACCAGCGAGACAAGACTTTTTCCACTTCGACCAAAGCCCGGACAATCGTGTCGGGATTGTCCGTTTCCAAAACCGGAAATCTGCAATGCTAAGCTTAACGGTGGTTTCCACCTTACTTTTCAAGACACCACCAGTGAATTGGGACTTCCAAAGGAGTCGAGAGCCGTTGCCCAACGTTCACACTTCAATGGATATTTTCCGAATGACTCGGAAAATCCATTACAACGATCACAATGGACTTCCAGTCGGAAGATGGTCACAACGGCTAATCTGCTTGGTCATCTATAAATAGAAGCCAACTCTCAAGACTTGAACATTGCAAAAAAAAAAAACTAACTGTCAATACACATACTTGAGCAAAAATCTTTGTATTTATATTCAATCTTCTACTTACAACTCCAACTTTGTAATTAATATTCTCCGAGTTGTAAGGTCTTGTAATCAGTCACAAACACTTATTCTTACTTTTTGAGTAAGGTCCCTTGAATGAGCTGTAAGGGTTATCTCAACTCGGTTGTCCTTAGCTATAAAGGTTATCTCGGTTAGGAAGTATTAGATCGGATAAGGGAATTTCGAGTCCAGGAAAAACTTGTAAGGAGTTGTCTAAGGGAGCAACTCTGGTTAAGTCATTCTACTGTATTTTTGTGGATTCAAAATACTGGATTTGACTTCGTGCTTGGATTAGCACGGTCCGTGGTTTTCTGCCCGGGAGGGTTTCCACGTAATTTCTTAGTTGATACATTTCGAGTCCAATATAGACTTAGACAAATTTAAAGTTTCGTCTAATCTGTATCTTCATCCGCCTCTTAACTCGAGTCGGTGTTTCTCCGAGTTCATTCTTGACTTACATTCTCCTCGAGAATCATATTAAGTGTTTAACTCGAGCAAATTTCCTCATCACCCTATTCACCCTCCCTCTAGGGTGCCTTAGCTTCTCCGAGAGCAAACCTTCATAAAAAAAAAGGTTACGGAAAGATAATTAAAAAGAAATAATGCATTGATGTAATAATCTAGACTTAATTAAAGAATTAAAAACTTAATTTCACTAAATTAGAAACCCAACTTAAGTTTATATTATGATTTGTTTGATTATTTGGATGCATGTGTATGATTGATGAGCATGAGATATATATTTTAATCTTGTTAGAGAGAATAATGATTGTTGAATATAGATGCTAATTTTGGATTATAACATATTTTTACTGTGCTATTTGAATTTCGTGAATTATTGGATGAATAAAAAATACTCCCTCGGTTTCAAAATACTTGTCGTTTTAAGGTTGTGAGGTAGTACCAAGGAAACACTAAATTCATGAAAAAATTTTTGCTAAAAGACCAAGTTGTCCGAAAATTTTTTTAGAAATGAAGAAAATCAATGAGAAAATGAGAGAAATAAAGTAATTAATAAGGAAAAAATTGGTAAACTAGTTATTAATACATCATTTGAATTGTAAAGTGACAAGTATTGTGAAATGAAAAAAGTTAGTTAAAGTGACATGTATTTTAAAATAGAGGTAGTATGAAAATTTTACTATAACTTCTACATATTATCCGACAATTTACTATAAAGTTTTAGGAATTTTGGATAAATATATTCCGAGTTATGAATTTCTAAGTAAAATTGCTCAATATATGATAAATATGGACTGATTATACATTTCCTATTTGTTATGTGATTCGTGATTACTATGAAGCATGAAACAAGTAAACTAAATTATAAATAGATTATGTGTATTTATATAAATTATTTTGAAAGTGTTAAACCTAATTTCATGCATTTGTGTGACTATTTACGTGATGACAAACTTATATCTAAGATGTGAATATGTGTTTCCTTGAAAGAAATATGATGATATGAATTTAAGATATACTAACACTATGTTTAAAAGGGGAATAAAGTTCATGTCAGCATAGAACTATTGCTCATATGTTACGTTCTAGAGCTATGATAATAGGAGTAGTTTGTAAAGTTTTAGGAATTTTGAATAAGTAGATTCTTAGTTATGAATCTCTAAGTAAAATTTCCCAATATAGACTAAATATGGACTCATTATATATTTCCTATTTGTTATGTGATTTCGTGATTACTATGAAGTATGAAATCAGCAAACTAAACTATAAATAGATTATGTATACTTATATAAATTATTTTGAAAGTGTTAAACCTAATTTCACGAATTTGTGTAACTATTTACGTGATGACGAACTTATTAATCTAAGATGTGAATATGTGTTTCCTTGAAAGAAATATGATGATATGAATTTAAGATATACTAATACTATGTTTAAAAGGGGAATGAAGTTCATGTCGAGCATAGGACTATTGTTCATGTGTTACGTTCTAGAGCTATGACGATAGAAGTAGTTTATAAAGTTTTAGGAATTTTGCATAAGTATATTCTTAGTTATGAATTTCTAAGCAAAATTTCCCAATATATACTAAATATGGAGTCATTATATATTTCCTATTTGTTATGTGATTTCGTGATTATTATAAAGCATGAAACCAGTAAACTAAACTACAAATAGACTATGTGTACTTATATAAAGTATTTTGAAAGTGTTAAACATAATTTCATGCATGTATGTGACTATTTACGTGATGACGAACTTATTAATCTAAGATGTGAATATGTGTTTCCTTCAAAGAAATATGATAATATGAATTTAAGATATACTAATACTATGTTTAGAAGGGAAATGAAGTTCACGTCCGCATTGGAGTACTTGCTTATGTATTATGTTCTAAAGTTATGGCCATAGAAGTAATGTCTTTTTGTGTTTTAGGTCGCCTAGTTGGTGAGTTTTCACCAATTCACTAGAATGTGATTTTCAACCTGTGTGTTATGTGATTTGTGTGGGTCCTCGGTTGAACCTTGTGACGGCTTTAGTCGGTTCACCGAGCTTGAATTTTGGCTCCACAATTTGTGATTTTAGGCGAGCAATGTTCTCTAGAGTGATGGGGCCCTGGTTGGTATCTTGTGGTGTTTTCGATCGATCCACCAGGATGTGTTTATGGCTCTTATGTTTTGTGATAGTTCCTTGTGTTGGTCATGAGTTGATTTCTCTAAGATTAAGAAACACAACGACATAGTTAAGATTCCGATTCATGTGTTGAATTATAACTAACCATAATATGATATTCGTAAGATTATAAATATTCGTTATATCCATGACAACATGAAATCTATGTGAAAGTGTGTCTTTATGCATATAAAGTGATGGAGACCTCCCTACTAATCAAGCTACTAAGGGTAATGGCTTATTAGCTAAGGTGCAAGCGGAGCTACCTTTGAGCAATGATCAACTTTGGGTTTTTGAGTCACCCATTCTGGTTCGAATTGAGCAAGTTGGCAATGGGTTAGGAGAGCCCTAAAACTTCCTTTATCAAGACCATGTTGATACCAATAAAAGGTCCCTAGCAGTAGAACCAGAAATAACCATGGAAGAGGCTAGAAATGGCAAAACAAGCAAGCCGGCCGGATTTAGAACAAATCCGCACGTCTGACTTTGAGGGTCAAAAAGTCCATGCTCGACGGGTCAATTAAAAATTCAAGCTACATGGGTGCAAAGCTAACTTGTGGAACCTTCTAGAGAATCTGAAATCACCTCATTTGGTGGAGGGAATCAAATTCTAGAGCCAACCAAAACGAAGCTAGGACGAGAGGAAATCTAATACTTGGCTAGAATTGCACCATGAATAGTGTCCATATATTCCCTCTTAGTGGAAGCATATTTTTGGATTATTCTCTATGCTTAATGTAATCCCATCCCTTGATCATGTAAAGCCTCTAATGGCCATTAGATCCTGCTTTGCTTTCACCATTTGTATGCACTACAAATAGTGCTCTACAGACTAGGTTGTAATTATTGAATTGAATGAATGAAAAACCGAGTGAGCTAAGTGCTCTTCACCCTCAAAATTCTTGGTTACTTATCTTAGTGTGGCAAACTAAGTGGTGACCTTTCAAGTCCTTGGTGCAAGCCGGTGGTGTTTCTTATCCAGCCCATACCTTGGTGCCTTAAGTAGTCAATGGTGGTGATTTCTTATCCATTGAAGACTTGGTCTCTAACTCTTTGAGTTCATCATTTCGGTGCTTGTTACCAGTGCTAGTTACGCTTGGCAATACACCTCCCATTCTCATGTTCTTATTTGCTATTTTTCTAGATGCTCGCAACCCCCTTCCTTCCCCCTCTAATCCTTGCTCCACAATCAACCCCTATAGCTCGTTTCGGCCGAATTGCTCTCAACATAACAAGATAAATCATTCTTGGTATCAGAGTTGTTGGCTACCCTCTTGGCAGAGCTATTTCCACCCCCAAACACACCCCTCAAAACCCTTAAACACAAACAGCCAGAAACCCAAAAAAGCCAGGTTACTAATGAGTGCTAGCATGACTTTGGAGGAGCGATTTGAGATGCTCATGAGGGATAATGGTGAGCTGAGAGCTCAAAATGAATACCTACGGAAGTAGCTTGGAAAATCCATGAAGGATAGGCGTGATCAACTAAGGAGTACATCTCCTCACTCCCAAAGTATTCCTAGTTCCAATGAAGATGGTGATGAGGATAATCCGTTTGCTTCTTCGGATGATCCTATTGAAAGGAGATCAAGGAGAGATTCTAGACATTCTAAACATCATTCCTATGATTTCAAAGTGGAAATCCCTGAATTTCAAGACCGTCTAAACCCGGACGAGTTCTTGGCTTGGCTAAGAACCATGGAGAGAATCTTTGATTACAAAGATGTGGCCGAAGATAAGAAGGTTAAGCTTATTGCTCTTAAGCTTAGGGGATTTACTTCTACTTGGTGGGAGAACCTTGTGCATAATAGGAAACAAAAGAGGAAGTCCAAAATCGAAGTTGGGAGAAAATGAGGTCAAAACTCAAGGCTCGTTTCTTGCCCCTAACTTACATTCAAGATAGTTATTCTCAACTCCACAACCTACACCAAGGCAACATGAGTGTAGAAGAGTACACTCGAGAGTTTGAAAGGCTTTTGATCAAATGTGACATTCAAGAGAATGAGGATTAAACCATAGTGCGTTATCTTAGTGGCCTAGATCCAAAGTATGCTCAAGTAGTAGAGTTACAACAATACTCTACTTTTGATGAAGTATGTCATTTGGCTCATAAGGTTGAGCAACAAAAGAAGATGTGTTTTGTCCGGAGAGAACCACCGAAAGCCTTCCCACAAAAGAACCCACCCTTTTATAAGGGGAGCCCCCAACCAACTCCACAAAAGAACCCAAGCTCCAAAACACAGCCTATTCCCCAAACTGTCCCGAATGTGCCTAAAACCCCTATCAATTCCAACTCCACGAGAAGGTGCTACAAATGCCAAGGTTTAGGTCACATTACTTCGAATGTCCAAACCGTAGAGTAGTCACTTTGGCCGAATACCAAGAGTTGCCAATAGAGGAAGAAGAACCAGAAAAGGAGCTTTACCTTATGGAGGACATGGAGGAAGTAGTGGAGGAAGCGGATGAAGGAGAGCTTCTAGTTTTGAGAAGGACTTTGAGCGGTTTCAAAGACCCTAAGGAAGAGCAACGAGAAAACATCTTTCATACTAGAGGCACGGTTCATGGCAAAGTGTGTTCTATCATTGTGGATAGTGGGAGTTGCACCAATGTGGCTGCCTTAAGCATGGTGGAGAAACCTGGACTCATAGCTTCGGTTCATCCTTATCCATACAACATACAATGGCTATATCAAGGTAAAGGCCTCCAATTCAATTCTAGATGTCTTATTTCATTTAGTATTGGCAAGATTTATCATGATGAGTTATGGTGTGATATTATTCCAATGGATGCTTGTCATTTGTTACTTCGGAGACCTTGGCTATTTGATAGAAGAATGATTCATGACTTAGCCCCTTTAACCCCAAGCCAACTCACAAAAGTAAAGCTACAAAAAGCCCCAACCAAGCCGACCTTCTTCTCACTTTAGGAGAGTCATTTCTCAAATCTAAACAACATGAGTTTAGGCCTATGCAAGAGCTAATTCTTCTAGCTCGTAACGAGGCCGAAACTCCTCCGAACCTACATCCCCTAGCCTAAACCTTGCTATCCCACTTTGCTCATGTCTTTCTTGAAGAAAAACCCCTCGGCCTATACAACACTATATTGACCTAATTCCAGGGTCCATTATCCCCAAAAAATTTGCATACCGAATGAACCCCAAGGATGCTATGGAGATTCAAAGGCAAGTGAATGAGCTAATGGCTAAAGGGCTTGTGAGAGAAAGTGGAAGTCCATGTGTTGTCCCAACTCTTGTAGTTCCAAAGAAGGATGGCACCATGAGAATGTGTGTGGACAGCCAAGCCATAAACAAAATAACCATCAAGTATAAACATTCAATTCCTATACTTGAAGATATTCTTGATGAGCTCCATGGGTTTAAAATGTTTTCCAAGGTGGATTTGAGGAGTGGGTACTATCAAATCGAGAATCTGTGAAGGAGATGAGTGGAAACCGCATTTAACACCAAGGGAGGCTTGTATGAGTGGCTTGTGATGCCATTCGGATTATCAAATGCCCCTAGCACTTTCATGAGGCTTATGAACCAAGTGTTTAGGCCTTTTCTTAGAAATTTCATGGTGGTATATTTTGATGATATCTTGGTGTATAGCAAGACTGAAGAAGAACATCTAAATCACCTCACACAAGTTCTTGAGTTATTGGAAAAGGAGAAGTTATATGGTAACTTTCAGTAGTGTACCTTCTTCACTTCGAAGTAACCTTTCTTGGCTACATAGTCTCGGCCCAAGGTCTGAAGGTAGATGAAAGCAAGGTGGAAGCTATCAAATCTTGGCCTAGTCCAATGAGTATTCATGATGTCCGAAGCTTCCATGGTTTAGCCTCTTTTTATAGGAGGTTCATTAAGGATTTTAGCACCATCACGGCCCCTATGACCGAAGTGCTAAAGGGAAGTTCATTAAAATGGAATTCTAACGCTCAAGAACCCTTTGAGACAATCAAGCTCAAGCTTACTCAAGCCCCGGTGCTAGCTCTACCAACTTTTTGACAAAGTCTTTAAGGTTGAGTGTGATGCCTCCGGAGTGGGCATTGGAGGAGTTCTCTCTCAAGAAGGCCGACCTCCGGCCTTCTTTAGTGATTCTGACCATGAAGCGCTCAAGTATATACAAGGGCAGCACAAGCTAAACCCACGACATGGTAAATGGGTAAAATACCTCCAAACATTCCACTTCACCATCAAGCACAAAGCGGACAAGATGAACAAAGGGGCGGACGCCTTATCCAGGAGGTATCTCTTGTTGTTTCAATTAGCAACTCACATTCTTGGTTTTGAGCATTTGAAGTCCTTGTATATTGATGATAAGGACCTGGGGAAAATGTATCAAGATTACCGAAAACATCCCAAGGGAGAGTTTATAATTCAAGATGGTTTTCTTTTCAAGGGCACTTGGTTGTGCATTCCTCATTGTGGTACAAGAGAGCTATTGATCCGAGAGGTACATAGTGGAGCTTTGGCTAGCCATTTCGGTGTCAACAAGACAAGTACGCATGCTTAGAGAGCATTATTTTTGGCCCAACATGGAGAAAGATGTGCAAGACATTTTGAAGAGGTGTGCGGTGTGCCAAACGGCTAAGAGCCACTCCCTTCCTCAAGGGCTCTACACCTCTCTTCCTACACCCAACCAGCCATGGGAAAATGTGAGCCTAGACTTCATACCGGCTTACCAAGGACTCAAAGGAATACGGACTCAATTCTGGTTGAGGTAGATCGTTTTTCCAAGATGGCTCATTTCATTCCATGCAACAAAACGAATGATGCAACTCATGTGGCTGATTTGTATTTCAAGGAGATTGTTAGGCTCCATGGCATTCCAAAATCCATGGTTTCGGACCGAGACAGTAAATTTTGAGCCACTTCTAGATTACTCTTTGGAAGAAGTTGGGAACCAAGCTACAATTTAGTACTACCTGTCATCCTTAAATGGATGGACAAACCGAAGTCACAAACCAAATGTTGGGAGTACTTTTAAGGGCTTTGATCAAGACCAACATGAAAGCTTGGGATCAACTTCTTACTCGAGCTGAATTTACGTATAATGGAGCTCCAAGCAAGGCCACGGGGTGAGCCCCTTCAAGATAGTCTATGGAGCTGAGCCACTTACTCCTCTAGACTTAACACCAAGAGGCATGGATGGAAAGCCTAACATAGAGGCTGCCAAAAGGGTGCAAGAAATCCAGAATATGCATGAGAAAGTAAAGGCCAAAGTTGAGCAAACCAATCTTGCACATAAGCAATGAGTTGACAAGAGAAGAAAGAAAAAGGTATTTTAACCTGGAGATATAGTTTAGGTGCACCTAAGGAAGGAACGTTTTCCTTCCAAAAGGAAGAGCAAGTAGATGCCAAGTGCCGAAAGACCATTTCAGGAGCTTGAGAGGATAAATGACAATGCCTACAAGATTAATCTTCCCGGAGATTATGGGATCTCAGCGAGCTTTAATATGGCTGACCTTTCTTCCTACTTTGAAGATGACACCTTAGAGAATTTGAGGGCAAATTCTTCTCTAGAAGGGGAGGATGATGGAGACCTCCCTACTAATCCATCTACTAAGGGTCATGGCTTATTAGCTAAGGTGCAAGAGGAGCTACCTTTGAGCAAGGATCAACTTTGGGTTTCGAGTCACCCATTCTGGTTCGAATTGAGCAAGTTGGCAATGGGTTAGGAGAGCCCTAAAACTCCCTTTCTCATGACCATGTTGATACCAATAAAAGGTCCCTAGGAGTAGAACCAGAAATAACCATGGAAGAGACTAGAAATGGCAAAACAAGCAAACCGGCTAGATATGGAACAAATTTGCACGTCTGACTTTGAGGGTCAAAATTTCCATGCTGGGAAGGTCAATTGAGAAGTCAAGCTACATGGGTGCAAAGCTAACTTGTGGAACCTTCTAGAGAATCTGAAATCACCTCATTTGGTGGAGGGAATCAAATTCTAGAGCCAATCAAAATGAAGCTAGGAGGAGAGGAAATCTAATACTTAGCTAGAATTGCACCATGAATAGTGTCCACATGTTCCCTCTTAGTGGAAGAATCTTTTTGGATTATTCTCTATGCTTAATGTAATCCCATTCCTTGATCATGTAAAGCCTCTAATGGCCATTAGATCATGCTTTGCTTTCACCCTTTGTATGCACTACAAATAGTGCTCTATAGCCGGTTGTAATGATTGAATTGAATGAATGAAAAACCGAGTGAGCTAAGTGCTCTTCACCCTCAAAATTCTTGATTGCTTATTTTAGTGTGGCAAACTAAGTGGTGACCTTTCAATTCCTTGGAGCAAGCTGGTGGTGTTTCTTATCCAACCCATACCTTGGTGCCTCAAGTAGTCAATGGTGGTGATTTCTTATCCATTAAAGACTTGGTCTCTATCTCTTTGAGTTCATCATTTCAGTGCTTGTTGCTGGTGCTAGTTACTCTTAGCAATACACCTTTCATTCTTGTGTTCTTGTTTGCTGTTTTGCTTGACACTCACAACCCTCTTTCTTCCCCTCTAACCTTTGCTCCACAATCAACCCCTATAGCTTGTTTCTGGCCGAATTGCTCTCAACATACCAAAATACATCATAAAGATATAGTTATAGTCGGGTTATTTGTCTAACTTACCAGACCTTACTTTCTTTTGGACGCGAGTGAGAACTAAGAGCCCAAAAGACATGGTTGGTATGGGACAATTATGGTTAGTTTAGTGAATAAAATAATAATGATGTTTGTTTAGGGACTTTAGTGAAAACGAGAGTCTCCGAATCGTACTTGGTATGAGACAAGTATGACCGAGTTAGTCTAATCGTTTATTTTATAACATAAGTGTGTATTTTTGAAATATTAAGCACATGATAAATATGAATGTACGATTCTACCCGCGAAGTGTAACTGTGTATGTATACCACCTTCCACATATTGCATGTTATGATTTAAGTTATTCGTATAACTTGTTTATGTGCTTGTGTGTAAACCAAATAATGCTCAAAGTGTAACATTGGGAAATATAAGCTTTATTCACTGGGCTCTGGGAGTTCATGACCTCACCATTTTTTAGATTTCGTAAATTAAAGGGATCAAGGATGCGTCGAAGAAGATTAATGGTTAGCGATAATTTGGTGACCTAAGATAGGAAGGCTAACCATGTTTTTACTTTAGACCATGTTAATAAATAAGAGGTAGGAAATATTTTGTATTGAATTTGTAAGATTATTATGGATATGATTAAGTACTAATTTCAGTCACATGTTTAGAAGTACCGTTCTGATTTTTTGTTAGAATTTTCAAAAACTTCCGCTGCAACAGGTTGTCGAGTGTTTAAATAAGGTTAATAAGTTAAGATAGCTTTGTGGGTGTCCGAGTAATGTCCACAGCAATGACACGCATGATTACTCCATGTTGGAGAGTTACAATTAACACCCCAAGTGACATTCATTCAATACGTATCAGTATAGAATGGACAAGTCCGCTCGTGCATATGTATACAATAAGAGTGACCACACTAGTTGGTACCATGACATATACCGATATTTAGATAGCAAAGAATATCTACTGAACTCAACACCTAGAGCCCAACGTGTGATTCGCATGTTAATTGCACAATTCTTCATTAATCAAGGACAACTATACTAGAAAACCGACATGGGCATTAGCTAACTTTGTGTCAATCAACATGAAGCGGAGCGTATAATGAATGATGTTCATGGTAGGGAATGTGGATCTCACATGAACAAGAGAATTTTGGTTTAGACAATTCAACAATAGGGGATTATTGATCAACCATGGCAGCAGATTATCATGAGTTTGTTAAACGATGTCAAAAGTGTTAAATTTATGCAAACCTACAGCACCAACCGTCTTATTTTCTAACGAAACTTTCATCGCCCTAGCCCTTCTTATTTTGGGGCATAGACATCAAGGTGACTCCTAAAGGAATGGGAGGTCACAAATTCATCCTAGTAGTTATTGACTACTTCACCAAATGGGTAGAAGCTACATTATACTTGACAATAACATCGAAGCATGTGGCCAAGTTAATAACCCACAACATCTTTTATCTATATGGAGTACCGCATGAGTTCATTAATGACCATGGTAGTCACTTCAAGAAAGAGGTAGCAGATCTACTAGATAAGTATAAGGTTAAGCATCACAAGTCTTCTCCTTTTCGCTGTCGGACTAACGGAGCACTCGAGGTAGCTAACGAGGGCATCTAAAAGATAGTGGACAAAATGACCATCAACTATAAAGATTGGCTTGACAAGTTTCCTTTTGCTTTGTGGGGCTATCGAACCTCGATTAGAACCTCTACAACACCAACACCTTACTCCCTAGTACATGGCATCGAAGCAGTTCTTCCAATAGAAATTGTCATCCTCTTTTTAAGAATCATAGCTGAAAGTAAGATTCCGAAGCAAACTGCGCCAAAGCCCATTATGAAGAATTATTCTTACTAGCCTAACGACGTTTGAGTGCTCTGCAAAATGTCCAAATATACTAGGCACGTATATGAAGGGAATTCAATAGAAGGTTAGACCTCGTCGTTTACAAAATGGTGACTTAGTTCTTAAGGAAATCAAAGGACCTATTTAGGACCCGAGAGGGAAATTTAAGCCCAATTGGCATGGACCTTACATCCTTAGCTAAATCCTACTAAGAGGAGCAATTAAATTAACATACTTAGATGTGGAAGAGCTATTTTCAGTATACCAATTTAGACCAATTGAAGAAATATCATGTTTAGATTAAACTAAATGGTTTAGGCCATAGTCGAGCCTAGCCTAAACTAGGCCACAACCTAAGCTGGCACCGGCCACCACCGGTTAACAGTGGGATGGCCGAGCCATGCTCGATCCGCCAACATTTCCATTTTCCATGTTTACTTATTTTCAGGATGGTCTATTTTAGACGGTCCATTATAATTGTTTCACTTTAGGTTAAGGATTTCACAAATAAAAATAAAACATAAAAGTGAGCATAAAACTTAGTTTTTACTTTACTAATAATAGGGGTAAGCCTACTACTTACTTAGGTACATATGTAAAAAAGGGAAATAACAAGCATAAAATTTGAAAATGAAATAAGTTCTAAAGAGGCAAAACAAAAAAAAATTTCCCTAATCCTAAGTCCTAGTGTATCTTCATTTTCTTTTCCTTAGAATCGCTTGACTTAGCATCGTCCCCTTGGATTTGCCTTTTTAGTTCTTCAATTCTACAAACCCTTCCTTCCTCTTCCTCTTCCTTGGCCTTTGTTTCTCTTTACGAGCCCATTCAACAACTTGCGGGCGACTTCGCGGATTGCGGGGTTGTAGTAGCAAGAATATTCCTACTCGGATCACGCTCTCGAGCGCCGAGTGCCTTACGCCTCTCGGGGCCAGCCTCTTTTATCCATTCCGGATAAAAGGGAGAGACAGCTTATAGGTTGCTCGTCCGTAGGCTTCAACAACCAAGGCAGATTCATCCAACATTTGACCCAATATTTTACTTGCCTAACACTGCCCATAACATCAAAAGAAGCAGGTGAGATGCAATCCGGATAAGGGATATCTTGCACCCGACCCATTTTCCGTATGACACGGTATGGGAAACAATATATACTGGTTCTGAATCCCAAGCAAACGTACAAAAGGGTGCCTTGCTATATGTGTCCTAATTGGGACACCCTCTAATGCTCAATATACCACTTTATCGCCCGCGCTAAACTAGGTCTCTCACCAAGATGTCGCTCGTTCAGTCAACACATAAAGCCGTTGTCGTTGCCGGAACTAGGTTGCGAAGTATCGATCCGACTTTACAGGTCCTTACACCAACTTTAAATGCTCCACGAGCTAGATCTCGCACAAAATAATTAAAAAATTAGAAAAATCAAAGTATCTTGCACAACCGAATTCGTCTCAATTCATGGTCCAACAGGAGTTAAAAAAAAAATTAGGCCCGTCGGCGCCGTGTCGCCCAGGTAACCGGTGCCACATTCTGGCACCGACGATGGCTTCTCGACTATTTAGACCATTTTTAACTTGGGCCTGCCCATGAACCCGTTTTCTTTCAACCAAACCAAGCCTGGTTGAGGTTGCCAACAAGGAATCCTAAATCTGCGCCACGTTTTAGTCAAAACTAAGCTTTAGGAAACCTAAAAATTCAAAAGTAGAAAAATCAAACTACCTTACACGACAAAATTCATCATAATTCATGGCCCAACATGAGAAAAAAATTTTAAAAATTAGGCTCGCCAACGCCATGTCGCCGCAAGTAACCCGTGTCGTATTCCGGCACCTAAGCTAGGTTCTCAACTATTCGGAACTTTTTTTGCTTAGGTCGGCCCACAAACCCATTTTCTTTCAGTTGAACGAAGTTTGGTTTGGGTTCCTAACATGTAAACCTAAATGGATGCCGCGTTTAAGTCAAACATGCGCATCAAACATAGCACTCCCGAGTGTTCATGCATAACATGAAACTCAATGTTCAGTACGACGTTGTCAAGTCCGAAAGCATGTTTTCAGCCTTAACTTGCCAAAATGTTATGTTTTGTTCCTAAGCAGCCAACTATGGCACGAAACCCAAGACGTCTATACGACGTTGTTTGAGAATGGAGTCGGGGTTTCTCCCTTCCCTCGCGGGATTCTTCAGTCAAACGCAATTTTATTCGGTTTATTTCGTGATCCTCGTCGACAAACCAATCCTAGTTCGAGTTACTTCGACGGCTGGATGGGTGTTTAGGTTAATAGAGGGCTACTTCCCTCATTCGTGGCTGCTATGTTTTTAGCTACTTTTGTCCTCTTTTTGAGCTTATTACCCCGTCGTTATGATGCCACATTCAGTTCGTGATCCAAGTGCAGTAGGTGGGACAACCTAAAGGCATTAGATCTACTTTCACCTCCTTTGTTATGGTTTTTATTTATTTATGCTCTTGATGCTTTTCGTATTGTGGATGAAAAGTATAATTATATTTAATTCCTCCCTACCCACTCGTAACTTTTTATTTCTTTTCGCTTCCTTTATTACTTCTCTATTTACTTATTTAGCTCTGTCTTAGCTTGCTTTGGTTGATTTAATGTCCACACTTTGCATGTTGTATGCTTAACTCATAGACAAGTTTTTTTACTCATAACTTGAACTAGTAAAGGACGTTTGTTAACGGGAAAAATGGACAACTTATCCCTTCATTTCATAGCTTCACCCCGAACACTAGATTTTTGGTTTTAGACCGATGGAGTCTCTTTTAAAACCTCTTTCAAGCTTAGTTTTTCGTGCTAAGATTGGAAGAGTATTTTCTTTATTTTTTTACTGTTTGCTTTCTAAAACCGACTAGTGACTCTCTCATTTCCGCCTTTATTTCTCGTAATTGCTTCTTTGCATTTCTGGTTTAAAAATGGAAAAATATGAATTATTTTTTGGCAGTCGGGGCTATAGGATCGAGACTAATTTTTAGTCTCGGCCCTATAACTACCATTGGCTGATAATCGGGCACGACTCTTAGTCCAAATCAGTCGGTTCTCACCTTTTGGCCTAGAAGCCTTGTGGCAGAAAATGATATTTGATCTTTCTATTTTCCTAAATAATGAAATAGTATCCTACGATGTCCTAAAAATTAATTTCCAAAATAAATAATTAATAAAAATTGCCAATCATCATTTCACTCAAACCATTTCAAAAATAAATAATCTTAATAAGAGGTGCACCCCACTTTAAAAATCATCTTAACAAAAAGCTAAAGAGCCGACGCTTCATGGGGAAACTCCAGTCCATGTACGACCCCGATCCTCCTGCGGGGTGGTCCAGCAGTGGGGGCCGCTTGTGTGCTACAGGTGCCACTGTGGGGTTTTCTGAAAAGTTTTAGTTTACCTGGAACATCAAGGGGCTGCCTATGAAATTTTCGTTTGGATTCGCCTCCACCCGGTCTAATCCAAGAATTTTTTCTACAACAATTAAAGGGGTCAATGTAAGGTGTTCCCATAGCTGTTCAGTCATGCTTAGCATAGAGTCGGGTGGAATGTCTATGTGGTCTCTCACTAATAGGAAGCCACATACCATGCATATGAAAATGGCCCGATTCTTCTAGATGCATGCCGGACCGGACCCATACATAGGACGAAAGTGTTGTAGCAGATTAGCTAGGTTCACCTCATTCCTGTTCAAAATCCACTCTAGATTATTGTTGTTCAGCCCTAATAATCTGTTTGTAGGTTCCTGCCATATTAGTTGATGGTGTCGAAACCATGGGTCTGGTTCGACACCGACACTAATGGCTGCCAAGAATGGCGTTGAACTCTTCAAGGAGAGGGAATAGTTCTTGCACACCTGCTTCTCGGGATCCTAGAAGGACACCGCGACTCTTAAGAGTGTCCAGTGAATCTTTACCTTCCCGATGATGAATAAGGTGTTCAACCTATAGATTGACAATCCTAGCTTATCGACATCATTCATGTCATGTATCTAACGAGTCAATTCAACAACGAAGTTCATTTTAAGGCTTAGATATAGGCAATTTGGAAGTGTTTGGTATCTACTTTCAAGAAGTTCCAGTTAGGTTCTGAAGTGAAATTCTTAGAACCCTGTTGTGGCCTCTTTTATAGAAGATTTCCAAGTTTTCTCACCTCTCGTTACTCGCGTTGCGTACACCAAACCAGGCTCAAGCCAGGCCTTAAATCGGCGTCGGTTTAACCAGCCAATTCATCAATCCTCTTTGGTTCTAGTGCGTGTAGTTAGGCTAGTTGCTATTTAGGGCCCATTTTTGTTTGCACTTTACGGCCCAGTCACTTGGGACCATGCTCATTGAACTTATAATTTACCGTTTTCCCTTTTATTATTTTCTTTTCGGGGAATAAGTGCTATGCACTTTTTAGAATTTATCTTTGCATTTTTTTCAAATTTGTCCCAATTTGTTTTCCATCACATAAATAAATTAAGAATTTTAGATCGAGTTTTTGTATTCATTCCATTGCATAGAGTCTAATAACAAGTACAAAGTACATTAAAATTTGAAGACTCAAACACTGCTCAACACATTTCTGAGTTGTATCGAAGGAATCAGGTATAAGAATCTCTTAAGTATAGAGTTTTGATTCCAAGGCATTCTCAACATTATTAGAAACTTTTCTGAGTGATATAGAATATTTTCTAAGTGATATAGCATTTACTTCACGTATCCTTGCTTGTCTCTGTGTGACTCGGAAAACAGATATACGTATCTTACTCAGTTCCGAGTCCCTCATCACTTAGATATATCGCATGCTGGATTGACTAGTATTTCGCTTTATCGCACTCAGGTCTAACTTCATGTTCTATGTTCTACTTTGTTGGAGTCTCGTGATTCTAGTCCGAATCGTGCTTAGTCTATATCAAGTTATTTCACTCGATATTCGTTATGTAACTTGATTCTTCGCTTAGACTAACTCTGATGGAACTTTGAGTTTCATGGATATTAGACTCAGAAAATTCCACTCACTTTCTGACTCAGATAATTAGTTGCTTAATTATCCTAATTATTTTATTATCTCGTGTCTAATCGTGGACGAAAGTATTTTATACTTTGAGAACCAAAATTGATTTACTTTTGTAGGTGATTCAAACGAGGATACACTTTTTAAATTAGTTGCTTAGTTAGATGTTGCATGCAAGGGATTATTGTGTAAAATTAGATTACATAGTTAGTATTATGCTTTTGGGGATCGTTGATTGGAAATGTTAACTCGGGTTGCCCAAATCTTAGTAGGAGAAGTAATTATCTTGCATGTGCTTTTAATGAGTTTTAGTGAGTTAATATGATACTTACAATGATGGAAAATTTATAAAATACACCTTTCATAGAGATCTCACAAAACAAAAAAAATACGTACAGCATAAGGAAGTGGAGTTGGAAGACTCTACCACTCACCACGGGTGCCCCCACAGCCTGTGGGGCAGGACGTGGTGGCCAGCAGTGAGTTATTTGACCCAAACCACCCACCACGGGTGCTCCCACAGGCCCTGGGGTAACCCGTGGTGGCCACTAGAAGTCTCCACCGACAGTGGGAAGGCCCTTGATGACCTCTAGAACCGGCTATTGACCCCACTGGCCGTGGGGAGGTCCGTGATGACTTTCAAAGCAAAAGAAATTTGGTTTTTGTGATGACTCGAGTTTATTAGAAAATTTTGGAGGAAGAGATTAACTAAAGTGGGCACGCATATAAAAAAAATTAAAATGAAACTTTAAAGATTACAATATTATGTGAGGATCTAAGAAAAAAATAGGCATGCCTATTGTGCTATGAGGATATGGATAAAAAATGTGAATTAAGGAGAATAGGTAAGTTGAATGATTTTGAGAAGTTGAAGACAATAAGTAATTTTGGGAAGATTAAAGAAAATAAGTCATTTTGAGGGTTAAAGAAAAGAAGTGATTTTTGCCTTCATAAATTCATCTAGTCATGGGAAGTTACAAAAAAAAAAAAAAAAAAAGGAAATAATGTAAGGGACAACAATAGTAATAACAATAGCGATGACAATAATAACGATAATAAATTTGTTTACTAATAGTATCGAACCTATTAATGAAACACTTTATTTTGTTAAGGCATCCACGTCGTTCATCCGAGTCAGCAACTTCAAAGGAATCAGAAGGAATATTTCCACGATTTAAGGTACGTTTATTGCTTGTACCTTACGAAAATCCACCTATTTATATCAATATCAAAATGGTTTGCTTAAATAAAAAAGGAACCATTTCAAATATTATTGTCACCTAATTATGTGGCCCGCCCCATATTAATCATGTTATATCATGATCATATCATATCATATATATTTTTGCCATTACCAACCAAACTTTAGATAATAAATGAATAATTGTTTTGCTATCTTCTTCCCGTCTGATTTATAAACGAATTGAAATGCATGCGCTCAAATGATATATCTTCACCTAATTATTTACAGTATATGGATAAGCGTATTGAGCTTTGGCTCATTATTTCGAAATGTTTTATTTGTTTTGTTTTAGGTAAAGTTACTCCGAAGGGAGCAAGAAGTAGTTTGTCTACTGGCCGAAGTGTCTTAGGGGCTCACAGTGGTGGTGACCTGTCGTGTCTTGAGTTATTTTGGTTGTGTTTTAGTCATTACCCTAACGGCATGTATTTTATTTTCTCCGCTTATGTTGTTTTCGTCGGACGTTTTACTTTCGAATTCAGACATTATCAAGTATTGCACGTAATCTATCTGAATGCTGCCTTGTTCCTTGTTTGGAACGGCGATAACGCATCTAACCTATATTTCCACTACGGTAATTACTAGTTAATCAGTACTTAGGATTAACCTGGTGATTATGGGGTTTGGGGGTGTTACACCTTTAGAAACACTCTAGGGCACGAAACCCTAAGCATCCCTTGGTGGTCGGCACTAGCCATGTCGGTTCTATCCAGTCTTATCTCTTCTTTATCTGGTTCAATCTTCTGATTATCTTGGCTCGGTTTTGCTATTGCTTCGGACAGCTGGCCGAGCTAACCCTAGGTCATTTCGTTAACCTAACATCTCCCTATAAATAGAGAGCTTTGGCCTTCCTTGATTCACCATCGCCACATCAAAAGATCCAGATCAGCAAGTGGGGAGAACCTGAAGGCACAAAGTCATTCTTCAAAACGGCGAAATTGTTTTTCATATTATTTTCCATATTGTGGAGAAACGATGTATCGCTTTTAATTCCTCCCCACTAGATGTAATCCTTTAATTTTCTGGTTTTCTTTCTTTTCACTTTTATCGCTTTCTATCATCTTGTTTGGTTGCTTTTAATTCTCCTCGCATGTTGCTTGTTTGCTTTTGTTGAATTATTTTAATTCACTACTCAAACTAGTAATGGTCGTCTTCGGACGGACGGAACGGAAGGGTTTATCCCTACGTTTCGTACCCTCGCCCGAATTCGATTCTCGGTTCAAAGCCCGATGGAGTCAATTTTTAGCCTTTTTCGGTCTTAGTTTTGCCATACTAAGATTGAGAGAGAAAATTTTTATTTCTATGTTTTTGTTAGTTTTTCTCTCTTAAAAACTTACCGACGACTCCTTTTTGCTTTATTTCCCTTCAAATCTACTTCCCGTCTATTTCGATTGAACAAGTAGATAACAAGGATTCTTGATCTTCCAAGTCAAGCTAGAGGCTGAGGCTGACTCGTCACAACCTTAGCCCATGGCTAACACCGGGCACCACTAGGTGCAGGCTGCCACCGTACCCGGTGGTCAGCAGGCGGGGCTTCGGTCCAAATCGGTGTTTTCACACCGGCTTGGCTCTAAAGCCTTATGGCAGATTTAATAAACCCTAATTCTATTTTTCAGTTAAGAGATAATATCCCGGGACCTTTCTAAAAATAATTGTTAAAATGAAATAATTAATAAAAACGCCATTCCTATATGATTTATTTCATTTCAACTCAATTTAATAAAATTCGAAAATCTTAATAAAATGTTCATCCCCACTTTCTAAAATCCATCTTCGAAACCCTAAGTAATTCTTTCCAACTTTCTAAAACCTACGCCAAGCAATTCGTGGGGAAGCTCGGTTCGGCCCATCGGCCGTGATTCATACAGCGGCGACTCTACTGGGTATAAATTTTTTTATTAAGAGGGCGAAACTTGAAAATTTCATTAGTGAGTTTTAATGATGTATTTGCATTAGGCATCCTGCATTTAGCAACTTTTGAACATAGTTTATTTCTGCTTTGGACACCTAGGAAAAATTTATTTTACCCCTGTTTAAACCTTCTGTAGAGGCTCCCACTAAATCTTAGGCGAGCCCAGTTAGGCTTGATTGCCAACGGAAACGGTACGTCTTCCCTCATAGCACGCGCTCTTGGATCAAAGCTCTTGGTTCACCGAGATGCACCGAGGATTCTGGACTTTTCTCTTGTCGTGCCTCACACGGAAGACCAAATCTCGCACTATCGGTTACCATGTATTCTATCGAGTCTAAACATCTTTTGACCATAAAAACTTTTGACTATTAGGTGGTCCCTTCATTTACATGCTTGAATGAGTGTGTTTGTTTTAAATTTAATCTTCTGCTTGTGAGCCTTTAGGGATAGTTGAGGAGTGCTGAATAATCCTTGCATGGGTGCAAAAACAAAATATAATAAAACTTTGAGTCGGTCCAATTATGTCCATTTTAGCTAAAAGTCCAAAAATTATCATCCCTCTTAAGGTTAGTCCATTCATTTCATTTTTGCATTAGCTAAAATAAATTTCATCTCAATTAAGGTGAGTTCGCATTTCATTTTTGCATTAGCCAAAATATATTTCATCTCAAATAAGGTGAGTCCGCATTTCATTTTTGCACTAGCCCAAAATAAATTTCATCTCAAATAGGTGATTCCAAATTTTGCATTTCATTTTCGCATTAGCCAAAATAAATTTCATATCAAATAGGTGAGTCCATATTTGTATTCCTTTTTGCATTTAGCCAAAATATGAATCGTCTCAAATAGGTGAGTCCATCAATCTCCATTTTGCATGCTCATTTTCCATCTAGCCAATGTCAAAATCATCTCAAAGTAGGTGAGTCCAATCTTACATTACATTTCGCATTAGTCAAAAGTCCAAATCATCCTAAATAAGGTGAGTTCGTTCATCTCATTTTGGCATTACCCAAAAAAATTCATATATAATTAGGAAAGTTTTTCATTTCTCATTTAGTTGAATCAAATTCATCTTCCATTAGGAGTAATCATCTACGCATTTCGGTTCCGTATTAGCCAAGACATAGAATCATCCCGATTAAGTCATAAGCATCGTTGCATACATTCCATTTGTTTTGCATTCCTTTATGTGCATCCAAATAAAAGAACATATCATTTTGTTTTATCCTAGGATGAATCTTCCTTGGGTCAAGCAGTTAAGCCCCATCTCCCTAAATTTTTCGACGAGCCAATCCTAAGCATGTACTCTTTTGGGATACAAGATACGAAATCCTATGCAAGTGGGGAATCCTAGCACAAAGTGTCTACGAAATAAGAGATCTACTTCTACACCAATATGGTCAAAACCAATACGTACCACACTAGTACGTCCCACATTAGCACGTATCACATCGGTTCGTCCAACATCTTTACTTGTAACACCAGCTCGTCTCCTAAGGTCTAAACACAATCCTCCTCCAAAAATTGCCAACCAACCATAGCAAACTCCCATCATGACCTTGATCAAAGAGTATGTTGCTAAAGTAGAAGCCAAGATTGAGGCTCAAGACAAGAAGATTGAGTCGATATCGAAACCCTCGATCTTGTTCTCAAAGAACTAGAGAGGAAATCAAAGTCCAAAGGGAAAGAAAAAGAAGGAGAAAGGATCCCGCCCCGAACCTCAACCTAGGCCTCAATCTGATCCAAGAATAGATCGGATAGAGAATATGTTAGGGGTCTCCTCAATATTCAACCACTATTTTCCCCGTGGATTCACTTTAATACCTAAAGGCTAGCTAACCCCTAAGTTTACCATGCCTAACATCAAGTTTCATAGAACCGAGAACCCTAACCATCATGTGAGAAACTTTATAGGGGCAATTACTTTGAAGAATGTACCAGAGGACATATACTACGTTATCTTCCCATGGACGTTTGACACGGACGTCATGAAGTGGTACAATGTCTGTTGACCCACACAAGGTCACAAACTGGAAGGATTTGTGCCGAGAGTTCTTACATCAATACTCCTGTAATACCGATCTACCAATCACTCTTCGGGACTTAGAGTTAATCAAACAAGGAGACGAGGAGAGCTTCACCGACTTCCTTCTCACCGGAGGGCGACAACCGCCCACATGACTGATCGGCCATCCGAAAAGATCGGGTTAGAATCATCATCAAGAATCTGCAACCCGCCTATCAATGGCACCTGATGTTCTTGCCGATCATGGACTTCAAAACACTTCAAGATACTCGGCATGCTTATAGAAGAAGAGCAGACATCCAACTAGAAGAACATTCAATGAGCCCACTACTCAACAAGAATGCTAATGAAAGAGCACATTTCCCTTTCATGTTTCTTGTCTGTCTATTTTTCTTTCCCATATCTATTGTAATGTCTATTTCCATTTCCTATGTTCTAAATAAAAAAACAAACAACCCAAATCAATATTCCTTTTTGAACTATGAAGGCCTGATTTACTGCTATAGCGGATACGTAGCCTACGATGTCCAATCCCAATCCTAAACCTTACCAATTCCCATTTCCAATTTATCAAATCCAAAAGCCACTTTTCCGTATCCAAAGAGTAGACGTCAACCCATTCGGCAAATACATCGAATCATCAAGAACCATGCCATTCTAATTCAGCACTAAACTATCAAGTCTATGGTTCATGATCCGTCCGTAGTAAGACATCGCCGTTCAAGCACCTACACATTCTTTAGGCTCTACTATAGGGAGTAGAGGCTAAGTGCAATTTTATATTTATCTTTTTGAACTTTTGGCATTATCTTAATAAAAGAATACATTTGTTCTTAAATAGAGTCTTGCATTCGCCTCCTTTGCATGAGTCAAACTCCTAAAAATACAACACTTAATAACAAAGCACCCTACAAGGAATTATTTAATAAAGTAGCATCAAACATCATATCAACATAAGGACGGTCACCGGAATCGTCACCTTCAAAGAGGATCTTCCATGCCATCAACTAATAAAAGCTAGTCAACTCTCCAACATTCAAGAAGAGTTAGATAGAAGCACCCAAGAAGATTGTAGGAGCTCAAGATTAAAAGGGTTATATAACCACAACAACTCCAAGAATACTCAAGGGAAGACACAAATCGTCTACCATACAAAGGAACTATTAGCACACAAACTAAAAGCTCAAATTTTGAATGAGGCACATCGCCTCATAGAACATCATATTTTCAAGTAAGTAAACTTCTGGTCATCCAACGGCCAAGTCTAGGCAAGAATTTCTACATAAAGATAAGTACCCTTCCCTATTCCGACGAAAGCGGATAGTAGTCAAGCTTCGAGCCCAGCAGCGAGTCAAGGTTCGGACATCTTAGTCGAGCATCGGGCCTAGCAACGATCCAGGTTCGGACACCACCCGAGTCGAGTCTTAGGCCCAATAGTGGTCAAGGTTCGGACAACCCCGTCGAGCTTCAAACCAAAGAGTAGTCAAGGTTCGGACACATCCCCGTCGAGCTTTAAGCCCAATAGTGACCAAGGTTTAGACACACTCTAGTCGAGTCTTGGGCCCAATAGTTTAAAGTTTTGTGAATAATTTTTTGACCATAAAATAATTTAATTATGGTCACAAAATTGGTTAAGCTACTTTATTACCTATTATTCAGTTTCAAAGCTTTCACACCAAACCCTCGCACCCTCTTGCCCTCCATCTCTCTCTTTCTCATTCGTGCTCATCATCGTGGGTGATTGGCCCGCTGCGGCGGCCGGCAACACCACGGTGGCCGGAGCTTCCGCGGCTGGCGGCGACTACAATGGCGAGTGTGTCCCCCACACCGTCTCTCGCGCTCTATATCTCTTTCTCTCACTTACTCTCATCTTCAGGCTGTCATTATGCCCAGCAACGCTTGCTTGGGCCGAGGATTCTACAGTGGCCGGAGTGTAAGACCCGTAATTTTGGGTTAGGTAGTTATATGAGTGAAGTTAATTATTTATCCTTAATTAAATAGAGTAGGTCGAATGACCATGTTATATACGTGGTTAGATATTCGTAAATCTATTTGAGCTAATTATTATTAGTTCGCGTAACTATTATTAATTAAGCGTATTAATTCCTTCCTCCGAATTTCCGCCCGGATTAGGTAAATAAAGACCCGACACCACTTACGCCGCTTAGTTGGGTTTAATTTAGATAATGCTTAACAAAAAAGAGAGAGAAGAATGAAAAGGGGTAAGATTAAGGGATGATTTGGGGTCCAATAGGGGTTAAGGACTGAGAATTAATCGATGGAGAGAGAGAGAAGTAAAGTTGGAAGGCCGGAGGCCCCGAGCAAAACAAAGAAAGGGAAAAACGAGACGGAGAACACAGAGAGAGAGAGACTCGAGGACATATAGAGAGAGAGGGAGGCAGAGATGCGGACAGAGTGAGAGAGGGAGAGCGCGGGAGCGGGAGAGCCGAAGAAGCAGCCGGAGGCCGGCTAGTTGAACGGCGAACGGAGGAGAGGCGTCCGGCGAATGCGGAGGGATTAGCCAGGGCCCGAAGGAGGGCGAAATCGAGACCAGGAGAAGGGAAGCGAATGCGAGGGTCGAGGGTCGAGGAGACCGAGTGGTGGCCAGCGAAGACCATAGACCCGAAGACCCGAGCAGCCGGCGACATTAGTAGGCGACGTGCGAAGAAAAGAGCGAGCGGTTGGGACAGAACGAGACTCGAAAAAGGACCCAGAGCAAAGACAGAGAGCGCGGAGAGCAAATGAAGCAAGAAATGAGAACTAGAGGCAAAGGGGAGCGGACCCAACCGGAAACAAAGCAAGAGAGAGAGCTCAAGTGGGTGAAACCCGGGGACCCGAACCCGAGCGAGAAAGCGAGGGAAAGCGAGAGACCGGAACCCGGTAGAATGCGGAACACTCAATCTATTTCTCAAACCATAAAATTCGGGGTAGTCCTATACTCTAAATTTGTAGTAATTTTGAAACCCAAATGAGTTTTGTTGTGAATATCACTACTAGAAATACTTGGATTTTATGACCAAATAAAAACAGTCGCAATTTGTGACCATTTTTGTGACCACTTATAAGCGGTCACAATTTATGACCAAATTATCGGTAGTGAGAAATTCGGTCACATTTTATGACTACTTTATAACGAATTTAAAATCAGTCACAAAATAAAAATTTTAAAGTTTTGTGACTAACTTTGTGACCATAAAATAATTTAATTATGGTCACAAAATTGGTTAAGCTACTTTATTACCTATTATTGAGTTACAAAGCATTCACACCTGTGAGACCCCGAGATTTCGGGTGCTTGCCTGGTAGTGAAGTATTAGAATTTTTCCGAGTCGAATTAGAAACCCGAGAACCGAAACCGAGCTTGGGCTAGCTTATTGGGCCTATTAAAGTTGAAGTTGGGCCTAATTAAGCTAAAAAGAAAAGGAAATGAGAATGAAGGATTAGTGGCATTGTGTTGGCAAGAAATTAAGTAAAGGGAGTTTGGGGTCTAATTAGAAATAGGCAGCAAAGCTATTAGGTGTGACTAGGAGATGAGGAGAGAGAGTGAGGCTGGGATTAGGACCGAGAACAAAGAAAAGAACGAGGAAAAGAACCAGAAGCGAAGCGAGGAAAGAAAGAACGGGAAAGCGAGAGAGGGAGCCGTGGAAACGAGAGGGAGCGAGAGGCCGAGCGAGAGAAAGAGAAAGCGTGAGAGCCAACGGCCGGTGGCCACCCGAACGGCGAGGTCGTCGCCGCTGGTGGGCAAGGGAGAGCTCGGGCTTGAGAGGCTGAGCAGAGCGAAGAAGAAAGGGGAACAAAAGGACGTGGAAGCAGAGGAAAGCGAGAGGAAGACGAAAGCCAGCGCACGTAAAGGGAGGAAGAGCGAGCGAGAGCGGGAGCAGGAGCAAGAGGAACGCCGGAAACCGGTTGCCGGTGGGCACGGCGAGCCCGAGAACAGGCAGTGGATGAAGGGGAAAGGAAAGAGAAGCAGAGGGCGAAAGAAGGAGAGACGAAACAGAGAGCAACGAAGGCAGCGAAAGGAGGAAGAAGAGGAAGCAAAACCCAAATCGAAACCCAATCCGAAACCCTTCCAAAACCGAATTCTTAGAACCTCTAAGAATTTAAGGTGAGTAGTCTGAATTCATCCTCTGAAATAAAATGAATTAGGTGGCTTGAACTCGAAATTGATTCATGAAATTGGAAACTCTAGGTTTAATTGAAGAAGTTAGAGGCCTAAATTTAAGAAACTAGAAACTCACGAATTGAAAAGCATGTTGCGATTTATGCCTAGTATATGAATTTAATGATGTTTGAGCATTGATTGAGCATGAGTATTGGGCTGTGTGATTGAGAATTTAATGAAGTTAGCTTGAACAGAATTATTGAGAAAAATCGGAAAGTTGAATTCATGATTTAGTGCAGATTTTTCAGTAAATAAGCATGCTGTCCGAATTTTTGTGAATTCGTATGTAGCCCGAAAGTCCTGTAATTTTTACTGCAGCTTCGTGATGATTTATGAGAATTTCCTGTAAAATTTCGTGTGCGTTGGATGAGTAGATTAGGAGATATGCAATTTTGAGTGAAAATGTCCTGTTTTGGGCTAAATCGTATCTAAGTGAGTAACTGAATTGAGAACTGAGATTTAAGAAGTTATGTGGCTAGATTAAAAGATATATATCGACTAAGGAAAGTTATAGAACCATAAACTACTTATACGCGATATTACGCGATCATGAAAATGATAAGTTCGTCGATTAGAAATCATAAGTGGCATGCTTATGTGATTGTGTGTTTATCTTGAATTATGTTGATTATGAATGGCATAAGCATGCGTGTGTGAAATGAATTGACTGTGCTTGAGTTAGAACATGCTTATATGAATTGCTTGTCTTGAAGAAGTTACGCATGAACGTATTGAGCATGAATTATATGAATTAAGTATTTCTTATGTATAAGTAATAAGAAAATAAGAAACTTAAAGAACTAAAGAAGGGAGAAAGGATTGTGTTATTGATCCGGGACCCCACGAATTAAAGAACCCTCTGAAGCTATGGCCATAGAAGTGTCTCGTCAACCCGAAGCCACGAATTGAATTGCTTCCACTAAGAATTGACAAGACGCGTCCTTTAGGGATGGGAGGCTGCCTCGAGGCCACGAATTGTTATGCCTCGAGGCCACGAATTGTATGCCTCCGTGAACCGAGCCCACGAATTGTTTTGGCTCCAAGAACTGGGTCTTTAGAGCAGTGCATAAATCTTCTTTCCATTCGAAACTAAGAAAACTTAAAAGAAGTATGATATGAAGAAACGAATGTTCATGCATGTCAAACAAGAAAGAACGAATCGATGATTTATGAAATGCACGATTGAACTCAAGAAAAAGAATAAAAAGAAGATCGAATCTTGATTTCATAAGAAATGTGTGCCATAAGAACTAAGATGTGATTTACGTGATGAATGATTCGCATGATGAATGATTCTATGACTTACTTGTGTAGAAATATGAATGAAGTATGTTTGATTGAATTCATGAGTAAGTGATGTCATTATGTTTCTTGGCAAGTTGGTAAGTTTAGAATCTCGCATGTCTTAAGCATGTATGATCTGAATCGCATGTCATGAATGAGTTATGAACTTATGTGTGTTTGTTAATGAACTAATGTGCAAAGTGAAACCGGGGTTGGGTTTGGATTATTCACTAGGCTAGTGAGCTCATGACATCACCAACATTTCAGTACATGAAGTTAAGACTCCCGGAGTTGCTTTTGGCTATTAGAAGAAGCGAACCATCGGATAGGACTTCTCCGGACTTATTTTGTACTTTATGTTTTAATACTTGTAAAGACTGTTGTATGTGAACTTAAGTTTTACCCATGAATGTAAATCCCTATGTGAATACTCCGAGCATGTGGCTCGTTGAGTTGTGTTGTGTTTCTCCGAGCGTGTGGCTTGTTGAGTTTAAGATTGTATTTCGTGCGGGGTTAGGGCTTTAAGCCCATGGGTTTAGCCAATTTACAGAGGAAACTCGCCGAAATTTCCAGAAAAACCTTCGAAAACCTAGAATTACGCTTCCGCTAATCTAAGAAAGGGTTAGTAACCCCAAGTTGAGACCCTAAGAAGCCTTAGGGGTTCCTCTCGGGGAACCCCGGCATGTAATACTCCTAGGGTGGGTCTAGGGGTGTTACAACACCATACCACCAAACCCTCGCAGGCTCTCTCTCGCTCTTCATCTCTCTCACTCTCACTCGCTCTCACCTTGAGGGCCCGATTCTGGTTGGCAATGCCTCGCGGTGGTCGAGCTTCCCGGTTGGTGGCGACGATAGAGGCAGTGTGTCCCCCACACTGTCTCTTGCGTTCCATATCTCTTTCTTATTGCGACTCCATGGAACTTTGACCTTCAGCTTCAACGTGGCCGGAGACACCAGCAGCGTCCGACAACTCCACGGCGGGCGAATCCTTCACCGGTAAGTACCTTTCTCCCTCCCTCCCTCTTCTGTTTGAATCTAAATTAGGTAGGTTTTCCAGGTTTTGGACATCAATTCTCGTGTAAATCGCATCGAATTCTCTCATTAGTACTGGGTTTAGTACTCGGCTTTAACACTTGTATATGAATTCTTAGTGTGTATTTGTGCGTGTTGTTTGCTTATTTATTTGGATCGTTTTAGGAAGTTGAGTTTTTGCAGCATAAGAATGGATATGAGGACGGTAGGGATTAATATTGTATTTTCAATGGATAATACGTAGTGTATCCCATTCAAAAGAGGAAAAATACGATTTTAGATAAAGTGGCCTTTAGCTTTAGGTGATTAAATCTAAATGCTGTAAAGATCATGTCCATTTCAAAAGGCAAGGCAAATCCAGGGCTGTTGAATAAGATCCTTTTAGAGAAACTCAATGCCAAGAGTTGATGATGGTATAGACAGGCTCATTATTACTCAATTTAACCTCGGTGTCCTTAACTACTTGCCTTTTTCTCCATCTTAAACCTACTATCATTACTCCAAGTTAAGTTTTGCTCCGATTTGGCGTGATGTTGGCCCCGAAAAGCGTAAAACAGATAATAAGAATGAAAAATACATCCCCAAAAATATTGATGGGTTCCGGACTCTTGAGTTTATAGAGGGCAACCAATGAATGACCATATCTTGTGACTTGAAAGGGTGTCCCCAATCTTTGAATAATGTATACTAGTTTTAGCTTCTAGTTGTAACAATGGATTTTGTCTCTTACTATATGGAGGAGGTAATGTTAAACCCACTGATTTGTAGGTTTTATAGCTTTCTCAAGTTACATTCCGATGTTGTTTGTTCATTATTATGTATACTCATTTATTTATCTTTGTTTCATTTGAATTTTGAGCTGAAAATTTCAATGGTTGTTTTAGAGTGTAATACCCACTTGAGAATTTCAAAAGGTGGCCCATTTGATACTTTGATAAAAGCATACTACCCACTTCATTCCAATGGTTTGCTTTTTTTTTCCAGCCAATCAAAAAAGCTCATTACATTACGTGTATCTAAAGTCAAATTTCTTAACTTTTATATGTGTAAGAGGGAGAAAGCATGTTGTTTCATGTAATATCAATGGGACCATATTAAGTGTTTGACAAAGAGAGAAAGGTCCCAATTCCCCCACCCCTACCCCCCAAAAAAAAGAGTAAAGCTTTCCAAATCTTAATTGTCTTTATGTTACCTCCTATATGCTTGTATTATATTCTTAGCACATCAGTATCAAGTTTAAATCTAAGTTGTAGGTTTTTTACTTTTTGTTCGAAACAAGTCTAACTCTTCGTATGTAATCTCTAAACTCCTAATTAAGAATGATTAAAAAACTATTAATTATACTATTGAGCATAATAACTTTCTCCTACATGAACTATTTGATGAATATAAGTTTTTACCACGTGATCTTAAACATTGGCTACCAATTTTGATAGAAATTAGGTTTAAAGACATATCATACTGACTCTTCAACATATAAACTAGATTTTCTTATATTCAGTTTAATCAGTATATGTCATTTCATTTCATAAAAACATAACTTTCTTCTACACCTCAACTTTGATCAATTATCGATTATATGCTTCTTCAAAGCATACACCAAACATGTCTCAAACTGATCGTAAGTCGTATATCTAACATATATTTACATGAAACAACATGCTTTCTCCCTCTTACACATATATAAAAGTTAAGATATCTAAGCTCATTACAGAGATATATAGTTATTGAGCGTATGAAGGAGGATAAAGTTAAAAGAGAGGTGTGTTTATGCATGTTGAGTTATATGTAGAAGATGATCGAGTATGAATCGGTTTGTTCAATAAATAGTTTTAAAAATGTTAAACTTATCCATTCTTTTTGTATTAATGAATTCTTTACCATATTGTAAAACCTTATGACGGTGGTGATGATGATGATGATGATGATGATGATGATGATGTTGATGATGAGGATGAGGATAATGGTTGGAGCGGTAATGCTTAAAGATATGGTTTTATTTTCTTATGTTTCTACTATGGTTATGGATATTGGACTTTTTATATTGGACTATTTTATAAGTATGGGATGTTGATAGGTTGAAGATGATGAAGATATTTGTTTGTTTACATCTAGCTTGGTTGTTATGGACTATGGATATTGATTATGTATAAACATTTAGTATAAATAATTCCGTAATAAAGGGATTCGCCGCATAATTGTATGTAATGGTTTTATGGCAAAAAGCGGTCACAAAACAAGTCACATTATGTGTTCAATTTTCTCAAAATCGGTCACAAAAGCGGTCACAAAAAGTTAAGTACAAAACAAAATCGGTCACAAAGTCAGTCACAAAAGTGTTTAAGTATAAAACGGAATCTGTCACAAAAGCGGTCATAAATAAACATAATTTTAAAACTAAGTTAGTGACAAAACAGTCACAAAGTACCATAGCTTCAAAACTAAGTTAGTCACAATTATATAACGGTCACAAAATTTCTAAAGGATAACGGTCACAAAATCAGTCACATAGCGGTCATAATTTTGCACCAAAATAACGGTCCCAAAATCGGTGAGAAATATAGAGCGGTCACAAAGGCGGCCACAATTTGTGACCGAACTTTTGGTCACAATTGCAGTCGAGTTTGTGACCGAATCAGTCACAAATTCCATTTTCGACGAGGGGTTTTGAAACGTCGAAATCAGTCACAAACATAGCCTATTTGTGACCGAAATTTGCCATTTTGTGACCGATTTTAACGGTCACGAAATCCGAGTGTTTCTAGTAGTGTATTAAATGTTTATGATATAGAATGAAGTTAGAACGTAGTTAGGGCTGAATTAGGATATGAGAAAATTGAATTGATCGAGTAAGTCCGAATTAAATACTTGAAGAAGTTTAGTAGTTGTTAAAAGTTAAATTAGGAGCCTTCAAGGTATTTGGCAGTTGTTTAAACCTCGAATTTGAAACCTAGGAATTCAGGTGGAGTTAGGTCGCTTAGGTCTACTGAGTAGTGTCGAGATTTCGATCGGTTGGGGATGAGCACGTTGTGGTTTGGGCAAAAATTATGATTTAGTATTTCAGGTTGAGCCCTTAGAGATTTCTTTAATTTGCGGCGTTAAGAAATAATTGCTAATATTGGGAATTAATGAGTACAGTATAAAGGCGATTGCGAGTTCATACCAATTGATGCATAATTGAGGCATGGGAATGAGAAGTGGGTGATTATTAGGATAATTGAGTTCAAAAGATATTTAAATCCTTTCAATTGAACTAAATTCAAAGATAAGCGGAGCTAGCGGAAGTTGAATGATGAAAAAAGATTAAGAGTTGTATGATTGAGTTTGGATGAGAAGAGTGATTAATGAGATAGAAACATTAGATGAGAGGTTGAGGTAAAGATGGCAATTTGTGAGAAGTTGGGACGCTGAAGTTAAGTGGCCATTACTTGCGGTTATTGTGGCTTAGAGAATTTTTAGTTCCTAAACTCATTAGGCCTAAAGGTGAATTGAGTTTCGGAAAATAGACCTTGGAGCATAAAAGAGGAACGAGAAATTGGAATATTAAGCGAATATGTATCCATGTCGATTGATTTGTGACCTTGAAAACAGAATACGACGAGAATTATGTATATGGGAAATAGGAGAATTGCTTGAATAAAATATGGATGAATACGAGATGTTAAGTACTTGGGCTATTCCCTAAGTTAATGTGCTAGCTTGGAATGTTAAGTCTCAATATAGAGATGCTTGACACATGAAGTAACTTGATTCTAAAATAGTACTCGATAGTTAGTTTTCAAAGAATTGAAATGTTTACGCAAAACGATACTTGTGTGTGATTCTTAAGAAATGCGTTTCGAACTTGAAATGTGTTTTAAAGAAGCAAAACTTATTTGAGAAAGTGAATCGGATTTGAGAAAGTGAAGTTATAGGGGTGACACGTGGTGTCATGCCTTCCCTTGTGTTAAATTGATTTAAGAAAGTTGTTTGAGGTAACCGTGATGAATGATGTGCAAATTGTTTAGAATCAACTTGGCTAGGATTGTTTAGCATAACAAAGGGTTCGAACTGGGGTCCTCATTCGTCAGGATGCCCGATTAGAAACTTCAAGAGAAGGGTTTCAACAGGGGTCCCGGAGATTAAGATGCCCGACCAAAGACATCTTCGAAGATAGGTCCCGAGAGCCTTTTATTTGGGGTCGTGCCCCAAAGAAATCAAAGAAACTAAGAGAAATTATGAGAAATCATGAAGTGCTAGTTCGAGTCCCCTGAAAGCCTAGAGAAAGTTGATTTAGTTCTAAAAGAATTGTTAATGAGTGTGAAATCGTGTTTTTAAATGATTGAAGAGTTATAATCTTTACGTTGCAAATGATTTCCAAGGATTTCATTAAAAAGTATATAGATTTGTATTATGTTATTATGCTTTCGCCAATTTCATAACTATGAGTAATATGTGTAAAGGATTTCAATTTTAAGAGTGTGAGACTTTCCGGTGAGCTCGTGGTTGCTCACTCCCCCAAATTTCCCCCTTTTTCCTCCCAGTGTTGCAGGTACACTCTCGGAAGGCATGTCTCACACCTTAGCATAATCTGGACTCTACATGTTGTCTCCTTATTACTATTTGATAAAGTTACTCAAGTTGGTAACATGCATTTCCTATATTTCTAAGTTTTGTAGTTTGTAATTTAGCTCATATAGTTTTTACCGGATGTATAGTGAACCATTTAGATTGTTTTAAGTTTAATGCATGATTGGCTAAACTCCGGCGTGTGGTCTGTTGAGTTGTATGCTCCGAGCGTGTGGCTCATCGAGTTATATTATGAATTTAAACAGGGTTTTAAGGCTTTAAGCCTAGGGGATAGTCCATATTACAAATGAAACTCTGCTGAAATTTTTAGAAAATTTCCAAACTCTTTTGGAAAATTCACCTCTATTACCTTAAGTTGGAATTAGAAAGCCAAACCAACACCTGAAAGAGCCTTGGGAGTTCCTTTGAGGAACTCCGGCGATGTAATACTCCTAGGGGGTGTTTTGGGGTGTTATAAAAATGGTATCGGAGCATAGATTTTGGTGACCTTAAGTTTGCATTGCATATAGTCTAGGATCCTTGTTATGTGACTATGTGCTTTGTTTGTGGTCGACATATGTGTGCCCTTAAGTTCAACCTCCGACTTATATGTGATTACCTAGTCGACTTAGTTGGATTGGTTGACTATAAATCGCCCTTTAGGGTGAGATGTGAGTGATTTATGCGTGCTAAGTATGTGGCTGAGTGTGGCTGAATTTTTTTTTTTTTCCGTATTCATTTATTTCGTGGTGTGACTTCTAATCGTTAGTTGACTTAGGAATTCTACCTCTAAGAAGCATACGACTATTCATTTATATGTTGGTTGTTTATGTATTCATTTTCAAGGAGTTTAGAGAATGCATAATTGATCTTAGATGGGAAGAGAAAAGATATACAGTACCCTAGCATAAGTGAAGCATTCATGGGAGACTCCTCATTCCGTTTGTTGATTTAGGTATAGAGGCTGCTTTTTGGGAGTCTGTTACTAAGGAATGAATTGAAATGTCACATTGTTGAATAGGATAGGGCTGAGCACCCCGAGTATTGAGAGATACTTGCATATATCTACGGAAATACTCATAGGCGAGTACTTTTAGAAGTTATAAATGAGAATTAGAGGCTATGGGGAGGAAATTAATGGGGAACACAATGTGAAAGGTTCATTGTATCATTGGTGGAATTGACTTTTCTTAATAATAATATTTAGGTCCATAATCGAGAATGTCAAACTTGGTATTTTGCTTGAAGTGCATATTTGTTCGGGTGTGTTGGAAGTATCTTTTGGGTACATTTGGGAGCCATTTTGGAGAAAAGATTTAGGATTTTTTTTTCTAGTTCCATCTAAGTTTTTGGGTTGACCAAACATAAGATGCTATGGTTACGAAGATCCATCTATAAGTTCCAATTTGAGAAACTTGTGAGAAAGGTCTAAAATAAGCTGAGTATAAGGTTAAAAGGAGCTAAGTGAATTACATTGAAGGTTGTGCTTTCCACCATTTTGAGTTCCTTTGACTTAACTATCTCACTAAGAAGAGTTGATTGATGAATGTTGGAATCATGCCCTCTACCACTTTGAGTTTATATGTGGCAATTCACCGTGACTAATCTAAACGTTAGAAATTGTTTGGAAGTAGTTTCCTTGGGTTCTTTGTAAACCTTGGGTATTGATAACAATCTTACAGGTGGAGTGCCTCGTTTACAAAGGAAGTTAGAAGTTGTTCTATCACTCCCATACTTCATTTGGAGTTCATTGTGTTTAGTAGTGCTCATTAGAGTGACTATAAGTTACTTGGGAGCAAGATAGTTTAAGTTTTACATAAGGATCGTAGGTTTGATCTTAACTCCCATAGAGGTGAAAGAATAACATGAGGACTCCCTCCTACCTATTGCAGTTACCATGAGTTGTTTAAGGATTGTATTGTGCTGGATATGATCGCATATAGTTTAGTTGCCTCTAAATTTTGACTTGGTTTCAATTCCATCATTTTGATTATACTTTCGAGCTCGTCTACTCGCCTTTTGTGATGTTACTTGCTGGGTATGTGTGTCATTCTTACCATTTTGACCAGTGATGCACCATAGATAATTCGTTGAACTAGCCATCCTGAAGGTTTGCTCGGGAGAGGCTAAGTCACCCTAGAGGGGGTGAATAGGGTGATGATGAAATTTGCTTGAAATTTAAAATAGATATGAATCCGAGGTGACCGAGAGTCAAGGATGAGCTCAGAAAAGTACTAACTTAGAATTCAATGAAGAGTGAAGAAACAGATTAAGCGAGAACTTTGAAACTGTCCGAGTCTAGAATGCACTCGAAAAACTAATAACTCAGAAAGTACGTGGAAACCCTCCTGGGGCATAAAACCACCGACCGTGCTAATCCAAGCAGGAAGTCAAATCCACTATTTTGAGTCCACAAAATTCAGTAGATCGACTCAACCCGAGTTGCTCCCTTAGACAACTCCTTACAAGTTTTTCCTAGACTCCAAAATTACCTTATCTTATCTACTACTTCCTAACTAAGATCACCCTTACGAGTTAGGGACAACCGAGCTGAGTTAACCCTTACAGCTCAGTCAAGGGACCTTACTTAGAGAGTAAGAAAGAGAGTGTTTGTAATCGAGTACAAGACCTTACAACTCGGAGAAATAATAAATGCGGAATTGGAGTTGTAAGTAGAAGATTGGGAATGAATACAATGACTTTTGCTCATGTATGTGTATTAACAGTTGGTTCAGCAATCTTCAAGTCTTGGAAGTTGGCTTCTATTTAAAGATGACCAAAAACCTTAGCCGTTGTGTCCATCTTCCGACTAGAAGTCCCTTGTGACCGTTGTAATGGATTTTCCGAGTCACTCAGAAAATATCCGTTGAGATATGAACGTTGGGCAACGGCTCCGGACTCCTTTGGAAGTCCCAAAACCACTCGGTGGTGTCTTGAAAAATAAGGTGGAAACCACCGTTGAGCTTAGTGTTGCAGATTTCCCATTTTGGAAACAGATAACCCCGACACGTTGTCCGGGGCTAGGTCGAAGGTGGAAAAAGCCTTATCTCGCTGGTGATTTGACGTTTTAAAGCCGGTTACTTTTGCAATTCAAAAATAGGATAGCCTCATTTGAATAACCTACAAAAGTAAATTAATTTGGTTCTCAAAGTATAAAATACTTTGGTCCAAGATTAGACACAAATAATAACATAATTAAGATAATTAAGTGACTAATTATCCGAGTCGGAAAAGGAATGAAATTTTCTGAGTCTTATATCCATGATACTCAAAATTCCATCTTAGTCAATCTAGAAGATAATCGAGTCGGATAAAGAATATCGGAGTCAACAAACTTGATCTAGACTAAACAAAGTTCAAACAAAGTATGCTCGACTTAGAATAGTGAAATAATAATATAATTCCTGGAACACAAAGTCGGACTCGAGTTTATGCTCGTGAAATAAAGTGTTTGAACATGCGATAGATCCGAGTGTTGAGTGACTCAGAACTAAGTGTGATGTGGCAGGTAGAAATATGCTTTCCGAGTCGGCTAGAGTCAAGCGTAAGCATATATAATAGTTTCTATAACACTCGAGAGAAAATGCTATATCACTCACCAAAGCTTCTAAGGCACATGGAATGACTTGAAATCAAAACCCTATAAGAGATAAAGTCGTATCCCTAATTCCTTGATGGAACTCGGAAAAGTGTGAGTATAAAGTCCGAGTCTTCAATCTACCCTTTTTTATGAAAGGCATTCAAAACTTAAACAAAACTTTGTTAGTGATATAAATCTGATTTTGGAAACTTGCTTAGAAAAGAACTTGAGATTTCACAGCTATCGAGCAAGAAAGGAAATAAATCCAGATAGACAAGCAATTATTAATGAAATGTATTTAATTTATTAATGTCAAAGAAAAAAATATTTACAGAGGGTGAGAGAGACTCCCGCTAAACAAGACAACAATTTTTTTATCTATTCTCCCCTTGCCTTTCAACAAAAACAAAAAACTAGGAGGAATACAACAAGAAAGTACATATTTGATGTCCTGGACAAAAAGAAAAACATGAAATACTGTAAATAAAACACTAAGAAACTAAGGAGGGAATGGATCAGTCGGGGTTAAAGAGGAAGGACAAGTGGTGCACCGGCGCTGATAAGATCTTGACGATGTGCTTGAGCGCGGTGGAGGAAGTACAGGAATCTCCAGTATCGGCTCAGTCCGAGTGGCCGACCCGGAACTAGGTCGTCCAAAGGCTCATCCTCTTGGAACTCAACGACCGGAGGGGTGTGCTCGAGCTAACTCTGCTGCTAACTCGGCCTTGGACGAGTAGGTTCTTCCGACCCACGCAGACTGCTGTCCGAGCCGATCACCTTTGGTTGCGCTCAGGAGCACCCGGACCCTCGATTGCTTGCTCCTTGTGCTTCTTGCTCTCCTTGTCCTTCGGCTCTCCTTGATCAAAAGGAGTCGCCTCAGCCGCGAGCTCCTCCGCTTCTTCTCCTTCTTCTTCTTCTTCTCCTCTCGTCTTAGGAGGACTTGGCGGGGCTCGAGGATTCCTCGGAGGTGTCCGAGTTACCTGGATCTTGAGCTACCTTGGACCTTCTCTCCTGAAGGAGCTCAAGAAGCTCTCTTTGCTCCTTTACCGAGCCTTCATCTCAAGGAGCACGTCCTGCTGCTCCCGAATTTGAGATTGGGCGGTTTTCTAGTTGATGGTCATGGACTGGAATACGATCTTGAATGATCGGAGAAGGTCCTTGAGTTCCAAGGACACAGAAGAGATTTTGTCCATGAAAGTGGTGGATAAAATGGAAGAAAGAGTTTTAGAAGCACCTGAGGTGGAGGCACCACCAGGTGGAGCAAGAAGAGAAAGAGGCATTTCGGTCTAAGTCCGAGGCGGAGAGGGTGGCCTCGGCTCGAGCTGTGGATCCGGACACCAGGTTTGGTTTCCTGGTATCCGTACCCAAGAAGTTCCTTCTTGCCGACTACAATGGCAGCCTCGAAACGGTGTTCGGATCCGAGGGAAGAGGAACTTTGAACTGTTTGAAAATGAGAGTGAGAAGAGCACCGAAGGGAAGAGAGGTGTTCTTTTTGTTATAAGTTTGACCTGGCATAGCGGGCATTTGCTCAATGATAGCGGGAAAGAGGTCTACTTCGTAGCCCTCTAGGATATCAAAAAGAGGTTTAAGATGTTTGGAGTTGGGGTTCTCCTTGCTGGAATGTTGTGAGAAGAAGGTTCTCATTAGCAAGAAACACAAAAGGCGAGCTTCGACTTTAGGTGGGTCACGAAAAGTTTTTACGTGACCCGGGGAACTCTTTAGCGTACTTTTCAAAGAAGTCGTCAGCAACCTCATTGAAAGGTATTGGATTGCTGAAAAGGGAAGATACATTGAATAGACGATGGAGGAGGGAAGTGTTTATTCGAACAAGTGATGTTCGAACTCTGGAGGCTAGAATACCCTCGGAGCTGGAAAGGTGAGTGTAAAACTCACAAACGAGTTCAGGATAAATGAACTCGCCGAAACAGAGAAAATTGTAAACCTCGGTCGATTGTTTGTGAGGCAACCACGAAAATTTTGTGGTTGGGAAGAATTTATCATCCTGCGCAAGGTGCTTGGGTGACAAGAGGTTTCGAATTTGAGGGGCCTTCCCGGCTTTTGTGCGGGGTTTCTTGGTGGCAGAGCTAAGAAAATTAGGGTGAGAACCTCTTTTCGGCATTTTGATGGAGAAAAGAGAGAGCAGATAAGCTTGAGAGAGAGAAGGAAGAAGGAGCTATATCACTCACCAAAGCTTCTAAGGCACATGGAATGACTTGAAATCAAAACCCTATAAGAGATGAAGTCGTATACCCGATTCCTCGATGGAACTCGGAAAAGTGTGAGTAGAAAGTCCGAGTCTTCACATCCAACTAGCTCGGCCATAGAGTTTGCTTAAGTTTGTGGAGGATAAGGAGCTAGATGGTAGTTTGAGATGTTTGAACTAGATGCATGCCAAGTTAATGTGTTCATTGCATAAGTGTTTGGTGGAGACATTAGTATCCAATTTAAAACAAGTGGTAAGATCTTTCCAAGCCAACTATTTGCTCTTTTCTAGTACGATTTTCTCCATGGCGCCTTCTAAATTTAGTGAGCAGACGTATCGAAATGATGGTACAGAGGAGACTGGAACTCACTAACCCATCGAGACTCCCTAGTAATTCCGATAACCATGGCTGCCTAATTGAGTTTTCTTCCATGTTAAGTGTACTAGTGTTACTCATGTGTATGTGATTATACCTTACGTATCTTAGATACCACTTGTTCCGAATTTTGGGGACGAAATTCTTTTAAGTAGGGAAGAAATGTAAGACCTGTAATTTTGGGTTAGGTAGTTATATAAGTTAGGTTAATTGTTTAGCCTTAATTAAATATAGTAGGTCGAATGACCAAGTTATATGTGTGGTTAGATATTCATAAATCTATTTGAGTAAATTATTATTAGTGAAGCGTATTAATTCCTTCCTCCAAATTTTCTGCCCGGATTAGCTAAATAAAGACCCGAGACCGCTTATGCCACTTAGTTGGGTTTAATTTAGATAATGCTAAACCAAAACAAACAAAACAAGAGAAGAGTGAAAGGCGGTAAGATTAGGGGATGATTTGGGATACAATAAGGGTTAAGGACCGAGAATTAATCGGTGGAGATAAAGAGAAGTAAATTCGGAAGGCCTCGAGGCCCTAAGCGGAACAAAGAAAGGGAAAAGCGAGAAGGAGGACACATAGAGAGAGAAGGAGAGCGTGAGAGCTGAAGAAGCGGCCGGAGGCCAGCGGGCTGAACGGCGAACGGAGGAGAGGCGGCCGGCAAATGTTGGGGATTAGCCAGGGCCCGAAGGAAGGCAAAATCGAGACCAGGAGAAGGGAAGCGAATGCGACGGCCGAGGAGACCGAGCGGTGGCCGGGAACACCGCAGACCGAAGACTTGAGCAGCTGGCAATGTTAATAGGCGGCGAGCGAAGAAAAAGAGTGAGGGACCGGGATAAAAAGAGGCGTAAGAAGGACCCGAGCAGAGACAGAGAGCGCAGAGAGCAAAGGAAACAAGAAATGAGAACCGAGAGGCAAGGGGAGCAGACCCGACCGAAACAGAGCAAGAGAAAGAGCTCAAGTGGGTGAAACCGAGGGACCCGGACTAGAAGCGAGAAAAGAGAGGGAAAGCGAGACACCGGAACCCGGCAGAGCGCAGAACACTCAATCTATTTCTCAAATCGTAAAATTCAAGGTGGGTAGTCCTATACTCTAAATTTATAGTAATTTCGAAACCCAAATGAGTTTTGTTGTGAATATTAAATGTTTATGCTATTGACTGAAATTAGGAAGTAGTTGGGGCTGAATTAGGATATAAGTAAACCGAATTGAGCTAATAAGTCCGAATTAGAAACTTGAAGGAGTTTAGTAGTTGTTAAAAGTTGAATTAGGAGCCTTGAAGGAATTTGGAAGTTGTTTAAGCCTGAATTGGAAACCCGGGAATTCGAGATGGAGTTAGGTGTCTTAGGTCTAGTGAGTAGTGTCAAGATTTCAGTTAGTTGGGGATGAGCATGTTGTGGTTTGGCCATAAATTATGAATTAGTATTTCAGATTGAACCCTTAGAAATTTCTTCAATTTGCGATGTTAAGAAATAATTGCTAATGTCGGGATTTAACGAGTGAAGTATAAAGGGGAGTGAGAGTTCATACCGATTGATGCACAACTGATGCATTGGAGTAAGAAGTGGGTGATTGTTAGGATAATTGAGTTCAAAAGATATTTAAATCCTTTAGGTTGAACTAAATTCGAAGATAAGCGGAGCTAGTGGAAGTTGAGTGATGAAAAAAGATTAAGAGTTGTATGATTGAGTTTGGACGAGAAAGAGTGATTAATGAGATAGAAATATAAGATGAGAGTTTGAGGTAAAGATGACAATTTGTGAGAAGTTGGGACGTTGAAGTTAAGTGGCGATTACTTGCGGTTATTGTGGCTTAGAGAAGTTTTAGTTCCTAAACTCCTTAAGCTTGAAGGTGAATTGAGTTCGGAAAATGGACCTTGGAGTATAAAAGAGGAACGGGAAATTAGAATAGTAAGGGAATATGTATTTATGTGGATTGATTTGTGACCTTCAAAACAGAATACGACGAGAATTATGTATATGGGAAATAGGAGACTTGCTTGAATAAAAGGGGTGACACGTGGTGTCTTGCCTTCCCTTGTGTTAAATTGATTTAAGAAAGTTGTTTGAAGCAAACATGATGAATGATTATGTGCAAATTGTTTTGAATCAACTTGGCTAGGATCGTTTAGCATACCGAAGGGTCCGAACCGGGGTCCTCATTTGTGTGGATGCCCGGCTAGAAACTTCGAGGGAAGGGTTCCAACAGCGATCTTGGGGATCGGGATGTCCGACCGGAGACTTCCTAGAAGATAGGTCCCGTGAGCCTTTTATTTAGGGTCGTGCCTAGAGAAATCGGAGAAACTAAGCGAAATTATAAGAAATCATGAGAAATCATCAAGTGCTAGTTCGAGTCCCCGAAAGCCCGGAGAAAGTTGATTCAGTTCTTAAAGAATTGTTAATGAGTGTGAAATCATGTTTTTAAATGATTGAAGAGTTATGATCTTTACGTTCCAAATGATTTCAAGGGATTTCATTGAAAAGTATATATATTTGTATTATGTTATTATGCTTTCGCCAATTTCATTATTATCAATAATATGTGTCAAGGATTTCAATTTTAAGAGTCTCGAGACTTTCCGGTGAGCTCGTGGTTACTCACGCCCACGATTTCCCCTTCCCCTTCCCAGATGTTGCGGTACACTCTCGGAAGGGATGTCTAATACCTTAGCATAATCTAGACTCGCATGTCGTTTGCCGATTGTTGTTTACTCGAAGTGACTCAAGTTGCTAACGTGCATTTCCTATATTTCTAAGTTTTGTAGTTTGTAATTTAGCTCATATAGTTTTTACCAGATGTATAGTGAACCATTTAGATTGTTTTAAGTTTAATGCATGATTGGCTAAACTCGGCATGTGGTCGTTGAGTTGTATACTCCGAGTGTATGGCTCGTCGAGTTATATTATGAATTTTAAGAAGGGTTTTAAGGCTTTAAACCTAGGGGATAGTCCATATTACAAATGAAACTCCTCCTTCCCTCATCCGTCTCGATCTGAATGGGACTTTCACCTTTAGTTTCAGTGTGGCCGGAGATACCGAGCAATGTCCGGCGACTCTACGAGGGGCAAATGCTCCACCGACAGGTATCTTCCTCCCTCCCTCTCTCTTCGTCCGGATCTAAATTGGGTAGATTTTTTTTTATTTGCTTGGTTCTGTCTTTAATTCCTCCGATTGTGGTTAATTGCCAATTTTGGTTAAGAAAATATATATTTCTCGAGCACATCTTAATTTTGACAATGATGTTAGACTTGCGATTGAATTGGTTGAATAAGTAAGGGCAATGGTTTGTTATTGTGTGATGGCTGAAAACTTGAGTCCGAATTCGAAATCTTCTTTAGAGGCTTACTTTACACTCCATTTCAAATACTTTGCTTAATCATTGCCCTAAGAGCGATAATTAACAAAATCAATTTAATATGTAGCTTTGTCCAAATTTTTCTGAGTTCTATTCCAAATGATCCTTTCCGTATACCAATGTAGGGTTATTCTCATCGACTTTTAATAATGCTTTGAATTAGACTTGTGCGAACCTTTTCTTTAATGTCACCAATTTTCTATAATATCCAATAGTCGATTTGGCGATAATCATTTAATTTTGACGTGTCGACAAAATGACATTACGAGTTTGTTATGATATGTAGTCATACCTTCTCGTAAGCCTATTATGATTTATACGGAGTGAAAATATAGTTATGGAATTGACTTACCCTTGTTCAAAATTAGTGATAAGTCCATGTCCTAGCCCATTCCTATTTTGAGTAGAACAGGTCTACTTAACTTTGGGGCATTGGTTTGATTTATGCAACATTTACAATTGATTCAAATCGATATGAGCTTTGAATAAGTATCTTCTTCTTTTAGGATGTAATGTTTAAAATATACAAGTGCATTGATAATGGCTTGAATGAATGAGCTTTATACTCGGGACCAGAATATCATACTTAAATGTATCATGGACCTCTAAGATTGGGAAGTGGATACTTCGATCAATGCTTGCCCTTGACTTTTCTTACATAGTATATGCAATATATCACGGACTTTTTAGACCTTATGACTAAGTATAATGTTTGTCTTATTGATATTTTCTTTTTGTATTAATGAATTATTTACTATATTGTAAAACCTTATGACTATTATTTTTTATGTAGGAAACATAAGTCTAAGGACTCTTATAGTTGTACTTTGATTTGGAAGCTAGTGTTTAGTGTTCACTAAAGGTATGTCTTCTATATGGCTAATGCAAATATACTTATTTTTTAATTATAAATTTTATTGTGATTGTGGCGGAAGGGATTAATTGGCCAGCATCAATCTATACGATCGGTGTGGTATGGCCCGATAATGTATATCTTGTTGTGGAATCGAACCAATTGTGTTGTGGTTGATTGATAATTTGCATGTTGGAGTTTGATTCCCTTTGCACATGTGATTGTTATTATGTGTAAATAATGTCTATATTTTTGTATAATAGTGTACATTTGATTGTTATTATGTGTAAATAATGTGTATACTTTTGTATAATAGTGTACATAGTGAATAATACAAATGGTATATCATTGGTTTACTTGACATAAATGATGTTTTTATGCAAATAGTATATGCGTGAATACGTTTAGTTTCTATTGTATGTTGTTAGTGTAGAAAATTAGTCTATTTTAATTATTTAATGATTTAGGCTTCTCTTATCACTCATACTTGCAAATTAAATTAAGAAACTAATGAAATAGTTTGCTTAATTTCAAACAGAATATGGAAATACCGGAACATCGTAGGTGGATGGTTAATAGGATTTTTCCCAATCGTGGTTGATTAATGCCGAAGTTCATGGAGGGGGTTAATGAGTTTGATGCCTTTGCAAAAAACGTGTGTATTTGAGAGATAACGTATATAGGTGTCCTTGTGCTAAGAGTAAGAACCCACAATTTCTGTCATTTGAAGAAGTAAAGGTGAACCTTTATAAGAAAAGGTTCATGAATGGATATTATTGGACATCGCATGGGGAACTTGAACCCCATGAACATGTACAAATTAACGTGAATCATAGTACATCAAGCACTCCTTTTCATGATTATATGCCCAATAATGCTCATCAGACAATGGTTGAAGATGCTTTGAGTTATCGTCAACATGTGTCATAACCTCCTAATCCAAAAGCACAAAGGTTTTATGACCTTTAGATGCACTACAACGTCCATTGTGGGATGGTTGTCCTAACCACACTGAGTTATCTATTGCCCTATGGTTGATGAGCATTAAATCTGAGCACAATATGTCCCAGAATTGTTTTAATGATGTCACGGAGCTTATGAAAGAAGTGTGTCCATCTAACAACTACGTCCCGAATAACTTCTAAGATGCAAAACAATTAGTGAGAAAACTTGGGCTGACTTTTGTAAAAATTGATTGTTGCATTAATGGTTGTATGTTGTATTATAAAGATGACGCACATCTACAATAATGCAAATTTTGTGATGCTCCTCGATGTAAGACTCGAAAGTTCAAAAAAATAGCAACCAAAAGAATGTTCCTTTAGCAAGAATGCATTACATTCCCATTATTCCAAGGCTGAAAAGGTTGTTTGCATCTTAGAGTTCTGCAAGGTACATGAGATGGCATTATGAAAATTCACGGGAGCCAGGGGTGTTATGTCATCCATCGGATGGGGAAGCATGGAAGCATTTTGATAAAGTTTGGCCTGAATTTGCATCTGAACCACGTAATGTTAGACTTGGTTTATGTGCTAATGGATTCTCTCCATTTTCATCAAAATTTGCTAAACAATATTCATGTTGGCCAGCAATTCTAACTCTTTAAAATCTTCCTTCGGAAATGTGTATGACTACACCTTTTATGTTTTTAAATTGTATTATTCCTAGTCTAAAGAGCCTTGGGGTTAACATAGACATCTATTTACAACCTTTAATAGATTATTTGAAAACATTACGGAATGAAGGTGTTGAAACATATGACATTTCTCGAAAGGAAAATTTTGTCATGAAGGTTGCATTGATGTGGACTATTAATGATTTCCCTACATATGGCATGTTATCTGGATGGGTAATCATGGAAAATTAGCTTGTCCAATTTTTATGTCCTCATCTAAAGCTTTTCCCTTACAAAATCGAAGGAAACCGACATGGTTTGAGTGTCATCGACAATTTCTGTCAATGGATCATCAATATAGGAGGAATAAGGATGGTTTTAGGAAGAACAAGGTTAAAAAGGATAGGCCACCAAACATATTAATTGGGAAACAAATATAGGAAACCATACAACACCTTCCAAAGGTGATTGAGAATGGACCATTTGTTATTAATGGGTTTGACAAAATTCATAACTAGACGAAGCAAAGTATATTTTGGGAATTGCCATATTGGAAAACAAACTTACTTCCGCACAATTTCGATGCCATGCATGTTGAGAAGAATGTCTTTGATGTTGTTTTCAATACAAGAATGGATGTGGATGGGAAAACGAAAGACAATGTCAAAGCAAGAATGGACTTAAAGTTGTATTGTAGGCGAAAAGGGTTAGAGCTCAAAGAGTTGGCTAATGGCAAACCCGTGAAACCTCTAACCGAACTTAGTGCACTACCTCTTATTCCTCTTATTTAGCTAAATGTGTTGGTGTTGATAAAGCTAAAATAAGCGGAATGAAGAGCCATGATTGTCATATGTTCATACAGTCATTGCTTCCGGTTGCATTTAGTGTACTACCCGAACAAATATGGAAGCCTCTAACTAAACTTAGCCAATTCTTTCGAGACTTAGAGCATGTTTGGCCTAATTTTTAAAAATTATTTTTGTTTTTAAAAAGTATTTTTTGAAAATTGTTTTTAAGAAAAATTTGAAGTGTTTGGCCTAAATTTTATATAAGTGTTTTTAAATAATTAATTTGTTTTGCTAAAATTTCTAAAAGTATAGAAATAAGATAGAGATAAAACAAAATAAAAGAGAGATGATAGAGATAAAGATACAGGAGAGAGAGAAATTAAAATAACTTAAAAAGATAGGACACACAGAGAGAGAATGGGATTCGGGTGGTTATTATGGAGTTTTTCCAAAAATTAGAAACAAAAACAGCTATTTATTGTTTCTGTTTTTGGGGAGTTTTTTTCCAAAATCGTTTTTGAAAAATAGTTTTAATTTTTAAAAAATTAGTGTTTGGCCTAATTTTTGTTTTTAAATTCAAAAACAGTTTTAAAATCTAGGCCAAACACCCACTTATGCTCTCCAATATTTTGGGAGGATAAATTGTCCCAAATTGAAAAGTGCATTGTTGTTACCTTATGCAAATTACAACGTATCTTTCCTCTTGGTTTTTTCAACTCCTTGCAACATTTGCCCATACATGTGGCTCATGAAGCAAGACTAGGAGAATGCGTCCAATATTGTTGGATGTATCCATTTGAAAGGTAACACATATTTATTTAATTTATAATTAGTTAAAAACACGTTGAGTTAAGATTTACTAACAATTTAATACAAAAATTTTTATCATAGGTTTTTAGGTTTATTAAAGAAAATGGTGAAGAATAAAGCTCGTCCGGAAGGTTCAATATGTGAGGCTTACATTAATCTTGAAACACCTCACTTTTGCACGTATTATTTAGCATCTAATGTACCTTGCATAAGGAATAGAGTGAGAAGAAATGAGGACGACAGTGATCAAGATAATATATCATCAACTCGTCGGTTTTTCGCGCCCACAAGGTTGTCTTAGTGCACAAGTTATGAAATGGTGGTTAACTGATGAATATCATACTCGCTCATCCGTATGTGTTGCTCAATTGTGAAGAAGTGTAACCTTATATTGGGTTAGTATGCACTCTTTAAATTCCTCAATCTATATATATATATATATATATATATATATATATATATATATATATATATATTCATTCAATAAATGATAGACACATTTGATAACTTTTTCACCCAAGAAAAAAGGTAACATAATCCGTATATTTCTGATAAGGAGGTTGATGCTTTGATTGCAACTGAATTTGCTCCATGGTTTAAATATAATGTAAGTTTATATACTTATTAATGTCAATAATAATTAACTAAATGTATATTACTTATCAACTAATCAATTTATATTTTTCTTCCCAAATATGTTGGCATGATGCAAATATATTATGTGGAACGCCATCAATATTTATGTCAATTAGCAATGGGACCACTCAAACATGTAAATACATGGCCCATCTATACAGTTAATGGTTATAAATTCCACACAGAGGGTTGGACTGAAGATAAAACAACCAATAACTGTGGAGTTTGTGCCAAAGGGGCTGGGGAAAGTGGCATTAAAAATGACTTTTATGGGATTTTGAAAGACGTAGTTGAGGTGGAGTACCAAGGAGAGCCCATAAAAAAGTGTGTGTTTTTACTTGTCATTAGTTTGATGATTCCCAGTATATTGGTACAAGAGTTCATAAAGATTTTGGCATTGTGGAAATTACACATACTTGGCGATATAGGAAATATGATCCATTTAATTTTTTCAAATTTTACAACACAAGTGTACTATGCACCTTATCCAAGTGAGAAGAAAAGATAACCAAGATTGGTGGGTTGTTATAAAGACAACTCCTAGATCTAGAGTAGATAGTCAATACATATTGAAGAATGCACATCAAGAAGAGAGTATGTCATATGCTATTATCACAACAGAAGATACTCAAATTGATGATCTTAGGGATGATGGATATGCGGTACTTGATAGGGATGTTCTAAGAGTGACTCATGTGAATGAGGAGGATGATGATGATGAGGAGGAGGAGGAGGAGGAGTTTACTGAAATGGATGATACAGAAGTTGAGGATGATATGGAGCTTGAAGGTGATTAAGATGATTAGGAGGATGATGATTTTTTATTAATGCAATATTTGTGGTTATTAATGAAGACAATCTTGTTTTATTTGTGATACTAACTTATGTTATTTGAAGTATTTTTTCTTTTGCCTACTTGTCTCTTTATTATCTTGTCTACTTGCATAACTTGCGTATTTGTTGTTTGAATATTCCACATGAACTACAATCTTTGTCATATTTGCAGGTTGAATGTCAATTTTATGTTTATTTTTCTCTTTCTTTTTCCTCACTCGAAGATGTCGGAGAAAAATCGATCTTCTACTATTTGAGGGGTGTCACTAAGAAAAGGTTTCGTTTTACTTCCACTTCTTATCATGGGACTCCTACATCATCTTCTCCTTCACCCATTATGTCCCCTACCTCAATGGCTACAAATTCCTCACCTTTTCAAGATCATTCCCAATTGCGTAGTCAACTACATGACATTCAACCTACCCAGCTTTCCTATGGTACTACGCCCATGCCTACGCCTGAAGCTTCTCACCCTTCTCAAGGGATCTCTCAACCTATATCTCAACCTTCTAAAGAGATTTCTTAACCTACTCAGGAGACCCAACAAGCTAGACTAGTAAGAGCAAAATATTTTCAGTAGCGAAAGAGTAAGTATTAAATAGTCATTCAAGCTTCTTCTTTAACATTATAAAATGAAAAAAAAATGCTTACAAGTATGGTTTACTTTTTAAATAGATTCCGTCCAAACCACACGGATGTCATTCATTCCCTCTCTACCATCATAAAAAGTAAGTATGATGCACCTTATCATACTTGGAAAGACGTACCAATTGAAGTGAGGAATATGTGGTTTGATGAATTCAAGGTAAATATCTATTCAAAACTTACAAGAATATTAATTATGATTTATATGTTTACTTTTTTATAAATTTTTTTGTATTTACTTTCAGAAAAAATATTGTTGGGATGCTGAGCATGCCCATGATATTAGGAAAGTTTTTAACCTCGTGGAGCGGTAAGATTGAAGGGCATGACTTTTGAGGTACGAAAAAGTGGAATACAACCCTCGTGGTTAAGTAAGGATATTTATGATAGGTTATGTGAATATTGGGAATCTGATATATTCAAGTTAAAAAGTGAGGTTGCCAAAACAAATAGAGCATCACCTTTAGGAGTAGGTTCCTCTCGTGCATTGTAGTGGGTCTATTCCTTATTCCGAGCATAAAAGGTGATTGGTAAAACATTTGTATTCATAAATTCGTTTTCCTTCAGTGTCTGTGAAAAAATGAACCCAATTATTCTACTCTTTATTGTATATAGGCTTAAGAACTTCAAAGAGAGCCAACTATTGCTGAACATTTTAAACATACCCACACAAGGAAAGACCAGACTTTTATAGATGAAAAAGCGAAAGAGACTTATGTGAATATTTCATTTTCTTAATCATATGTTACTCATAATTTCTATTGTTTTCTTTTATTTATATGACAAAAATATTACATTTTCTTTAATTTAGGAGAAGTATGAGAAGAAGCTTGCAGAGATACAATGAACACAATGCTCTTAAGGTAAAGGTTCCCAAGAAACACCGGATCTTCAATTGTCAACTGAAAGTCAGATGAAAATTTGGAAGGAAATTGCTGGTCTCACTAATTAAGGTAAAATTCATAGATTTGAAATCGAAGGTTCATGTGCATCATCCACTAGTTTGTTAATTACCACTATTAGCGCTTCATCTACTATTGTGCAGCTTGAAGAAGAGAAAAATCAAACAAAAAGTTGAAGAAAAGGTTGAACTGTGTTGAGAAACAATTAGATCAAGTAACCAAACAACTTGGTGAGACTACTCAACTTGTAAAAACTTTGTTGCAACATATGAATGTTCCAATTCTAAATAACCCAAATGTTGATGTTGATAATGGTGGTGGTGGTGGTGGTGGTGATGATGATAATGGTGATGATGATGATGATGGTGATGATGATGATGATGATGATGATAATCATGATGACGACAATGAGGATAATGGTTGTAGCGGCAATGCTTGAAGATATGGTCTTATTTTCTTATGTTTTTACTATTGCTATGGATATTAGACTTATTTTATATTGGACTATTGTATAAGTATGAGATGTTGATAGGTTAAAGAAATTAAAACCCTCTCCACCTCCACCTCCGGGGCCTACAAGCAATGGAAATGGTCCGCCAGTTCAGAAATTGAAACCCCTAAATTTACTTGGAGGGACAAACCCTTTAGTGTATGAGGAATGGTTATTAAATATGGAGGATCTCTTTGAGGTAATGGAGTGCCCAAAGCGGTTTAAGGTACAGTTAGCCACCCACCGGTTTGAACGCAAAGCCCGATTTTAGTGGCAAACAGTTAAGCCCCGCGAGGGAGAATTTGCATGAACCTGGCCGAACTTAAGGAATTACTATGGGAAAAATATTATCCTAAAGTTGTGAAATGGGCCAAGGAGCAAGAATTCCTCCAACTCAAGCAAGAAGAGAAAATGAGCATGGTGGAATATGCCGCCAAGTTCAACGAGTTAAGTCGATTCGCACTATCCCGTGTGGCAACCGAGGAGATGCGGATGGATAGGTTTGAACATGGGTTAAGGCCCAAGTCGAAGAATAAAGTGGTTGGCCATGTCTTCACAAATTTCCAGGAAATGTACCGGAGGGCTTTCAAAATCGAAAGGGTGTTAAATGAAAGTGCAGGCACTAAAGACAGCCCAACTCCAAATCAAAAGGAGGTCCGGGTATGGTGATACCGGCTCTCAATCCGGCCAAGCTGCAAAAGATTCGATACACGAGGCAATTCCTCCCAAGGTCGACAGCCCTTCAAGGGGAAGATCTCCAACTCGTAAAAAGTGTGGTCACCGTCACCGAGGAGCATGTACAGGAGAAAAGGGGCCATGCTTTGGGTGCGGAAGATATGGACACTTCATAGCGCATTGTCCCGAAGAAACCGGAACTAATTAGGGTATCGAGCAAAGGCAACAATATAAACCTCAATTCTCCTCACAACAAGGTTAACCCTCAGCCAGGAACAGGAAGGAGGGGAAGAAACCCTAGGTAGGTGGGAGAGTCTACATCCTTATCGAAGAAGAAGGATTGGAGGACTTAACAACGATGCGGGTATCCCTAACAACATTGGTAGCGCCGACGAGGAAATGGAGAACCTCAGCGACGTAGTGGCAGGTACGATACTCCTCAACAACGTATATGCCTATGTTTTATTTGATTCAGGAGCAACCTATTCATTTGTGAAATCTGAATTTACTAAAAAGTTATTGTGTAAACCTGCAATGGTAAATGTTAAACATCGCATATTAACCCCAGTAGGGTCGGTAGCTCAAACCGAAGTGATATATAGGGATTGCCCATTAAATACGGATGGCGTAATCCTTTCCGTAGATCCGATGGAATTAGACATACGAGATTTAGATATTATCCTTGGGATGGATTGGTTATCAAAGCATAAGGCAGTCATAGATTGCGATAAGATGCTAGTATCCATGATAACTCCCGAAGGAGAAAGATTGGAGTTTAGAGGGAATAGCCTTGAGGAGACGACTCCTTTCGTTTCCGCAGTATGAGCGTGCAAAATGCTAAAAGGGGATGTCAAGGGTACTTGTGTGTCTGTGGAACTAGCCGAATCGGGAGATATCCATGTTGAAAGTATACGCATAATAATAGCATTTGGAGAAATGTTCAAAGAGGTGCCAGGGGTACCTCCAGATCGAGAAGTTGAGTTCACCATAGACTTAGTGTCGGGCACTATACCCATATCTAAGACACCGTATACAATGGCACCAGTGGAGTTAGCTGAGTTAAAGGTCCAATTACAAGAGTTACTAGATAAGGGGCTAATTCGGCCCGAGTGTTTCGCCTTAGGGAGCACTAGTACTCTTTGTAAAAAAGAAAGATGGTAGCCTAAGGTTGTGTATCGATTACAAAGAATTGAACAAAGTGACCATTAAGAATAAGTATCCGCTTCCAAGAATAGATGACCTCTTTTATTAGCTTGGAGGCTCATATGTGTTCTCAAAGATCGACTTAAGGTCGAGCTACCACCAGTTGAGAATCAAGAAAGAAGATATTCCTAAGAGTGCTTTCAAGACACGGTATGGTCATTATGAGTTCCTAATTCTCCGATTTGGGCTTACCAATGCTCCTGCCTTTTTCATGGACTTGATGAACAGAGTGTTCCACCCTTTCCTTGATAAGTTCGTAGTGGTCTTTATTGATGATATCCTCATATACTCCAAAAATAGAAAGGAACATGAAGAACATCCGAGAATAGTACTCTAGACCTTGCAAAGGCATCGGTTATATGCCAAACTCAAGAAATGCGAGTTTTGGTTATAAAAAGTCCACTTTTCGGGGCATGTAGTGTCCGGAGAAGGCATATCCATGGACCCGGCTAAAATAGAAGCCATAATGGATTGGCCAAGGCCCACGAGCATATTTGAAGTGAGAAGCTTCCTAGGTATGGCGGGCTACTATCACAAGTTCGTGGAAAACTTTTCTAGAATTTCTCTTCCTCTCACTTCGTTAACACGCAAAGGCAACAAGTTTGAATGGACTAAAAAGTGTGAGGATAGCTTCCGAGAGCTAAAGAGACGGCTAGTGTCGGCCCCAGTTTTAACAATTCCCAAGGGAATAGAAGGATTCTTTGTATACAAGTGATGCTTCCGAAAAGACTTGGATACGTATTGATGTAGAATGGTAAAGTGATTGCTTATGCATCATGAAAGCTAAAGACATATGAAGGAAATTACCCAACTCGTGACTTGGAGTTAGCCGCAGTAATCTTCTTGCTAAAAATTTGGAGACACTATCTATATGGTGTAAGGTGTGAGATTTATATAGATCACAAAAGTCTCAAGTACATCTTTACGCAAAAGGAATTAAACATGAGGCAGCGGAGATGGCTAGAACTTCTAAAGGATTATGATATGGAAATCAAATATCATCCAGGTAAAGCAAATGCGGTGGCGGATGCCCTTAGCAGGAAAACAGGGTCGGTAGCTTGTTTGCTCACCAAGTAAAGACCAACTCATAAGGGAGTTAGAAAAATTTGAGGTTGAGGTAATCAACCAAATGACCAAGGTTATTTAGCAGCTATACAAATGAAGTTTACCTTGGTAGACAAGATCCAACAACCTCAAAGTTCGGATTCGAATTGATGAAAATCAAGAAGGGTGTAGAGGAGGATTGGATTAAGGAATTTATCATTGAGAACGAGACGCTTTAGTATAAAAGAAAGCTATGTGTGCCCAATGTCGGTGAGCTAAAAAGAGAACTAATGAAAGAAGCTCACAACTCGGCATTCACAATGCATCATAGAAGTACGAAAATGTACCATGACCTAAAAAGTCATTTCTTGTGGATAGGAATGAAAAGGGACGTAGCAGAGTTTGTATATCATTGTCTCACATGCTAGCAAGTGAAAACCGAACACTAGAGACCAGGAGGGTTACTACAACCTTTACCAATTCCTGAATGGAAGTGGGAGGATATCAGCATGGATTTTATCACAGGATTACCCAAGACTCGAAGCAACATGATTGCATATGGGTGGTAATTGATAGATTGACAAAGTCAACCCATTTCCTTGCAATTAAGATAACTTTCACTTCTCAAGCAACTAACCGACCTCTGTATAGCGGAGATAGTCAGGCTTTATGGTGTTCCTCTCAAGCATCATATCAGATCGGGACAGTAAGTTCATCACCAGGTTTTGGCATGGGTTTCAAGAGGCGATGGGTACAAGTCTCCACATAAGCACAGACTTTCCACCCGGAGTCCGATGGGCGTAAACAACGTACAATTCGGACTCGGAAGATATGTTGAGAGCATGTGCCATGGATTTTATAGGTAACTGGGATAACAACCTGCCATTAATTTAATTTGCCTATAATAACAGCTACCATGCAAGTCTAGGTATCGCTCCATATGAAGCATTGTATGGTCGTCGGTGTAGAAACCCCGTGTGTTGGAATGAGGTGGGAGAAAGAATACCCTCTAAGGTTGAAATAATAGATCAATCCACAGAGGCGAGTCAAGATAATACGAAAAAGGTTGTGGGCGGCCCGAGACAGACAAAAACGTTATGCGGATCTAAAGCGGAGACCCTTATAGTTCCAAGTTGGCGATCACGTGTTTTTAAAAGTCTCTCCACAAAAAGGAACTTAAGATTTGGGCATAAAGGTAAACTTAGCCCTAGATTTGTGGAACCCTTCCAAATCTTGCAAAGGATTGGTTCTACGGCTTATAGATTGGCTTTACCACCCGCTCTTCAAGGTATTCATGAAGTCTTCCATGTATCTAACCTTCACTAATATGTGCTCGGATCCGGAGCACGTCATCATCACACATGAGCCCTTGAAGGTTAAGGAGAACTTTACCTTTGAGGAAAAACAGATCTGCATCCTACAAAGACAAGAGCGGAAGTTTAGGACTAAAACCATTCCGTATGTCAAAGTACTCGGAAACAACATAAGTTAGTCGAAGCGACATGGGAGCCGAACATGAGATACGGGAGAAATACCCCACTCTGTTTACATCAGGTATCTAAATTTCGAGGATGAAATTTTTTGAAGGAGGGGAGAAATGTGAAACCCGGAATTTTGAGTAGATTAATTTTATAGTTAAATTAAGCTAAGTATTTAGATGTAATTTATTTTATGTGATTATTGTGTGCTTATGTGTTTTTATAGCTTAATTCATAAAGGTAATTGCTTGTTTCGTTGCTACTAAACAAAATAGATACCCGAGGCGGATAGATGTTTAATTATCCCTATTCTACCCCTCAAAAAAAGAAAGGGAAAGGATTAGTATTGGGAAGTAGGTGTTGGCAGCACTCGATAGAAACCACCAAAAAGGAAAGAAGAGGGGACCGAAAAGATGCAGGAAACGAGAGAGAGAGTTCAAGCGAGGGAGACAGAGCGGGAGTGAGAGAGCGAGCAAGTGTGAGGGCAAGGAAAAGAGGCCGAAGACCGGCGTGCTGAATGGCGAGCGAGGGGAAACGGCAGGCCTCGAAGGAGGGCGAAATCTAGACCAGGAAAGGGGAAGCAAACACGAGGGCGGAGGGAGGCAGCCAGTGAGCGCGGGAACCGTGGCTAGCGATGGCGTCGAGCACGGAGGAAGACGGCGCAACCGGGGCTGGCAGCGAGGGAAGATAAAGGAAAGGAGGAACCGACTCGGGGAAACCGAACCTCAAGCAAACCATGAATCCCCGAATCGAGGTGGGTACTCTTATGCTATAAACTTATATTAATTTCGAAAGCCAAATGAGTTTTGTTGTAAATATTACATGTTTATGGTGTAGAATGAAATTAGGAAGTGGTTAGGACTGAACCAGATTATAATAAAGTCGAATTGAACTGTTAAGTCCGAATCGAAACCCGAAGGAGCTTAGTAGTTGGTTAGGGCTGAGTTAAGAGGCTGAAAGTTTAGAAGGAGTTAGGTTGCGTAGGTACAAAGAGTATTGTGAAGACCTTAAATAGCATTTAAGGATGAAAAAGTGGTGAATTGGGTATAAACTATGAATTGATGCTTCAGCTTAAACCGTAGAGATGCCCTATGTCCTTGCATTGGGAAGTAACAAGGCGTGTTAGGAAAACAACAATTTGAGTATAAAGAAGGGGCGTGACTTCATCTTGATTAACACACAATTGAGGTAGAGGAATGGCGAGCTGGGAATTGTAAGTTGAGTTTAGAATATATCTAAGTCCTTGAGATTAAATCCAAGTTGAAGATGAGCATAGCAAGAGGGATTTAAGTGACGAAGTGAGATTGAGAGTTGTGCGGTCGAATATGGGCAAAAGAAGTCGAGTATAAAGTAGAGACATAAAATGAGGAATTAAGGTAAAGACAATGAATTGTGAAAAGTCGAAACATTGAATTAGGTGATATCTACTTGTGGTTATTGTGGCTCGGAGAAGGAATTAAGCTTTCTAAATGAGTGAATTGAGAAAGCGATAGTTGGAAAAAAGCCGAGAATGACTATCTCGCGATTGAATTGTGGTTATCTCGTGCAAGTGATTGTGTTAAACGATGTTCAAAAGTAGTTTAGAAAGAAGTTATGTATTTTACAAGAATTATTCTTGAATTCAATTTCTTGAGAACCGCCTTTCAAACGTGAATATGTTTTAAAGAAGCGAAGCTTATTTGAGAAAGTGAATAGGATTTGAAAAAGTGAATTTATAAATGTGACACGTGGTGTCATGCCTTCCTTGATGTTACATCAATTTGAGAAAGCTATTGAAGTGAATGTGATGAATGATTATGTGCAAATTGTTTTGAATTGACTAGCTATGGATCGTTTAGCATACCGAAGGGTTCGAACCGGGGACGCCCGACTAGAAACTTCAAGGGAAGGGTTCTAATAGGGGTCCTGTGGTGGCAGGATGCCCGATCCGAGACTTCCTAGAAGATAGGTCCCAGGAGCCTTTTGTTCGGGGTCACTCCCTAGAAATGAAGAAGTGCTAGTTCGAATCCTCTAAAGGCCTAGAAAGTTGATTCGGATTGAAAAAGAATTGTGATGAATATGAAACCGCATTTCAAATGATTAAAGTGTTGTGATTCATATGTGACAAGTGATTTCAAAAGATTTCATTGAAAGTATCTAGATTTGTACTATGTTATTACGTTTTCATCGATTTCATTACTATGAGTAATATGCGTAAAGAATTTCTATTTTAAGGGTATAAGACTCGGTGAGCCCGTGGTTTATTACTCACCCCCACAAATTTCCCCTTTTCCCCTCCCAGTTGTAGGCACTCCTTGATACGGCTGGCTGGAATGCTTGACTTTGATGGTGATCGAGAGTTGAAGTCGGTTCATGTATTTTCCTGTTGAGCATTCTACACATATTCGGTTACTTATGTAATAGACAATAATGTATAGTAAGTTAGATGTGTGTATGGAGACCCGAACTAGTAGCTCGACAAGCCGGAGATTTCCTTTCACTTGCAATTTTGACTCTTGAGAGATTGTAATTTAGTCTTTAGCTTAGTTTGTATCTTGAATTGTAACTCAATATGGAATCTAGGTTTTATGGTTGTGAATATACTCCGACGTGTGGCCGTTAAGTCGTATACTCCGAGCATGTGGCTCGTTGAGCTTTATTGTGATTTTCGTGCTTGGTTTTAAGGCTTTTTAGCCTATGAGTTGGGCCGTATTTCAAACGGAACTCCGCCAAAATTTTTAGAAAACTCCTAACCCTTGTGGAGAATTTCATTCCTTACCCTTCAGTTGGATTAAGACAACTAAGTCGACACCTGAGTGAGCATTGGGAGTTCCTTTGAGGAACTCTAGCAGTTTAATACTCCTAGGGTGGGTTTTGGGGTGTTATAGTAAAACGCTAATATAAATAGTTTCGATTTTTATACAACTCCCAATCATATGCTAGAGGTTCCCCGAGAATTATAGAATAGTGAGAACTGAAAAATCTAGCGGAGTAATGGGAATCTACCCAAATGGGAGATGGAAATGTTCGTGGTATCCTAAAACTGTTCACTAATGACCCGAGTAATACCACGTTCCATACGGACACACATATGACTAAGAGTAAGATAAAGGGAACCAAGCCCGACATCAGTCATGTAAGACCCATAATTTTGGGTTAGGTAGTTAAATGAGCCAAAGTTAATTATTTAGTTTTAATTAAATAGAGTAGGTCAAATAACTAAAATACATACGCGGGTATATATTCGTTATTTTATTTGAGCAAATTATTATCGGTTCGCATAAACATAGTTAGTAAAATATATTAATTCCTTCCTTTTTATTTTCCGCCCATACTAGCTAAACAAAAACTACATATAGGGGTTTAATTATTATAATGCTTGACAAAAGAAAAGGAAAAAAAAGGGGGCACTTGGCAACCGACATTGGGGAATTAGTGTGAAGTGGCCATTATGGTGGCTTGTCCCCGAGCATCCACGAGCGAGAGGGAGAAAAGAGGGGATCGGGAGATAGAGGAGGAAGAGAGAGCAGGTAAGAGAAAGAGAGACCGAAGGAGAAGCAGGGAAAGGGAGGGCGAGCAAGAGGGAGAACACACAGAGAGAGGGAGCGACTATGATGGCTAAAAAGAGAGGAAGAGGAGGGCAATGGCATGCCTAAACAGCGGCGACCGGCGAGCGGAAAGTGAAAGGCGGACGGGAAAGAGCCGGTGAGCGAACGAGGGTCACGGGAAGCAGAGAAAGCGAGAGCAATTGACCGAGCGAGGAAGAGAAATTTCAGCAGCGACTACCGACGAGAGAGGGCGACGGCGAGCGAGAATCGGCGAGCAGGAAGCGAAGGGAGCGAGAGGCCGAGCAAGAATTGGGAAAAGGGAAACCGAGACTAAGGAGAATGGGAGCAGCGAGAGCAAGACAGAGATAGATAGAGATAGAACGAGATAAAAGGGAAGGCAGGGAACCCAACCCGACTCCATTCAATCAACTTCGCAAACCCTAGAATTCGAGGTGGGTAGTCTTATACTCTAAACTATTAGTAATTTCAAAATCCAAATGGATTTATTGTGAATATCGAATGTTTGCTTTATTGTGAATATTAAATGTTTCGTTGGGAATACGTGAATGATTTTGTCTGTAGGAAGTAGTTACAGACTAAATTAGAACTTGAGAAAATCTAATTAAGGGTTAAGGTTGAATTAGGAAATCGGAGATTATGAGGAAGTTAGATTGCATAGGTCCAAGGAATAATATCGAAGTTTCAATTAGTAATTGAAGTCAAAGAAGTTACAATCTGGGTGCGAATTAATTAGAGATTACTTGAATATATGATGTTGGGAGATAATTTCTAATATTGGAAATAACAAGTTGAAGTAAAAGGAGAGTATGAGTTCATACTAATTGATGCACAATTGAGGCATGGGGGTGAGAAGTAGGTGATTCTTAGGTTAATTGAGTTCAAAATATATTTAAATCCTCGAGGTTGAACTAAGCTTGAAGGTAAGCAAAGCTAGCGGAATTTGAGTGATGAAAGGTGATTAAGAGTTATATAATTGAGTATGGGCGAGCAAGAGTTGATTAATAAGGTAGAGACATAAAATGGGATTTTGAGGTAAAGATGGCGATCTGTGAAAAGCGGGCGGTGGAGTTAAATGGTGATTACTTGTCATTATTGTGGCTCGGAAAAGTTTTAGTTCCTAAACTCGATAGGCTTGAAAGTGAATTGAGTTAAGGGGAATGGACTTTGGAATATAGAGGAGAAATGGGAAATTAGAATATGAAGGGAATATACATCCATGTACATCAATTTGTGGCATTGGAGACAGAGTACGATGAGAATTACTTATATGAGAATAGGAGACTCATGCTTGAATAGAATATGGATGAATACGAGTAGATGCTAACCACTTGGGAGAACCCTTGAGTTAAAATATTAGCTTGGGATACTAAGTCCCAGTATAGAGATGATTGACTCATGAAGTGACTTGATGCTATGATAGAGCTCAAGGGTTAGTTTTGAAAAGAGTTCAAATGTTTGTGCAAAACGCTATTTGAGTATGATTCTTGAGAAACGCTTTTAGAAAGTGAATATGTTTTAAAGAAGGAAAACTTATTTGAGAAAGTTAATCAAATTTAAGAAAGTGAATTTATAAGGGTGACACGTGCTGTCATGCCTTCCTTGGTATTAAACCAATTCGTGAGGATGCCTGGCTAGAAACTTCGAGGGAAGGGTTCCAACAGAGGTCCTGGAGATCGGGATGCCCAACCGGAGACTTCCTAGAAGATAGGTCCAAGGAGCCTTTTATTCCGGGCCGCGCCCGCAGAAACTAAGAGAAATTATGAGAAATCATGAATTGCTAGTTCGAGTCCATGAAAGCCTAGAGAAAGTTGATTCAGTTCTAAAAGAATTGTTAATGAGTGTGAAATCATGCTTTTAAATGATTAAAGAGTTATGATATTTACGTTGCAAATGATTTCAAGGGATTTCATTGAAAAGTATATAGATTTGTATTATGTTATTATGCTTTCGTTGATTTCATTATTATGATTAGTATGAGTAAAGAATTTCCGTTTTAAGAGTGTAATACTCTCCAGGTGAGCTCGTGGTTTGCTCACCCCCTCAAATTCCCCTTTTCCTTCCCTAGTGTTGTAGGTACACTATCGGAAGGTGTGTCTCATACCTTAGCATATTCCGGACTCTGCATGCCGTTTGTCGACCATTGTTTGCTGAAGTGACTCAAGTTTCTAACGTGCATTTCTTATATTGCTAAGTATTATAGTTTGTAATTTAGTTAATATAGTTTGTACCGGATGTATAGTGAACTATTTAGATTGTTTAAAGTTTTAATGCATGGTTGGTTGGACTCCGGAGTATGGCCGTTGAGTTCTATACTCGAGCGTGTGGCTCGTTGAGTTATATTATGATTTTTATGTAGGGTTTTAAGGCTTTAAGCCTAGGGGATAGTCCACATTACAAACGGAACTCTGCCGAAACTTTTAGAAAATTTTCACTCTTTTGGAAAATTACCTCGATTACCGTAAGTTGGAATTAGAAAGCCAAACCGACACCTGAATGAGCCTTGGGTGTTCCTTGTGAAGAACTCGGCGATGTAATACTCCTAGGGTGGGTTTTGGGGTGTTACAAGTCAAGACTTGCTCCAACGAGTAATTCCCCCTCTGAAGGTATCAAAGAATTTCTTCATGATGCCACTACTACGGATGGTATCCCTCTACAAAAGTAGAAATTCAACAAAATGTCTTCACTAAAAATGACACACTAGAATATGAAATAAGAGATTCAAGTCAAGATACTTACCGTAGTAGATATCGGTAATGAAGAAACATGGCCCTCGCCCTTCCCCAGGAGGTCATTAAGGTTCTATTCGGGATAAGGATGTCGTTCGCTATCCAAGAATAAATCTTGTGTTAGACTTTTGGCTCTTTTCCTTCTCAAGGGATGGCACGCCTTTGGGACCTATTTGTGATAACTTCTAAGAAGACCACTCTAGTTTTCTCAAAGAAAGGATGAAGCAAGCTAAAGCAAGTGGAGATGTGCAAAATGAACACAGAAGGCTCATCTTTTATAAGAAAATTTTACCAATATTCAAATTCAAAAAGGAAGCCTAGCCTTGCCTTGATTGGCCGAGATGACACTCCCAAAGCCCCCGCCCAAAGCCTGGCCATTACCGGTTTCCAAGGCTTTATCGAAGTCGGCTCGGCGGCACCTTTGCAGGAGTAGGACAAGGCCTACCAAGCACCGAGTTCCATCAAGCGTGGCCGACCAATTTTGCAGGTTGTGCATGCAAGTGAACTCATGAGGCCCACTGTTTCAGCTTTTGCCCAATTTATTTCTCGATCTGTTTTGACTAAATTATTAAGGTAAAAATACCCAAATTTTATGAATCCGATTATTTAGTAACAGTTTGCTAGTACAACAAAATTTTTAAGCCAAGCTTCAGATCAATAAGAGATCAAGCTTTAGCAAAATTACCAAGCTTTAGGACTTTGATAAAGCCAAGCTCAAGATCACTTTATCGGGATTTCGAAAACACCATCAAATCCAGGCCCCCTTTTCGGAGTTTAGTTTCAATAGCGCCCAATTCTTGACCTTTTGAAACAATTGGCAACCGAAGTGATGCTAGAAAACTAGATAAGTACCTTTTAATGGCTACTTTGACCCTTCGTCTTTCAAATTCTGTCAAAGTGGGGCTAACTGTAGGCACCAAAAATGTGTCGTCCGTATCTCTTTTATCACATACGTAAATTCAATATTCATTCAAGATAAACATTCAAAGGCTAAGAGGAATAAGAGAATAGCTCAATGACCCTCCATAGGCCGCATAATGGTATGTAATTATCCGAATCTTCCTCAAAAGTAGTATGCCTTGCCCCGGCATATAAGCCCCTTATCAAGCACGTATATGCGGGCACCCCCTATTAAGGTCCCTAATCCTATCTAAGTCTACTAAATTGACTAAATAGTGGACATGTAGCTTGGACCCTTGGTCAGAAAAAATGGACGTATGCGGGTTTGTTGTTGCGAGCTTTGCTGAGCCCAAAACTCAGCATTTTCAAAGGCCTCAAAACGGACGAAATATTTGAAGTAATTTCCCACGGGAAATCGAGCGATTATGGGACCAAAACGCTAATATAAATAGTTTTGATTTTTCTGCAACTCCCGAGTCATAAGCTAGAGGTTCCCTCGAGAATTCTAGACTAGTGAGAACGACAAAATCTAGGGGAGTAATGGGAATTTCCCCAAATGGGAGATAGAAAGTGTTCGTGGCATCCCAAAACCTGTTCACTAGTGACCCGAGTAATGCCCCGTTCCATACCCGACATCAGTCAAGACTTACTACAACGGGTAGTTCCGCCCTCTGAAGGTATCAAAGAATTTCTTAATGGCTCCACTACTACCTATGGTATTGCTCTACAAAAGTAGAAATTCAATTAAATGTCTTCATTAAAAATGACACACTCTGGAATATGAAATAAAAGAGTCAAGTTAAGACACTTACCGTAGTCGATATCGCTAATGAAGAAACATGGCCCTCGACCTTCCCCAAGAGGTCATTGGGGTTCAATTCGTGATGAGGACACCATTCACTCTCCAAGAATAAATCCTATGTTAGACTTTCAGCTGTTTTCCTTCTCACGGGATGGGCACGCCTTCGGGACCTATTTGTGATAACTTCTACCAAGACCACTCTAGTTTTACGAAGAAAAGGATGAAGCAAGCTAGAGCAAACAAGAATGAGCAAGTGGAGATGTGCAAAATGAACACATATGGCTCATCTTTTATAAGAAGATTTTGCCAACATTTTAAATTCAAAAAGCAAGCCAAGCCTTGCCTTGATTGGCCGGGAAGACATTCCCCAACGCCCTCTCGCTCAAAGCCCGGTCGTTGCTGGTTTCCAAGGCTTCATCGAAGTCAGCTCAACAACACCTTTATAGGAGTAGGCCAAGGCCTAGCAGGCACCGAGTTCCATCAAGCGTGGTCGACCGGTTTTGCGGGTTTTGCATGCTAGTGGGCTCATGGGGCCCCCTGTTTCTCATTTGCCCAGTTTATTCTCGGTATGTTTTGACTGAATTATTTAGGTAAAAATACCGAACTTTTATGAATCCGATTATTTACTAATAGTTTGCTAGTACAACAAAACATTTTAAGTCAAGCTTCACATCAAGAACAGATCATGAAGGTTTGCTCGTGGAGAGTCTAAGTCACCCTAGAGGGGGTGAATAGGGTGATGGAGGAAATTAAACGACTTTTACAACGGATCAACTAAACTGCAGATTCCGAGTCTAGATTGGCTTAGAAAAGTGATAACACATATTTACATGGAAACCCTCCTAGGGCAGAAAATCACGGTCGGTGCTAATCCAAACACCAAGTCAAATCCACTATTTTGAATCCGCAAAATTCAAGGACTAACTCTACCACAATTGCTGCCTTAAACATTTCCTTACGAGTGTTTTCCTAGACTCGAAGTTACCTTATTTGATCTAGTACTTCCTGACCGAGGTAACCTTTACAATCAGGGACAACCGAGCTAAGTTAACCCTTACAGCTCGGTTAAGGGATCTTGCTCGTAAAGTAAGAAAAGAATGTGACTATTTACAAGACTTTTACAACTCGAAAAATATTAAATAGAAACTGGGAGTTGTAAATAGAAGATTAAATAAAGAATGAGAACAACTTTAGCTCAAGAAATGTGTTTAGTAATAATGTTCAGCAATCTTCCGGTCTTGTGAGGTGGCTTCTATTTATACCCAACCAAGCAGAGAGAAGGTTTGCTCTTAGAGAGTCTTAGTCACCCTAGAGGGGGTGAATAGGGTGATGCGGGAATTTTAACAAACTTAGAATCTTTAAGCTTGAAAAGGATAAACAAGATACTCCGAGTCTAGATTGGACTCGGAAAAGTTCAAACTCGGAGATATGTCGAAACCCTCCTGGGGTAGAAAACCATAGGCAGTGCTAGTCCAAGCACCAAGTCAAATCCACTATTTTGAATCCATAAAATACAATGGATCGACTCAACCAGAATTGCTCCCTTAGACAATTCCTTATAGAGTTTTCCTAGACTCGAAGTTCCCTTATCTTATCCAAGTACTTCCTAACAGAGGTAACCTTTTACAACTAGGGACAACCGAGCTGAGTTAACCCTTACAGCTCGGTCATGGGACCTTACTCGAAACTAAGAAAAGTATGTGACTCGATTACAAGACTTTATAACTCATACAATATGAATTACAAGTTGGGAGTTGTAAGTAGAAGATTTAATATGAAAACAATGATTTTTGCTTAAGTGATGTGTTTCAACAATAGTTCCAAGCAATCTTCAAGTCTTGTGAAGTGGCTTCTATTTATAGATGACCAAGCGGATTAGCCGTTGTGATTGATTTCTGAACGAAGTCCTTCCTAACCGTTCTAACGGTTCTTCGAAGTCGCTCGTAAAAGATCCGTTGAGATGTGAACATTATGCAACGGCTCTTGGCTCCTAAAGTTCCTCCAGTCAGCAGGTGATGTCTAAAAAGTAAGGTGGAAACCACCGTTGATTTTAGCGTTAAAGTTTTCTAGTTTTAGAAATAGACAACCCCGACACAAAGATCTCGAGCCTTGTTCGAAGTAGATAAGCCTTGTCTGCTGGTGATTGACAGCTAGAAGCAAGTTACTTTTGTAATTCAAAAATGAGATAACCTCGTTTAGATAACCTACAAAAGTAAACCACTTTGGTTCTCAAAGTATAAAATACTTTGGTCCAAGATTAGGCACGAGATAATAATTTAATTAAGATAATTAAGTGCATAATTAACTTAGGCCTAGAGGAGTGGAATTTTCCGAGTTTAATATTCATTATACTTAAATTCCATCGAGTTAGTCCTAAGAAAGATCAAGTTATAGGTGTGAAAACATCGTAGTATAAGGACTTGATCCGGACAAATAATTCTCAAACATATAAACTTACTTAGAAAGATGAATTAACACTCGTAATTCACTTTGCTTTGACATACACAGTCGAGCTCGGATAAAAACTGCTAGAGAGATTATTTGAACGTGTGATAAATCTAAGTGGTGTCCGAGTGACTCGAAACATCAATGTGAGAAGATAAACGAGATTGTGTTTTCCGAGTCGATCGAAACGAATGAAAACTTAAACAGGAGTTTCTATAATACTCGGAATGACTTGTAATCAAAACTTAGGAGGGATGAGGTTTGTACCTGAGTCTTTTATGTAGTACTCGGAATGACTTAGATTCACCGTCCGAGTCTTCAATCTCTCCCTTTTTCATGAAAGGCATTCCACACTCGGATAGAAACTTTGTTAGTGAATAAGCATGAGTTTTCATTTTTACTCGAGTAGAACATATCGGAAAAGGCATTTCGGATACTATCATGACTTAGAACATTTCGTGGATAGCACATTTAGCTAAGAATATGAAAAACTATATCGGATCGAAAGAGAATAATGTGAATAAATATATGAGAGCAAAAATAAATAATAAGATATTCAAACTCGGAGAGAGTGAACTCGTAAATAATTGTGCTCTTAGAATGAGAATACATTCATGTATTTACAAAACAAAAAATACAAGTAAAGAGGGTGAGAGAACTCCCTTAAACAAGACAACAACAATTTTTCTATTGTTCTCCCCTTGCCTTTCATCAAAAGAAAACAAAAACAGGGAAGAACACATCAAGTGGATACGATTGATGTCTAGACGAAAAAAATAAAACAAAGTGAAAGAAAAGAAATTAAGATGGTGGAGTCTGGGGCAGTGTGTGCAGAGGTGGACAAGCGTGTCGTGCGCCTGCACTGGTATGCTTGCGAGGACATTGAAGATCTAGGAGGCGGCGATGCATCGGGATCTCCGGTAGTGGCTCGGCTCCGAGTGGTCGACCCAAAACTAAGTCATCCAGAGGCTCATCCTCTTGGAAAACCACAGAGGGAGGTACTTCTTCTAGGTTGACCGCTGTGGACCGACCAACGTCCGCGAGGTCTTCCGACCAACTCGGACTCACCGTCTAAGCCGATCGGCTCCGGTTGAGGAACTGCAGCACTCGGTCCCTCGGCTTCTTCCTTCTTCTCTTCTTCTTCCTTCTTCTCCTCTTCCTTCTCTTCCTCCTTCTCCTCGGAAAGAGTTGCTTCAGCCGTAGCTTCCTCTTCTTCTTCGCCTCTCCGGAGGGTGACTTGGTAGGGCTCGAGGACTCCTCGGATGTATCCGAGCTATCCGGGTCCTGAGCGGCCTTGGTTCGCCTTTCTCGGAGGAGCTCAAGTTGCTCCTATTGCTCCTTGACCAAGCTTTTCATTTCGAGTAGTAGGTCCCGATGCTCCCGAATCCGAGATTGGACCGTCTTCCGGTTGATGACCATATTCCGAAGGATGGTTTTGTAGGATAGAAAGGTGGCCCGAAATTCCTCGGTCACCATAGAGAGCTTGTCTATCAAAACTATAGACAAGGACGCAGTGGCTTGAAGAGGAGGACCCGAGGTGGAAGCACCACCAAGTAGAGGAAGGAGAGTAAGGGGAGTCCGAGTCCGAGGAAGGGGTGAAGGTGGCCTCAATTCTTACCCGTGAACCCGGACACCGGGTTGGGTTTCCTGGTACCCGTATCCAAGAAGTTCCTTCCCGCCAACAATAATGGCAGCCTCGGACACTCGCATTTGGGTCCGAGGGGAGGGAACCTTAAATTACTTGAAAACTACGGTTAAAAGGGCTCCGAAGGGAAGAGGAGAGGTTTTCTTTGATCGAGCCGGCACAAGTGGCCATCTGCTTGGAGGATAGCTGGGAAGAGGTCTACATCATAGCCCTCAAGGATATCGAACAAAGCTTTGAGAATCTTAGAGTTAGGATTCTCTTTTCTTGAATGATGAGAGAAGAAAGTTCTCATAAGAAGGAAACAGAAAAGTCCGGCCTCGGTCTTCATCCGAGTCACCGAGAAATTCTTTTGTGACTCGGGGACTTCCTTGGCATATTTTTCAAAGAACTCATCTGCAATATCGTTGAAAGGAGTGGAATTGTAGTTGAGAAAGAGAGAGGAAACTTTGAAAAGACGATGGAGGAGAGAAAGGTTTATGCGCACAACTATGCCGCGAACTCTTAAGGAAATGACTCCTCAAAGTCTGGATAGATTGGAGTAGAACTCAGCAATGAGTTATGGGTAAATAAACTTAGTGAAGCAAAGGAAGTTGTAAACTCTAGTGTTTTTAATATGCTTCAACCACGAGAAGGATGTGGTTGGGAAGAACTTGTCATCCAACGTGAGGTCTTGGGTGACGAAGATTTTGGGAGGGTTACAAGTGCCGTCTTGAGCTTGCTTGGTGTGGAGGCTTCTTGGTTGCGAACCCTAGAAAGTCTTGGGCTGAACCTCTTTTAGGCATGGCTGATGTTTTTGAAGTGAAAGAGAGTGAGCTCAAAAGAGAGAGAGAGAGAGTAAGAGAGTACTGAGAGCTTTCAGTGCAAGAGTGAGTAAGCAAGAGATTAGGTTAGCAGAGAGTAAAGTAGCAAAATGAAGGTAAAGGGATGCTATTTATAGCGATAAGGAATGTCCTTCAGTATTCGTTCGACCTAAACCTCCAACGGTCACCTCGAGCACAGTGTGACAGTTCTGTCTCCAACGGTTAGAATTCCAGTGTCTTTCTCCCAACGGCTAATTCACCGATCGATGCGCACGGTAGAGAGATAGAAAAATGAAAATTTTAAAAGAAATTTCTGAAATTCTCTACTAATCTAGAGATGATTTCGAAGTTTGAAGTCCATTTTTCTCAAAAACTAAGTCGGACTCAAGTATGGTTTCGAGTGACTCGAAAGCACAAACATATAATAACTCCTATCTTAGTCTCACTGGATCAACTGAACCAATTGTATTAAGACAAGGAAAGAAAATATATAACACATAATCATGTAAGCCAATTTTACATAGAAAATCACACAATCATGCATTAATCAGTCCAAGTTCATTCCTAATAAAGCAAAACTAATCCTCACTAAGTGGCTTAGTGAAATTATCAGCTAACTGAAATTTTGTAGATATGAATTCAAGTTTAATATCACCTTTTTCAGAATGGTCTCTCGAAAATGATACATGACCTCAATGTTTTTCGTCTTTGAGTGTTGAACTAGATTCTTAGTGATGCTTGAATGCACTCGATTATCACACTTGATTGGAATTGATTTGAATGAAAGTCCAAGATCTTTAAAGTGTTGCTTGATCCATAGAATCTAAGCACAGCATGCTCCAGCTGCAATGTACTCAGCTTGAGAAGTTGATAGAGCAACCGAGTTTTGCTTCTTTGAGTGTCAAGATATAAGGGAATGACCCGAAATTGGCATGCTCCTGATGTGCTCTTTCTATCAACCTTGTATCCAGCATAGTCAGCATCTAAGTATCCAGGTGAGGGTTAGTTCCGAGTCTCTTGAGAACCATAGACCTAAATTCCGAGTCCCTGCAAGATATCTAAAAATTATCTTCACCGTAGTGAGATGTGATTCTTTTGGATTAGCTTGAAATCTTTCACATAGACATACACTAAACATAATGTCCGGCCTACTTGGATGTGAGGTATAGCAGAAATCCAATCATACCTCGATAGAGTTTCGATCAACTGCTTTACCTTTTTCGTCGAGTCCATTTTCATGTTGCTACTCATTGGTGTTCGTTGTATGTTTTACATCTTAAAGCTTGTACTTCTTCGAGTAACTTCGTGGTATACTTATATTGATGGACATAGATGCCATCTTTATCTTGTCCGATTTGTAGACTAAGAAAGAAATTGAGCTCTCCCAGCATGCTCATTTGGCATTCATGTCTCATCAACTCAGAAAAATCTCGACAGAGATTTTCATTAGTAGCTCCAAAAATTATGATTTGGAAATTCCGAGTAATAAGAAAAGTATTTCCCCTTGGTTTTTATGAAAAGAGTTTTGTTAATTTGACCTTTTTGAAATCATTTTCAACCAAGAAACTGCTCAGTCTTTCATATCAAGCTCTGGGAGCTTGATTAAGACCATAAAGAGCCTTTTGCAACTTGAAAATATGATTTGGAAATTCTGAGTTTTCAAATCTAGGGGTTGGTCAACATAGACTTCCTCTTGAATAAAAAAATTCAGAAAGGCACATTCAACATCCATTTGATACAACTTAATATTCATGCTTAATGCAAATTCCAAGAGGATTCTAATTGCTTCTATCCTAGCAACTAGTGCAAAGGTTCCCCACAATCAATCCCTTCTTCTTGATTGTAACCTTGAGCCACAAGTCTAGCCTTATTTCCGACTACCTACCGATCCTCATCCAATTTGTTCTTGAAAGCCCATTTGGTTCCTATAACTGGGTGGTCGGAAGGTCATTTGGTCGATTCCGGACTTGGTTTCTCTCAAATTGATTAAGTTCCTCTTGCATGGCCTCTACCCATTCAGGTTCATTTAGGGCCTCTAGCGCATTTCTAGGTTTAGTTAATGATATGAATGCAGTGAATGCACAGAGATTTTGCAAAGAAGAACGAGTTTGCACATAGATTTTACAAAGAAGAACGAGTTCTTGATGTCAAGCGAATATTCTCAAGTGGGTGGCTCGAAGCATATTTGAATGCTCTACCTGTTCTCCGGTTTACCAGATTTGTCGGTTATACTTGGCTGATCTTCAATGGTCCGATCCGGCTGAGTTTGCTCATCTACTTGATCTTTAGCATTCCGAGCTGGCTCCTGAGCTAGTTCGATCCGAGTCATGATGTTCCGAGCTGCCTCATTCCGATCCGCTTTCTTTTCCGAGCTTAGCTTCAGCAAGATCATCTACATCTCAACCGAGTCTCAAATCCGAGAAGGTTAACTCACTTGGTTTTCCCTTATCAATCTCATCAAAAACGACGTGGATGCTTTCTTCCACTTTCTTAGTCCTTTTATTGAAAACACAATATGCTTTACTATGAGATGAATAACCCGGAAAGATACCTTCATCCGACCGAGCATCAAAGTTGGTCGAGTGATCCTTACCATTATTGTAAACAAAACACTTACATCCGAAGGGCTTAAAGTATGAGATATTAGGCTTCTTCCCCTTGTAGAGCTCGTATGGAGTGTCTTCAAGATGGGTCCGATGAGGCATCCGTTCGGAGTGTAGTTTGTCTGTGTTGATCTGTCTCGGCCTAGAAATAGTGAGGTAGATCATGTTCAATCATCATTTCCTTCATATTTCTTCAAGAGTTCGGTTCTTTCTCTCCACTACTCTATTCTGTTGTGGATTTCTTGGTGCTGAGAAATTGTGAGAGACACCATTCTTGTCGCAGAACTCGTCAATTATGTGTAATCGAACTCCCTTCCATGGTCGGTTTGAATTCTTCCGATCCGAGTCCGAGACTCGACTTGAATTTTCCTGCAGAGCTTGCTTGAACTCTTTGAAAGCTTCATTTTTGTGCTTAAGAAAATAAACCCAACTAAATCATGAGTAGTCATCAACAATCACAATTACATATGATTTACCTTCGAGACTCTTTATAGGGATTTCACCACATAAATCCATATGCAAACATTTCAAGCACTTTGGATGTGGAAACAGTTTTGAGAGATTTGAAGGATGATCTGACCTATTTCCCTTTTGTGCATGCTTCACAAATTTTTCTTTCTTAAATGCACGATTACGTAAACCTCTAACTAAACCATGAGATGCAAGCTTTTTGATAGTATGCATGCTAACATGACCTAGTCTACGATGCCATGTCCAAGAATCATCATGCAATGATGCTTTTAAACAAGACAAATTCGACTTGGATCAAAAAGAGGAATAGTGTAGGTATTACCTGAGAGCTTAGTCTCTTTGGTGGTTGAATTAGAGATATAGCAATTGGTCCGAGTGAATCTTACCTCTTGACCCTTGTCAACAATTGAGAGATGCTGAGTAGATTGTACTTTAATCCCTTGATAAGATAGACTAGGTTGACCAGGTTATCTCCTTTCCCAATCATGCCTATTCCAACTATCTTACCCTTACTGTCATCTCCAAAAGTGACTTTGCCTCCTTTATAATCCTCCAACTTAGAAAAGAGTCTTGAATCTCCGACATGTGGCATGAGCATCCACTGTCTAAGTACCACTAACCTTTTGTCCTCTTCGAGTTACCTGCAAGTCGAAACACACTAACCCTTCTCACTTCCTTTAATGAACCCAGTAACTCCCTTTACTTGTGGTACTTTTCTAAGGAAGAAGACTCTTGGGAACCCAGATTTGAATGACATTGGGTTTGGTCCGATTCCGAGTCTTCTTTTGGAAAACCGAGTTTGTGTCTCTTTCTTTTGAAAATCTTTTCTTTTATAAACAGGTGGAGAAGGTTTTCTCCTGTGAACCGATCTAGGCTCAGTCCTCCTTTCATTTTTACGAATGGGACCACGCTCGGCCTTCCCGAACTTCACAGTTTTAGAATCCTTTTAAAAAGATCCGAGTAGGAATTAGATTCCTCCTCTTCATTAAAACCAAGTCCTTCTTTCCTGAAAGAGACACATTGAGAGCCTAAAAGCACGTTAAGGTTTTTCGACCTTGAGTAAATTTCAAAACAAGCTCTTGAGACTCATTGAGCTTTCTTTTCGGATGCTCATTTTCTCTTCCGAGTGACTCGGACTCAGTCTCATTAGCTTGAGTATTAGTCTTGAGTTCTTTTAGAGTAAGTCTCAATTTTTCCAATTCATTTTTCAAACCATTGCTCTCGGAGGTGAGAGACTCAAGTTGTTCTTCGAATTGAAAAGAATCAAAGTTGGACTTTTCTTCCAAAGTACAAATATATTTAGCTAAATAAACTTTGGAGAACTTGAGAAAATATTCAAATACCTCCTAAGGACTTGTCTCCTCGATGTCTCGAATTGTCAGAATCCGACACGATTCAGCTTCGAATCCGTTAGTGCCATCAAACACTTTGAGTCATCGAATCTTCATCTTCTTAAGATGTGTCTTCATCATTCCATGTGGACATCATAGCCTTCTTCTTCTTTCTGTCCCTCTTTCTCCTTAGACAGTCTTTGACTATGTGATCTTTGCTGCCACAATCAAAGCATCCACAGTTCTTAGTTAAAGATAATTTTGAAGGGGAGGACTATTTACCTTTTCTGTCCTTCTTATCTTTCTTTTAGAACTCTTCCTTTGGCCTCTTCTCCCATTTCTTGTGGTTCATCGTTCTTTTGAATCCTCGAGCAATAAGTGCCATAATGTCTTCTTCGATTCCGAGGAACTCGGACTTTCCCCTCTCGCTTTCTAAGGCTTTCATCGAATTTTCTTTTTGGTGCTCACCTCAGCAATCTCTTCTTCCGGATGGATTTCATGGGTAAGTAGCTTCCCAATCGGTTTGTCCGGCTTTAGTTGAGAAAGATTTTGAGCTTCCTCGATGGCTATCGCCTTGGCACCCCATCTTCTCTTTGGTAAACTCCTTAGAATTTTTCCGCACATTTCTTTATAGGAAATCTTTCTACCCGGAGATTTGATATTGTGTGTAATCTCGGTGAAGCGTATAAACATCCGAGTGATGTTTTCTTATGGCTCCATCTTGAACAGACTCGTATTTGTGAAGGTATTAACTTATCTTCGCCTGTTTCACCTGGCTTGTTCCTTCATATGTGTTGACAAGAGTGTCCCACACATCTTTAGCCGTGTCACGAGCTGACACTCGTTGTATTCTTCTAAGCCGATAGCACACATCAAAATGTTCATCGCTTTGTAGTTCTTTCCGAATTTTTCGACTCCTCATTGGTGTATTCGAACTTCTCTTAAGGCATAGGTCTTGTTTCTTCTATCTTCATTGGAATGTAATTGCCTTCTTGGATGATGTTCCAAACATCGTCATCGTTGTCCAGCAGAAAGCATTCCATTAGCTTCTTCCAGAGTGTACGAAGTTTGATCCTTTGAACTTTGGTGGTCCGGTGAAAGATCTTCCTTTGTCGAACTCTGCGACGTTCTAAGTCATCTAATCTTTAGACCTTTGGATTGTTAAATCCGTTTTGAAAGGCTAGGCTCTAATACCAATTAAAGGTTTCCTCTTGGAGAATCTTAGTCACCCTAGAGAGGGGGTGAATAGGGTGATGAGGTGATTTTAACAAACTTAGAATCATTGAGCTTAAAAAGGATGAATAAGATACTCCGAGTCTAGATTGGACTCAAAAAGTGCAAACTCAAAGATACGTGGAAACCCTCCTGGGGCAGAAAACCACGGACAGTGCTAGTCCAAGCAGCAAGTTAAATCCACTATTTTGAATCCACAAAATACAACAGATCGACTCAACCGAATTACTCCCTCGGATAATTCCTTACGAGTTTTCCTAGACTCGAAGTTCCATTATCCGATCTAGTACTTCCTAACCGAGGTAACCTTTACAGCTAGGAACAACTAAGCTGAGTTAACCCTTACAACTCGGTTAAGGGACATTACTCGAAAGTAAGAAAAGTATGTGACTGATTACAAGACTTTACAACTCGGAAAGTATGAATTACAAGTCGGGAGTTGTAAGTAGAAGATTGAATATGAAAAAATTATTTTTGCTTAAGTGATGTGTTTTAACAATAGTTCCAAGCAACCTTCAAGTCTTTTGAAGTGGCTTCTATTTATAGATGGCCAAAGCAGATTAGCCGTTGTGACTGATTTCCGAACAGAAGTCCTTCCTAACCGTTGTAACAGTTCTTTTGAGTCGCTCGGAAAAGATCCGTGGAGATATGAACATTATGCAATGGCTCTTGGCTCCTAAAGGTGCTCCAAACAGCTGGTGATGTCCGAAAAGTAAGGTGGAAACCACCATTGAGCTTAGCGTTGAAGTTTTCCAGCTTTGGAAACAGACAACCACGACACGGCGTCTAAGCCTTGTTCGAAGTAGATAAGCCTTGTCTGCTTGGTGATTGACGACTTGAAGCTAGTTACTTTTGTAATTCAAAAATGAGATAACCTCGTTTAGATAACCTACAAAAGTAAATCACTTTGATTCTCAAAGTATAAAATACTTTGGTCCAAGATTAGGCACGAGATAATAATTTAATTAAGATAATTAAGTGCATAATTATCTTAGGCCTAGAGGAGTGGAATTTTCCGAGTCTAATATTCATTATACTCAAATTCCATCGAGTCGATCCTAAGAAAGATCAAGTTATAGGTGTGAAAACATTAAAGTATAAGGACTTAATCTGGATAAATAATTCTCAAACATATAAACTGACTTAGAAAGATGAATTAATACTATAATTCACTTTGCTTTTGACATACACATTCGGAATTCGGATAAAAAGTGTTAGAGAGATTATTTGAACGTGTGATAAATCCGAGTGATGTCTAAGTGATGTCCGAGTTACTCGAAACATCAATGTGAGAAGATAAACAAGATGGTGTTTTACGAGTCAATCGAAACAAATGAAAACTTATATAAGAGTTTCTATAATACTCAGAATGACTTGTAATCAAAACTTAGGAGGGATGAGGTTTATACCTGAGTCTTTTATGTAGTACTCGGAATGACATGGATTCAAAGTCCGAGTCTTCACGCATTGGCTGTTGAATCTTGGTTCTAAACATAAGTCTTCACTATCCGTTGTAGTGGCTCTTCGAGTCACTTAGAAAAGATCCGTTGGGATTTGAATGTTGTGCAATGGCTCTTGGCTCCAAAAGGTGGTCCAATCACTTGGTGGTGATTCAAAAGTTGTGGTGGAAACAACTGGTAATCCTAGAGTTAAAGTTTTCCAATTTTAGAAACAAACAACCCCGACACGATGTCCGAGCCATGTTGATAAGTAAATAAAGCTTGTCTGCTGGTGATTGACGACTAGAAGCCTACTACTTTGTATTTCAAAATTGAGTTAGCCTCGTTTGAATAATCTACAAAAGTAAACCACATTGATTCTCAAAGTATAAAGTACTTTGTCCAAGATTAGTCACAAATAATAATTAAATTAAAACAATTAAGTGCTTAATTATCTTTGAACTAGAGGAGTGGAATTTTTGAGTCTAATATTCAGTATACTCGAATTTCATCGAGTCAATCCTAAGGATGATCAAGTTAAAAGAATAGAACATTAGAGTTTAATAACTTGATCCGATCAAGTAATTCTCAAAGAAATAAACTGATTAGAATAAGGACTTAACACTATAATTCTCTTTGCGTTGAAATATGCAGTCGGTACTCATAATAAGAGTGTTAGAGAAAATTATTTGAGCAATCGATAGTTCCGAGTGATGTCCGAGTGAGTCGAAACATCGAGTAGAAGATAAACAACAATGCACTTTCCGAGTTAGTCGAATAGAATAAAAACTTACACAAGAGTTTCTATATCGCTCAGAATGACTTGAAATCAAAACATAAGAGAGATAGAATTTATACCGAGTCTTCATGTAGTACTTAGAATGACTTAGAGTTAGGATCCGAGTCTTCAAATCAAGCTTCAACAAAATTACCAAGCTTCAGGACTTTGATCAAGCCAAGCTCGGGATCACTTTAGCCGAATTTCGAACACATAAATCACCATCAAATCCAGGCCCCCTTTTCGAGTTCAATTTCAACTGTGCCCAATTCTTGACCGTTTGCGACACTAGAAAACTAGATAAGTACCCTTTAGTGTCTACTTTGACACTACGTCTTTCAAATTCGAGTCAAAGTGGCGGCTAACCGTAAGCACCAAAAATGTGTCATCCTTATCTCTTTTATCACATATGTACATTCAATATTCATTCAAGATAAATATTCAAATGCTAAGCGGATTAAGAGAATACCTCAATGACCATCCATAGGCGCATAAGGGCATATAATTGTCCGAATCTTCCTTGAAAGTAGTATGCCTTACCCCGGCATATAAGCCCCTTATCAAGCACGTATATGCGAGCTCATTACTAATACAAGTGTTGTAGTTAACAAACAATAACCTAAAATTGGCTATCCAACTCATGAAATAATTATAACAAGATATTCACACAAAGGCAATTGCCAAGCAAAACTCAAAAGACTAAAGCATAAGGGGTAGCTGTTGCTTTGTTCCTTGGGGCTCCTTGAGTACCTGGTGTACACAGATATATGATGTCAAAAGCCTGGGTGCTCAATATCCCTAAGGAATGCTCCCTTACACAATACTAATGTCCCAAATACCTTCACATTGTTAGACTCAAATAAGTAGTGATTCAACATTCATAACCGGCATTTGTCCCGATTTGGGCAAGTGTAATTCAAATAGTACATTTTAAAGCAATTTACATAACATTTTGTAGGATGTTGTCAAAAGCCTTAGTGGGATTTGAACCCACATCTCCATGCACTATGAAGATCCAAGCAAGCATTGAGAAGATTTCGCCCAATTACTTCAGTACCGAAATGCCGGACATTCACTAACAGCTAGTTACCCAAATACGGACATTCACAACTCAAGGTAATGACAAAATGTTCCTTAATTCATACCCTAAAAAAAGGCAACTAGACAACTAAAAACAAATACCTCAATTACACATGCTAACTCGATTTGCCAAATGATAATTGTACTTGGTGCATTTGTAATACTTATGCATCCAAACTTGATTGCCAAATTCCAACTCGGTTTGATTTTCTTGAATACAATTCAATCCAAATGGCAAAAAATCAAACTTTTTCTAGTAATTTCTACCAAAAAATTGAATTGTATTCTACTCAATATGCCAAAAACAAGTTAAATTTTCTGCCAAAAATCAATCAAAATTTTTTAAATTTTCTCACCTTAATCTCTAAAAAATCGAGGGTTTTATGTACAAATTCATGGGCGAACATCATGTTCTGAGTATACAAAAAGCAATAACCCTAGATCTGATTTTTTAGGAGTGGGAAGAAGGAGAGAACGAACCTTACCAATTGAGGGGAGCAATGACTGCTTCCAGTAGTGGAGGTGGACACGGGGTGGTACAACGGCTGGCCGGTGGCTGGGAGGGCTGGGTGGCGGCGTCCATGGAGGGTCACGGCTAGACAAGATGAGATGAGCGAGAAGATTGGTACTTAAGGGACAGGAGGAAGACGACAACGAGAGTAGGAGGGTGGCAAGAGGAGAGATGCTTACGAAAGGAGATATGCTCCATCGAGAGAAAGAGAGAAAGAAGGGCGATAGGAGAGGAATGACAGAGCATAAGGGGAGGGCTGGAAGTCTCGGTCGATTTGTAGACCCCTCCCCCATTTCTTAGCAAAAAAATATTTCTTTTTAAACAAAAATTCCTTGTTTTAATCTCAAACCTTGGATTGATATTGGATGACTAAGATGTGTTGAGCTCACCTAATGGTGTAAACTCACCTAACTGGGAGGCTCCTTGAACATAATTCTTATTTTCTTTAATATAATCATGACAATATCATAATATATATGTGTGTGTCTCGTGTGTGTGTGTCTGTGTGTGTGTAAACCAAAGATGCACCTCTTTCAACTGAACTAGGGCTGCGAGCCCTTGATTTTTACCTTTTATAACAAAACTGTTAGTAAATAATCGGATTCATAAAAGTTCGAGTATTTTTACCTTAATTATTCAATCAAAATAGATCGAGAAAGCTTGCGATTCTCAAATCCCGATACCATTTATATTTTCATCTAACTAATCTCATACTTCTATCAAAACCTTCTACAATGGCTTAATCATCTTTCTTTCTACTACAATTCATGCTGAATATCCTCATATCATGATTGGGATTCTTAAATCGATGCTTTTATCGAGTAGAATGTTGATCGGAGGTTCATGTTTGCCTACAATAAAATTGTTCCTATACTAGAAAGGAGTCAGCTAAATACATACCTTGAAACAAGAAGGAAAATTACATGCTTGCTACCATTGTTCCATTAATCATAGTCGCTGAAGCGCAGAATAGCGGGCGTTTGAGTAGGTGCTCACTGCTAATATGCTTCTACAAATAGATCCGGCTTAGATTGTAGAGAATCAAAAGGCATTGAATGATGACGAGTTTTACTAAGCACCAACTATGTATTCACAAATCGCAAGCATTACAATAGCCGATTTGAGAATCCCAAGCATGGTGATAGGGTATCTCACTTGATCAGTCATACATGGTGATGAGGGACTTAGGGGGAATTTTTGGTTTTCAAGCTTGTTCGGCTTTGTATCTCTATCGGAATCAAGTGTTATTTATAGCTTTGAAACTTAGAATTGTAGCCTATGTGAGATTTGAACACACATCTTTGTGTAATAACACAAATCTTCTACCAATTGAGCTAATGAGCTTTACAAGTTTTACTATTTAGACTCTAAAAATTTGTAATGATAGTTTGATAATCATTCTAAGTTTGGTGACAGTGGGAGGTCCATTTAGACTCTAATAATATCCCTACCTTGTCTACCATCCATACTTGTGAAGGACCAAATTGCAAACTAGAGGCACAACCAGTAACTTGAATGAATGACACTCAAATGCCCAAAATCCACAAAATGAAGACAAAATAGAAACTCAATTGGATCAAAACATAAACTCAAATAGTCTCAAAAATAAAATAAAAAATTATACTAAAAACTAGGAACTCAATATGCTAAAATCATAATTCATGCATAGACATTCCTTCTCTTCATAAATCATCTTCCTTCATTGCTTTTGGGACTTGTCCACGGCCTTAATGACCTCAAACTGCATTGCCTCAAAGTTTTATGGAAGTCTTTGTCTTCCAACTAAACTTGTGTATGCTTGAACAAGTCTGAATGTGTTGTTTCTTGCTTTGAAGGTTGTTTAGTTTTGTTTTCATCTTAGAATGGCAACAACACCGTCATATTCATACTTTGTATCTTCTTGAGTTCTTAGAACGGTAAGAGTTTGGCTAGACTCATATAAACTAACCCCCTTTCCCCTTAATACCCCGACCACATTCTGCTTTGTAGGCACCAAGTGTCGCCCTTATCTCTTTTATTTCGTTATTTATTTTGTGGGCTTGATGATGAAATCACGAGTCCTATTTGTGAACTTAGATCATGATCGGAGTCCGATCAGCGTAACTGAAGCCGATAAACTATAAAAAAACCCATTAGCACCATAACAACTCAACTTTTTTTTGCTTAAGTCGGCCCACAAATCCATTTTCTTTAGGCACTATGCATTGAATATAGTGTTTCATTCCCAGTGATCAAGCATGACACGAAACTCAAACGTTTGTACGGTGTCGTTTAAGCGGCACGACTTTTTAGGCCGAACTTACCAAGGCACTACGTTTTATTCCTAGAAGCCAACCAAGGCACGGAACCCAATACATTTGCACAATGCCGTATGAGACCGGCATTGTTCTTCCTCGGCTCCCAGGCGGGATTCTTCGGTTCGGAAGATTTTATCCGGTCTATTTTTGTGATTTTGTCTAGATTTTATCTAGATTTGGTGTGCTCACCTAATGAGTAAGCACACCTAAATGGGAGGGCTCACTTGAACCCTTTCCATATATGTGTGTGAAGGTTTGCTCTTGGAGAAGTTAAGTCACCCTAGAGGGGGTGAATAGGGTGATGGAAGATTTTTATGAAAATCAAACTCTTTTTGCACAAAACCGATTAAGAAGCTGATTTTGAGTCTAGATTGGACTCACAAAATTGTAAACTTAGATATACATGGAAACCCACCTGGGGTAAAAACCATGGACGAGTGTCAATCCGGACACCAAGTCAAATCCACTAATTGAATCCTCAATTACAATGAATATGACTATCCATATTTGTTCCCAAACAAATCTATTACAATTTTCCCAGGCTCAAAATTACCTTATCCGACTTACCTAGTACTTCTAAGTTGAAGTTACCTTATCAACTTGGGATCCTCCAATTTTTCCCAGGGTTAGAAGTTCCCTTATCTAACCTGGTACTTCCAAACCGAGGTAACCTTTACAGTTTGGGACAACTAAGTTGAGGTAACCTTTATAACTCGGTCGGAGAGAAAGAGTAGAAGAGTAGTGATAATTGCAATACAATCGACTCGAAGAATACAACTCGGAATATTAGAATTACAGCTTGGGAGTTGTATGCTAGAGAAGATGTTCAATATGGTCTCTCTTTTTCTTCCCTTCGTCGCTTGAAATCTTGTGCTAAGGGTTCTATAAATAGTCCGCCTTGAAGAGATAGTCGTTGAGCCTCCAACGTCTTTCTCGTTGAAGCCGTCTCGAGTCAACTAGCCGTTGTAACGGATAGTCCGAGTCACTCGGATTTCAGGACCACCTTGAAATAGCCGTTGTGCCTTGAAGCGAACGAAAAGACCGTTAGATTCAGAAATAAAATATTACCTAAAACAAGAATGAGACAAGGTCGTCGGTAAGTTCCGAGCTTTTTAGAAGTTCCGACTTTTGTCCGGCAATACTTTAACGGTCGAAGCCTTTTGTTTTTGCTTTTTCTTCGGATAATTGACATTAGAAAAACCTGCAAAAACATTAAGCACAATGGTTCTCAAAGTATAAATATACTTTGGTCCATAATTAGATAAGGATTAGTCTAAATAAAGCGTTTAATGAGTAATTGCCTTAATCTATTAATCTGGAATTTTTCAAGTCTAATATTTAATATACTCAGATTCCGGATATGCCAAAACTCATAAATAAATCATTCAATCTTAATGGGCGCATGAGTTATATAGACATTTTACAATTACGCATGATTAAACAAATAATAGCATAGGCAAACAAAATGTTTGAGTCCGACTTAGTGGGTCGGAATCCGAGTCCTAAGTGGGTCGGATCCGAGTGGGTTAGAATATGAGTTCCGAGTGGGTCGGATCCGAGTGGGTCAGAATCTAATTCCGAGTGGGTCGGACTTACTCGGTTTGTCATAACTAACTCGGATTCTACTTGCTGAGTCCGAGTCCGAGTTCACCAAGAATAAGTTATAGTGAAATGATGAATTGTAAAGCATATGACGAGTTAAATGAATTTCTTTTAGGATGCTTCTTGCTTTATCCTAAATTTAGATGAATGCATGAAATCAAAACACATCCAAGGGGTTAGTCAGTCATACCCGAGTCTTCAATGTGTGTGTGTGTGTGTGTGTGTGTGTGTGTATTGTAAAACTTATTATTTGGGAGAAAACTTTCTTGAGGTGCTCCTTGTACCTTGTCCTCTATTTATATGTAAAATAATTATAAGTTTGAGATCAACTCGATTACAACAAGGTAGAAACCGTGATAAACACAACTTGCTAAAACCTAATTACAAACAGGAAAGTATCTTAACATATTTAGAAGTATAAAGCATCCTATTATCCAATAAACCGCAAAGGTAGTAATGGTGTAGGAAACATATCCTAATACTCCCTCCTCCCCTAGTTAGAGTGTGAAGACGTGAAGCACTCAACTTGCCAAGAAGATGATGAAATTGTCATTGGCCCAAGGCTTTGGTGAAGAGATTGGCGAGTTGCTCTCTAGTAGGAACATAATGAGGAATAATCTCACCTGAAAGTAAACGCTCGCGCACAAAATGACAATCAATTTCTATATGCTTGGTGCATTCGTGAAAAACTATATTTAAGGCTATATGGAGTGCAGCCTGATTATCACAATATAACTAAGATAGAAGTATTGAAAGATGCGAGAGTGAAGTAAGTTATGAACCCAAACTACTTCACTTGTAGCATTGGTCATAGCACCATATTCAGCCTCGGTGGACGATCGTGACACTCGTGGGTTGCTTCTTAGTTTTCCGCGAAATAGGACATGACCCAAGCGAGACAAAATACCCCGTAACGGAGTGACGTGTCATAGGGCAGCTAGCCCGAGTTAGAGTCATAATACACATGAAGACTAAGATCATTGTTGGAGGAGAGAAGGAGTCCTTGCCCGGGTGAGTCCTTAAGATAGTACAATAGAGAAATGACGGCATCCCAATGCCCCTACCTAGGGTCTTGTATGAATTAACTTAAGATGTGGACCGCATAAGTGATATTAGGACGAGTGATTGTGAGATATATAAGACATCTAAGAAGTCATCGATAATGGCCAAGATCAATAATAGGATCGCAGTAATCGAAGAGAGTTTATGTTATTGTTCCATCGAAAAAGACATGGTTTAGGCCCGAGCATGCCTATCTCAGTCGGAATGTCTAGTGTATAATTCCTTTGACATAAAAATATGCCCTCACCTGCCCATGCGACTTCAATACCAAAAAGTATTTTAACGGGCCCAAATCTTTGAGTTTAAAATAACGATGTAAATAGTGTTTGAAATCATCACGGTGTTGAGGATCATTGTCGGTAAGTGCTAAATCATCAATGTGGATCAAGAGACTTAAAACCCTATTACCTTTAGTAAAGGTAAATAGAGAGTGATCAAGTGGTGATTGTTGAAAACCATAGGCTCGAAGGGCAGTAGCTAGTTTGAAGAACCATTGTTGAGGGGCTTGACAAAGTCAATATAAAGACTTCTTAAGTTTGCAAACAATATTGGGTTGAGGAGTATGAAACCCAATAGGTGGTTTCATATAGATGTCCTTATGAAGATCCCCATGAAGGAAAACATTGTGAACATCCATCTAATGAACACTCCATCTTTTGCGGCGGCTATGGATAATAGCGTACGTACGAGTGCTTTCTTGTCGGGAGGAAGCAAACAAAGATCCCAAGTTTTGTTATCCTCAAGAGCGGATATTTACGTGGCCATAGCTTCACGCAATTTAGGGTCCTGAACCACTTGAGAAAAATATTGAGGCTCATCACAGTAGTCATGGCAGCAAGAAAGGCACAATGTGAAGCGTAAAATTTATCATAATGGATATAATGAGATAAAGGATAAGAAGAACTCGAAGATACATCATGAAGTGGAGGGGAAACAAGGTATGTATCAGCAATTGCATGGTAGACATAGTCTCGAAGACGAGCTGGAGGACAATGGTCACGTTAAGGACGAGTTGAAGGTACAAGCGAAGGCCGAGCTGGATTAGAGGAAGGCCCCGTTGGGCTAATTAGGTTAGGCACCGGGTCGGAGGAACGCTCTATTGGGCTATGGAGGTTAGGCACTGGGTTTGAGAAACAAGTGGGTGGGCTAGGCAGGAGCAATGGGCTCATTGGGCGGACTCGGCGAATTTGTAGCGACAAACGGGTCGAGTATAAGCGGACGGATTGGCCCATTTGTACTAGGCTGCATGGTTGTAAGAGGTGTTGCCCGGGCGTTAGATAGTGGGTCGAATGAATTTGGCTCGGAGTCCGGAATATGAGGAGGTGAGGCGGAACCGATTTCTAGGTGCTGGGTCAAACAAAAATGGATCGAAGGAGTTTGTGGGTCAATGTATAGTGGAAAATGTGTTGGGTTAACTAAGATGGGCTGTTGGGAAGTGTTTGATAAAAAAAAAGGTTTATTTTGAGCATAGGGAAAGACATCCTCATAAAAAATTACATCCTTGGACACAAAAATCCGACCACTATCAAGATCCAAAACAAGCCAACCTTTTTGTCCTTGAGGGTACCCGATAAACATACATCTAGTAGCTCATGCATCAAACTTATCCCTAATTTTGTGATGACGATGCACATAACATAAACATCCAAAAACTCATAGTTAAGTATATACAGGGCTTTTACCAAATAGAACTTCGTAGGGACTTTCATACAATGTACTTTGGTAGATGTATGGTTAATGAGGTAGGCAATTGTGAGTACACACTCACCCCGAGTATGTAATGGGTAGTGATGCTTAAAACCATAGGGCTCGGGCTACATTAAGAAGGTGATGGTTTTTCCATTCCATACGACCATTTTCCACACAATGTTTCATGGAGCATATCCTTTTTACGAGAACATTTTTGTAATTGTTCTTTTGTAAATTCCGTCTCATTATCATTACTCACCTTTTTCACATGCGTGCCCAATTGGGTTTTCACCATATAACAAAACTCCACAATACGCTCATAAGCCTCAAATTTGTTCTGAATTAAATATACCCAAGTTGCACTGGCTATAATCATCAACATTACATAAAAAATATTGACACCTAGAAAGTGACGGGGTATGATACTTCCCTATAAATTACAATGACATAAATCAAATGGTTTACGAGCCCGAGAATCACTTAAAGGAAATTTAGTTCTAGTTTGCTTTGCCCTATGGCACACATCACAGACATTCTAAATGCTCCTTATTCAATTTGAAATCACAAAGCGTTGACAAAGAAGCTAAACTACCATAAGACGAGTGTCCCAACCAAGCATGCCACCTGCTTGTATTCGCTTGTTTGACAATGAGCAAAGACCGAGCCATCACGCATTGTTCTCGAAAGTACACCCAGGTCCCTAAATCACCCACTCCAATTAGCGTCTTCGATGAGATGTCCTGTATTACGCAAAAATTAGGCCCGTAAGATACAAAACAACATTCATCTATAGCTAGTTTTTGCGTCGAGATGAGGTTGCACTTGGATGATGGAGCATATAAAACGTCTTTGAGCCAAATATTAGGCCCAAGTAGAGCCATTCCAGCCTTTTCAATTATAATTTGTATTCCATCAAGTTGGCTAATAATAATAGGAACAATTAGCTTGTAAACATTAATCATAGCTTCAAAAACATATGTTATATGATAGGAAGTTCTAGAGTCAAGTACATATTGTAGGGATGTCATGTGGGAGGACTTACCACTCATTTTTGCTACCTTTTCTTGGTTTTAGCGTTCCTTGAAGAGAGAAAAACTGGTCTACCCGAGAATAAGAAAAACCAAGCAAATCCTTGGTTTTGCTCTCGCCTACTATTACTTTTCATATTGAAATGCCCAAATTCGAGATCCGGGGCAAAGTTCAACACTCCTCTTCCATTCATCCTTCCTCCATCGTCGGAATTTCAGCCTCAATTCCTGTCAAAGGATCCCGTGTTCTTCTTTTTCGGACTACCTATGTTGCCTCCACCACCGATTCCTTACCGGTTGTTGCGTCGATTACCCCAATTCACCGGTAATCGACCAATTCAAAGCATTGGCTGCGTTCATGACCAAGTTTGTGGCGGTGAGTGCACTTTTGTCAATTTGTCCCTTGTCGATTTTTGGCAATGGCTTTGAAGGCAGCTCCTTCTATGGCTTGTCGCTCCTCTCCTAATCGGGTGAATTGCAATTGGCATTCCTTGCGTATCACCGGGAATACACCTTGTTAAGACTTGGGAGTTGTCTTGGTCCAACAAATCGACGGAACATTGTTGAATTTCTTGTGATCTAGCCCCATCAAGAATTGATGGACTTTTCTTGTTTGAGCATTACAGACAACGGCTTTCCCACATTCACACTTGCGGCGCACACAGGAAAAACCTGGTATGTCCCGAGTTCATCCCACAGTGATTTTAGTTTTTAGTTTTTGAAATACTTTGTTACGTAAAGTTGTTCTTGCCCAACAAGAGTAACTTCTCTCTTTAGTTGGTGAATCCGAATTAAGTTGCCTTGGGAATACCTCTCTTCAAGATCAACCCAAATGGCTCTTGCCGTGTTAGCATAAGCCACAAACCCGTGGAGTGTATTGTCTATAACATTGTACATCCAAGTCGTTACCATAGAGTCGCATTTGTCCCATATATATTCTTCCAGATCCAGCTTGTTGTTGGTTTTGTGATAGTTCCATTCACAAATTCAAGTTTATTCTTGGATTTGAGAGCATTAATGACTAGTCGAGACCAATTTCCGTAGTTATCACCATTGAGAGTTATAATGCCGATAACATAACCACTCAAGTAGTATGGTGATTGAAAATCATTGTATGAAAGTTTTTGTCGTCTTTGTTGTCTCCCATGATAAATTGTGTCCAAAAAAATGCCTCTTTCAAGTAGGCTTTGAAATCATGTAAAACTTATGATTTGAGAGAAAACTTTCTTAAGGTGCTACCTATACCTTGTCCTCTATTTATATGCAAAATAATTACAAGTTTGAGATCAATTCAATTACAACAACTTGTTAAAAACTAATTACAAACAGGAAAGTGTGCTAACACGGTTAGAAGTATAAAGCATCCTGTTATCCGATAACTGGAGAGGTAGTAATGGTGTAAGCAACATATCCTATGATATATATATATATATATATATATATATATATATGAGATTGCCATGATTATGTTAAAGAAAATAAGAATTATGTGTGTGATATTGGCAGGCGAGCGTACGTCTGTGTGATAGTGTCATGATTGTGTTAAAGAAAATAAGAATTAATCATGCATAAAATCTCAAATTTTACTATTTCAGACGACTAATTTTGTGAGGACGTCCTTTATTTTAAAAAATTGAAAACTCAATCCCAAATCCCGTATTTTATTGCATATAAATCTTAGTCCCCTCTATTAGTTTGTATAGCGGCTTATTATTATTATATCAAATTTTAAAAGTGACTTAATTCTAAATAGTTGTAGTGTAATTATAATACATGAATTAGTTCAGGTAATTTTACACCTTATTTGTAATAAAAAATTTTATTTATTATGAATTCACAGTAACGAAACTCTAGTTAAAAGGGGATCAAAGATTTTTTAATAAATGAGTAAAATAATACCTAAATCAAAGAACAAAAATGGTTCACTCTAAACAAAAAAAATGACTACGGTGTATACGCTACCTCTCTATGATTTATTGCTTTACTAACAAAGCATCTCGTCCTTTTTTCTTCTTATATAGTATGTTACGAGACGGTTAAAGATTTGGTAAATCCATATAATATTGCATTATTTGTCGAAATTTGCCAGAATCAAAAAAAAAAAACGCTATAGAATAGGCCATGCCCCAATTAAAGCATCTAATTTTCCAAATCATTATTTCGGACCAATTTTTGAAAGGGCCCATTGTCTTTAACTTCCCTCCTTCACTAGCCAATAAATAATAATAATTTCCACTATAATAAACAACAAATAAATAAATGCAAGCAAATTTAGCACTTGAGTCCTCAGTCAAGAAGACAGACACAATCTCACTTTCCCTAGCCAAAAAGATCCAAAAATTAAAGGGCATTTAAAAGAGTTATTTGTCTCATCAAAGTATCTTGCTTAAGGAGAGGGGACTTTTTAACTTTTTTTTATTTATTTGTTTATTATTATTATGAGATGATGATTTTCAATTTAACTTAATTCATAGTTTGTGTAAAATGACAATTTCCCGTGCGGCCTGAAGGGCTTTAAAGGAATCCCAAAGCGTCATGGCTTCCATTGCTACTTGTAATCATGAAAACATGTTGTGGAACTTTCTAAAGTCACAACTTACAAGAGCGTGCATTGTTTGCATGAATGTATCATTGCGTTCGATTCAATTCTCTCTATTGTTCATTATTATTGCTGTCAAATACTATGATTGAAGTTCGTACTTAAGATGCAGACTTTGTTCATTTTATCTAGTGAAAAACGCATTTGAATTTATAAATAATCTGAACTTTTTTTCATTTACTAATTTAGACTCGTGCTATGCATGGAGTGATATTGTAACATCTTGAGCACAATTGTATGAGTATTACATTGTCGGGATTCCCGAGAGGAACCCTAAGGTTAGTTAGGACCTCCAAGTTGGTTGGTTATCCTCCACTTAAGGTAATAGAGGTGGTTTTCCCTTTTTGTTTAGAAAATTTTCTAAATATTTGGGCAAAGTTTTGTCCGTAATATAGTATATCCCCGGGGCTTAAAACCTTAAAACCTACACCAAAATCACAATAGACTCAACGAGCTACACACTCGAGTGTATAACTCAATGACCACACGCCGGAGTTCAACCAATTTGCATTTAAAGCCTAAAACAATCTAATTGGCATAGGACACACTTATACAACTACGTGAACTTAGTTACAAGTTACAAGTTACAACAAATAGGAACATATAAAATTCACATCTCATCAACTTGTGCAACTTAGAAATAGCATCACGTGTATGAATCCGAGTGTATGCTAAAGGTATGAGGCAACTCACCTTAAGGAGTACATGCAACTCGGAGAGGGAAAACGAAACATGAGGTGAGCAAACCACAAGCTCAGTGAGTAATCCTATCTAAAAATTCCCAACATTTATACTTTATACGCATATGACAAACTATAGAGTATTAGTAGTGTTGTCCATCAATCATATCGTAACTTTCGTTCCGTAATTCTAAACTCCCTTTACACATAACATGTGCTCCAAATATTATTCAAATAATTATTCTCATACTTCCGAGCAACTTACTAAATGAATCAAACCAAATCGAAACAAAGGGTAAAACTTTAATTATTCAATATTCAACTCACAAAAGTTTACGCATAAATCATTTTGCAATATTCTCTCCACAAGATTTTATTCTCATCAACAAATCACTCAAAACATCGAGTATCTTTCCGTGGCTTTTCGAGTTGAACTAGCACCAGCACAGTTTCTTGGGGCGCGACCCCCATGGCTCCTTGGAAGGCTCCGCTTTTCTCGTTAGGAAAGAATCAACCCGAGTACGTAAGGTTAAAGGGCATCCCGATACTCAAGGACCCCATGGTCCGACATGCACAACCACCTCCTTCCTTTGGTCTAAACAATCCTTACCCCAAATTCCGTTTAAAACAAAAGTGACCACAATCACTCATCAAACTTGGTTTTAAACCATTATCACAAATCAGTTTAACACCATAGAAGGCATAGCACAATTTGCCACCTTCCAAACATAGTTTTCTCAAATCCGTTTCACTTCTTTGGAACAAATTTCCAAACAACTAATCAAATCTGAAATTTCAGTTCAAACCTCATTTGTTTTCCAAGTAACACAAAAATGTTTACAACAGAACTTATATAAACTTGCATTCGAAAAACCGTTGCTAAATCATAGTTCATACTTTTCATAAATTACTGTTAAAAAGAAATAAATTTAGTTTAATAGGAATTCAGATTCAATTTGTCAGTAATTAGCTCAGCTCATCATGAACGCCGCCTTCAGCTATACAATTCCCAATTTTACTCCGAAACTCAATTCCTCCATTTTGAAATACATTTAGTTTCAGTTCAATTCCAGGTACTCACATTAGATTCATTCGTTTTCAGTTTCCACCAACATATACTCAATTATTAAGGTAGCCAGCATAAAACCCATCAACTAATCAATTTACTATTCATATTCAAAAATTGTTCCTTTCTTATTTGTCTATCGCCACATCAACCACCTAGCACCCAGTTTGTTCCCAATTTATTTATTACCACAATAAAAAGATCCCTACATCCCAATTTGTAATCCATAACATAAGTATTCTTTCCAACTCAATTCAATGTTAACCATTCCCAATCTTATTTCACAACTCCAATCCACAAGCAGGTATTGGTAACCAATCCGCTATTGAATTTCAGGAACACATTCAGCCATTTAACTGTTATTTTTACTTCAGGACTCACTTTTCTACAATTCAGGTACTCTTCAAATTTAACTTAGTTTCAGGGAGTCATATTCGTTTTCGTTTCCAGTGACCTATACTCAGTTAGGCTTGCAATTTAATAAAACAGGAATCTACAACTGCCTCTATGTATTCGATTCGCCTAATACAACACCCAGGTGGATCTCTACACCCCAATTTATCACTCTAGTTCCATTAACACCAATTCAGACCCATGAATTCAGAAGGTAAGTAAGAATTCGACATTAAACACTCGAACCAATCTAAGTTAGTTCTTCTCGATTCATTCACAAGCTATATATCTGAATCCGATTTCACAGTTTAAACCAAATCAGATACTCTAAAAACCAATTAATTTAGGGCTTTGAATTTCCATAATTCAAAAGTTGAATTACACACCTCGAATTCTAAGGTTTAGAATCTGATTTGGAAATTCTTGCTTTCCCCTTCCTCTCGTTTAAACGCTGTGGGTGTGTGTCTCGGTGTCTCTTGCCCTATCTGCCTCTCTCGCTCTTGCCCAATCTCTAGTTCTCGCCTCCTTCGTCTCTGCTTCTCTCATCTTCTATTCTCGGTCTCTCGTCCTCCCTGTCGCTGCTTCTTGTTCCAGGTTTTGGTATCTCACTCCCTCTCGTTTCCTGCTCGTCGTTTCAGGTTCTCACTCCCTCGATCTTCCTTCTCGCTCGAGATCTCTTTGCTTCCACCCTCTTCGCTCTACCTCGGTTTCGCACTGTCTGTCGTTGTTCCTCTTCCTCTTTTCTGCTCTCGAACCTTTTCAGTCTCTCCCTCTCCACCATTTGGCTCTAGTTCTCGCTGCTCTCTGTTTCAGGTTCTCCTTCCATCTCTCGCTCTCTATCTCAGTCCCTCGCTTTCCTTCGCTCTCTTGCTCTCGCTCTGTTCTGTTTTCTACTTCCTCTATCTCACCGGTGGCTTCTCCATCTCTACTATGCTGCTCTCTATCCCCTCCTCCCTCTCTTCCTCTGGTCTTTCCCCCGACAAACTACCCAAGGAGACCTCCCCTCTTGTTACTGCTTCTAATATAATATACCTCAGGTGTTTTACTTATTTGGGTTCGAGTGGAAAATCAAGAGAAAGAAGATTAATATCCGTCACTAATTAAAGTTATATAAGCACATGATAAATTGTCCAAAACAGAATTTTAAATGTACACTCATGTATATCTTAGTTAATCTAACTTAATTTATTTAGTTAAAAACTAATTAAATAATTTGTTACATAACCAACTAAATTAAAATGACAAGATCTTATATTTCTTACCCCCTTAAAAAATTATCCCCGAAATTTGTAATGAATAGGTAGTATCTAAAATAGGTACGACATAAGCATAAATGCATGAATTACCCTAGTATTACTTAATCTATAATATAACTTAATCGGATATCTATTTCCAATCACTCATTATCAGTAATCTCCTACGGAAGTTCTCTACGTATTAGTGTAACTTTCTTTCTGAAATTTAGATTCAAAGTATTATTCAAGTAGCTTTCAAGTTTTTAGAAACAAAAACACAAATCCAATCTAATGGAATATGAACTGTAATAATTTCAAAGTCAACGTAAGCAAGTATCGAAATTATTAAAAGAAGTTATTGGGTTCCAACCTCCTTTCTACCATCGTTTTCGCATGTGTGCTCACTCAATTATAGAACCCGAGGAGCAAATCATATCAGAAAAAGGCAAAAAGTTAGACTTGAAAGTTACGATTTCAAGACCTGTTTTGAAATAAATACCAATATGCCAACTATAGGTCTAAGCAATTAATGCATTAACTTTATCGCTATGCACGGACATATACTTGATATTTAAGGATTTTCCATATCCAATAATTTAGTAACACAAACTCAATCATGTCAATGCAGTCAAGCTAAATCAATTTCATTGCAAGGCATACAGAAACTAGTTATTCCCTCATTGACTTACTAACCTAGCAACATAAGCTTGCTAAGTCCAAATATTCCAATTATGCACATTGACATCAAATTCTTGCTCCTTATATTCGAAAATTTAAACAGGGTATATGATCAACCTAGTTCAACAAATTGTTTATAGTTGCATAAACGGCAAGCACGGTGCACGAAAGTAGAGAGGTACCCAAACGCTAATGCCAACGTACGTACTAGACAAACAATAATAGAGACGACAATAAATGAAAACCGAAAAGAATCAAGATGGAGGAGTTGAAATCGAAAGCAAAACTAAGTAAGACAGAGCAATTCAGGAGCGGCAACTCAATATGCGATAATAACCCAATCAATAAGAATGCTCAACAACTAATAGTAACCATAATTGGTAGTAACCATAATTGGTAGTAGGAGGTCCTTGTATCATTCTTTCTCATCCATGGCAATTAAGTTCACATCTAAGATCTTTATGTGAAACTTAAACATATTTAACTCCCAAGTAACTTATAGCTAACTCCAATGAGCACTAGGAAAACACCAAATGAAACACACAAATAATATAATAGCTTCCAATTCCATTTGTAAACTAGGCATATACGATTTTTATTAGCAATAGCTCGCCACTATCATGTGTCGGGATCGATCCCCATAATGCTTCCTAGATCGAACACACTTTATACTTCCGTAAAGCTTGAATGTAATTTTTGAAGATAATCCTCTTCAAAAGCATAAACTTTCCAATATAAATGAGATTTCAGCTAAGCTAAATCATGACAAGCATCCTTTAAAACAACACATCGACTTCCAACAAAACTAATAAGATCATCATAGCCTAGTATCACTAAAATGAGACTAAATGCCACAAGCTAGCCCAAATGGCCTCAATATGGGGCTCCTAGTAATGAGAATTCGATTTATCGTTGTCCATCATAAGGTTCACAAGCCAAAGTAATGGAAAACTTATGACAAGCAAGACTATCACAGACAACTATTACTGCTAAAAATAAATATGAAATTATATTTAATCTTATAAGAAAACTAATGATGAATTACATTGTCCTTCTTTGGTGACAACATGGAAAAACTCCTACTATCTAGAGTAGCCACCTAACCACCGATATTAGAAACCTTTCACTTTGTCTTTCCCACTCATTTCCTCTCCATAACTTACATTTGTTGTTTATGAATCGTCAAAAGTACCTATCTATAAGTATCTCACTCGAATATCTATAGGTATCCCTCTAGCATTTGCATTGCTGAGCAATATATTATTCAACAATGTAACATTTTGATTCCTACGAGGCCTAATACCCGTAATTAGTTACAAGCAGTAATGGATCCATAGCATTCAATTCTCATATGCCACAAGCAACCATAACTGACCACCAACAGTCAAGGATTGTCACCAATAGCCATGGACTGTCACCAACTACCAATAGTAATGGATCGTCACAATTTGCTATATTCATTCACCTTTTTCCATACTTCACCCCAAACCTAACAATTTACCGATTCCTTTTCATCCGAGCCATAATAACCACAAACAACTACAGGCTACTATATGCCACTAAGTTTCTAATAACCCAACCAATTTACCAACCCGGTTCATTTCAGGTGGGGCGTACATCAAGTTGAAGTTTCGTCACAATTATAATTCAAATTCGATGGGTTCACATGCTGCCCAAAATACAGTAAGTACCATAAAAAGAATGCTAAAGCACATACTAGACACCACCAGCATCATTTCCAATTTCTAGGCATTAACTTGAACATTACATAATATAAATTCATTAATTCCCTTTCATATTCCAAGCCATCATACTCAACTCCCCCAATTCACAATTATAATGAAGTTATCACCTCCTATAATTTCACCGTCTTCAAGTACCCAAGACAGACTTTGACATTGAATTAAATCACATGGACAAAATTTTTCAATTTGCAAACTATTGTAAATTTCTAATCAATGTAGTTCTAAAGTATAAGACCATTTATTATACTAATCACAAGGTTTTGCATGACCCAAAAATTGTTATAGTCCACACTAAATTTCAATCATTACTCATTTCAATAATTCTCCAAAAAATATGGGATTGCAAGTGGCCAACCCAAAAGCATATATGTATTGTACTCCAAAGGAAAGGTCATCTTACTTTAACACTTTAGCCATACAAGCATACAACACCTTATCTATGTTATATATAAAGGGAAGAGGGACTTTGTGTCTGTATAAATTTTGGTTTCCCATATTTATCCCTTTCTTAACTTAAATTTTAGGGTTATAATTGTCACTTACAGCTTATTGTTTCTCCATTTTCCTACCCCTCTTTCTCACGTCAATCCCCCCACCGTGCAACGATTTGCGTAACATCTCATTTCTCTGTCTCTGTCTAGGCAAACCCATAAATTAAAAAAAAACATAGATCATCTCCCGGGGAAGATTTCTAGAAGTTGAAGATAACTAAACAAATGCAAAGGGACGAAATCAACTCTACTTCGGTTTCAATTTCAGGAGATGAGGAAAGCGAAAAATCCAAGACCCTTGATTTGCTCCGTAAATTTCTCCCACCCTATTCCATGTGATTTCTCCTTCTCTACATTCTAATTGTATTCATAAACCAAATTCACTCTTCCGCAAATATCTTCCTACTCGTGACTCGAAGGGATGGTAGAAAGAATCAAGTAGCTCAACACTCGTTGTTGCTTAGCCACCTGCAGGGTAAATTTGCTTCATTCAGTCACCGGTTTCTTTTTTTCTTTCTTTTGATTTGGTTACCAATTCCCATCGCTTATTTCTTTGTTTCGATTTAAGCTTAAAAGAACTCTATAAATGGAGTTTTTTCCGTTTATAATCTGTAAATGAGATTTTGAAGTCCAAGCACTCGTGCATAATTTGACATAATGTTCTATCCTCCATTTACGTAGCAAAAATTCACAATTTAGCACACATGTAACTCCATCCAAACTCACAATTTTAAAAAGTAAAATACCATATAATCAATAGATAAAGAAAGAGAAACCTAGAAGAATACAAGGGAGGGAGAATGAAATTTCTTCGGAGGGGCAGAGGCACATAGCTTGATCATTCGGGATTTTAGATGTTATAGGCTCCCCACATTATTACATACATCCGAATCTTTCCTCTCGAAACATAAAATATAAATGTAATTGAACATACCCAAAAACGATGGATAGAGAGGCAATATTTTCGGATCCAATTGAACATACCCAAAAACGATGGAGAGAAAGAGAGGAAGTCGGATAGCAAAAGCGGACAAGATAGCAAGAGCAAGAACGAGCCGAGAGGAAAATGGAGAGTGAGAGTCGCAGAGAAATAGCCCGGTAATGGCAGAGCGAGAGTCGGAAAGCGATAGAGAGCCGGAGCGCGAGAGGGAGCCGGAGTGCGAGAGCAAGAACGAGCCGGCAAGGAAGATGGAGAGTGAGTCCGAGAGAGAGAAAGAGAGAGAGCCCAACAACGGCAGAGAGGTAACCGGAGAGCAAGAGGGAGCCGAAGAGCAAGAGCAAGAGCAAGATCGAGCAGCTCGGAAGATGGAGAGTGAAAGCCGAATAAAGGGAGCCTAGTGACGAAGATAGGGAGCCGGAGAGCGAGAGGGAGCCGAAGAGAGGGAGCCCGGAGCGAGACCGAGAGAGAGGCATGAATGAGAGAAGGGTGAATGAGGGAGGGTAGGAATGCCCGGAGCACGAGACTAATGACGTAATGAGGGGGACAGGGAGTTAGGTTAGGGTTCGACTTGAAAATTATGCTTATATAGATCCTTTAATACTTCTTTTCTTTTCTTTTTATAGCACTTTAATACTTCTAATTCTTAAAAGTTTTTATTTTATATATAGTTTATAAATTTTATTTTATAAAAATCTTCATTATTATTTTAAGTAGTAAATATTATTTAAATATTTATTAGAATTAATTTTCTAAAAAGTTTATTTTAATGAAGATTTTTTATTTTATATAGTTTATAAGTTTTATTTTATGAAAATTTTTATTATTATTTTAAGTAGTTAATGTTATTCAAAAACTTATTATAATTATTTAAAAAATTTATTTTCATTAAAACCTTTTATTTTATATAGTTCGTAAGGTTTATTTTATTAAGACTAGCTTGGATTTACACGCAATTCGTGTAACAATTGTAATTATAAAAGATAAAAGATATAAAATAATATAATCGTTTATAATTAATAGTGATAAAACACATTAAATATGATTAAAAATATAGTAGTTTAAAAATATAGTAGTTTAAAATTAATTATTTTAAAATCACTTTTGATTTACATACAATGCATTCGAATAAAAAGTAACCAAGTAGAATTAATGCATTATAAAATAATCATAATGCATTAGTAATGTTGACATATAAGTACCTTGGAAATTAAGACTATGTAAGATATAGATATGTGATTTCATTATAAACTCTAGTTCGAAATTTATTTATATTTATATAGATACATTATACATATAAATATAAACTCAATTTCTTTATCGCTTTTTACAGGATAAGAATGACTTATGCGCCATTTATGTATGTACATCCAAATTCCCACAAATGGAATGTGAAAGCGCATTTAATCGGACTATTCGATGTCCAACAGATAAAATCAGGAAGAAAATTATGGAAGATGATTTTCGTTGATGTCAATGTAAGTTTAAATAATTTTTTCTTTTTTTTTTTTTTTACATTCATATTATATACTCTTGAGTGTTTTTGGATTTTTTTTTCATTCATCAAAATCAAATTATGTTAAAATATGTTATAAATTATGTGGGAAAATTTATACCAAAAAGTAATTCTCATACGTTAACGAAATACTCTAAACAAAACAATAAATAATTTTATAGATGTAATGATAATCTGTGAAATATGGTTAATAATTTTTAATATTTTATTCTAATAAAATTATACATGCGGTAGAGAAAATTTGTAATGATGTGTCACAAGAATTTCATGGAGAGTAATATTTCTTCCCCACTTTTTTCCTGCACGACTCATGAACCATGAACATTTTTCACAACATCACTGTCAGCGTCAAGTATCAAAATTGAAATTCCATATGATGATTAAGGAAGATCACCCTAGAACATACATCTACAAATCAAAATTCAAATTACATAATAAAATTATGAAAAATATTTTGGGAAACCAAGATTATGGGAAAATTATGAACTTTTTTTTGGAGAGTCAGATGTTCATTTGTTTAGTTTGATTTTGATATTTTTGATAAGTACCTAGTTGAATTTGGGTGTATCTCCAAAATTATCTTATGTCAGTTATTGAATGATCTTTACTCAGTGAAAAGGGAGAACAATATCTGAACCATCTCCTTCCCCTTCAGATTACTTTGTTTCTCACAAACCCTTCCCCTACCCTCTCTGATTTCTCTCTGTCTAAACTCATGTGAAAAACTCCTACATCAATTTTGCATTGAATAACAAACTCCAAACTCAAATTTACACAACCACCAAGCTCCAATATTAAATTAAAAAAATCAACACACATTCTAATTATTTGTCCCTTTACATTTTATTTCCCAGCACCCATTTTGGCTTATATGACACACTCTCTGTCTCCCTTTTCTCTCTCATGCCCTGCCTTTTTTTCTCCTCAATTTGCTCCCCGCCTCCCCTGCTCTGTACTTCATCTGAGTATGGCCACCAATAGTGACCTATGATTTCTCTATCTTCTCTAAAGCGAAAGGTAGCCGGAGAGCAAAAGCAATCCAAAGAGTAAGAGCAATAACGAGCCGATGAGGAAGATGGAGAGTGAGAGCTGGAGGGATAGAGCTCGGCGATGGCAGATACGGAGCTGGAGAGCGAGACAGAACCAAAGAGAGGGGAGCCCAGAGCAGAGACGAAAGAGATAATGAGGGAGTAAGGGTTGTACTGTGCAAGAAGGCTAAATGACATAATGAGGGAGAGAGAGTTAGGTTAGAGTTAGCTAATTATATTTATTTAGGTCCTTTAATATCTTTATTCATTAACTTTTTACTTATTAGAAAAATTTTCTATATGTCCTTATATATAAAATGAGGGAGAGGCAATTAGGCTGGTAAAACTAATTTTAATTTAGATAAATTATTAATATAAAATTATTTTTAAAAATTAATAATATAAAAATTAAAGTATATATATATACTTAATTTAGTGAATGATATAATATCTTTTATTTTGTGGAAAAATATATATTTGGTGAAAAATAGATATTTAATGCATGTTCTGTTTTATTAATAATAACCCTATGGATTTATTGCTACCTATCATAGAATATATTTAATAATATCTTAAAAATAAAAATAATACTATCTTTTATTTACATTTTAATTGATTCATAATCTATTTTTTTATCTATTATTAACCCTATTACTATACTTTTTTTTAGTTAGTTGTAATGTTACGGTGTCATTATAACATATATTATATCTTTTAATTATTATGTTTTAGGGAGAACTTATCTAATGCACCATCTTTTCTAAAGATGCGAATTGTTTTGTTGGACGTTTGAAAGAGGGATTAGTTTATTGTCTTGAAGGAGTTCAAGTCATCCCAGCAGATGAACACCTTAGGGCGATTCCTAATCAATATTAACTACAATTAACCATGGACATAGAAGTAATTGAAGCTTCAACAGAGCTTGACATTTTTTCGTTTAACTATTACAATCCAGAGTGTGTTTGCATGCTATTCCATCATTCTTAAATGAGAAGACTCGGGTTTTAGGTACCTCTTTCTATCTTATTGTTTACATTCTTATATTTTCCTCAAAATTAGACATTATATATTGTTACTCTTTTATACCCCTTTTCATTTTCTCTCCTTTTCCATATACAATAGATGTCATGGGGATTGTGTTCCTTTTAGCTCCTTTCCAAGCATCCAAGAATCGTAACAAACTTATTCGAGAGATGCTTATCGTGGACATAAGATAAATTCTTGACAATATAAGATATTGATCTATATCAAAATTTATTTTTAAATAGATAATAATATATTTTTTTCTACATTTTTACACCATTGTAATTACATCATCGTGAAAGTTACACTTTAGGAACATTTTATGTCTAAAATTACTCGACCAACATTTACTTCAAAACGGGAACAACATGATTTTGCTTGCATGTGGCCTCCATGTTAAGGAGTTTAATGGTATGCTCTTTTTCATTTGATATTGCACCTTTTAAATATGACTAGCTTTGAATTGCACGTAATACGTGCATAATTAAATTAAGTTCAAACATAATAGTTTTTATTATATTTGAATATTATGGTTAGGCTAGGGTTCAATATAATATTCAAATATAATAAAAACTATTATGTTTGAACTTAATTTAATCAATACGTGAAAAACAAAGCTAGTTACATATAAGTCACACATCAAGCATACACAAACATTCACATATCGCTTTAATGGGCAATATAAAATCAACTAGTTTAGCTAAGTTGACTAGGAAAATACATACAAGTCAAATGTTACACTCAATGCTACATGTATATTTGTCACAAATAAATCATAGTATCACATCAGGAAGGAACTTAGATGACTATATGCAATGTAGACTTAAGGTCACCAAAATCTATGCTTTGATACCATAACTATAATATCCCCGAGCCCCACCCTAGGAGTATTACTTTGACATGATTCCCCGGACGAACCCTTAAGGCTATTTAGGACATCCAAGTTGGTTTTTTACCCTCCACTTAAGGTAGTAGAAGTGGTTCTCCCTTTTGTTTGAAAAATTATCTCGAAATTTGGCGAGTTCCGTCTCGTAATATGGCATATCTCCTAAACTTAAAGCCTTAAGACTTGCACCAAAACCACAGTAGATTCATACGCTCGAGTATACAACTCAACGCCCACACGCTGGAGTCCAACCAATATGCGTTTAAAACCTAAAACAATCTAATTGGCCTAGGACACACTTATAGAACTACATGAACTTAGTTACAAGTTATAACAAATAAGAACATATAAAATTCACATCTCAAGCAACTTGTGCAACTCGTAAATAGCATTACCCAAATGAATCCAAGTGTATGCTAAAGGTATGGGTCAAGTCGCCTTCGAGAGCACTCGCAACCGGAGAGGGAAGAGAGAAATATAGGGTGAGCAAACCACAAGCTCAGTGGGTAATTATCTCAAAAATCACAACATTTATACTTTATATGCATATGACAAACTATAGAGTATTAGTAGTATCCTCCATCAACCATATTGTAACTTTCATTCCGTAATTCTAAACTCCCTTTTAAACACACCATGTGTTCCACATATTACTCAAATAAAAATTATCATATTTCCGAGTAGCTTACTAAATGAATAAAACAAATCAAAACAAAGGGAAAAACTTTAATTATTCAATATTCAACTCACACAAGTTTATACGTAAATCATTTCGCAATATTTTATTAACAATATTTTATTCTCATCAAGCAAATCACTTGAAACACCGATTATCTTTCTAGGGCTTTTCAACTTGAACTAGCACCGGACATTTTATTGGGGCGTGACCCCATGACTCGAGCTCCCGAGACCTATCTCTACTAAAACTCTTGGAAGGTTCTCGTTTTCCTCGTGAAGACCCCGTGGTCTCACACACACGACAACCTCTTTCCTTTGGTCTAAACAATCAGTAGCCCAAAATCCATTCAAAACCAAAGTAATCACAATCACTCATCGAATTTGGTTTTAACATAATCACAAATCGATTAACACCACGTAAGGCATAGCACAATTTATCACCCTTCTAAACTTAGTTTTCTCAAATCTGTTTCACTTCTTTGGAATACATTTCCAAATAGCTAATCAAATCTAAACCTTCGGTTCAAACGTCATTTGTTTTCCACGTAACACAAGAATGTTTACAACAAAACTTACGTAAACTTACATTCGAAAAACCGTTACGAAATCATAGTTCACACTTTTCACAAATTATTGTTAAAATGAAATAAATTTAGTTCAATAGGAATTCAGATTCCCTTCATCCGTAATTAGCTCATCTCATCATAAACAACACCTTCAGCTATACAATTCCCAATTTTACTCTAAAACTCAATTCCTACACTTTGAAATACGTTTAAATTCAGTTCAATTCTAAGGACTCAAATTAAATTCATTCGTTTTCAGTTTCCACCAACATATACTCAATTATCAAGATAGTCAGTATAAAATCCATCAACTAATCATTTACTATTCATATTCAAAAATTATTCCTTTCTTATTTGTCTATCACCACAACAACCGCCCAGCACCCATTTTGTTCCCAATTTATCTATTACCACAATAAAAAGAATCCTTACATCCCAATTTGTAATCCCTAATATAAGTATTCTTTCTAACTCAATTCAATGCTAACCATTCCAAATTTTACTTCACACTCCAATCCTCAAGCAAGTATTTGTAACCAATCCGTTATTGAATTTCAGGAACACATTCAGGTGTATATCTCTTATTTTCACTTCAGGACTCACTTTTCTACAATTCAGGTACTCTTCATATTCAACTTAGTTTCAGGGAGTCATATTTATTTTCGTTTCCAGTAACCTATACCCACTTAGGCTTGCAATTTAGTGAAATAGGAGTCTCCAACTGTCTCTTTGTATTCAATTCGCCTAATACAACACCCAGGTGGATCTCTACACTCCAATTTATCACTCTAGTTCCATTAACACCAATTCAGATCCATGAATTTATAAGGCAAGTAACAATTTGACATTAAACACTCAAAGCCACACACCTTCAATCTAATTTGTTTCTTCTCGATTCATTCACATGCCACATATCTAAATCCGATTTCACAGTTTAAACCAAATCAGATACTCTAGCAACTAATTAATTTAGGGCTTTAAATTTCAATAATTCAAGAGTTGAATTACCCACCTCGAATTCTAGGGTTTGGAATCTGAATTGGAAATTCTTGCTTTCCCATTCCTCTCCTTCTATCTCTATGTGTGTGTCTGTCTCGGTGTCTCTTGCTCTATCTGCCTCTCTCGCTCTTGCCTAGTCTCTGTTTCTCTCATCCTCTGTTCTTGGTCTCTCCTCCTTTCTGTCGTTGCTTCTGGTTCTATGTCTCCGTCTCTCACTCCCTCTCGGTCCGTGCTCGCCGTTTCTGGTTTTCACTCCCTCGGTCTTCCTTCTCACTCGAGCTCTCTTTGCTTCCACCCTCTTCTCTCTTCCTCGGTTTCGCTCTGTCTGTCACTGCTCCTCATGGTTGTTCCTTTTCCTCTTTACTGCTCTCGATCCCCTTCAGTCTCTCCCTCTCCACCATTCGGTTCTGGTTCTCGCTGCTCTCTGTTTCGGGTTCTCCTTCCATATCTTGCTCTTTGTCTCAGTCCCTCGCTTTCCTTTGCTATCTTGTTCTCCCTCTGTTATCTTTTCTGCTTCCTCTGTTACACCGGTGGGTTCTCCATCTCTACTCTACTTCTCTCTATCGACCCCTCCTCCCTCTGGTATTTCCCCCAACAAACCACCCAAAGAGACATCCCTCTCTTTTTACTGCTTTTAATCCTCCGCTTCTCTTTGTCTCTCTCTCTATTTGTTGTGGCTTTACTAGAAAAATCCACTATTTTACCACTTCCTAAATGTTTCCTCATCTTGACACCAAACCCCCTTTACCCTCCTTTTACCTTTTTTTTTTTTTTTGCTTAGTTAGGCATAGATTTTAGGTTAAATTTAGGAGGACTAATATGATCTACCTCAGGTGTTTTACTTATTTGGGTTCGGGTGGAAAATAAAGAGAAAGAGATTAATATACTTCACTAATTAATGTTATATAAGCACATGATATATTGTCCAAAACAAAATTTCAAATGTACATTAATGTATATTTTAGTTAATCCCATCTAATTTATTTAGTTAAAATTAATTAAGTAATTTAAGCTATATAATGATCTCAATTAAAATCATGGTTCTTACAGATGTTCTATAATGTACACCTTCAAAAATTATTAAATTACGGAGAGATGTTGTACAATTAACTCCTTTTTCTTGATCACTTGATCTTATCGAATGCTTTCACCTTCAACAACCTTTTTCTACGTGTTATTACCTCATGAGAAAAACGCTTCGTAACGCATAAATTTATCAAAGTCCAATACATAAAAATCATTAGAGTCCAATGCACATTCATCTTTCAATTGTTGTAAGTTTCTAAAGAATAAACAAAGAATCTAAAAAATTAAACGAAAAAGGACTTTGGAAAATATCATCAAAGTCTTACAATTACACTCGTCATTCGAAACATTAAGAAATCAATCCCTTCCGAAAATCAAACAATTTAACTAAACCACACTCATACAACTCTAGGAAAAGTGTGGCAATCTGTTTAGGTATCAAAAAGAAAATATTAGTAGAAAACGGGATAATATACAATTGATAGAAATTAAATTAGACGATCCATATATGACAATAAATATCATATCATAAATTAATATTACAATACAAAATAAACAAAATCAATAAAAGAGTATCAAACTTACAACTCATAATTATCTATAAAGACAAATATTTGAGATATATAACTTAAGATAGTGTTTTTTTTTTTTTTTTTGGTGAGGGCAATTTAGCAAGCTGGGCAAGGACGTAGAATGGAGATATTCCGGATACTTGAGGTAAGGTATTGAAATTTTTTGATTTGTTTTAAGCATTATATGACACTCTTGATCCTCTAATCTCTAGTTTTTGAACCTAAATTTACAAAGCAAATGTACGTAAAATTAATTATCAAGATTCATCATCAAACGATCGAGACACTATCTCAAATTGTCCCTTCTCAATTTCAATATACACTATTATTTAATTAATGCCCAAATCAAGAGATGCCTAAATACTAAAGACAAACTATCAAAGCAACCAAGGTTGATAGAATTAAGCATTTATAACTCAAAATCACAAACCTCGTTGATCCGTTCTCCAAGTGGTTATGAAACTCCTTTCCCTTTCCACCACAACCGTAACAACCCGACCCTAAATCACATCATTTATTTTAAATCATATTATTTATTAATAACAAGATTTATATGATCAAGCGCGTGCACTTCAATTCGATATCTTATATTTAAACTATTTTTATCTCGTATGTTATGCGGCTAAGGCGACGAAGTGGCCCTAATAAAAATTTCATAATAAGATTTTGATTTGTGAACATCGTTATTAAAAACAAAATTAAAAGTAACAATAAAAGAAAACAAAATAAGTAAATAAAGAAATAAATAAAAATAATAAAATAACCAAATTAGATTTTTCCAAGGAATAATCCAGAGAGAGAATTCTCTCGGAATATGAAGGCAGACTTAAAAATTCACTCAGGCTCCTCTCTCTCCCGTGCTCCTTCGTTCTCCGCCCTCCCCGCCTCCTCTCGCATCTCCCCGCATCACCACCTCCCTGCCTCCTAGTCCGCCCACCGGACGCCACCCGCGCGGCCGAAGCCGGCGCTAGGCGCCGCCCGGCGAGCTCCCTCTCACTCTCCCTCGCGCTGCCGCTCTGTCTCTTCCTCGCGTGCTCGCTCGCGTCCCTCGCTTCGCGTCTCTCGCCGGCGTCGCCTCCTTCGGCCACCCAGCACAGCCCACGCCGGCTGGAAGACCGGCGCCGGCCACCATTCTCTCCCTCTATCTCTCTCACTCTCCCGCGCTCTCGCTCTCCGCGCGTTCCGCAAGGCGCGGCCCGCCGGGCCCGGTTCCCCGCCGCGGGCCATTTCACGGCCAACCACCGAATTCGCCGCCAGTGCTAGCCAGTGTCCGCCTGAGTCCAGCTTGTACCGCCATCACTCCACCCTCCTCTTGGCTGCCTTCTCTTGGTTTTGAAGGTAAAACTCTAGACCCTAAATTATCAATTTCATTATCTATTTGAGCAATTGTAGCTGTAAATTGAATTATGAGTAGAAATATATTTGTGGAGTGAATTCAAAGATTAAATTGGGGAAAATTCGAATTGGTGTGAATAATCGAGTTGTGGCATCCCAATGGATTAGTTGTGTATTGTATGAATGAGAACGAATGTGATTCTCGTGAGGAGATTATGAATTAGTGAATGAGTTTGGGAGATGTTTATCATAGAATTGGGTAGATGGATGAATTTATTATGTGTTGGGAATGGTTATATTGAACAAATGAACGAGAATGTGTACGTAGAGAGTGAAATTAAGCAATGTGTAAGTGTAGACATGTGAGGGAGATTTGAACATTAAGCATACCTAATAGTGGTTGTGAATGTGAAATTTGTCGGGAGAACAATGCTTATGATCTTAACATGGTGTATGTACGGGAATTGAACAATTTGGTGGAATTGCTACATTCTGAACAATCGTTGTATTGAGCAAACAAAAAGAGAATGCGTGCGTAGAGGTTGAAATTCAGTAAGGTGCAAGTGTACGGGCATGGAAAGTAATTGAGCATTAGGCATGCCTAATTGTGGGTATGAATATGAAGTTTGTTGAGAGAATAACGTTCATAACCTTAACATGGTATATGTATGAATTTTGGGCGATTCAGCAAAGTTGTGAAACCTTCCGATGGAAGGGCATTTGATGGATTAATTAATCATTTAACTATGGGTTTTGAGTGCAGAGAAGGGAGAAGTGAGGAAGGAATTAAAAATAAGTGTTGTGTTTATATGTACACCATTTTCAATCCAAGTCAGCTAGCAAATCGAATAACACCAACATTATTGGGTATTTAGTTAGCCTAATCAACTTCTTTGATTAATATAAATTATATTCAATAACTGAAATGAAACCAACGCAAGTAAAGCTGAGTAATACAAACATTAGTTTAATCGATTTTCATACGAATATAGGAAATGAAATACGTTGTTAAAGCTTATACAAATTCAAGCATTAAAACTCAAGGAAACATTATTAACTCTAGAAATCCATTTTAAACGGAACCGAGGCCACTTCCGTTGCCGAATAGCCGGTGACTCAAATTTCGTAAAGGGGAGAAACAAATATTCTCAATTCGAGTACGTTCATTGCCTCGTACCCTTCAAATACTCACATGTTTCATCAAATCTCAACATTTCTCATATATATAACTAATAATGAATCATTTGCAAATCAAGTTTTGCCACCTAATCAAGTGGTCCCCGCCCAATCATTAATTATCGGGGCTTATGCCCATCAATTATCAATCATCGGGGCTTATGCCCAACCCGCGGCTTCAACTCGGGTTCTCGGTCGGCCGGGAGGTGTGCACCTTACTAAGATCGTATCAATTATCAAGGGGTTGCACTTTCGGATAATAACCGGCAAGCAATTTTACTTATATTCTCTCCCCCGATTTCAAACTAAAATGAATTGAAATGGGCGCGCTCAATCAATATATTCTTCAAAGTTATTTTACAAGACAGGAACGTTCGTATCGAGGTTCGACTCACTCTTCCAAATATTTTACTGTTTTTGTTTTAGGAAGAAGCATTGGTGAACCACCAACCACTCACCAAGTTCGACGAAGGCAAACCCTAGCCAGCCACGTGGCATTTGGGAGTCCGAAGGTACATAGACGCTCACGGTGATTTTACCCTCAACCGGGGCCTAGGTATGACCTCGGGAATTATTGTACGTTGCATATTAATTTGTGGACTAGACAAAAGTCTAGGTTGTATAAATATTACGTTGCTAAACCAAGTAACTCCGTGTTTTGGGATGACCTAGCTACTTGGGTAATAAGTAGTTACTCCTAACAAGTATCATTGGAAATATAACAGTGGATGCACAAATCGTACTTCATTTTACTTCAAATTATTTAGCCTTGTCCTATCTTTAGGACGGCGGTAGCGCCTTCGATCATTAACTTCCGCTGCGACCTTACCTAATATCCTCGAGTTAGGGAATTATTAAGTAATGGTGATTGGGGCGTTACAACAACAAATATGCTATTTTTTGGTTCTCAAATATTGTTTATCCTAAATGATCATTATTCTATTTATACGACAAACCCCAAATGACCAATTCTCCAAGTAGCTTCTTTAGTATCTTACCATTTAGATTGGATAGAGATTTGTGAAGAATTCCTCATCAATAATTGTAATAATGGCCTTACGAATTTGACATAATTTATATGACCAAATTTGGTTGATAGATACAAAGATAATGGTTTTTCTAATTATTATTTTACCATTTAGATTGACAAAGACATATTTTATACATTAAAAAAAGGATGGGAGAGTTTTTTTTATTGTTTTTTGGTGCAATTGAGGAGGTAAGTCCACTTCACTCTTGGAAGGATGCCAACGTGCATGAGTCGCTCCAGGCCATCGGAGAGCTAAGACGCACATGTTATCATAGTGAGTTTAAGTTAAGTGAAAAAAATATATATTAACTCGACCTTAATTAAATTTCTATGTTGAAATATCTAAACCTTATCATATTAGTGGTAATTGTAATTATAATCAATGTTTGAGTTATAAAATTTATTGGTTATCTCAATGAATAAAAAAAAAAGCTGATTGATTATCAAGTCAATTGGCAGAAAGAGAATTATAAGTTCAATTTTTTCATCACCGTAAGCATAAATTTTTAAATGACGAAAATTTTCTTTCTTTCTTTTTTTTTAATTAAAGATAAAATACTAATAAAAATATATTATCACAACAAAAAAAAAGAAGAGAAGATTACACTTATAAAAGAAAATATGTTTTTTTTTTCTTTTGGATAAATTTAATTATTTATTTATTTAATTATTTACATCAACTTGTCATATTTAATGAATAAATAATTTTTATGTTTGAGATTGCACTAAGTTCCTACCATGACTCTCGTTGTAGTATTTGACAAATTTGAAAAGATTACTATAATATCCGTAAGAACAATTTGCAAAATCGAGGATTTTTTTCTTTCTTTTGAAATTAAGGGAAAAATATTAATAAGACTATATTATCACACTAAAAAAGAGAAGAGAAGAGTCCACCTATAAAAGAAAATTTATTTATTTTTTCTTTTGAATAAATTTTATTATTTATTTATTTAATTATTTTACATGAACAACTCATATTTAATAAACAAATAATTTTATAAGTTGAGATTACATTGAATTCTTATGATCACTCATATTACCGGATTTGACATATTTAGAAAGATTATTATTATATATTCTATAAATAATTTATAAAAGGAACAGATGATACATGAAAAAAATATATATAACATAACTAATATGATAGTAAGCTACACATACGCGTAGTACATTACTCTTTACTAAGCTGCAAATATATGATCTGTTTTTTTTTTTTTTTTGATGAACGCAAATATATGATCTTAGTAAACTACAAATCAACTAATATTTTAAATTTTTAACTATCCACATTGGTATGTATTTTTTATTACCTCTCGTCAAGATCAACCCACATGTTACCAAAAAATTAAATTAATGAAATTCTAAAATCTCTGCCCAGGCCATAAGCAAATGATCCCAAAAACATCCCCAAAAACCACGAAAATAGAAATCCAAAATTACCCCTTCCACTCGTTACACTGTGCAGTAGGGCGTGTCTTCTCGTTTCCAGCTTTTAACGGGCAAGCGGACTGAGCCGGTGGGACCATGCAATTGTACTGCAAACACAGCGAACTACTCAGAGGAATCTCAGCCGTCGGATTGATCTCAATCCCGGTCAGATAGTTGTGCTGGAGATACAACGTCTGTATTGTGGCGTCCATCAGCCGGTTCACAAAGCTGGCCGGAACCGGCCCGATGAACCGGTTGTTGTTCAAGAAAAGGTTGTGGACCGTTGCCAAATTGGGCGAGATCCTCCCTGAGAGGCGGTTGTAGCTCAGATCCACGGTGTCGATTGTCACGTCTTCGACTGGTTCAACCGGCCCAATGAACTGGTTTCTTTGTAGCTGGAGGTTGGTGATTGGGAAGGAGAATAGTTCGCATGGGACTATTCCAGTGAACCGGTTCAGGCTTAGGTCCAGGTAGTTCAACCGGGTTAGTCGCCTCAAGATCCGGTCCATCGGGCCGGTGAACTTGTTCCAAGAGAGAGAGAGGTATTGGACTGATGGAGGGAGGGCGTTCGGTCCAAGGGAACCGGTGAGGTTGTTTCGAGTCAAATCGACTCGGATTAGTGATTGTGAAATAAAAGACGGAACTGAACCAGTGAGATGGTTATGGCAAAGGATGAGGTTGGATAGAGACGGGAGTGAACCGAGCGGTCTGGGGATTGAACCGGTGAGCTGATTGAAGCTCAAATCAAGCGTTTGTAACCTCCTAAGCTGGCCTAAACCAGTGGGGATTTCACCGGAGAGGTAGTTTCGGCTTACGGCAAAGAACCGGAGGTTAGTGAGCTTTGAAATCGTCTCCGGGATCCGACCCATGACCCGACCCGGAACGAGGGTGAACTCGGCCAACGCAGATAGCTTCCCGATGGCCGGGTCGATCCGACCCGCAAGACCCTGGGACCCGGCACGAGGGTCTCCGAGGTTGAGTGCGATCACTTTGTCTGAATCGCAGTAAACTCCAGGGAAATTACACGGGTCGGAGGTGAAATCCCACGACTCTAAGAAATTCGAACCCGGGGAATCAGCCAAAGCCTTTCGGATGGATTGCAATGCCAGAAAATCCATGGGGTCGAGAATCGCTGTTGATGAAGAAATCAAGTAGCATTGCAACAAAACCCACATCAAAATCGCCGCCCTCGCCATGAAATTTCTTTTTTCCCAAAATGCAAAAGTGAGACAGAAATTGAAGGAAAGTGAGGGGTTTTATAGGAGTTTTGATTTGATTACTCTGACCCCAGAAAATTGTTGGCAGATATTTCGCTTTTCCGTGAGAGTGTTACCAAATTTCTCGTGGGAGCTTTAATGGGTATGGGTAGATACACTCAATGGCAGACAGCTAGCCCTGAGGAGAGAGAAAGTGTGGAGAAATTGGCTTCACAGGCAAGCAAGCAAGCAATCTAAAAGAGGAGAGAGAAACAGAGAGTGTTCTTCATTCCGCTGCAACTTTTGAGAAGGTTTGGACAGATAGAAAGAGATAGAGAGAGAGAGATAGAAACTGGTTTGGCTTGCAAGAGAAGAGTGGGAGAGAAATGGCTATTACTACTTTTCTTCTTTCTAATCTAACTAATGTAAATGGCTACTGACTACAAACAACAAGAAACAAAACTACTAATAATTATTTTATTTGTTGGGAGAGAGAATCTTTATTTTATTGGCTTTGCGGGCTTTCTTTTCTTGGGATTTGGTCGGGGACCAACGGTTGTCCGAACCTACGTGGATGGGCCCACACTTAGGTTCGGGTGACAGATCAGTAGATTCGGAAACGGAAAGTATCTGAAGGTCTCAATCTGAAGCAGAAGTGAAACGAGGACCACGTGACCTGGCGGTTGGCTACGAGAAGAGGGGCTGAGACGTACAGCTCAGCCAACACAACGCCATTTACTTTTGATGAAGAAAAAAACAAAAAACCTCAATGCCATTTACTTTTGTTTTCTTCCTACCCCTAAAAAAACAGAAATTGTTTTTCAATGCTTTTTAGCGTTGGTCCTTTGTTAGTTTAATATACTGTCAACTTATTAAGGATATGTTACAATGAGCATCAATAAAAATATTTATAACCGCTAATAAATAATAACAGCTAATTAATAACTTTAACAGTTTATAATAACCGATAATACTTCATAATTACTATTACAGCTTAACCGTTACAATAGTTATAAACGCTAATCATAACCTCATATGTTGTTGTTGTTATTATTATTATTATTATTATTATTATTATTATTATTATTATTATTATTATTATTATTATTATTATTATTATTGTAACACCCCAAAACCCACCCTATGAGTATTAAATCGCTAGAGTTTCTCACAAGGAACTCCCAAGGCTTATTTAGGTGTCGGCTTGACTTTTTAATTACAACTTAAATGTAATCGAGGTAATTTTTCCAAAAGAGTTTGAAGTTTTCTAAAAATTTCGGAAAAGTTTCGTTTGTAATATGGTTTATCCCCAAGGTTTAAAACCCTAAAAGCCTCGCATAAAAACATAATACAACTCAACGAATCACACACTCGCAGTATACAACTCAACGGCCACATGCCGGAGTCCAACCAATCATGCATTAAAACTTAAAAGATTCTAAATGGTTCATGATACATTTGATACAAATTATATGAAGTTAATTACAAGTTATAACATTGAGAACATATGGGATGCACGTCAACAACTTGAATCATTCAAGAATCGACGAATGGGCAATCCGCAAACAGACAAGCAATCAGCAAGAGTACGGAATATGCTAAGTACGGATCACACCTTTTGAGAGTGTACCAGCAACACCGAGAGGGGGAAAAAGGGGAAATTTGTGGGGGTGAGCAAAACACGAGCTCACCGGAAAGTCTTACACTCTTAAAACAAAAATTCTTTACACATACTACTCATAATAATGAAATCGGTGAAAGTATAATTACGTAATACAAATCTAGATACTTTTTAATAAAATCCCTTAAAATCGTTTGCAACATAAGAATCATAACACTTCAATCAATTGTAACACCCCAAAACACCCCCTAGGAGTATTACATCGCCGAGTCCCTTACAGGAACTCCCAAGGTTCTCGTCAAGTGTCGGCTTGGCTCTCTAATCCCAACTTAGAGGTAATAAAGGTGGTCTTCTAAAAGAATTGAGATTTCCTAAAAATTTCGGCAGAGTTCTGTTTATAATATAGATTATCCCATAAGGGTGAAACCTAAAACCCAAGCATAAAAATTATAATATAACTCAACGAGCCACACGCTCGAAGTATACAACTCAACGGCCACACGCCGAGTTCAACCAATTATGCGATAAAACTTAAAGCAATCTAAATGGTTTATGATACATCGGGTACAACTACATGCACTAAATTACAAGTGCAACATTTAGAAACATAACAATGCATGTTAGCCACTTGAGTCACGTCACCAGTCAACAATCGCCAGCTAGCAAGAGTCCGGAGTATGCTAAGTGTAGATCATGCTTCGAAAGTGTACCGCAACACCTGGGGAGGGAAAAGGGGAAAATTTGTGGGGGTGAGAAATAGACCACGGGCTCACCGTAGTCTTACACTCTTAAAATGGAAATTCTTTACACATACTACTCATAATAATCAAATTGGTGAAAACATAATAACATAATAGAAATCTAAGTATTTTCAATGAAATCTCTTGCAATGAAAAGATCATGACTCTTCAATCACTTAAAAGCACAATTTCACATTCATGAACAATTCTTTTGGGATTGAATCAACTTTTCTAGCACTTGTTTATTTCGTGGCGCGACCCCGAACAAAAGTCTCCTGGGACCTATCTTCTAGGAAGTCTCGGATCGTGCATCCCGCCACCGCAGGACCCTCGTTAGAACCCTTCCCTCAAAGTTTCTAACCGGGCGTCCCCGATTCGAACCCTTCGGTATGCTAAACAATTTGTACTCTGTCGATTCAAAACTCTTTGCACATACTCATTTATCACATTCACTTCACAGCTTTCTTAATCGATTTAACATCAAGGAAGGCATGACACCATGTGTCACTCTTATAAATTCGGTTTCTCAAATCGAGTTAACACACTCGGAAGGCATATCACTATTTGCCATCCCTCCGAATTCAATTTCTCAATAAGATTTGCTTCTTTAAAACAGAATCACGTTTGAAAGGCAATTCACAAGAAGTTTCATTCAAGTATCATCTCATGTAAAATACAAAACGCTTTTCAAAACTACTTTTGAGCATCACGTAAAGAAATCACTTAACACGAATAGCCACCATTCAATGCAAGCAGTCATTCTCAGCTCTTTTCCAACTATGTCTTCCTTAATCCATCACTTTAGTAATATTAATTTCTATTTTCCGAGCCACAATAACCACAAGCGGATACCACCCGATGCAACGTCTCAACTTCTCACAATTCTCTATTTTTCTTCAATTCCTCATTCTATATCTCTACTCGGTGAATTCACTTCGTTTGCTTACGTCTCAACTTCTCACAACTCCCTGTCTTTGCTTCAATCCTTCATTCTAGATCTCTACTTTATAAATCAACTTCCTTTACTCATATTCAGCCATATAGCTCATAATCTCACTTTATCACTTAAGTTCCTTGTCGCTAAGCTTATCTTCCAACTTAATTTCAGCTCAAGGCTTAGATAGATTCCAAACTCAACTTAACCTTACCATTCCCTACCTCAAATTCCCATTGTATGTCTCTATCTCGTTACTCGACTCTTGTTCGTCCGTCCTTAGTTATATAACTCTTAATCACTTTTTGTAACGCCCCAGTTACCATCCCTTAATAATTCTCTAATTCGAGAATATTAGGTAAGGTCGCAACTGAAGTCAACGATCGAAGGCGTACCGCCGTCCTAAAGATAGGACAAGGCTATGTAATTAGAATAAAAGGGCTTACAATCTATGCTTGACCCTGACGAAGTAATTACCCTCCAAATTTCCAAGTCATCTCACAATACAGTTTACTTGTTTAGTAACACCATATTTATACAACCTAGACTTTTGTCTATTCCACAAACTAATATACGACGTATAATAATTTCCAAGGTCATACCTAACCCTGGTTGAAGGTAAAGTCACCGTGAGCGTCTATGTGCCTTCCGATTTGCGAATGCCACGTGGCTGGCTAGGGTTTGCCTTCGTCGGACTTAATAAATGGTTGATTGTTCGCCAATGCTTCTTCCTAAAACAAAAACAGTAAAATATTTTGAAAAGTGAGTCGAGACTCGAGTACGAACATTCTCGCACTCGTAAAATAACTTTAAAGAATATTTTGATTGAGCGCGCGCATTTCAATTCATTTTAGTTTGAAATCGGGGAGAGAATATGAGTAAAACTTGCTTGCCGGTTATTATCTCGAAAGTGGAACCCCTTGATAATTGATATGATCTTAGTAAGGTGCACACCTCCCGGCCGACCGAGAACCCGAGTTGAAGCCGCGCGGGTTGGGCATACGCCCGATGATTGATAATTGATGGGCATAAGCCCCGATAATTGATGATTGAGCGGGGACCACTTGATTAGGTGGCAAAACTTGATTTGCAAATGATTCATTATTAATTATATATATGAGAAATGTTGAGATTTGATGAAACATGTGAATTTTCGAAAGGTACAGGCAATGAACGTACCTGAATTGAGAGTATTTGTTTCTCCCCTTTTGCGAAATTTGAGTTATCAGCTATTCGAGCAATGGAAGTGGCCTCAGCTCTGTTTAAAATGGATTTCTAAAGTTAATAATGTTTTCTTGAGTTTTAATGCTTGAATTTGTGTAAGCTTTAACAATGTACTTCATTTCTTATATTCGTATGAAAATCGATTAAATTAATGTTTGTATTACTCAGCTTTACTGCGTTTATTGAATACAATTCATATTAGTTAGAGAAGTTGATTAGGCTAACTAAATACCCAATGATGTTGGGGTTATTCGATTTGCTAGATGACTTGGATTGAAAAATGGTGTACATATATACACAACACTTATTCTTAATTCCTCCTTCACTTCTCCCTTCTCTACACTCAGAACCTATAGTTAAATAATTAATTAACCCATCAAATGCCCTTCCATCGGAAGGTTTCACAATTTTGCCGAATTGCCCAAAACTCATACATATACACCAATTTAAGTGCCTAAGCGTTATTTCCTCGACAGAACTCGTATTCACATCCCAATTAAGCATACCAAATGTTCAAATGTCCCCCATGCCTCTTACACCATCTCGTTATCCGACTTCATCCTCCCCGCCTATTTTTCTCTTCCTTTGTGTTCAATTCTAGCTATTTACAAAATGTAACAATTCCACCAAATTGTTCAATTCGATAACAAAGCATCCTCAATCTCATTCACTAGTTCATAATTTCCCCAAAGGAATCACATTCGTACAATCAATTCACCAAAACACGAATCCTAAATCCTCCACACCAATTCGAATTCTCCCAACTTAATCTTTAACTTTACTCCACAAACATATTTATAAATCAAATAACTCAATTTCACAATTATAACTGCTTAAATAAATAAGGAACTTGATAATTTAGGGTCTAGTATTTTACCTTCAAATTCGGAGAGGAGGATTCAAGAAGGGCGAACAGGGGTGGTGGCGCGGTGGCTGTATCGGCGGCTATCGGGCAACGCCGGCGATCGCTCCGGCGGCTGCTGTCTGCTGGGGTTGGCTGCTAGGTGGCCGCGGCAAAGGAACCGCGGTGCGGGCAGCGAGAACACGGCAGCGAGAGAGGGAGGTAGCGAGACGAGAGACGCCGAGCGTCTCCTAACGATGCCGACGCCGGCTGCCGGCCGGCGTTGGTGGCGTTTGGTGACCGAGAGAAGACAGCGGCAGCGGCAGCGAAGGGAAGCCGAGCAGCGGGGAAAGGGAGCACGAAGGAGCACGGGAGAGAGAGAATGAACCCGAATATAATTTAGGTCGTTTAATGTTCCAGAGAATTCTTTCTCCGGATTTTTCTTTAGAAAAATCTAATTTCGTCATTTTATTATTTTGATTTATTTCTTTATTTACTTGTTTTGTTTTCTTTTATTGTTACTTTTAATTTTATTTTAATAATGATGTTCACGAATTATAATCTTATTATGAGATTTTTATTGGGGCCACTTCGTCGCCTTAGCCGCATAACATACAGAGAAAAATAGTTTAAATATAAGATATCGAATTGAAGTGCACGCGCTCGATCATATAAATAGTGTAATTAAGAAAATAAATAATGTGATTTTAAAATAAATAATGTGATTTAGGGTCGGGTTGTTACAGTCTTCCCCTTAAAATAAGTTTCGTCCTCGAAACTTGAGCTTTCTGCAATGAGGGTTGGAACTTTCCTTAAATGAGTGAAGGTATTTACTTCCCATATCTTCCTCGCTTCCCCGTAGCTTCCGAGGCTGTATGGTTAGTTCACAATACTTTTCCTCCTAAGGAAATGCTTTTATTGCGGCATCTCTCGACCTTGTAATCCAATATTTGCACTCGAGACTTTTCATATAGTAAATTTTCAATAATTTTTAGTAGCTCTGTCACAATATCATGGTTTGGAATTGGTATATGCTGCCCGAGCTGCTAGATATGGAAATGTTATTTTCATATTTGGGTTTAGATGAAATAGCTATACATACATATGTATATAAGCTATTGGATTGCACTTCTTTATAACCTCATGTAGCCCAATATACTTAGGACTCGACTTTTCCTTAACTTTGAATCTTTGACCCCTTTTCAGTGAAGACACTTCAAAAATACTTTTACCCTTATAGCTCATTGTCGCTTTAAGTCTTCTTGATGTGGTCCTAAATATTGCTAACCTTTGCAGTTGTTCCTTAGGTCCACTCGGCCTATAGTCAAGGCGTCATTCAACTCACTTCAATATAATGGGGTTCTCGTATTTTCTTCAATGCACTCGCCCCAATGGAGAAATTTTAACGATGACTTGATAATTGTATTATAAGATAATTTCACCAAAGATAAATCAGTTTCCAATCTTCCTTAAAAGTCGAATATACATGCTCTTAATATATCTTCTCATATTTGATTTACCTTTCCGGCTTGCCTCGTTTAGTTCCGGATGATACAAACTGCTAGAACTCAATTTAGTCTTGAAATCTTGCCATCGGACTTCCCAAAAATTTCATGTAAAACCTTTTGTCACTATCTCGGTATGATGCTCTTCGATATTCCATATAACCTCATAGCTTTTAATATATCACTCGTGTCAATATCTCTAAGTTCCATGTGTCATGTGTTGATACAAACGCATAGATTTGGTGAACCGATCCGCAATTGCCTATATAGCATTTTCTTTGAAGCAATTAAGGGGTAATCCCTTGACAGAGTCCATTGAAATTGATCCTCTTTTCCGGATAGAGATTCCCAACGATCTCAACTTATCAACAGGACATTGATGTCCCTTTTTCATATCGGATTTTCAAGGTTCGGCTTGAACCACTTGACAAATCAACCCCTTATCCACATATTCTATGATATTTCCGTTCATATTATTCTTTCCAAAATATTGTTTGAGGTAGATATACATTTTGTTCCTGCTAAATAAAGTATCATGTATTGTGTGTCTCCTCAAGGATTCTACTCCTCAACTCTTCTTTCTTCAGTATACAAGACTGAAAGGTTTCCTCCTCATGAATACCTTGAACTAGGAGATTTTTCTCTTCAATATTTTTCTTAATCCTTTCCATCCCGACATTATCGTTTTGGTCTAATCGAATACCGTTCATTATTATATGTCATACCTCTATTGCAACTAGGAACCCATTCATTTGTTCATGCGAGATTGACTCAATACTTATATTGTAGAGATTTCATATAACCACAAGCTAGGTTGTCATTATCACGTTCAACTTGTGCTTTGTCTCCGTACTCCAAGCATTTGTCACTATTCACAACTCGCTCGTCATATTCTCTCTTATGCTTAGAGTATATAAGAATCATCAAAAACCACCACCACACATTTACCTAGATAAGTCCTCAAAAATCCTATTCATGAGATCCATGAATGCCACGAATACCTTGGTAAATCCTCTAGGCATCCCGTAAATTCGTAGGGTCCCTATTTAATTCTATATGCAGTTTTGGGAATATCTTTCTGGTTAATTCAAAGTTGATAAAATATGCTAGCCCTCATATCCGATCAACAAACCGTTAATTCGAGGTAGCGGATACTTATTCTCGACGGACCCTTTTGTGGTAATTCACTAACCCAAGAGCACTCCTCCTCTACGTGACATTAGTTGGTCCGGATCACCCCGCTATCTGCGTTTACCTTATAAGGGTCTTAATCTCTTCTTTGGAAACAACATGCCTAAAATATCTCTTCCCCTAGCCATAATTCACCTCTTTGCGATTTGGCAACATTTTCTCCCAAGGTTCAAAAATAATCAATGAATGGCCCTTGCTGAGACTTAGTAACATGTTTCTTTTGAACTATACTTTCACTTATGTTGTTCAGCTCCCTTTGAGTCTCCGGAATTTAAAGCCCTTAGTTCGCTCTTTACTCGTTTAACCTCTGCGTTTACTATTCTCTTGTACGATCCTTGACAATCTTCGATAAATCACTATCGAGTTGATGTCGTATATAATAGGCCAAGTCTTCCTCAAGCCTCTAACATCTTCACTTTATCAATAACGGCTAGGTTTGAGTCGTACCTAGATAACTCCATAAGTTTATTAGCGTACTCCACTATAGTCATCTTGTAGTCCATTTTTAACTCTATGAACCCCCATTCTTTTTGTCCACAAATTGCAAGTGGATAAAATTTAGCTCTAACTCTTCCAGAAAGTTATCCCAAGTGAACTCACAACCTCCTTTTTCATTGTACTTCACCATATGTCCATTGCTATAATACATCCCTACACCTCTTTTTCCTCAGGTGCAAATAGCTTTTTCCCTCTCCGATGAATCAAGTTACTCACAACTTCTAATATAAAACATATTTAGGTAACTCACGCTTTCATTGTGCTTATATGATCAGTAATACCCAATTGCACATTAGATTATCATTCTCTCGGGCTTCCTATCGATTAAGGAATCCTCGATCAAAGGGACTCCCAAGGCTTATTCGGATGTCGGGTTTGCTTTCTAATTCCAACTTAGAGGTAATATAGGGAATTTCCTAAGAGAGTTAGGTATTTTCTAAAAATTTCGGCAGAGTTCCGTTTGTAATATGGCCTATCCCACAAATTTAAAGCTTTAAAACCCCGCATAAAACCACAATATCACTCAACGAGCCACACGCTCGGAGTACACAACTCAACGGCCACACGCCGGAGTACAACCAGTATACATTAAAGCTTAAAACCACCCAAATGGCTCATAATACATTTGAAACAAAATTCATGAACTTAATTACAAGTTACAAAACTTAAAAGCATATGAAATGCATGTCAGCAATTTAAGTCATTGCTTACATTGTTTATACTTAGCATCACCCAAAAGTATATACCTCAATTCAATATTAGTTATATCGTTTCCACCAATCCCAACAACTTGAGGGAATAATAGCCACAAAATTTTCTAAAGGTCAAATCATGACACCTTAGAATCCTATTGCTCACAAGTGATTTCTAAACCTCGGCTCGATACCATAACCGTAACGCCCCAGTTACTATCCCTTAATAATTCTCTAATTCGAGAATATTAGGTAAGGTCGCAGCGGAAGTCAACGATCGAAGGCGTTACCGCCGTCCTAAAGATAGGACAAGGCTATGTAATTAGAATAAAAGGGCTTACAATCTATGCTTGACTCCCGACGTAAGTAATTACCCTCCAAATTTCCAAGTCATCTCACAATACAGCTTTACTTGTTTAGTAACACCATATTTATACAACCTAGACTTTTGTCTATTCCACAAACTAATATACGACGTATAATAATTTCCAAGGTCATACCTAACCCTGGTTGAAGGTAAAGTCACTCGTGAGCGTCTATGTGCCTTCCGATTTGCGAATGCCACGTGGCTGGCTAGGGTTTGCCTTCGTCGGACTTAATAAATGGTTGATTGTTCGCCAATGCTTCTTCCTAAAACAAAAACAAGTAAAATATTTTGAAAAGTGAGTCGAGACTCAGCACGAACATTCCCTGCACTGTAAAATAACTTTGAAGAATATTTTGATTGAGCGCGCGCATTTCAATTCATTTTAGTTTGAAATCGGGGGAGAGAATATGAGTAAAACTTGCTTGCCGGTTATTATCTCGAAAGTGGAACCCCTTGATAATTGATATGATCTTAGTAAGGTGCACACCTCCCGGCCGACCGAGAACCCGAGTTGAAGCCGCGCGGTTGGGCATACGCCCGATGATTGATAATTGATGGGCATAAGCCCCGATAATTGATGATTGAGCGGGGACCACTTGATTAGGTGGCAAAACTTGATTTGCAAATGATTCATTATTAATTATATATATGAGAAATGTTGAGATTTGATGAAACATGTGAATTTTCGAAAGGTACAGTGCAATGAACGTACCTGAATTGAGAGTATTTGTTTCTCCCCTTTTGCGTAAATTTGAGTTATCGGCTATTCGGCAATGGAAGTGGCCTCAGCTCTGTTTAAAATGGATTTCTAAAGTTAATAATGTTTTCTTGAGTTTTAATGCTTGAATTTGTGTAAGCTTTAACAATGTACTTCATTTCTTATATTCGTATGAAAATCGATTAAATTAATGTTTGTATTACTCAGCTTTACTGCGTTTATTGAATACAATTCATATTAGTTAGAGAAGTTGATTAGGCTAACTAAATACCCAATGATGTTGGGGTTATTCGATTTGCTAGATGACTTGGATTGAAAAATGGTGTACATATATACACAACACTTATTCTTAATTCCTCCTTCACTTCTCCCTTCTCTACACTCAGAACCTATAGTTAAATAATTAATTAACCCATCAAATGCCCTTCCATCGGAAGGTTTCACAATTTTGCCGAATTGCCCAAAACTCATACATATACACCAATTTAAGTGCCTAAGCGTTATTTCCTCGACGTAACTCGTATTCACATCCCAATTAAGCATACCAAATGTTCAAATGTCCCCCATGCCTCTTACACCATCTCGTTATCCGACTTCATCCTCCCCGCCTATTTTTCTCTTCCTTTGTGTTCAATTCTAGCTATTTACAAAATGTAACAATTCCACCAAATTGTTCAATTCGATAACAAAGCATCCTCAATCTCATTCACTAGTTCATAATTTCCCCAAAGGAATCACATTCGTACAATCAATTCACCAAAACACGAATCCTAAATCCTCCACACCAATTCGAATTCTCCCAACTTAATCTTTAACTTTACTCCACAAACATATTTATAAATCAAATAACTCAATTTCACAATTATAACTCGCTTAAATAAATAAGGAACTTGATAATTTAGGGTCTAGTATTTTACCTTCAAATTCGGAGAGGAGGATTCAAGAAGGGCGAACAGGGGTGGTGGCGCGGTGGCTGTATCGGCGGCTATCGGGCAACGCCGGCGATCGCTCCGGCGGCTGCTGCTGCTGGGGTTGGCTGCTAGGTGGCCGCGGCAAAGGAACTGCGGTGCAGGGCAGCGAGAACACGGCAGCGAGAGAGGGAGGTAGCGAGACAGAGAGACGCCAGGCGTCTCCTAACGATGCCGACGCCGCCGCTGGCCGGCGTTGGTGGCGTTTGGTGACCGAGAGAAGACAGCGGCAGCGGCAGCGAAGGGAAGCCGAGCAGCGAGGGAAAGGGAGCACGAAGGAGCACGGGAGAGAGAGAATGAACTCGAATATAATTTAGGTCGTTTAATGTTCCAGAGAATTCTTTCTCTGGATTTTTCTTTAGAAAAATCTAATTTCGTCATTTTATTATTTTGATTTATTTCTTTATTTACTTGTTTTGTTTTCTTTTATTGTTACTTTTAATTTTATTTTAATAATGATGTTCACGAATTATAATCTTATTATGAGATTTTTATTGGGGCCACTTCGTCGCCTTAGCTGCATAACATACGAGAGAAAAATAGTTTAAATATAAGATATCGAATTGAAGTGCACGCGCTCAGTCATATAAATAGTGTAATTAAGAAAATAAATAATGTGATTTTAAAATAAATAATGTGATTTAGGGTCGGGTTGTTACACTTTTCATTATTTAGTTTCCGTTAGCTTTGCTTATTTTCATGCTCAGTCCAACCTCGAGGATTTAATTATCTTTTGAACTCAATTATCCCAATACTCACCCACTTCTCACTCCCATGCCTCAATTGTGCATCATTCAATACAATTTCATATTCCTCTTTACACCTCGCTCATTATTTCTCGATATTAGTAATCATTTCTTAATGCCGCAAATTCAGTAAATCTCTAAGGCTCAATCTGAAATATTAATTCATAACTTATGCCCAAACCATAACGTCCTCATCCCCAATTGACCAAATTCTCGATATGACTCACTACACCCAAGCAACCTAACTCCCTCCGAATTCCCGATTTCCAATTCAGGCCTAAACAACTACCGATTCCCCATAAGACTCCTAACTCCGCTTTCAAGCAACTACTAAACTCATTTACTCACACACATATTCAATAATCACAACAGAGTTTAATAATCATAATAAATTCATTTGGGTTTCGAAAGTACGAATAGTTTAGAGTATAAGACTACCCACCAGGGATTCTCGGGTTTGGAATTAATTGAATTGCTTGCTGTCTCTGTTCGCGTTTGGTTGCGTTCGGTTTCGAGGGACTCTCGCTTCCTTTTGCATCCGGTTCGGCGTTTTGGTTTCCTTCCGCCCCTCGGTCCGACCCTCGTGAGTTCACCGCCGGTCCTTCCCCTTTGCCGCTTGCTTTTCCTAGTCCCCTGGCCCTCGAACTCTCTCTCGTGTCCGACTCGTTTCGAGTCCTTCTTTCGCCCTCGCTCCGTTCCAGTCTCTCGCTCTCTTCCCTTTGCTTGTCGCCTACTCGCGTCGCCGGCTACCGCCTTTGGTTCTGCGGTGGTCGCCGGCCCTTGGTCTTCCCGGCCCTCGCACGCTCGCCTCCTCCTCTCTCGCCTTCTTGCGGAGGTGGCCCTCTTCTTCTCTCGCTCCTCCGTTTCCCTTGGGTGCGCCGGCTGCCTTCCTCTCGTTCGCCGCTCGGCTCGCGGCCTCCGCCTCGGCTTTGGTTCCCGCACACCCTCTCTCTCTCTTTCTCGGTCCTCCCTCTCGCGTCACATTTAATTATTTTAAATGTTATATTTGATCGTATTAAAACAATATTGATAAAAAGCGGTAAGTCGTGAGAAAAAAATAAATAAAAAATTTTAAAGTTAAATAAAAGATGCGAACAAATTTGATAATCATGAATAAACAGATAATTTGTACAAATTTATAATTGTATAACGGAATGTATATATCTTTGGATGATGCAAAATTTTATTCGAACCCGAACAAATTAAAATGACAAGCAAAAATAAATAAATAAATATATATATAATATTTTAATTATAATAGCAAATATAATTTAGCCAAATGTATAGTGTAATGCCCCAAACCCTTAATCACCGGTTTTAGTCTAAATAAACCGCTAGCCGATGATTTGCGCAGTGGAAAGGAGGTCGGGGACATTACCGCCGCCCTTACCAGAGGAAAGGGCAAGGCTCTATATGTATTTTACCCAAGGTTATACCTTGTTAGGAAACTATAACCTATGCAACAAGTACATGTTAAACCCGATACTGAAATCAACAACACTTGACCATTAATACCCCAACTTGCCACTACGAGCCTCTAAGTCCCGAACAGACCTTTGCTTCATACCTTCAACATCTTTACCTAAAACAAAACAAGAAAACATTTTCGAAATGTGAGCCGAAGCTCAATACGTCCATTATCATGTCTGTAAAATAAAGGTTATAAAATTGCTGAGTTGAGCGCATGGATTTCAATTCATTTTGTAAATGAGGGGAGTGAATAATGTAAAACTGTTGCTAATTAATTATCCGTGTGGTGACCCTTGCGATCATCGGGTTTCCCTAAATGTGTACACACCCGGACCGATTGGGAAGTCCAGGTTGGTGCGGCGCGATTACGATGTGCCGACTTTGAACATTGGTGAAGTATTGATGGGCGGGCCCACTTTTATATGGCAAATACTGTTTGCAAATGATTCCTTATTGTTGTTGATGTCGGCCATATCCGACCTTGATTTGTAAATAAAACATTGAAGGGCACGATCGATGAACGTACTCGATGAACCGAAATTGGTTGATGATTTGAACTTGATTCCTTTCCTTGTGATATTTGAGCAGGACCCTTGAACGTACGTCGATCGATGGCTTTAAATAAGAGTTAATAGAATGAGAATTTGTTTTTAGGACTTATATTCCTTGATAACCTATCCTATATCTTTAGTTATTATGATTTATTTTTAACATGATTTATGACTTATATTTAGTTGTATTAAATTACCTTATTCATGGATGCATATAATTATTTATTATGAATGGTTATAATCTAAACATGCGTTATAACACCAACAATTTTTATAAATTAAATGTTGATTAACTTATCATGCATTATTTGTTATGTTTTTGCTAGTTTACTTACTAATTCATTTACTTGTATTTTAGAAATTAATTAGTCATCTAAGTTATAGCTATGCCAATATTTGTTTATTAAGCATGCACATAATGAGCTAATTAACCTTATTTATGCTTATTCTTATTCCTTCTAAAATTATTTAATCATAAATTTTACTAAAATTTATCTAAACTATAATATTTATGCATTATATGAATTATCTTATAATGAACTTTTTTAATTTTATTATGCTATTTTTATCTAAAATAATTTAGCTATGACTCTAATAAGATTAATCCAAATTTTTACCTTAACTAAACTATGCATGCATAACTTTATTTCATTTTCTTGACTAAGTTAATTCCTTGTTATTTATAAAAAATGATTAACTTAAATATTGAAAATTTTAAAACTTAGGGTTTAGGGTTTACCTAGAAAGAGTGAAGGGACGCCGCCAACCAACCTCTCACACGGCCGGATCTCCACCACCGAGCCACCACCATTCGATTTCACATTTAACCCAATTTGAGGTATATCTCTAATCCTCAATTCTAAGTAAATTCTATCTTAAATTTATGTTGTAATTGAATAGTTAGACAAGTAAATATGAGGATTGAATTAATTTATGGTGGAATTGGAAGAATATTGGGAGAAATTGAAATTGGATTTAGGGTTTAATATGTGTGGATATGGAATTGGAAATTGATTTGGGTTTACTTATAATTGTGAATGTGTTTGTTTAACCTCTATATAAATATGAATGAATTGTTTGGCTGTGGAAGAATTGGAAGAAAGATATTGAGTATGATTGGAATATGAACATGTATGTTGTTGTAAGTTGCTTTCAATGATGTGTAATTGGAGATTGATGGAAGATTGAATTTATTTGTGTATGTGTGCTAAACTTGAGTAAATTAACATAATCGAGTCTTGGTCTAATTGTACAAGTGCGAATTAAATTGAAATGTAGAAAGTGGAAGGGATGATAGATGTATGATCATGGGGAAAGTGATTAAAATTAGGTTATGTTAAGCTTGATTGAAAAATGAAATTGGGTTATACTTGGGAACTTTATTGAAATTAATAGAGACCTTGGTGGAGTTAGTAATTTGGTGATAATAAGTAATATGGTGGTGAAAAGACAAGAATAATTCAGTGTGTAATGATCTTTGCGAGAATTCGAAAGACTTGATTTGAAAAGAAAATTAGAATGTTGAATTGAGTAGGAGGAGGAGGGGAAAAGAAATTTACAGAATTAAAGGAAGTTAGAAATTCAAATGAATTTGAGTAATAAGTGGGGAATTAGAGGAAGTCAAATGTGAAAAGGTTATCATAAATAGAGAGTAGCTATTAAGTTTATTAATGCATAAATCAAATTTCTTCCCGAAAACAGAAAATCGATGGGAACGACATGTTCGAAGAAAATAACGAAAACGATATTTAAAGGAAAACAAACAACTACTTCGAGTACGTTACTATTTGTACTTTTCAAAATATTTAAATGTTAACTTGTTAAAAAGATTAATGAGTTTCACTATTTTGTCTACGATACACTAAATCATTAACCGATTTTTGGTAGTACTCAACGAAGCCATCTCCCGATAATCGGGATTTCTATGATTAAATTGCTTAACCGAAGCCTTAGCTGTAAGTATATATGTATGAAGGTTCTTGTCGTGATCAAAATTGAAAAGTTCATGAGCACAAGAAAATGAGAATATTGACGAGATTGTAACCTGGTTTATATACTGGTTTGAAACTTGGTTTTTGTGGTTGTAAATATACTCCGACGTGTGACCGTTGAGTTGTGTACTCTTAGCGTGTGGCTTGTTGAGTTTTATTATGGATTTTATGGAGGTTTTTAAGGATTTTAGCCTAATGGTTAGGCTATGTTTCAAACGAAACTCGCCAAAATTTTTAGAACATTGGAAAACCAAATCGACACCTTAAGTAGGAAGTATATTTGGTCTACAGAGCATACAAGATGAAACGAGCGGTGCAATTAAGGTTAGGCTACATGAAGCACGGACTAGAGGTGATAGAAGCAAAAGATCAACTTGAGTTTTATTAAAAGAGTGAGGAGTTAAATTCATCAATTGTTATACACAAATTCAAACTATATCATCAATAGCTTATTTCGGGAAATGTATGAATATCGAGATCAAAAGGAAACAATATGGATATGTACGCGGAAGTTTGGTGATCGTAAACGCATATAAATATTGTTAAAACACTAGTAATCTACAAAAGTAGATTCGTTTTGGAAACGAAATCGAATTGAAATTGTGTTGTAGAAATAATCAGCAATTGAGTTGTTCGTCAAGCCGAGGTACGTTATTGCCTTTACATTTATACTAAAAGTAAAGGTTTTACGGATTAATAGTTGGTGCTTACAATTCATTGCATTTATAAATAATTTTTTCACAATTTATCATGATTTGGCCATGTAAAGGACCCATTAATCGTTATGACGATCCATGAATGAATGTGATCGTAATCGTAATCGTAATCGTAATCGTAATAGCAATCGCAATCGTAATCGTAATCGTAATCGTAATCGTAAATGGTTGATCCGGGACGCTCGGACAATGTTGTCTCGCTAGTAGATCATTTAACCGTTAATCATTCAATTGTTCATAGAACCGTTAATCGTTCAATTGTTCACGTAACCGTTAATCGTTCAATTGTTCACATAATCGTTAATTGTTCAATTGTTCATAGAATCATTAATCGTTCAATTGTTCATAGCCGATCGCCTCGGGGTTCGATGAACCTAGGAGTCGGATTCCATGATTGATTGTTTCACAATGACGGATCCCAAGTTTGGCTAAATCGAAAAGAAAATCGGCAATTGACAAGTTTGCAAACCGATTATGCAAGAAAAATGATTTAAGATATGCTTGATTAAGAGCACTTAAATTATAATTTTAGTTTTATTTTATAACGATAACGTACTCGAGCTACTAGCTCACATGTCTTTTGTTTTATGTTTTTAAATTTTTAGGGAGTTGAGCGTACGACGGACTATTCACAATCACACCTAAAGTTTAAAGAGGAAGAAAAAGATAAAGCCGGTCGGGAGAAGTGATGTATGGTCGTTCGTCTTGACCCCGCACATGCTAGTCCCTCCCTTGGTCTCTTGGCTCATGATTCCTCTCCAGCTGATTGTAACAATCCGTCCCTAAGAAAATAATTAACTTTAAATACATTAAACATTAGCATGAGCGCGTGCATGTCAAATTTTCAAATATTTTCATATTACTCATGTGTATATACATATGTGTGTGTGTGTGTATATATATATATATATATATATATATATATATATATATATATATATATATATATATATATATATGTCAATGTTGTTTAAAGTTGAGGAACCGGATGACGACAACGACAACGCACGAACATACTCTGTAAATTTTAATGACTCGAAGATAATCAAAATTATCATTTCTATAAATTAGATTTTATAAGTAACTAGTAGCCTTAGTTGAGCATGTTTAGATTATTCATTCTAAACATTAACATTTTTATATAGCTAATTTATTTTTGAATTTTAAAATTCCTTAAGCAAATAAAATTAATATAATTTTTGTAAACTTATTATTACTAAAAATAAAATTTTCTAGATTAAGTTTAAGATAAGCTTAAATAGAAAAGATGATGATAAGTAGGAAGAGTGGGAATTAGAGCTGGATTAAGATAAACTTACTAAGGAATTGGGCCCGGGAATCAAGTAGTCGGTCGGCCCATTGAGAGATGAAGCAAAGGGACTATAAATACTTAAGGAAACCTAAAACCCTCATTGTTCTAACCTAAATCTGATAAAACCAACCCCTCCCTCCCTCTCTCTCCAGCCCCGACCTCTGCTCTCGTCCCACCTCCACCGCCAACCGACAGACACCAGCGGCTCCTCGGCTGCGCCAACCGCCACCACCGGCTAGCTACCGGCACCATCACCATCGCCTTCACCGATCTCCTCATCAAAAACCCCAACCGCCAGCCGCCGCCAAGAAATCGCCCTCCTTCACTCCCTCGACGTCCTGTCCGGCCGCCGCCCAGCGCCAGCGACCACCGCCTCGCCACCGTTGACTTCGTATTGACCGCCACCCCGTCATCGTCCCAGCCACCAAACGCCAAACACACCATCGGTCGTGCTCTTATTTCTATCTCGAATCCGCGCCTGTTTTTGCCTCGGCTACTCTTACCCTCGAGCCCGTCCAGCCTCGGCCAACTCCGTCGACCACCGACGCCATTCACTACCACCAGCAATCGCTTCGATCGCCAGCCGTCTACCCCGTTTCGGTCATCCCGAGACTTCAACCCTCCAGCCCTCAATCCTTCAACTTTTAATCATCACAAAAACCCCTCAAAAATTAATCCCTTGCACCTTGGTTCTTAGGGTAATTTTTCGATTCGATCGGTTCTTTTAATTTAATTTCCTAGGGTAATTTTTCAGATTAAGTTCTTTTTAATTTGAGTATTTTAGTTGTAATAAGTTGTTTTTCTTGTTCTGTTTGGAGATTAAAGTTGGATTATGGTATGTATGTGGTTGATTTATGGAGTTTAGGAAGATTTGATGACAATTGATGATGTTTGGACATAATGAAACCGAAGACAGATTGTGGACAAATTTCCGTATAAAGGACAGTCATTAATAATTTGAGTTAGAAAATATTTTGGATTAATTTAGATAATTACTTGACCTAATGGTGAGATTAGCAGAAATTTTAGAAAGGATTTAATCTACTGAGGGGATTGTGAAAGTTGAAGTATTATAAGAATAGCATGCTAGGGAATGAACTTCTCTTCTTGGCAAAATTAATTTCTGCCATGACAGAATAGGTTAGAAAATAGGCACCATTAGTATTCTTTAGTAAAAGCTAATTTTGTTAATTTTCATTTCAAGTAGCTTTGAAGTGATTTAATAAATAAATAAGATATAAAAATTCAGTTTATTAATAAAACTTTTATATCCTTAATTAAGGTCATCAAGCGTCGGCGTCGTGCGTTCATCCGGATTCCGCCCAAAAAGAAAAGACAGAGGAACATCAGCACAAGGTACGTTCATTGATCGTGCCCTTCAATGTTTTATTTACAAATCAAGGCCGGATATGACCGACATCAATAACAACAAAGAATTATTTGCAAATAATATTTGTCATCATTAATATGGACCCGCCCATCAAGTGCCATTATTTGGTACGCCTCATTATCCACCTTGGTAACACCGTAATCGTTAACCGCCTTCAACCGGGCTATCCGATCGGTCTAGGTATGTGCACATGCGTTTAGGGAAACCCGATGATCGTAAAGGGATCCATTCAGATAATTAATTAGCAACAGCTTTTACATTGTTCACTCTCCCTCATTTACAAACGAATTGAAATGCATGCGCTCAACTCAATTATTTCATAACTTTTATTTTACTCGCATGATAGTGAACATATTGAGTTTTGACTCACATTGCGAAAATATTTTTCTTGTTTTGTTTTAGGTAAGAATAGTGAAGACGGCAGGTCATAGAAGAATTGTGTTCGAGGCTTAGGGACTCGGCTCGCCATGATAGCCTTTTGGAGACTAGTACATAGTGTCGTGGGTTAGAGCTAGTGAATGTTGGGTTACCGTGTACTTTTGTTTGGCTTTGTACATATTGTAGTTCCTTTCGTTGTCGACTATTAAGATAATGTGATCTTTGTCGAATAGTTTAGTATCCGACTCCCAATAGCCTTGCCCTTTCCGCTGGTAAGGCGGCGGTGACGACTCCTAACCCTTTTTCCGTTGCGCTAATCACTAGTTAGCGGGTGGTTTAGCCTAAACTAGTAATTATGGGTTGAGGGCGTTACGGATGTGGTATCGAGCCTAAGTTTAAGATATCATAAGAGTCAAGTTAGGGTTAGAAGATTTTGGTATTTTAGTATTTGAATATAGGATGAGAAGTCTGTAATGGAATGAGTAAATCAAGTAAATCTATTTGTTTTGTAGAATGTCTCAAGGTACGAGTAACAACCAGCCCGAGAATAGTGGCCATGAAGGGACAATGAGAGATTTAGGCATCAATCTCAATGAAATACCTGCTAACTCACAGAGACGAAAGAAACCAACCCCGTTTGTCGCTTTTACACAACCAAACTCACAAGAAAACGTCAACCCTGCGTATTGGGGAAATTTGGTTCAAGAATTACGAAAGAGGGTACCTGTCCCTACGGCCCCACCCGAATCTTCCAAGAATACGGAGAAATTGGCGGATAGGGTGGCCAAAAGAAACCCTAAGGTGTATAATGGTAAAATTGATCCAGTGGAATTAGAAGAGTGGATCAGGAACTTGGAGAAAATTTTCATGATCCTCAAGGTACCTGAAGACAAAAAGGTGGTCATAGGAACCTTTTATTTGTCCAGGGAAGCGGACATATGGTGGAACACAATCAAAGAAAAATGCCGAGGACCCGAGTTTACTTGGCCTAAATTTTTGGAGGAACTTAGAGCTCGGTTTTACCCTTCTTCGATCCAACGTCGAAAGAGAAGGAATTTCTAGAACTATGAATGACAGAGGGCATGTCGGTGATGCAATACACCGCGAAGTTTAATGAGTTGGCTCGGTTCGCCCAAGACTTTGTGTCTACGGAGAGGATGAAAATGTTAAGATATGAAGAAGGATTGGCCTTATTTATACGACACCAACTAGCTGGGCAACCAATTAAGACTACCCAGGAGTTGTATGAAAGAGCTAGAGAGGTTGAAAGGATAAAGACCGAACTAAGAGCTCGGAGCACAGGAAATTCCAAAAGAAAATAGATTGATAGGGAAATCAAAGTCGGGGTGGAGATAACATAGCAAGGAAGGTGAACACTGGCCAAGCTAAGAACTCTACACCTATTAGCCATACACCATGTGAGAAGTGTGGCAGGACCAACCATACAACAATAGAGCGTAGAGTTGGGACAAATAAGTGCAATTGGTGTGGAAGTACGGAGCATCGAGTGCTCAACTATCCTAGGAGGCGAAGGCCGTGGAAAAAGGAATAGTAAGACCATTACCTAACCTATGTACAGGACCTTCCTCAACTATTCCCGTTAACGCAGGTCGTGTATATGTTATGAACAAAAAGGATGTAGCCGCCTCGGGTACGGTAGTTTTGGAACTCTCTTTTTAAATTCGAAGCCAATTTATGCGTTATTTGATTCTGGAGCTTCGCATTCATTTGTGTCAACTCATGTTGCATCTCAACTCAATTTAGAAGCACATAAAGCCTTGATCACACATCAAATCACTTTACCTAATGGTCAAGTGGTAGAGTGTCCATTCTCTTACAAGGAAGTTCCATTAACTATAGCCGGAGAAGATTTTCCAACCAATCTTATCCTGTTTGATCTAGTTAATTTTGGAATAATTTTAGGAATGGATTGGTTGTCGAAATATGGGGCCAAAATCAATTGTGATGAATGAAAGGTCATATTAAAAGGTAGGCAAGGAGGAAATGTATGTTTTTATGGAGATGAGAACAAAATGGAATGCTCCCTCGTATCTTTGACAAATGCAGCAAAACTCTTGAAAAGGGGATGTCAAGGTTATTGGTGTTATACTATTAAGGAAAAAGAGGAAAACGCGAGACTCGAGGATATTCCGGTGATAAGTGAATTCCCGATGTTTTCCCCGAGGAACTTCCGGGATTGCCGCCTCGAGAGAAGTAGATTTTGAAGTGGAATTATATCCGTAAGCCCGACCAATTTCTAAAGCACCCTATAGAATGGCCCCAGTAGAGTTGAAAGAATTGAAAAGTCAATTGGAAGAACTTATGGAGAAGGGATTTATCAGATCAAGTACTTCACCTTGGGGAGCGCCAGTGTTATTTGTGAAGAAAAAGGATGGTACCTTGCGGTTATGCATTGATTATAGGGAGTTGAATAAACGTACGATCAAGAATAAATATCCTCTACCCCGGATCGACGATTTATTCGACCAATTACAAGGTGCGTAAATATTTTCAAAAATAGACTTAAGGTCCGGATACCATCAACTTAGAATAAGGAGTAAAGATATACCCAAAACTGCGTTTCGAACTAGGTATGGCCATTATGAGGTTGTTGTCATGCCTTTTGGGTTAATGCATCTGCCAAGTTCATGGATCCGATGAATAGGATTTTTAGACCTTATCCGGACAAACTTGTGGTCGTTTTCATTGATGATATATTGGTGTACTCGAAGAATAAAGAAGAACATTGAAGGTTTGCTCTGGGAGAGGCTAAGTCACCCTAGAGGGGCGGTGAATAGGGTGATGAAGAAATTTGCTTGAAATTTAAAATAGATATGAATTTGAGGTGAGCGAGAGTAAAGGATGAGCTCGAAATGTACTAACTCGGAATTCAGTGAAGAGTATAGAAACACATTAAGTAGAACTTTGAAACAAGATGAGTCTATAATGCACTCGGAAAAGTAATAACTCGTAAAGTACGTGGAAACCCTCCCGGGGCAGAAAACCACGGACCGTGCTAATCCAAGCACGAAGTCAAATCCACTATTTTGAGTCCATAAAATTTAGTAGATCGACTCAACCCGAGTTGCTCCCTTAGACAACTCCGTACAAGTTTTTCCTAGACTTAGAAATTACCTTATTTGATCCAAGTACTTCCTAACCGAGATCACCCTTACGAGTTAGGGACATTTGAGCTGAGTTAACCCTTACAGCTCAGTCAAGGGACCTTACTTAGAGAGTAAGAAAGAGAGTGTTTGTAATCGAGTACAAGACCTTACAACTCGGAGAAATAATAAATACAGAATTGGAGTTGTAAGTAGAAGATTGAGAATGAATACAATGACTTTTGCTCAAGTATGTGTATTAACAGTTGGTTCAACAATCTTCAAGTCTTGGAAGTTGGCTTCTATTTATAGATAACCAAGCAGCTTAGCCGTTGTGTCCATCTTCCGACTAGAAGTCCCTTGTGACCGTTGTAATGGATTTTCCGAGTCACTCGGAAAATATCCGTTGAGATATGAACGTTGGGCAACGGCTCTTGACTCTTTTGGAAGTCCCAAGACCACTTGTGGTGTTTTGAAAAATAAGGTGGAAACCACCGTTGAGCTTAGTGTTGCAGATTTCTAGTTTTGGAAACGGACAACCCCGACACAGATGTCTAGGGCTAGGTCGAGGTGGAAAAAGCCTTGTCTCGCTGGTGATTTGACGTTTTGAAGCCGGTTACTTTTATAATTCAAAATTAGGATAGCCTCGTTTGAATAACCTACAAAAGTAAATCAATTTGGTTCTCAAAGTATAAAATACTTTGGTCCAAGATTAGACACAGATAATAACATAATTAATATAGTTAAGTGACTAATTATCCGAGTCGGAAAAGGAATGGAATTTTCCGAGTCTGATATCCATGATACTCAAAATTCCATCTTAGTCGAGTCTAGAAGATAAACAAGTCAAAGTATCGAGTAAACAAACTTGATCTAGACTAAACAAAGTTCAAACTAAATATGCTCGACTTGGAATAGTAAATTAACAATGTAATTCCTGTAACATGACGTCGGACTCGAGTTTATGTGCGTGAAATAAAGTGTTTGAACATGCGATATATCCGAGTGTTGAGTGACTCGGAACCGAGTGTGAAGTGTTAAGTACAGTATGCTTTCGAGTCGATCGAGTCACCCATAAACATATATAATAGTTTCTATAACACTCGGAGAAAATGTTATATCACTTAGAAAGGCTTCTAAAGCACATGGAATGACTTGAAATCAAAACTCTATAAGAGATGAAGTGTAATATCCGGAATTTTAAAGAAAGCAGTTGAAAAGCATAGAATTATTGAATATAATTCCCCGTAGACTAGGGGTGGAGTGACTGATTTCATTTACGGCCGACATATTACGTTAGAATTCCTTTGGAGGCTGGTGTTGAATAAATTAAATCAAGGAAATTGCCTTCCTTTTTCATCTCGAGCTGAACCGTTGGGTGATTGTCGTGGCCGGCATATTAAAATAAGTTAGGACGCAGTAGCGTCGGAGGACGGAAGGGAGGAGATGTGGACTTGTTGTATATGGGCTGGTGATTACTTTAGCTGAATTATGAAGAGATGAGAAAGATAAATTGTGGTTTAATTATTATTACGTTTAGTAAGAGAAAAAGGAAAAGATGATTAAAAAGGAAATGAAGAGGTGAGTTTTGGTTCAAGTGGAGAAATGAGATAGAAATTAATTTGGGGTCCAATAAGGATCATGAACCAACCAAATTAGGCGGTGGAAGATGAAGACTCGGACACTACTCAATATCTTTCCGAGTTATGCAAAAGGAATCGGGTATAACAATGTCATTCATATAGAGTTTTGATTCCAAGGCATTCTCTCGCGCCCTAGAAACTTACTTGTGTAAAATAGTATTTTCTCTAAGTGTTTCGGCCTTCAATTATCTCGTCTATCGCTTCAGTTAGCGACTCGTAAAACCGGTTCGTTATTCCGAGTCCACTCTCATTCAGTACTATTCGCATTCCGAATACATCGGTATTCCGCTGTTTCTCACTCGGAATCTAACTTATGGTTTTACTGTTTGCATAGTCGGCATTTGTAGTTAATTTCATACTTAGTCTATATCAAGCTTCTCCCACTCGATATTCGTTATAGAACTTGATTCTTCGCTTAAGACTAAGTGATATGGAATTCCGAGTATCATGGATATTAGACTCGAAAATTCCATTTCATTTCGACTCGTGATAATCAAATGCGTAATTTTCATAATTATTCCATTATCTCGTGTCTAACCTTGGACCAAAGTATTTTATACTTTGAGAACCGAATGTGTTTTACTTTTGTAGGTTATTCAATCGAGGATATCTTTTCAAACTACAAAAGTAGCCGGCTTGAACGTCAAATCACCAGCGAGATATGGCCTTTCACCTTCCCTCGCTTTAGTCCCGTAAGATTGTGTCGAAACTGCTCGCTTTCATATCCGGAAAAATGGAACGCCAAGCCTAATGGTGGTTTCCACCTCATTTTTCAAGACACAACCGATGGTTTTAGGACTCCCAAGAGAGTTAAACCGTTGTCCAACGTCCATATTTCAACGGATACTTTCCGAGTGACTCGAAAGCCATTATCAACGGTCACGAGAGGACTCTCAGTCAGCGAGATGAAGATAACGGCTACTCTGCATGGTTATCTATAAATAGAAGCCACTTCACAAGACTTGAAGATTGCCGAATCTATTGTTAATACACATACTTGAGAAAAGTCATTGTATTTACTTCCAATCTTCTACTTACAACTCTCACTCTGTAATTCTTTACTTTCGAGTTGTAAGGTCTTGTACTCGACTACAAACTCTTCTTACATTCTTTGTAAGGTCCCTTGACTAAGTTGTAAAGGTTAACTCAGCTTAGTTGCCCCTAGCCGTAAGGGTTATCTCAGCTAGGAAGTACTAGATCGGATAAGGTAACTTCGAGTCTAGGAAAACTTGTATAGAGTTGTCCAAGGGAGCAACTCGGGTTCGATCGACTCACGGTATTTTGTGGACTCAAAATAGTGGATTTGACTTCGTGTCCGGATTGACACGGGCCGTGGTTTTCTGCCCCGGGAGGGTTTCCACGTAAAATCTCTCGTGTTCTCTTTCCGAGTTCATTCTAGACTCGGACGTGATTATTGTGTTTGTTTATTCCGAGTTATTGCTTTCCGAGTTCAATCTTTTCGACCCTGTGCTTAAACTCGAAATTGTCCTTGCCTCCTTTCCGCCAAAAAGAGTGTGTATTCGCAAAGAATTTTCTATCACCCTATTCACCCCCTCTAGGGTGACTCGGACTCTCCCGAGCAAAACTTCGAAGAGAGGGAAACAAAGAAGGCTCGGTGGAGCCCGAGCAGCGAGGCAGAGCGAGCGAACAGGGGAGGGGAGAGGACCACCGAGCGGGAGAAACAGAGAGAGAGAGAGAGCGCGCGGACCTGAAGCCGAGGTCGGAGGCCGGCGAGCCGGGCGGCGAACGGAGGAAGTTGGCCGCGCACGCAAGGGAAACGGAGGAGTAGAGAAGGAGAGGGCCGGCGCGCGAAAACGCGCAGAGAGAGAGAAGGCGAGCGGTGTGAGGGTCGAAGGAGACCGAGGGTGACCGCGACCACCGCAGGATCGAAGGCGGCGGTCGGCGACACGAGCAGCGCGAGCGAGGGAAGAAAGCGAGAGGTTGGGACAGAGCAAGCGGCGGACCGAGAGACAGACGCGAGCGAGAGTCCGAGGGCCGGGACCGGGACATGCGACGGCTATGGCGACAAGGGAGGCAGACCAGCGGTAAGCACGCGTGGGGACCGGACCGAGAGGCGGTAGAAACGGTGGGCTAGAGGCAGGGAAGCGAGGAACCGAAAGAAGGAACCGAACCTGGGAGCTCGAACCTCGAGCAAATCACAAACCTTCAATCCCCGAATCGAGGTGGGTAGTCTTATACTCTAAACTATTAGTAATTTCGAAACCTAAATGGATTTGTTGTGATTGTTGAATGTGTTATGTGAATATTGAATTGTTGTGAACGTAGAGTATCCGTACTGCAGCAACGTACCTATTTGTTGTTTGAGATTGAAATAAGAGCTTAGAATGCATTTAAGGAATTGAGAGGGCTGAATCGCGAATGAAGGGAGATACTGGGTTAATAGTAGAGTTAAATCGGGAACTTCTAAGAGATTTAATAATTAAGGTTGAATTGGAGTATACCGATTCGAAGAGGTTAGATTACATAGGTCAAATGAGCAGTATTGAGGTTTCGATTAGTCGTGAGGATGAAGAGTTGGGACGTTGACATGAATCATGAGTTAATAAAGTCTTATTAGAGATTCTTGAACCTATGGTATTAAAGAGCTAATTACGAACATTGGGGAATGGTAGGTCGAAGTATAAGGAGAAGTATGAATTCGTATTGAGTGATGTGCAATTGGGATATGTAAGTGAAAATTGGGTGATGGTGAGGTTAATTACATTCGAAGTATATTTAAATCCTCGAGGTTGAACTGAGCGTGAAAGTAAGTAGCTAACGGGAATTGAATAATGAAAAGTAAGTAAGAGTACATAATCGAGGATGGGCAAGCAAGAATCGATTAATAAAGTAAGAGTTATTAAATGGGAAACGAAGTTGGAGAATAGCAAGTCGGGAACGGTAAGGTGGAACTAAGCCATAGTTTTGTCTAAGACCTTTGAGAAAGAATTGAATTAAAAGGTGAATAAAGATAAAGGAAATTCGGTAAAGCAAGTTTAAGGATATATGGTTGAATGAGGGCAAAAGAGGTCGGTTTACAAAGTGAAGTCATGAAATGAGGAATTGAGATAAAGGTAGTGAATTGGGAAAAGTGGGAACGTCGAGTTAAATAGTATCTACTTGTGGTTATTGTGGCTCGAAATGGATTCAATCGTACTAAACCGATGAATTGAGAAAAGCTTAGATGGGAAAAGAGTTGAGAATGATTGCTTGCATTGAATGGTGAATATTCGTGCTATGTGCTTGCTTTATGTGATGTTCACAAGTAGTTTCGAAAGAAGTTTTGTGTTTTACGTGAAATGAACCTTGAATGTGATTTCCTGTGAAATATCTTTCCAACGTGATTCTATTCTAAAGAAATAAAAGTATTTGAGAAAGTAAATTAGATTTGAGAAAGTGAATTTATAAGGGTGACACGTGGTGTCATGCCTTCCTTGATACTAAATCGATTGAGAAAGCTAGAAAGTGAATGTGATGAATGAGAATGTGCAAAGAGTTTTGAATCAACAGAGCTACGGATCGTTTAGCATACCGAAGTGTTCGAACTGGGAACGCCCAGCTAGAAACTTTGAGGGAAGGGTTCTAATAGGGGTCTTGGAGAGACAGGATGCCCGCTCCGAGACTTCCTGAAGAATGGTCCCGGGAGCCTTTTGTCGGGTCGCGCCCGAATTAAAGAAGTGCTAGTTCGAGTCCTCAAAAGGCCCGGAAAAGTTGATTCAACCCCAAAAGTATGTTCATGAATGTGAAACTGTGTCCTTAAGTGATTAACGAGTCTTGATCTTTTTCTTTGCAAGAGATTTCAGTGAAAAGTATATAGATTTCTATTACACTACTATGTTTTCGCAGACTTCATTATTATGAGTATTATGTGTAAAGAATTTCCATTTTAAGGGTTTAAGACTCCGGTGAGCCCGTTGATTATTGCTCACCCCCACAAATTGCCCCGTCCCCACCCGAGTGTTGCAGGTACACTTTCGAAGCATAATCTACACTTAGCATGCTTCGGACTTTTGCTGATTGTCTGTTTGATGCGTGCTCGAGCAATTCAAGTCAAGAATATGCATTTCTTATACTTCTTAGTATTGTACTTGTAATTTAGTGCATATAGTTGTACCAAATGTATATCGGACCCTTTAGACTGTTTTAAGTTTTATAGCATGATTGGTTGGACTCCGGCGTGTGGCCGTTGAGTTTTATACTCCGAGCGTGTGGCTCGTCGAGTTTTATTATGTCCTTTTTATGCAGGATTTTAAGGCTTTGAGCCTATGGGTTAGTCCATGTTACAAACGGAGCTCTGCCGAAATTTTTAGAGAATCTCGGATCCTTTGGGAAAAGCCACCTAGGTATTACTTTAAGTTGAGTTTAGACAGCCAAACCAACACCAGAAAGAGCCTTGGGAGTTCCTTTAAGGAACTCGGCGATGTAATACTCCCGGGGGTGCTTTGGGGTGTTACATGAAGTCTTATACCTAATTCCTCGATGGAACTCGGAAAAGTGTAAGTATAAAGTCCGAGTCTTCAATCTCCCCCTTTTGATGAAAGGCATTCCATACTTAGACAAAAATTTTGTTAGTGATATAAATCTGATTTGCAAACTTGCTCGGAAGATAACTTAAGATTTCGTAGCTATCGGAGCAAGAAAAGAAATAAATCTAGATAGACAAAGCAATTATTAATGAAATGCATTTACTTCATTAACGTCAAAGAAAAATATTTACGAGAGGGTGAGAGAGACTCTCCTAAATAAGACAACAAATTTTTTTCTTATCTATTTTCCCCTTGCCTTTTAGCAAAAACAAAAAAAAAAAAATTGGGAAGAATACAACAAGAAGTACATATTTGATGTCCGGACAAAAGAGAAAACATGAAATGTCAGTAAATAAAACACTAAGAAATTAAGGAGGGGATGGATTAATCGGGGTTGAGGAGGAAGGACGAGTGGTGCGCCAGTGCTCGATAAGATCTTGACGATGTGCTTGAGCGCGGCGGAGGAAGTACGAGAATCTCTGGTATCGGCTCGCTCCGAGTGGCCGACCCGGAACTAGGGCGTCCGGAGGCTCGTCCTCTTGGAACTCAACAACCGGAGGGGTATGCTCAGGCCGACTCGCTGCCGTCCGTCCTTGGTCGCAAGTTCTTTCGACCCACTCGGACTGCCGTCCGAGCCGATCACTTCTAGTTGCGCTTCAGAGCACCCGGACCCTCGCTGCTCGCTCCTTGTCCTTCGTGCTCTCCTTGTCCTTCTGGCTCGCCTTGATCGGAAGGAGCTGCCTCAGCCGCGAGCTCCTATGCTTCTTCTCCTTCTTCTTCTTTTTCTCCACTGTTTGAGGAGGACTTGGCGGGGATCGAGGATTCCTCGAAGTGTCCGAGTTACCTGGATCCGGAGCTGCCTTGGATCTTCTCTCCTGAAGGAGCTTGAGAAGCTCCCTTTGCCCTTGACCGCAGCTTTCATCTCAAGGAGCACGTCCTGCTGCTCTCTTATTTGAGATTGGACGGTTTTTCGGTTGATGGTCATAGACTGGAAGACAGTCTTGAGTGACCGGAGAAGGTCTTTGAGTTCCAAGGACACGAAGAAATTTTGTCCATCAAGGCGGTGGACAAAATGGAAGAAAGAGTTTTGGAAGCACTCGAGGTGGAGGCGCTACCAGGTGGAGCGAAGAAGATAGAGGCGTTTCGATCCGAGTCCGAGGCGGGAGGGTGGCCTCGGCTACGAGTCGTGGATCCGGACACCAGGTTTGGTTTCTGGTATCCGTACTCGAGAAGTTCCTTTTTCCGACTACAATGGCAGCCTCGAAACGGCTTTCGGATCAAAGGGAAGAGGAACTTTGAACCTGTTTTAAAATAAGAGTGAGAAGAGCACCGAAGGGAAGAGGGGTGTTCTTCTTGTTCGAGTCCGAGCCGGCATAGCTGCCATTTGCTCGATGATAGCGGGAAAGAGGTCTACTTCGTAGCCCTTTAGAATATCAAAAAGTGCTTTAAGATGCTTGGAGTTGGGGTTCTCCTTGTCTGGAATGCTCGTGAGAAGAAGGTTCTCATCAAGCAAGAAACACAAAAGACGAGCTTCGACTTTAGTTAGGTCATAGAAAAGTTTTTGCGTGACCCAGTGGAACTCTTTGGCGTACTTTTCAAAGAAGTCGTCAGCGACCTCATTGAAAGGTATTGAATTGCTGTTCAAGAAAATGGAAGATACTTTGAACAGGACGATGGAGGAGGGAAGTATTGATTCGAACAGTGATGTTCGAACTCGGAGGTTAGAATACTCTTAGAGCTGGAAAGATGAGTGTAAAACTCAAAGACAAGTTCAGGATAGATGAACTCGCTAAAACAAAGAAAGTTGTAGACCCTGGTCGATTGTATGTGAGGCAACCACGAAAATTTTGTGGTTGGGAAGAATTTATCATCCAGCGCAAGGTGCTTGGGTGACAAGAGGTTTTGAATTTGAGGAGCCTTCCCGGCTTTTTGTGCGGGGTTTCTTGGTGGCAGAGCTAAGAAAATTAGGGTGAGAACCTCTTTTTGGCATTTTTGATGAAGAAAAAGAGAGTAGATAAGCTTGAGAGAGAGGAGAAGAGAGGAGCTCGAAGAGAGTGAAAGAGAAAAATAAAAGAGTAAAAGAAGAAAGAGTTTGTGAGCAACGAGCTTACTTGAGATGTTCTTCACGAAGCTCGAGATCGCTGGGTGTCTCTTTAATCACGGAGCGCTTGTTTACGAAGATTTGATTTCGAGAGAGAGAGTATGCGAAGAGTAAAGTAAAGAAATGAAGGAGAATAGGTGCTATTTATAAGAAAATATCCATCCTTCGATATTCTGTTCGACTCGGCTCTTTCAGCGGTCACCTCGGACCGTGTGACTCGTTCTGTTTCTCAACGGTTAGAATTCCAGCGGTTTATCTTCCAACGGCTAGTTGTCCGATCACGGCGTACGAGAGAGAGAGAAACAGACAAACTAAATATTTTGAAAATAAATTCCGAAATTCTCCACTTGTCTAGAGATGATTTCGAAGTTTGATGTCCATTTTTCTCAAAGTCTAAGTCTGACTCAGCTAAGTTTCCGTGTGACTCGAAACTGGAAATAGATACCAACTATTGGCTTAGTATCACTGGATCAACTGAAGTAATGATTATTAAACAATCGTAAGCACATATCACATAATCATGCAATGAGATTTTCACATAGAAAACACGGAATTATGCATTTATCATACCAAGCTCATTCCTAATGAAGCAAAACCGATCCTCGCTAAGTGGCTTAGTAAAGATATCAGCTAATTGAAGATTGGTAGGAATGAATTCGAGTTCAATATCACCTTTCTCGGAATGGTCTCTTAAGAAATGATACCCGACCTCAATGTGTTTCGTCTTTGAGTGCTTGAACTCGGATTTTTGGTGATGCTGATTGCACTCGATTATCACACTTGATTGGAACATATTTGAAAGAAAGTCCAAGATCTCTCAAGTGTTGCTTTATCCACAAAATCTGAGCACAACATGCTCCAGACTGCAATATACTCAGCCTCGGCGATTGATAGAGCTATTGAGTTTTGCTTCTTTGAGTGCCAAGATATTAAGGATTGACCTAGAAATTGGCAAGCTCCTGAGGTGCTCTTTCTATCAACTTTGTACCCAGCGTAATCAGCATCCGAGTATCCAGGTGAGGGTCGAGTTATGAGTCTCCGGAGTACCATAGACCTAAATTCCGAGTCCCTACAAGATATCTGAATATTCTCTTCACCGTAGTGAGATGTGATTCTTTTAGATTAGCTTGGAATCTTGCGCATAAACAGACACTAAACATTATATCTGGCCTACTAGAAGTAAGATATAGCAAAGATCCAATCATACCTTGATAGAGCTTCGATCTATTGCTTTACCTTTTTCATCCGAGTCCAGTTTTATGCTATCTGCTCATAGGTTGTTCGCTGCATGCTTCGCATCTTGAAGTTTATACTTTTTCAGCAGCTCCTTGGTGTGCTTTGATTGATGGACATAGATTCCATCTTTGTCTTGCTTGATTTGTAGACCAAGGAAGAAATTGAGTTCTCCCATCATACTCATTTGAAATTCCTGTCTCATTAACTCGGAAAAATCTCGACACGTAATTTCATTAGTAGCTCCAAAAATTATGTCATCAACATATATCCGAGTGATAACGAAGTCTTTCCCCTTGGTTTTTATAAAGAGAGTCTTGTCAATCTGACCTCTTTTAAAATCATTTTGAACCAAGAAATTGCTCAGTCATTCATACCAAGCTCCGGGAGCTTCTTTAAGACCATAAAGAGCTTTTTAAAGTTTGAAAACATGATTTGGAAATTTTGAGTTTTCAAATCCAGGGGCTGCTCAACATAAACTTCCTCTTCGATAAAGCCATTAAGAAAAGTGCACTTAACATCCATTTGATATAACTTGATATTCATGCTAGATGCAAATGCTAACAGGATTCTAATGGCTTCAATTCGGCAACAGAGTGCGAAGGTTTCCCCACAATCAATCCCTTCTTCCTGATTGTATCCTTAAGCCACAAGTCTAGTCTTGTTTCTAACTACCAACCCACCTTCATCCAGTTTGTTCTTGAAAACCCATTTGGTTCCTCTGACTGGGTGGTCGGAAGGTCGTTTGGTCGAGTCCGGACTTGGTTTCTTTTGAATTGATTGAGTTCCTCTTGCATGGTCTTTACCCGTTTAGGTTCATTTAGGGCCTCTAGTGCATTTTTAGGTTCGGTTAATGAAATGAATGCAGTGAATGCACATAGATTCTGAAGAGAGGAACGAGTTCTTACCCCATCTGTTGATATCGGATGATATGTTTTCTAGTGGATGACTAGAAGCATACTTAAATGCTCTACTGTTTTCTAATTCACCAGATCCGTAGGCTGAATTGGTTGATCTTCGAGAGATCTGTTCCGAGTGAACTTGTTCAACAGTTTGTCCTTCATCACTCTGAGTGGGTTCTTGAGTTGTCTCATTCCGAGTGACTTCATTCTAAGCTGGTTGGGTTTGATTCCTGATAGGCTCATTTTCATCACAATCATCATTTCTGCTGAGCTCTAGGCCCGAGAATGATGATTCACTTGGCTTTTCCTGTTCAATCTCATCAAACACAACGTGTATGCTTTCTTCCACTTTGTTAGTTTTTTTATTGAAAATGCGATAAGCTTTGCTATGAGAAGAATAACCCACAAAAATACCTTCATCCGACCGAGCATCAAACTTGGTCAGGTGATCCTTACCATTGTTATGAACAAAACACTTACATCCAAAGGGTTTGAAGTATGAGACATTGGGTTTCTTCCCTTTGTAGAGCTCGTATGGTGTTTTCTTTAGGATGGGTCCGATGAGGCATCTATTCAAGGTGTAGTTTGCGGTGTTTACTTCCTCAGCTCGTAAATAGTAGGTTAGATTATGTTCAATCATCATTGTCCTAGCTATTTCTTCAAGAGTTCTGTTCTTTCTCTCCACTACTCCATTTTGTTGAGGAGTTCTTGGTGCTGAGAAGTTGTGGGAAATACCATTCTTGTCACAAAACTCTGCAAATTCCGAGTAGTCAAACTCCCTTCCATGGTCGGTTCGAATTCTCTAGATCCGAGTCCGAGACTCAACTTGGATTTTTCTGCAGAGCTTGCTGAACTCTTTGAATGCTTCATTTTTGTGCTTAAGAAAACACACCTAGGTAAATCGTGCGTAATCATCAATAATAACCAGTACAAATGATTTACCTCTAAGACTCTTAACGAGGATTTCACCATATAAGTCCATATGTAGCATTTCAAGCACCTTGGATGTGGAAACTGTCTTCAAAGATTTGAAAGATGATCTGACTTGTTTCCCTTTTGTGCATGCTTCACAAATTTTATCTTTCTTAAAAGCACAATTAGGCAATCCTTTGACTAAACCATGAGATGCCGGTTTCTTAATAGTATGCATGCTAACATGACCTAATCTATGATGCCATGTCCATGAGTCATCAAGAAGTGATGCTTTTAAACAAGATAAATTCTGACTCGGGTTAGAAAAAGGAATAATGTAAGTGTTACCTGATCTCTTAACCGAGAGCTTGATCTCCTTGGTAGTGTCATAAGAAATATAGCAGTTGGTTTGAGTGAATCTTACCTCTTGACCTTTATCACGCAATTGAGAGATGCTAAGTAGGTTGTACTTTAACCTTTTGACAAGGTATACTTGGGTGACCAGATTGCTTCCTTTTCCAATCTTGCCTATCCCAATTATCTTGCCTTTGCTTGTAATCTCCAAATGTGACTTTTCCTCCTTTGTACTCTTTTAACTTAGAAAAGAGTCCCGAATCTCCTGACATGTGGCGTGAGCATCCACTATCAAGGTACCAATGCCCTTTTGATCTTTTACGAGTGGCCTGCAAAACAGAGATAAACTAACCCTTCTCACTTCCTCTAACGAACCCGAGTAACACTCTTTACTCGTGGTCCTTTTATGAGGAAGAAGGTTTTTCGGAACCCAGATTTGAATGACTTTGGGTTTGGTCCGATTCTAAGTCTTCCATTTAGAGAACTGAGTCTGTGTCTCTTTCTTTTGAAAAGCTTTTCTCTTATAAACCGGTGGAGATGATTTTCTCCTGTAAGCTGAGTCCAGGCTCAGTCCTCCTTTCATTTTTATGAATGGGACCGTGCTCAGCCTTCCTGAACTTTACAGTTCTGGAATCCTTTTGAAAAGCTCCGAGTAAGAATTGGATTCATCCTCTTTGTTAAAACCAAGACCTTCTTTTCTAAACGAGACACATTGAGATCCCAAGAGTATATCAAGGTTCTTCCGACCTTGAGTAAATTTTAAAACAAGATCTTGAGACTCATTGAGCTTTTGCTTTAGTTGCTCATTTTCTTTTCCGAGTAACTCGAGGCTCGGTCTCATTGGTTTGAGCACTAGTCTTGAGTTCTCTCGACTGTAAGTCTCGGCTTTTCCAACTCATTTTTAAAGAAATGCTCTCGGAAGAAAATGACTCAAGTTGTTCTTTAAAATAAAAAGAATCAGAATTGGACTTCTCTTCCAAAGTGAAAATATACTTGGTTAAATCAACTTTGGAAAATTTGAGAAAGTATTCAATTACCTTTTGAGGATTTGCTTCCTCATTGTTACGATTAATCCGTGATCCGACTCTGTTTCCACTTTTGAATTAGAAAGTGCCCTCGGACACTTTGAGTCATCTTAGTCCTCGTCCTCTTTTGATGAGTCCTCGTCACTCCATGTGGCCGTCATAGCCTTTTTCTTTCTTCTGTCCCTTTTTCTCTTGGGACGAGTCCTTGACTATGTGTTCCTTGCTGCCACATTCAAAACAGTAGAATTCTTAGTCAAAGATAACTTTGAAGGGGAAGAGTATTTACCTTTTCTATCCTTCTTGTCTTTCTTATAGAACTTTTCTCTTGGCTTCTTATCCCATCTCTTGTGCTTCATCATTCTCTTGAAGCCTCTAGCGATAAGTGCTATGGGATCCTCTTCGAGTCGGAAGAACTCGGATCCGCTTCTCTCGGTTTACGAGGCTTTCGTCGCAATGTTCTTTTTGGTGCTTACCTCTGCATCCTCCTCTTCTAGGTGGATCTCATGGGTGAGAAGCTTCCCAATGAGTTCGTCCGACTTTAGTAGAGACAAGTTACGAGCCTCTTCGATAGCTGTCACTTTGGGACCCTATTTTTTCTTGGGTAGGCTTCGAGTATCTTTCCGCACATTTCCTCGTGGGAAACCTTTTTACCCAGAGATTTGAGATTGTTGTCGATAAAGAGAATGAACATCCGAGTGATGTTTTCTTACGGCTCCATCTTGAACACCTCATACTTATGAAGATATTGGCTTATCTTCGCTTGTCCGACTCTGGCTTGTGCTTTCATAGGTGTTGACCAGCGTGTCCCATACTTCTTTAGCTGTATCACGAGCAGACACTCGGTTGTATTCTTCCGAGCTAATGGCGCACATCAGAATGTTCATTGCCTTAAAGTTCTTTCGAACTTCTCTGCTTCATCGCGAGTGAACTCGACCTTTGTCTTAGGTACAAGTCTTGTTTCTTCCGTCTTCATGGGAATGTAGTTGCCTCCTTGTATGATGTTCCAAACATCCTCATCATGATCTAGCAGAAAACATTCCATGAGTTTCTTCTAGTGCACGAAGTTAGATCCTTTGAACTTTGGTGGTCTGCTGGAAGATCTTCCTTCATCAAACTCTCCGTTGTTCCGAGCCATTTGATCTTTAAACCTTTGGATGGTTAGATCCTTTACGAAAGGCTAGGCTCGATACCAATTGAAGGTTTGCTCTGGGAGAGGTTAAGTCACCCTAGAGGGGGTGAATAGGGTGATGAAGAAATTTGCTTGAAATTTAAAATACATATGAATCCGAGGTGAGCGAGAGTCAAGGATGAGCTCCGAAAAGTACTAATTCGGAATTCAGTGAAGAGTGAAGAAACAGATTAAGCGGAACTTTGAAACAATCCGAGTCTATAATGCACTCAGAAAAGTAATAACTCGGAAAGTACATGGAAACCCTCCTAGGGCGAGAAAACCACGGACCGTGCTAATCCAAGCACAAAGTCAAATCTACTATTTTGAGTCCACAAAATTCGATGGATCGACTCAACCCGAGTTGCTCCCTTAGACAACTCCGTACAAGTTTTTCCTAGATTCAGAAATTACCTTATCTTATCTAGTACTTCCTAACTGAGATCACCCTTACGAGTTAGGGACAATCGAGCTGAGTTAACCCTTACAGCTCGGTCAAGGGACCTTACTTAGAGAGTAAGAAAGAGAGTATTTGTAATCGAGTACAAGACCTTACAACTCAAATAAATAATAAATACGAATTGGAGTTGTAAGTAGAAGATTGAGAATGAATACAATGACTTTTGCTCAAGTATATGTATTAACAGTTGGTTCAGCAATCTTCAAGTCTTGGAAGTTGGCTTCTATTTATAGATGACCAAGCAGCTTAGACGTTGTGTCCATCTTCCGACTAGAAGTCCCTTGTGACCGTTGTAATGGATTTTCCGAGTCACTTAGAAAATATCCGTTGAGATATGAACGTTGGGCAACGACTCTTGACTCTTTTGGAAGTCCCAAGACCACTTGTGGTGTTTTGAAAAATAAGGTGGAAACCATCGTTGAGCTTAGTGTTGCGGATTTCCAATTTTGGAAACGAGACAACCCCGACACGGTGTATGGGGGTAGGTCGGAGGTGGAAAAAGCCTTGTCTGCTTGGTGATTTGACGTTTTGAAGCCGGTTACTTTTGTAATTCAAAATTAGGATAGCCTCGTTTGAATAACCTACAAAAGTAAATCAATTTGGTTTTCAAAGTATAAAATACTTTGGTCCAAGATTAGACACAAATAATAATATAATTAATATAATTAAGTGACTAATTATCCGAGTCGGAAAAGGAATGGAATTTTCTCAGTTTAATATCCATGATACTCAAAATTCCATCTTAGTCGGTCTAGATGATAAACAAGTCAAAGGATCGGAGTAAACAAACTTGATCTAGACTAAACAAAGTTCAAACTAAATATGCTGACTTGGAATAGTAAATTAACAATGTAATTCCTGTAACATGATGTCGGACTCGAGTTTATGTGCGTGAAATAAAGTGTTTGAACATGCGATATATCCGAGTGTTGAGTGACTCGGTGCTGAGTGTGAAGTGGTAAGTACAGGTATGCTTTCCGAGTCGATCGAGTCACGCATAAACATATATAATAGTTTCTATAACACTCGGAGAAAATGTTATATCACTTAGAAAGGCTTCTAAGGCACATGGAATGACTTGAAATCAAAACCCTATAAGAGATGAAGTGTTATACCTGATTCCTCGATGGAACTCGGAAAAGTGTAAGTATAAAGTCCGAGTCTTCAAACATGTCCACCATTTGAGGATAGTATTGCAAGTCTTAAGGGAGCACCGAGTTATATGCCAAGTTACCAAAAGTTTGAGTTCGGTTAAATGAAGTGACATTTTTAGGTCATGTGGTATCCCAGGAGGGGATAAAGGTAGACCCACACAAGATACAAGCGATTCATCGAATGGCCCGGACCAACCAATGTTACCGAGGTGAGAAGTTTTCTAGGGTTAGCTGGATACTATTGAAGATTTGTACAAGGTTTTTCAAAACTAGCCCCGCCTATGACTAACCTCTTAAAGAAAACCACCAAATTTGAGTGGTCTACCGAGTGTGAACAAGTATTCCAAACCTTGAAAGGCAAGCCGACTACTGCCCCGTGATCGACCCTCCCTGAAGAAGGCAAATAGTATACCATCTATAGTGATGCTTCGAAGAACGGATTAGGGTACGTATCGATGCAAAATGGCAAAGTGGTAGCCTATGCTTCTCAGCAGTTAAAACCATATGAGGAAATTACCCCACACATGATTTGGAATTGGCTGCAGATCATGTTTGCTTTGAAAATTTGGAGACGTTTTTTATATGGACTATCTTGTAAGTTATATACTGATCACCAAAGTTTGAAGTACATGTTCACTCAAGAGGAGCTTAATTTGAGGCAAAGGAGATGGTTGGAACTGCTAAAGGATTATGACTTGGAGATTCAATACCATCTAGGTAAAGCCAACGTCGTAGCCGACACCTTGAGTAGAAAAACTCAACATAACGTGAATACCTTGATTATCACCCAACCAATCCTTATTCGGGAATTACACAGAGCAAGAATTGAGATCATTCGACACCAAGGAGACAAAGGGGTCCTGAACTTTTAGAAGTCAAACCATCAATTACGGATGAAATCAAAGTAGGACAGAAGAAAGATGAGAAGTTGGTGAGGATTGAGCAGAACATTGAAAAGGGTAAATTCCTAGGATTCATCATACATGAAGACGGAACTTTGAGGTTTCAAAATCGTTTGTGTGTGCCCGATCAAGAGGAGATTAAAAAGAAGATTTTAGATGAGGCTCATACGACTTTATATTCTGTCCATCCTGGGGAACAAAAATGTATATAGATCTAAAGAAGAATTTCTGGTGGCACAACATGAAACGAGAAGTTGCGAGATATGTGGATAGGTGTCTTACATGTCAAAGAGTGAAAGCAGAACATCAACGCCTTGTGGGCGAGTTAAGGCCCTTGGAGATCCCAACCTGGAAATGGGATTCTATATCAATGGATTTCATCGTAGGACTCCCTCTATCCGCCACCAGGAAAAATGCTATTTGGATGATAGTTGATCGTCTTACAAAGTCCGCACACTTCATACCAATTAGTGACAATTGGAGTGTGGACAAATTAGCTCAAGTATACTTAAAAGAGATTGTCAGACTCCATGGAATACCCAAGGATATAGTCTCCGATAGAGACACCCGATTTCAATCTCGATTTTGGGAAGCCTTACAAGCAAGCTTTTGGGACTAAGTTGAACTTTAGTAGCTCTACCATCCAGAGACAGATGGTCAAACTGAAAGAGTTAACCAAATTCTAGAAGATAAGTTACTGGGCTTGCATTCTTGATTTCCAAGGGAAATGGGAGGAGTATCTTGCTCGATTGAATTCTCATACAATAACGAGCTACCGGGCCACAATAAAGATGGCCCCATTCGAAGCCCTCTATGGAAGAAAATGCGGAACCCCCTTGTGTTGGAGTGATTTAGATGAGATGCTCACAATAGGATCGGAGTTGATACAAGATACTACTGAAACAGTGAAAGTAATACAACAGCGAATCGTAGAAGCTCGGAATAGACAAAAAGTTATGCAGATCGACGGAGGAAACCTCTAGAGTTTCAGGTGGGGGATATGGTCTTTCTCAAGGTATCCCCAACGAAAGGAATCAAAAGATTTGGAATTAGGGGCAAATTAAGCTCTAGATACATTGGGCCATATGAGATAATTCGAAAGATAAACCCTATGACCTACAAATTATCTTTACTAGTCGATCCGGAGCATATCCATGATGTTTTTCACATATCTCAACTTCGAAGTACATAGCCGACCCAAGCCACATCATAGAGGTTGAACCATTGAGTATTGCCTAGAATTTAACACATGAGGAATATCCGGTCCAAATTTTAGATCGAAGGATTAAACAGCCTTCGTACTAAAACTATTCCTCTTGTCAAAGTCTTATGGTCGAATCGCACTTCAACCGAAGCCACTTGGGAAACCGAAGAAGATATGAGAAACCAGTACCCACACTTACTCTAAGGTAATATTCATACCATTTTACCTACAAGTTTCGAGGACGAAACTCATTCTAAGGGAGGGAGACTGTAACAACCCGTCCCTAAGAAAATAATTAACTTTAAATACATTAAACATTAGCATGAGCGCGTACATTTCAAATTTTCAAATATTTTCATATTACTCATGTGTATGTACATATGTGTGTGTATATATATATATATATATATATATATATATATATATATATATATATATATATATATGTCAATGTTGTTTAAAGTGCAGGAACCGGATGACGACAACGACGACGCACGAACATACTCTGTAAATTTTAATGACTCAAAAGATAATCAAAATTATCATTTCTATAAATTAGATTTTATCAAGTAACTAGTAGCCTTAGTTGAACATGTTTAGATTATTCATTCTAAACATTAACATTTTTATATAGCTAATTTATTTTTGAATTTTAAAAATCCTTAAGCAAATGAAATTAATATAATTTTTGTAAACTTATTATTACTAAAAATTAAATTTTTCTAGATTAAGTTTAAGATAAGCTTAAATAGAAAAGATGATGATAAGTAGGAAGAGTGGGAATTAGAGTCTGGATTAGGATAAACTTGCTAAAGAATTGGGCCCGAGAATCTGCAGTAGTCGGTCGGCCCATTGAGAGATAAAGCAAAGGGACTATAAATACTTAAGGAAACCTAAAACCCTAATTGTTCTAACCTAAATCTGATAAAACCAACCCCTCCCTCTCTCTCTCTCTCTCTCAGCCCTTGACCTCTGCTCTCGTCCCACCTCCACCGCCAACCGACAACACCAGCGACTCCCGGCCGCATCGACCGCCACCACCGGCTAGCTACCGGCACCATCACCATTGCCTTCACCGATCTCCTCATCAAAAACCCCAATCCCCAGCCACCGCCAAGAAATCGTCCTCCTTCACTCCCTCGGCGTCTTGTCCGGTCGCCGCCCGGCGCCAAGCAACTACCGCCTGCCACCGTCGACTTACGCCTTGACCACCACCCCGTCATCATCCCAGCCACCAAACGCCAAACACACCACTGGTCGTGCTCCTATTTCTATCCCGAATCCGCGCCTATTTTTGCCTTGGCTACTCTTGCCTTCAGGCCCGTCCGGCGTCGACCACCTCTATCGATCCACCGGCGCCGTTCACTACCACCGGCAATGTAACACCCCGTCCCTAAATATAACGTATTAACATAACCCATCAATGATAAAGAGCACGTACATTTCAATTCCAAGATATTTTCATATCATGTTATATATCCGTATGTGTATCAAATTTATTTTTGCAGGACCCAAACGTAAACGAGCAACGATAGATGGCCAATATTTATAATATAATTCAAAAGGTATCAACTCCCAAATATTATCTATACCCAATCCTTTCAATTATAAATCTTTAATATGTATCCAATTTTTATAAATATTTGTATATATAGCTATTCATACACATATATGTGTATATAAATATATTCACACAAATTGTACACATTTTTTTTAGTGCTTAAGCCTCTAACGTTGCTACTAATAAGCTTAACCAAATTTTACTTAATAAAACAAAAGGCAAATGATAAAATTTATATTAGCAAAAATTATAATGAAAATAATTATAATAATAATAAAAAAATAGGAAGGAATGCAGATGAGGAGATTAGTGAGGATAAAATAATAAAATTAATAAAAATAAATTATGATGATATTTTTTGGGGTCAAATAGAGCTTGGACACCACTAATTACACCAAGCTTGCCTTAACAATTGACAAGTCATTAGCTTAAACATGCACTATTAACAATTGTCATCCACAAAACCCAACCCATGCCAGCATGATCATGCAGATAATCATCAGAATTCAGTATAAATAGGACTGATTAGCAGCAAAAATTGGCCTAGAATACTCATTTCAACATTTTCTCTCTCCTCTCTGCACCTGATCAACAGCTCCACTTCGACCCCTTCCTCAGACCACAACCGACCTCCTCCATCGACCCTGACTGACCATAACTCTTCTCCATGCTGCACTAAACGAGACTCACCTTTCCGAGCACAATTCCGGCCACCCTGTCGCCGGAAATTTGCTCTCGAAACCCCTCCGTCGATCAGCTTTTCACCACCACCTTTCACTCTTCTATAGTCTCCCTCTTACTTCCGACCACCATCAACGCCTCCGGCCAGCACCCCTCTGGCGGCCCAACCCTTCAGGGCCGCCGACCGCTCATCACCGGCCAGCCACCAGCCACCAAGCCACCCAAAACAACCACCCTCCAAACCCTCTAAATAACTCAAAACCACCAAACAACCCCTCCCTTTTTCCACACCACCCACGGCCAGCCACCACCGGACCTCCGATCGGAAACGTGACCGCCGCCACCTGCAGGCGTCGCCGGCAACCTCCCAGCACCACCATTGCAACCACCAAGCCTACACACCTCTCTCTCTCCTTTATGCCCTAACCTCCATCTTTTTCTAAAACCCACCACCACCACTCTGCACCGCACATCGCCGCCACCATCAAGGACCACCGCCAACCACCGGAGCGGCGTCCCGCCGCCACCGGATTCCACCTGCAACCACCACCTTTGCTCTACTCTTCTTCCTTAGGTAAAAACCCTAACCCTAAAGATTTCCTTAACCTAATTTAGCTTTTAAAACTAATTAAAATTAGATAAAATATGAAGTACACAGAAAAGTATGATCAGATTAGTAAGGATGAAAATTTAATTAAGGCATGCATGTTCTAATCCTTGTAATTAAGTAAATAAAATTGATAATTAGTTCATTATAATTCATGCTTAAAGTAATGATCAAATTATGCATGCATGTTAAGTAAAAGTTAGCAATATACTAATACATGTATAATTGTAAAGTAAACCTTGCATGGATGATTAAGTAAAAATAAATTAGCATGTTAATAATAGATTCATAATTAAATTCTTGCATGCATAAGTAGCATGTTAATTACATGAATGTTGTTAAACTAAAAACTTATTTAGTTATTATGTGCATGTTTAAATGATTAACCAAAATATTAACCTAGCTATAAACTTAGAGTAATTAGTTGATTCCTAAAGCATGTTTAATTAGTAAATAAACTAGTAATAATACATGATTGCATATGTAAATGACCTAAAATCTTAATGCATGCTTAATGAAATTCATGCATAAACTATAATCACTTAATGAATAAATGCATATTTAATAACTTGTAATTAGCTAAATGCATGTTATTTCTATAAAATAATTTATGTTAAAGATTATTACATTCATAAGTAAAATAGCTTAGCTAAAATTTCAATAACATAAAGCATAATCCAAATACTTATAAATCATATCAATTACCATGAAATAAGGTGATTATTACCAAAACCAAATGAGTGTAAATCCTTATTAATTAATTATGTCTTAAAAATCTATGTTAAGGGCCATCAAATCAAGTCCGTTCGGGTCCTGTGCAAGTATCACCAAGAACAAATACACCATCCGCATTATCGAGTACGTTCATGGATTATGCCTTTCAAGTTTTCATTCAAAAATTAAGGCCGGATATGGCCGCCATTAACAACCAACAAAGAATCATTTGGAAGAATATTTGTCATGTTAAAGTGGACCCGCCCATTGTTACTTTACCATTGCTCAAAGTCGGCATACCGTCATCTGCGCCGCACCAACCGGACTTCCCGATCGGTCCGGGTGTGTACACATTTAGGGAAACCCGATGATCGCAAGGGTAACCACACAGATAATTAATTAGCAACAGTTTTACATTATTCACTCTCCCTCATTTATAAAATGAATTGAAATGCACGTGCTCAACCCAAATATTTCTAACTTATATTTTACTTGCATAATAATGAGCGTATTGAGTTTCGACTCACATTGCGAAAATATTTCTTGTTTTGTTTTAGGTAATTTTCAGATAACCCGGGAAGTAAATACTCGGACGTAGTGGCTCGCAGGAAGACCCGTCGGTTGGTTTAGTAGTTAGATAAGTCGTCTGTCGAGTCAAGGGTCGTGCTACCGTTTGTACATATTTACAAGTTTTAGTTGTATCTTTTATTAATTGCCCATCGCTATGTTATATATATGTACATTATTAACACCATCGGACCAAGCCTTGCCCTGTCTACGGACATAGGCGGCGGTGATGACTCCCGACCTTCCTTTCCGCTGCGCTAATCATCGGCTAGCAGCTTGTTTAGTCTAACACCGGTGATTACGGGTTGGGGCGTTACGAGCAACCGCTTCGACCGCCGGCCGTCTACCCCGTTTCGGTCATCCTCCGACTTCAACCCTCCGGGCCTCAATCCTTCAACCTTCAATCATCACAAAACCCCTAAAAAATTAACCCCTTTCACCTTGGTTCTTAGGGTAATTTTTCAGATTCAATCAGTTCTTTTAATTTAATTTCCTAGGGTAATTTTTCAGATTCACTTCTTTTTAATTTGAGTATTTAAGTTGCAATCGGTTGTTTTCTTTTGTTCTGTTTGGAGATTAAAGTTGGATTATGGTATGTATGTGATTGATTCATGGAGTTTAGGAAGATTTGATGACAATTGATGATGTTTGGACATACTGAAGCCGAAAACAGATTGTGGACAAATTTACTGTATAAAGGACAGTCATGAATAATTTGAGTTAGAAAATGTTTTGGATTAATTTAGATAATTACTTGACCTAATGGTGAGATTAGCAGAAATTTTAGAAAGGATTTAACCTACTGAGGGGATTGTGAAAGTTGAAGTATTATAAGAATAGCATGCCAGGGAATGAACTTCTCTTTTGGGAAAATTAATTTCTGCCATGACAGAATAGGTTAGAAAATAGGTGCATAAAAGAATGAATAAAGATATTTGCATAATAAAATAACTAATAACAGTAATTAAAACTAAACCTTTCCTTGATTTTTAAAAGCAAATAATATCAATACTATTTAGTTATAAAGAAAAAGGAGATAGGTGTTCAAGGTTAATATGAATAATTTTAGGTGTGCATTTTATAAACAAAAATAAATAAACCTTATACGTTAGAGATAACCTTAGAATTATTTAGGAGAAAATTATGTATATTGAGGTAAAATATATATATATATATATATATATATATATATAAAAGGGCATATATAATTATGTATGTAGTTAAAAAGAAAGCTAGGTATATTTTTAAGGTTGCTATATATATATATATATTTAGGCATGCATTGTATAAAATAAGATAAACAAATCATATATAGATTAAAGACATCATTAGTATTCTTTAGTAAAAGCTAATTTTGTTAATTTTCATTTCAAGTAGCTTTGAAGTGATTTAATAAATAAATAAGATATAAAAATTCAGTTTATTAATAAAAATTTTATATCCTTAATTAAGGTCATCAAGCGTCGGCGTCGTGCGTTCATCCGGATTCCGCCCAAAAAGAAAAAGAAGGAGGAACATCAGCACAAGGTACGTTCATTGATCGTGCCCTTCAATATTTTATTTACAAATCAAGGCCGGATATGTCCGACATCAATAACAACAAAGAATTATTTGCAAATAATATTTGCCATCATTAATATGGACCCGCCCATCAAGTGCCATTATTTGGTACGCCTTATTATCCAGGTTGGTAATACCGTAATCGATAACCGCCTTCAACTGGACTATCCGATCGGTGCGGGTGTGTGCACATGCGTTTAGGGAAACCCGATGATCGTAAAGGGATCCATTCAGATAATTAATTAGCAACATATTTACATTGTTAACTCTCCCTCATTTACAAATGAATTGAAACGCATGCGCTCAACTCAATTATTTCATAACTTTTATTTTACTTGCATGATAGTGAACGTATTGAGTTTCGACTCACATTGCAAAAATATTTTCCTTGTTTTGTTTTAGGTAAGAATAGTGAAGACGGCAGGTCATAGAAGAATTGTGTTCGAGGCTTAGGGGCTACGGCTCGCCATGATCGCCTTTTGGAGACTAGTACACAGTGTCGTGGGCTAGAGCTAGTGAATGTCTGGGTTACCGTGTACTTTTGTTCGACTTTGTACATATTGTAGTTCCTTTTGTTGCTGACTATTAAGATAATGTGATCTTTGTCGAATAGTTTAGTATCCGACTCCCAATAGCCTTGCCCTTTCTGCTGGTAAGGGTGGCGGTGACGACTCCTAACCCTTTTTCCACTGCGCTAATCACTCGGTTAGCAGGTGGTTTAGCTTAAACTAGTGATTATGGGTTAGGGGTGTTACACCGATCCTCGGGATTTTGAAAATTCATTTTCTGTGAAGAAAATTTGGGTTGGATTGTTACATAAATTGTTTAAATAATCAATTTTCTCAAATGAATTTTCCTTGTTTTCATTCTAAAACGACGGTAACGTCTCCCAATTTACAAGTCTTCCGCTGTTAATTACTTATTTATGTGGTTACATATTGGGGGCCTTACACTTTCCTTTTTCCTCTCGCTCGGGCCTCCAAGGGCCCCCTTTACCTGCCTCTCTCTCCACCGCTTAATTGTCGGTTAATGATCCTTATTGGACCCCAATTTATCTTTCTCATCTCTTCATAATTCAGCTAAAGTAATCACTGGCCCATGTATGACAAGTCCATATGTCCTCCCTTCCGTCCTCTTACGCTGCTGCCTCCTAACTTATTTTAATACGCCGGCCACGACAATTACTAATCACCCAACAGTTTAGCTTAGATGGAAAAAGGGAGGCAATTTCCTTGATTTGATTTATTCGACAACAGCTCTCAAAGGAATATTAAAGTAATACGTCTGGCTGTAAATAAAATCAGTCACTCACCCCCTAGATGCGCGGAATAATACTCAATAATTATATTCTTTATAGTTGCTTTTCGTTAAAATTATGGGTATTTCATCAATATAAAGGTACCGTTTCGTAATCATCAACTCTTTTTAGAACTGAATCAACTTAAAACAAGGTGGTGTAACCACCTACATTTCCTTTTAAATACTCTCGGTTCGAAGCTGAATATCCTTTCGGGGCTTTGGACAATTGAACTAGCACCAGTCAGATTTCTCGAGGGCACAACCCCTTTACTCAGGCTCCCGGGACCTATCTCTAATCAAACTCTTGGAAGACTCCGCTTTCCTCATTAGGAAAGAATCAACCTCATCGGTTGATGGACATTCCGATACGCAAGGACCCCATGGCCTGATATGCACAACCACCTCCTTCCTACGGTCTAAACAATCCTTAGCCCAAAATCCTTTTAAAACCCAAGTGATCACAATCACTTATCAAACTTGGTTTTTAAACCAAAATCTCAAATCAGTTTATCATCGTAGAAGGCATGACACCACGTGTCACCCTTCTAAATTCACTTTCTCGAATCAATTTCGCTTCTTTAGAATAAATTTCAAGTTTGTAAAGCATTTATTAAGAATCATACACAAGTATCGTTCTGAACAAAGATTTGAACTCTTTTTCAAAACTAATTTTCGAGCGTATTTAGAATTGAATCACTTCACGAATCAAGAATTTCTACACTAAGACTTAGCATTCCAAGCTAGCACATTAACTCAAGAATTCACCAAGTACTTAGTATTCACTCATACTCATCTATATTCTATTCAAGCAAGAATGTCCTATTCCCATATATGTAATTCTCGTCTCACTCCTTTTTCAAAGCCACACTCAATCAATAAAAACACATACTCCTTGATACTCCAAGTTCCCACTCCTTTACTATACTCCAACGTTAATTTTACCTTAACTCAATTCCCTTTCAAGCACAATGAATTCGGAGACTAAAACTCCTCCGAGCCACAATAACCACAAGTCGTAAAATCCTCCATAATCACAAACATTCATAATTTAGCCCAAATTATCACAACTCATCACCAACTATTATCTTTGCCTCAAACTCTTATATTATGTCTCCATATCATTAGCTAACTCTCTAACGCCCATACTCAGCCATATAACACTTAATCTCACCTCATTACTCAAATTCCTCTAGTTCCATTTATCTTCAAATCTAATTCAATCTCAACTACTTAGATATATTCTAAACTTAGTTTGACCTAAGAATCACTTGCTCTCCACTTTCCTACCTCAATTGTGCATTACTCAAGATAAACTCACACTTTTCCTTTACACTCTAAATCATTGTTTCCCAATATCAATACTTACCTTCCAACGCACAAAATTGGGAAGTCCCTAAGGCTCAATTAACTCACAATTCATACCCAAATCACAACTTCTTCATCCCTAATTGCTAATTGAAACTTCCATATTACTTCTTAAACCTATGTAATCTAACTCCATCACAATCTTCAGATTCCCAATTTAGCCTTAACAAACTTAATAAGTTTCTCTCATGTTCTAATTAAGCCCTAACTACTTCCTAAATTCATTCTATAGTACAAGCATTCAATATTTACAATGAAATTCAATTGGGTTTCGAAATTACCATTAGTTTATTGTATAAGACCACCCACCTCAAATTATAGGGTTTAAGTAATTGATTTGGATGAACTGATTCAGGTTTCTTGCCCTCCTCTTCTTCCCGTTCTGTCTTTGACTATCTCTGTCTCGTGTTCTCCCCTTCTCGCTGCTTGGCTCCTTCTTAGCCTCAGTCTTCCTTTGCCCAGTTCTTGCTCAGTCTCTCGCTTTCCCGTTCTGTTTCTCGTTCTCAGTTCTCTTGGTCTCGCCTCTCGGTTGACCTCGCTCGTTCGCCGGCCCAGCCACCATTCTCTCACTTGCTGGCCGCTGCATGCTCGCCCGCTGACTTCCGCTCCCACGGTGGTCGTTCCTTTCTCCCGTCCTCCTTCTTTGTTGCTCTGTCCCAATCCCTCGTTCTTTCCTTTGCTCGCCGTCTACCCACGTCGCTGGCTACTGTCCTCGGGTCCGCCGGCTGTCGTGCTTGCTGGCCTCCTCTCTCTCTCTCTTTAGCCATCACCCTCGCTCCCTCTTTCTCTCTATTCTCCCTCTCCTCTTTCTTTCTTTCTTTCTTTCGTTTCCCCGTTTTGTTCAGTTCCCCTTCTTTCTTTTTTCCCACCGCTTCTTTCCTTTTTCCTGACCCTTCTCTGCTTCTTTTCCCCTTAATCTCTTTTATTCCTTTTTGTTGTGGCTGCCTTAGAAAGTGCCAGCACATCCAACTTTCCACTGATCTCCTCTTGGTTTAAACCACATAATTCAGCCATTCTCTCTTTTCTCTTTTCTTTTTCTTTTTCTTTTTTTAGTTAGACTTATCTTATGAAGAAAAATAGAAATAGCTTAACATAATTGGTCTTAGGTTTAATTACCGGGTACGTGAGGGGAATCGGGAGGAAGTAATATAATCCGCTAATTTATAAAAGTGCATACGATTGAGAACTCGTACTAAATAAAATAATTTACGCATCAATTACTTACTTTAATTTAATCCTATAATTAACCTACTTAAACTCTCAGGTCTCACAATTATTATTATTATTATTATTATTATTATTATTATTATTATTATTATTATTATTATTATTATTATTATTATTATTATTATTATTATTATTGTTATATTTTTATGAAACGGGCCACTAAAATGATCATATGTAAAGTGTTAAAATTGTGGATATTATAAGCATACACATAACTTACTAATATAATATTAAAAGTTACAACCGTACAAGTTACTAGGGAACATCCCCAACTATACCAGTAATCATATAAGTTATTTCATCCCTAACAGTATTCATTGTTTGTCTGTTATGAGGATTGTGTAACTTTTCTATCGATGGTCTTTCATACACGATATTAGGTTTAGGGAAATTAGTGTCTCGTTTTTATGCATCCACATGAAATTATATAATGTGCAAGTTGCAATTATAACTTTAATTTGGCGCTTTTAACTTGTTTGAGGCATCATGTGCTTCAAAATTAACCATTTATTTTTCAGGACTGAAAATATTCGTTCAATCATCATCCATAAGGAGAAGTGTCGATAATTAAAATTTTCTTTGATCCTATCCGGTGGACAAAATTTCCTAAATTCAAGCATATGAGATCGAACACTCATTTCCTTGTATGGCACATGGACCAATTTTTTTATTTTTTATATTTGATAAACATTATAATAAAATTTTTCGATATTTGAGAAACATTACAATAAAAAATATTTTTCTTATAAAAATAAAATACAATATTTTAAAATATTGTAAATAATAATTGTTTTAAACATTCATTATTCATGAAATACTCGATATTGTGAGATAATTTCTTTAACAACTCATTTATATTCGTTTATACTCTTTTTATGTTCGTTTATGTTTGTTTATATTTCTATTTTTATTTATGTTTGTTTTATATGTAAGTTCGAATAGGCCCTTAACGAAAATATGGTCATGTGCTTGAATACAATTAAAACAAGGATTATTGGACGGGAATAATACGAATTTTGGGGTATTGGCCAAATTTAATACGAACAATTTTCTTAGCTGCGAACAGTAACGAACTTTGGGGGTATTTTACGATATCGAACACCAATGAGTTTTATGGGTGGCGACTGCGTCGGAAACATAAAGTGGCAAGTTAACTTGACATGTGTACGACTGAGTCAAATGTTTGACTTGATTAATAAAATTTTAGTGCCAGTTAAGGAAGGATATTTTTTAAAAAAATTTGTTGAATAAATGAGTTTTAAATGCAATTAACCTCTTTCTCTCTCTCTCTCTCCTCATCTCACCCTATCTTCAACTCTTTCCTGAAACATCTCATGACTCTTCAACTTTCTCTCTCTCTTCGTATCTCACATGTCCAACAAAATTCTTCAATCTCTCTTTCTCTCTTTTTGTATCTCACATCTTCTGCAAAACTCTTCATCTCTCTTCATCTCTATTTCTCTCTCTCTTCGATGAATGTTCAAAATTAGGTTTGTGAAAATTAGGAGTTAAGAACAGCGGGAGGAAGAAGAAGAAGAAGAAATTGAAGGTTGAAGAGGAATAATCATCTATGGCGGACAATAAATCGATGGAGACAACCGAGTTGGATCCAACGCTGAGCCCCGACGTCGATTCAAATTAGCCGCTCCACCTATTGGAACATCACAATTCCACACTTATTGCCACCCTCAATTATCAACCTCACAGCCGGGATTGGGTCTAGGACGTAGCTCTCCGCGGTCCAGACGACGGCGTTTCGGGTGGAGCTAACGAAGACGGTGGCTTACAAGAACTAGACGCACCCCGCAGCCTTTCTGCTATGAGCCCGACCCCAATTCGTTCGCCTCTTTTGGCTTCCATTGATGAAGGATGGTTAGGTCTTTGATTAATGCACTGCCCGATTTTGATATTTTAGGTGTAATTAGTAATGATTCATGTGCCCAATGATTTTTTTAAATGAATCGTGGCCGTTTAATTTTGTCAACACCATCTTGCTAATTGATGAATTCACTTTACATCATTTTTTTTTCTTGGAATGATTAATCACATCACATGGGAAAATTGTTCTAAATTTGTTGATTGTTTAGGTATTTTGGGTTTCACCGATGGGTAATAACATTTTAAACAATGCAATTATTGTGAGAATTTGACACGGAATCGAACTGGGAAATGGGCATGGAGTTTATGAATAAGCAGAAACTCGAGGGATTGGAAAATGGAAAAGATAAAATATATGTGGTTTATGAAATCTCAATTTGCCCCAAAATAATAATTGGAGCCTGCCAACTTTTTAATGGAGATGAAGACAGGATGATTTGAAGAGGAGGAGGTTAATTACATTTAAATTTTATTAAATTAATTTTTTGATTCAAACTTTTTTAAAAAATAAACCCTTGCTTACCTGGCACTAGACCTGGGCAACGGGTCGGGTTGGGTCGGGCTGGGCCCGTATTACTTATTTAACGGGTTGGGCTGAGTAGCAACTTTTTTAAATGGGTCGGCCAGGTCATAGATCAAATGGCCTCGACCATCCAAGCGCCACCCATTTGAGCCATTGCCACCCAACACGGGTGCCCCCACAGGATGTGAGGCAGGCCGTGGTGGCCAGCAGTGATTTATTTAACCCAAAATACCCACCACGGGTGCCCCCACAGCCTGTGGGGCAGGTTGTGGTGGCCAGCAGCAATTTACTTAACCCAAAATACCCACCGCGGGTGCCCCCACAGGCTGTGGGGCAGGCAGTGGTGGCCAGCAGCGATTTATTTAACCAAAAATACCCACAGCAGGTGCTCCTACAGGCCGTGGGAAGGTCCGTGGAGACCTCCAAAGCAATTTTCTTTTTCTTTGTTATTTTTTCAAAAAACAATTATGATTGATAATTATTTTTAAAAAATGTAGCTTAGATATTAAATTATTTCATAGAAAGAAGAATATTTATGTGTGTTAATTCACAATGGTCAATAAAGAAAACAACAATAAAGAGAGCAATTATTTATATAGCCAAATAATAAAGAATTTGAAGGGCTTTAAAAAAAGGTGAAGAATGGTGAAATATTAGTTCAAATCATATTAATTTTAAACTTGTAAAATGTTTCACTAACGATAGAAAAATAAATTCACAAAAATTAAATTTTTATATTTTATAAAACAATTATGAAGCTAACCGGGAACAAATATAATTTTTTGAAGTGAAAATATATATAATTATAAGGAACTGTAAAACTATAATTTAAAATTAAATGAAAAAAGGGTTTAGTCATAAATAAAATATGTCTCCTTCTGTCAACTCATTGTACACATAATCTTAGTCTTGACTCTTGAGTTATGAGTATCTTTCTAAAATTATAAACAATCAATGTATAAATTGCATATTCTTAGTATTGAGTTATAAGCATTTTTCTAAAATTATAAAACTTAAATTACACCCTCCTTCTTGAGAAAAAATTCACATGTGCAGTTCTTGCTGCAAAAATGACTTTGAGTCAGTATTTCAACCACGGTGGCCCAGTACCCGCCCAGTCCAGGCCCGAAAAGTCACTTAATGGGTGGCCCATTTCATGCCCAGTCCATTTAAGTTATCAAATGGGTTTTGACCCTATTTTTTCAGCCCACCCAATTAAACCCATTGGACACCCCGACCAATGCCCAAGTCTACCTGGCACTAAAATCTCATAAATTTAATGTCAAACTTTGACTCCGCCATACACATGTCAAGTTAACTTGCCACGTCATGTTTCCGATGAGTTGCCGCCCATAAAATTCGGTGGTGTTCTGATATCACAAAATATCCCCAAAGTTTATTGTGTTTGCAGTCAAGAAAATTGGTCGTATTAAATTTGGCCAATATTCCCAAAATTCGTATTATTTCACTCCAATAGCCCTTAAAATAAAGTGGACAGTAGTTGTGAACTGAAATATTCATGGACCACAACCTTTCTCTGGTTCGTAATCTGCCCTATAATGTCATAAGAGGAAACAATATTTTGCTAGGCTAAAGTTGTTTCAAATAATGTGAGTATTGGTCATCCTTTCTCTATGCCCATTCGACCATTTATGACCACTTGAAACTCTGTAAATTTCAGAAGGGTAATGCAAGCATATGTACCCCCAAAGTACCCTGCTTGAAATTTAGTTCTAATTTCAGTAACTTTCTCCAATACCAGGAAGAATAGGATGTTGGTTCAATTGACCATATAATCCTACCATTAAGATAAAGCTCATTAATCCATTTTACCCACAAATACTCTTTATCAGCTGAAACATACCACAAATGATTAGCTGTTGTAGCTTGATTCCAAGTGTGACAATTTATTATCCTAAGTCCATCGATGCCTTTAGGTTTATAAACAAAGTCCCAAGCTACTGGGAGAGCTTTGGTATAGAAAGTTGTCTGTCCCCATAAGTAGTTCCTATAGATACTCTAAATTCTTTGATAAATCCTTTAAGCAGAATAAACGATGAGGTCTAATATGTATGTAGAGAGAAAAGAAACGAGTTAATAAGTGTAAACACCGAAAATGTGTGACTCTTATCTTTTTTATTTTGTCAGTCCGCTAATGAAATCCCAGTCTTGTTTGCGAACTTGAATCTCGGTTGGAGTTTGATCGGCGTGACAAAAGCCAGTAAACCACAAAAAAACCCATAGCACCATCAAAATAAGCCTTTTTTGTTTGGGCCAGCTCATAAACCCGTTTTCTTTCGGGTGGACAAAACCTGGGTCAAGGCTCCTAATTAGAAGGAGATTGACTCTGCGCCACCTGGGTCAAGGCTCCTAATTAGAAGGAGATTGGCTCTGCGCTTTAGGGTTTATTGCTCACTAAATGTAGTGTTTCATCCTCACCATCCCAGTTTAACACGAAACTCCAGTGTCCAAACAATGTCGTTTGACGCCGGTGCCATGCTTCATGGTACATATCGCCAAAGCGTTGCGTTTTACTCCAAGCGCCAAACTGAGGCACGAAAGTCAACCTCACCAAACAACACTATTTGAGGCGGCCGCTGCTGTAGGAACCACGACCCCTCCCCTATAAGGGAACTAGATCAGGATCAAGTTTCCCTATGAATGCTGACTCTCTTTGGTTTTTGAAGATTCTTTTTTGAAAATTAAGTTTTGAAAGTTCATTTGGAAAGTGGGGGTATGTCTCTTATTGAGATTTTCGATTTTTCTAATTTAATTTGAAACAGTTTAAGAAAAATGGTGATTGGAGATTTTTTTAATCCTTTATTTAGAAATTAATTTTTAGAAGGTTTCGGGATATTATTTCATAATTTAAGAAAAGGAAAAAATACAATTTACATTATGCCGCAAGGATTTTGGGCCAAAAGGTGTGACAACATTGGTATGGACAAGAGCCAAGCTCAGCCACCGGCCGGCCCCGGCGAGCCGTGCCGTCCGGTCACCAGCGCCAGCTATACCGAGGAGTCGGTCTTCGGTCTATGGTCTTGGCTGTTAGAAAATAAATTAATTTTTATCAATATTTTTTTAAATTAGAAATGCCGAGATGCAATTTAAGAGAAATAAAATAGAAAAGGAAGAGTAACTAGTTAGTTTTAGGAATAAAAACTAACAAAAATAAAAATAAAAATTTTCCACACTTAGTTTGGGAAAACTAAGTCTGAAAAAGATTAAAAAACATGACTCCATTGGTTTAGAACCAAGAATCTGGTGATTGGGGAGACGGTACGAAATATAGGGATGAGCCTTCCATTTCGCCCATCAACCGACGACCTTTACTAATTCGAGTTGTAAGATTAAATAGTGTGGTTAAACAAGCAAGCATACAACATGCAAATACAAGAAATTAAATTAACTAAGGCATGAAAAGAAAGCAATAAATAAGCAAATAGAAAAGAGATAAAAGAAAGCAAAAGAAATAAAATTACAACAGTAAGAGAGAAATTAAAAGCGATTACATTTTGATCCACAATAAGGAAAGAATTAAAGGAATAAATTAAATAAACCGTAAAAGAGACTCGAAGGTTGATCTCGGTGCCCTTAGATTGTCCTACCTGCTAACTTGGTTTACGAAGTGAATCCGGAAGTGTGATGGTGGATGAATAAGATCGAAAGAGGGTATTTTGTGGAATTTGTGGAGGTAGAGTAGTGCGAAAAGTAGAGGATTAGGAAATGGAATAAAATAGCAAGATCGTTTGAGAGTGTCGTAGAGATTAGCTGAAAATGAGCCAAGAGATTAGAATAACGATGTAACATTTAGTAGCTCTTAGCTTAATTTCAGCAGCCTGCCACTTAGGAATCAACAATTGCAAAAGTGAGGGGTTAGGCCCTCTATTTGTAGAAGGAGATTAGGTCACAAAAATGACCTAAAAATGCAAGAAGCTATCCACTATAGCTGAACTAGACACATTCTATCAACGGGGATCATAGAGAAAATTGGCTAAACCTCGCTAAATCAGAAAATCCCTAGGGGAAGGCAAGATGTGCTACACTGGTCTCCAATGACGTCGTATGGGTGTTTCTCGGGTTACGTGCTTCGGATGACCTCTGGAGATAAAATGCAGCGTTTTGGCAAGTTGAGCTTAAAAACACAGGATCGGTCACAAATGGTGTCGTTCGGACGCCTCGGGATTCATGCCTCACTTGGTCGCTGAGTGAAAAAGTGAAACGCTACATTTTTGCAAAGTATAGAGAAGGTCGGCGCCAGTTTAGGCAGCTTTTCATTTTTGGAAAGTTTCTATTTTTGGTAGGTTTATATTTTTGACAGTGTTTTATTTTTGGTGCGGGTTTGGGTTTCGTGGTTGGGCGCTCGACTCGAGCTTGGTTCGACTAAGAGAAAATAGGTTTGTGGGCTGGCCCAAAGCTAAGTTTGTTACTAAAGGTTCTTTGTGGTTTATTGGCTTCCGTCAAGCCGGTCGGACTCGACCGTGATCCGATTTCGTAAACAGGACTGGAATTTCATCACCGGATTAACAAAATAAATAAAAAGAGAAGAGTTGAGACCTTTTAGGTGTCTATATTTAGCCCCCACTATGATCGAGTCTGAAAGACAAAGGTCAAAGTGGACACTAAAGGGTACTTACCCATTGCTTCGATGCCGATTTGAATCAACGCGTCTACAATTAGTTATCTCTTGACTTAAACTCTAACAGGGAGCCTGGACTTGACTAACTGAGTCTGAATTCCGGGTGGCTGATTCATGAACTTGGATAATTAAAGTGCTGAAGCTTGGATTGGTGTGCCCAAACTTGACCACATGCTTACTATGAAGCTTGGGGGAGCTTGAACTTGACTTGGGTAGTAAAGTCCGAAGTCCAGCTGGGTGTCAAAACTTGACCGCTTCTTGGATCCGAAGTTCGACGGGTTATCCTAAGCTTGGCTCGATCAATGTCCTGAAGCTCAAATAAGGAGCCTAGACTTGACCGTTTCTTGGTCTAAAGCTTGGCTGAAACTTTCTGCACTAATAGTTTTATTAGCCGATAATCGAATATAAATAGTTTTAAGTGTCACATGAAGATTATTTGTAACCGGATAACATTTCAAATGTGCTTTCTTGACTTGGCCATAGAGTGGTCCCGAAGTTTTGGCTTGATATCTGAATCATAACTACTGTTAGGTCCGAAGCCCAACCGGTGGGTCCGAACCTTCATTACCGTTGGGTCCGAAGCTCGATGCATGGATGTCCGAACCTTGACCGTTGTTGGGCCTAAAGCTCGATGAAGAGATGTTTGAACCTAGACCGCTGTTGGGCCTAAAGCTTGATGGGGAGATGTCTGAACCTTGACCGTTGTTGGACCCGTAGCTCGACCGGGGTGTCCGAACCTTAACCACTCGTTGGGCCCGATGCTTGACTAGTTATTTGAACTTGACCACTTCTAGGCCTCGAAGCTCGATGAGGGTGTTTGAACCTTGACTCGCTCGTGGGTTTGAAGCTCAATTAGTTGTCCGAACTTGAGCACTTTTGGGCTTGAAGCTCGACGAGGGTGTCTAAACCTTGACCGCTCTTAGATCCGAGACTTAACCGGGGTATCCGAACCTTGACCGTTGTTGGGCCGGAGACTTGACTCGGGTGTGACCACCGTTAGGCTTAAAACTCGACGGGGGATGTCTAAACCTTAACCACTGTTGGGCCTAAAGCTCGATGTCTTCTTCGAATAGGGACAAATGAACTTAACTTACCTTAGAATATGGTGAGGTTATGTGCCTCATTCTAATTTTGAACTTTTTAGTCTCGTGTGCTAATAGCTCCTTTGTTTGTGTGGTAGAAGATTTCTGCCTCTTCCTAAGTATTCTTGGAGTTGTTGTATGACCCTTTCGATCATGAGCCCCCATGTTCTTGGGTGCTTGTGTCATGCTCTTCTCGAATATTGGAGAGTTGGTGAGGTTCGATGGGAAATTCCCTTTGAAGGAGGCGATATTTTTAACCTTCTTGATGTTGTCTTGATAAATGATGCTTGATTGAATAATTCCTTGTAGGGTGTTTTGTTATTAAGTTCTGTATTTTTAGGAGTTTTGACTCATGCAAAGGAGATGAATGCAAGACTCTACTCTAAGAACAAATGCATTCTTTTATTAAGATGATGCAAAAAGTTTACAAAACAAAGACAAAAATTGCACTTTAACCCCGAGTCCCCAAAGTAGAGCACAATGAACAATGGGCCGATTAGACTACAATGTACTCGCTATTGGTGGATCATGAAGCGTAGACTTGACGGTTAGGTGTCGAATCAACATGGCATGCTTCTTGATTGATTTTTGCTCCTCTCGCCTATGGCAATATGGCTTTGAGTTTGGAAATGAAAATAGGGAACAAGATTAGGATTTGGGCTGGACCCATAGGCTTCCTACGTATTCGCTATAGTAGAAATCAGGCCTTCCTAGTTAAAAAGGAATACTGATTTGGTTTTTTTTTTGGGAAAATAGGAGAAGGAAATAGACATAGAACAAATATGAAAGGGAAATGCACACTTTATTAGCATCCTTAATGAGTGATGGGCTCATTGGACGATCTTTTAGTTGGCTGAAGCATTTATGGATGCCTACTCCTCTTCTATAAGCATGCCGACATCTCCGAAGTCCATGAAAGGCAAGAACTTTAGGTGCTGATGGTAGGCATTGTTCATGTTTTTGATGATGAGTTTAACATGATCCTTTTTGGAGGTTCGATCAGTCATATGGGTGGCCTTTGCCCTCCAGCGAGTAAGGAAGCCAGTGAAGCTCTTCTCATCTCTTTGCTTGATCATCTCAAGATCTCAAAGAGTGACTGGTAGATCAGTATTGTAGGATTATTGATGTAAGAACTCCCGGCAAAGATTCTGCCAGTTTGTGATCTTGTGTGGGTCGACAAAAATTTACCATTTCGTGACGTCTATGTCAAACGTCCATGGGAAGATTACATGGTATATGTCCTCTGGTACATTCTTTAGAGTCATTACCCCTACAAAGTTCTTCATGAGGTGGTGAGGGTTTTCAGTCCCGTGGAACTTGATGTTAGGCATAGTAAATTTTAGTGGCAATTACCTTTGGGGATTGAAGTGAATCCCGGGCTAGATAGTAGTCATTAAACATTGAGGACTCCTACAACAACTTCGTATTCAATCTATTAATGGATCAGATTGAGGCTTAGGTCGAGGCTCAAGTTTTAGCCGAGGCTCATGTTGAGGTTCTTATTCTGTTTCTTTCCCTTTGGACTTTGATTTATTCTCCAGCTTCTTTGAGTATGAGGTAAAGGGTTTTTGCCATTGACTCAATCTTCTTATCTGGGGCCTCAATCTTTGCTTCTATTTTGGCACCGGACTTTTTAAACAAGGTCATGATGAGGGTTTGCTCGGCTTGTTGGCCATTTTTGGAGGAGGGTTGTACTTCGACCGTGGGTGACTCAATGGCGTTACTAGTAAATGTGTCGGACGTACTGGTGTGGTACGTATTGATATGGGACGTATCGGTGTCAACCGTACCGGTGTTTAAGTAGACTTCTTATTTCCTAACGATTTCATGCTAGGATTCCCGATTTGAGTAGCATTCCCTATTCTGTGTCCCGTAAGAGTAGGTGCTCATGATTGACTTGTGGAAAATTTTAGGGGAGATGGGGCTTAAGTGCTTGACCCAAGGAACGACTTATCTTAAAAGAAAATAATATGCTTTTTTACTTGGATGCACATAAAGAATGCAAATTAGCCAAAATGAAATGCAACGATGCCAATGGAATCCCTTAGATTGGAATGCATTGATTTGGCTAAATTCAAACAAAAGACTCACCTAACTTAAGATGCATTTTAGTTGGGCTAATGCAAATAAAAGATTCACTTATTTTGAGATGAATTTAAAATTTGACTAATGCAAAATGGACTCACCTATTTGAGATGAATTTTAATTTTTCCTAAATGAAAACAAAGACTCACCTTATTAATTGAGATGATTTGGTTAGTACAAATAAAAGACTCCTAATTAGAGATGAATCTGACTTTGGGTAAATGCAAATAAAAGACTTTCTTAATTAGAGATGGATTTTAATTTTGTCTAATGCATGGACTCACCTTAATTGAGATGATTTTAGTTTTGTCTAATGCAAAAATGAAATGAATGGACTCACCTTAATTGAGATTATTTTAATTTTAGTTAATACAAAAAAAGGATACACCTATTTAAGATGAATTTAAAATTTGGCTAAAGCAAAAAGACTCACCTTAATTAAGATGGAGTTAAAATTTTGCTAATACAAAAAGACTCACCTATTTGCGATGAATTTAAAATTTGGCTAATATAAAATGGACTCAACTATTTGAGATGAGTTTGAAATTTGGCTAATGTAAAATGGACTCACCTATTTGAGATAAATTGAAAATTTGTCTAATGCAAAAAGGAATCACCTATTTGAGATGAATTTGAAATTTCGCTAATGCAAAAATGGAGCGACTTTAAAAGGTTGTTTTATTTTATTTGAATTTTGTACTCTTGCAAGGATTATTTAATGAACCTAACCTAAACTAATAGGCTCACAAGAAAAAGGTTAAATACCAAAAGTATCCACACTTATTTCAAGCATGCAAATGAAGGGAAAGGGACCTCCTAAATAACTAAGGATCTATGGCCAAAAGAGGGATAAATCTAGGTCGGATATATGGTGTCTTATAGTATGAGAATTTAGTCATCCATAAGGTGCACGACAGGAAACAACATGAATTCTCGACGCTCTCAATAAAAACCAAGAAAAGCTTGCTAGGAGTGGAGAGTAACCACCTTCCCAATAATCAAGCCTAAGTGGGCCCAGTGGGTTAATAGTTTGACCTCTCCAAAAGATGTTCTTAAGGGTAAAGCCTAATGGTCGAAATTAAAAACAAATATGTCCAAGGCTGCCTAAATGCAATATGCCTAAAACAAAACACGTTAAGAAAACTTACAACTTAAATTTTCAAGTCTCACCCTCTTAATAAGTGATACATTCACAGTGGAGTCGCCACTATAGGAACCAGAACTCATCCCCCGTAAAGGAACCAAATCAGGACCGAGTTTCCCACGAATGTCTTTGAAGATTCTTTTTTGAAAGTTCATTTTGAAAGTGGGAGTGTGTCTATTACTTAGATTTCCGATTTTTATAATTTAATTTGAAACACTTTAAGTAAAATGGTGATTGGCGATTTTTGTTAGTTTTTTATTTTAGAAATTAATTTCTAGAAGGTCTCGGGATATTATTTCATAATTTAAGAAAAGGGAAGAATAAAATTTACATCTTGCCAAAATGCTTTTGAGTCAAAAGGGCATGACAACACCAATTTGGACCACAAGCCAAGCCTGGCCACTGGCTAGTGTCGTCCTGTCATCGAAACCGGCCATAGGCTGAGACCGAGGAGTCGGTCCGAGGTCTATGGCCTTGGTTGCCAGAAAATAAATCAATTTTGATAATTTTTTTAAAATTAGAAATGCCGAGATGCAATTTAAGAGAGATAAAAATAAGCAAAGGAGATTCGCTAGTCGGTTTAGGAATAAAAACTAACAAAAATAAAAAGAAAAATTTTCCAAAGTTAGTATGGGAAAAACTAAGTCTAAAAAGGTTTTAAAAAATGACTCCATCGGCCTAGAATCGAGAATCTAGTGTCCGTGGGTGAAGATATGAAATGTAGGGATAAACTCTCCATTCCGCATGTCAAGAGATGACCTTTACTAATTCTAGTTGTGAGATTAAATAGTGTGTTTGAATAGGCAAGCATACAACATGAAAAATATGAGAAATTAAATCAACCGAGGCATGCAAAGAAAGCAACACATAAGCTAATAGAAAAGTGATAAAGAAAAGTGATAAAAGAAAGCAAAAAGAAAGCGAAAGAAATAAAATTACAGCGAGGGAGGAGGAATTAAAAGCAATTACATTTTGTTCCACAATACTAAAAGCATTAAAGGAATAAATTAAATAAACTGTAAAAGTGATTGAAGGTTGATCCGGTACTTTCTAATGGACCCTATCCTAGATGCAGGAAAAAATTTCTCTAAAAATGTTGCATGAACTTGGGTCCATGTAGTGAATGTTGCAGGGGGTAGGTAATAAAACCAATCTTTAGCCTTATGCTGAAGTGAAAAAGGAAAAGCTCTCAACTTAATTTGGTCTTGGGTGATTCCCTCAAGTTGCATAGTGGAACATGTAATAATAAACTCATTGATATGACGATATGGGTTCTCACCGGACAATCCATGAAATTTAGGTAACATATTTAAAAATATGGAGTTCAATTTTAGTGGTCGGTCCAATGCAGGATATGAGATAGGTAGAAGTTGCGTATCCAAGTTAGGTGCAGCAAGTTCACGTAAAGTAGTCATCTCAATAATTTCATAACTTACGAAACATAATCGAAACACTTAATTGGCTTCAACTTCGTCAAATGTATGCTCCTTGTCAAAATAAAATAAACACTAAGAAAAAAAATTGCGAAAAAAAACTATTAAAGTCACACAGAAGTAATAAAAGTAGTAAATCTAAATTAAATAAAACTAACAACTATTATTTTCTTTCCCCAACAACGACGCCAAAATTTGTTAGCTTGTCGTACAGCTACAAATTAAACCACTACTTAGGCTTATAATTAACAATATAGCATAGCAAAGTAGGGATCGAATCCATGAGGAAAGATATAATAACATGCAAGCTTAAATCTAATTAAATTTACTACTATTTAAAAAAAACAGAAAATATAAATTAGTAAATTAATAGCTATAAATCACATAAAATTATGCATTAATAAATAAATAATTTATACAGAATATAAAAAGTATAATAACCCAGAAATATTTTTTTATATATTTTTAGAATAATTAAAATAGAAAATTATAAAGCAGAAAATAAAGAAATTCTAAAACAGAAAATTAAATAAGTAAAATTCTACACTAAATTAATTACAAAAATAAATACTAAAATTACCTAGAATATTAACACTAATTTTTTAGACCTAATCAGACCCTAAAAATATAAAAATAAAATTTAAAACTGAATTTACGAATTTATTTAACTAAAAACCTGTAGTAATTAAATTCAAGAATTAAATCTGAAAAATTATCAAATTAATTCCAAAAATTCTAAAATTTAATCAAATCAAACTAGGACTCTATCTAAACGTTAAAAGAAGATAAAACACAAAAAATAATAAAAGAAACTATTTTTAAACTAATTTCTAACAAACTGACTCAAAAATAATAAAAGCTGACAGAAAAATAATCTGAAAATTAAAATATATAAGGACTTAAAATTAAACTAAAATAAAATTACTAAAACTAAAGTAAAATACTGATCTTTAGGGGGATAATGAAATTGATAATAAAGGACTATAAATTTACAAATGAAAATTGACAAACTAAAGAAAATAACAAAAAAGCAAACAAATAATTATCAAAGATATTAAATTTATAAAAACACTTAGTATAATCTATATCCACCATGCAAAATTATTATTTATCATTAACACACAAATTGATCTACCCATGAGCTAAACTGTAGAAGACAACCTATAGCGGATCTTCCCTGTTTTTCTTTAGTTATTAGTTTACTTAGGCCTAGCCCTAATATAAACCCTACTAATATTGATAACCCTAGCACTAGCACTAGAATTTAATGAAATTAGAGCATTAAGTATTAGAAAAACATCATCTAGCACCTAATAACCAATCTGCTAGCAAATTGATTTAACAAGGATCAATGATAATTTCCTAATTTAAAGAGATGGGTATGAGCCATCCATGATTAACTAGGGTGATACTTATGTCTAAAAGATCAAGCGATTACGTACTTAAACCTTTTAAACTATCATATGAATTTATATAAAACTAATTAGTGTGCACTCCAATTAATAAGACATAAAATCATAAATATTAAAATCAAATTATCATAGAATCATGGATCGAATCAATAAGACAATAAAGAACGAAACTTTGTTTCAAAATAAATAATTTAACATGATTTCAAGTAGATTATATTAAGTATAAAAACCTACTGAAACATAATGTAATTTGGGACACATAAACTAAATAAAAATGTCATCTTTAATATTAAATTAACAATAAAAATAGAGTCTTTAAAATAAAAATTATAATAATAAAATTACTTCCATGATATTCCTTGCCCATGGTGATGACGAAGATGATTATGAGATGGTGGGTGTTTAAGGGCTGGTGGTGGAGACAAGCAAGAGGTGGCGTGCTGGGATTTTGATGAGCAGAGAAGAGTTGATGGGTAGCAAGGCCTGCATGTGTAGAAGGGGTGCGAAGGAAGGAAAGGGGTAGGTGGCCAGAGGATGGGCAGCAAGGGCTGCGTGGGGCTCCTCCCCTTGATGATGATAATAAGTGATATATAGATATATATATATATATATATATATATATATATATATATTTTGAAGTAAGGAGGTGAAGTACTAAGGTTATTCCTCTTTCTTCTCTTTCAAGTTTCCTTTTCTCTTTAAATTAGGATTTCATAAAATATAATATCATAAAATAAATATTTTATGACATATTATTTTATGGACGGACTTTATATCTTTTCTTGGATGCTTGTCTCTAGTTAAAAATCCGCTTTTAACATCTTTTCTTTTCTTCCGCTATTATTTGATAATTACCTATAAATATACAAAATAGGATAAATTAGATAAAATAAAATATATAATATAAACTAAATAACTATTAAAATTACGTACAAAATACGAGTTAACAGGTACACTCAGGTTGTCTCACTTGCCGACTTGGTTCACGAACCGAATCTGGAAGGGTGAAGGTGGATGAATAAGACCGAAAGGGGCTATTTTGTGGAATTTGTGGAGGCAGAGTAGTGTGAAAAGTAGAGGATTAGGAAATGGAATAGAATGGTGAGATCATTTGAGAGTGTAGTAGAGATTAGCTAAAGCCGAGCCAAGACATCAGAATATTGATGTAGCATTAAGTAGCTCTTAGCTTAATTTCAACAGAATGTAGCTTAGGAATCAGTCGTTGCCAAAGTGAGGCGTTAGACCCTCTATTTATAAAATGGGATTAGGTCACAAAAACTACCTAAAAATTGCAAGCAACCGTTCATCTGCAATTGAACTGGACTGGGTCTGCTGGCAAGGATCACGGAGGGAACCGGCCAAATCCCGTTGAACGTGAAAATCCCATAGGGAAGGCAAGATGTGTGACATTGATTTCCAAAAACGTCGTACGGGCATTTACGGGGTTTCGGGCTTCGGATGACCTCCGGGCACAAAACACGACGTTTTGACAAGTTGAGCCTAAAAATGCGACGTCGATCATAAACGGCGTCGTACAAACACCTCAGGTTCCGTGCCTCACTTGGCCGCTGAGTGAAAAAGTGAAGCGCTACATTTTTGCTCGGTATGGAGAAGGCTGGCACCGGTTTGGGCGAGTTTTCATTTTTAGAAAGTTTCCATTTTTAGCGAGGTTTCTACTTTTGTCTTGTTTCTATTTTTGGTAGGTTTTATTTTTGGTGTGGGTTTGGGTTACGTGGTTGGTAGCCTGACCCGAGCTTGGTTCGGCTGAAATAAAATAGGTTTATGGGTCGGCCTAAAGCTATTTTTTTGGTGCTAAAGGGTTCTTTGTGGTTTATCGGCTTCCGTCACGTCAATTAGCCTCCGACCGTGATCCGAATACACAAACAGGACAGGGATTTCATCACCGGGCTAATAAAATAAATAACAAGAGAAGGGATTACACTTTTTAGGTGTCTACAACCATGCTTCCTGGCTCGTATTGCCAAAGTCCTGCGTTTTGCTCTAGTGTTCAACCAAGGCACGAAAGGTCCGTTATCCACGCGACGCTGTTTTGAGGCCGTCACCGAGCTTCTTGGCACCTCCTGTGGGATTCTTGGGCGAGGATGATTTTATCCGGTTTTTTGGAGACTGGCCGGTTCGGTTCAATTGTTTGGATGACTTTTTGCATTAATTTTAGGTTATTTTGTGACCAAGCTTTTGCTCTATAAATAGAGAGCCTAACCTCTCATTGTAAGGATGACCGTTTGCCTCGCCACATGATACTTAATGTTAGCTATATGTTGCTGAAATTAAGCTAAGAGCTATTGAATGCTACATCGGTATTATGATCTCTTGGCTCATTTTCAGGTAACCATCAATCTACCAAGCATCTTCATCATTTTCCTACAATAGTCACCACCGTAAATTTCACAAATAACCTACTTTAATCTTGTTCATCCGCCATCACGTTTCCGGATTTGGTTCGTGATCCAAGATTAGCAGGTGGGACAACCTAAGGGCGCTCAACCTATCTTCAATCCCCTAACAGCTTAGTTACATTTTATTTTGGCTAATTAGACGAAACCCAATAACCTAACAGTTTGATCCATTAATTACATTTTTTAGACTAACTCGAAAATGTAATTAATGGATCAACCTAAAAGGAAAGGTAATTTATGCTTTTTACCGCTTTCCATATTGTGGATCAAGATGTAATCATTTTTAATTCCTCCCCATCCACTCGTAATTTTATTTTTCTCGTTTTCCTTTTTGCTTTCTTTTATCGGTTTCTTAATTGCTTTTATTGCTTTCTTCACATGTTCCGATTGATTTAATTTTCGTATCCATATGTTGTATGCTTGATTGAAAACATGTTATTTTAACTAAGAATTCGAATAGGTAAAGGTCGACTGTTGGCGGGTAGAATGGAGTGCTTATCCCTACTTCTCGTGCCTTCACCTCCAAACTCTAGATTCTCGGTTCTAGACAGATGAAGTCATTTTTAAATCTATTTTAAGCTTAGTTTCCTCATACTAAGGTTGGAAGAGTATTTCTTTTATGTTTGTTAGTTTTTATTTCTAAAACCGATCGGCGACTTTCTCTTTTTATTTTTATTTCTCCTAAATTGTATGTCGACATTTCTAATTTAAAGTGGCAAAAACAGATTTATTTTCTAACAGCCAAGGCGATAGACCGAGGTTGACCCATTAGTCACGGCCCATGGCTGGCTCCGGTGACTGGATATCGCTAGGTTTTGCCAACGCCGACCAGCCACCGGCGCTTGGCTCTTGGTCCAAACCGGTGTTATTACACCTTTTTGGCCCAAAAGTCTTGTGGCGTAATATGAATGATATTTTTGTATTTTCTTAAATTATGAAATATTATCCCGAGACTTCGTAAAACTAATTTCTAAAATAAAAGATTAATAAAATCACCAACCACTACTTTGCTAAAACCACTTTAATTTGAATTACAAAAATCGAAAATATCAATAAGAGGTGCATCCCACTTTTAAAATCATTTTCAAAACCCTAAAACCAAAAGAGAGCCACATCTACTCCATTGGAAACTCGAGTCTGTTTGTTCTGCTCCTTGAACCTATCTTCGGAAAGGGGCTGCTTGTTCCTACGAGTGCCAGCTCCACCAGGGACGTATCACTTATTAAGATGGTGAAACTTAAAAATTTGAATTGTGAGTTTTCTTAATTTGTTTTGTATTACACATATTGCATTTAGGCAACCTTGGACATAATTGTTTTTAATTTCGACCATTAGGCTTTACCCCTAAGAACATCTTTTGAAAAAGGTCGAACTATCAACTCAGTGGGCCCACTTAGGCTTGATTATTGGGAAGTTGGTTACTCTCCACTCATAGCACGCTCTTTTGGTATTTTTTTAAAACCTAGGAACAACCCCATGGAGTACTAAATTCTTGTATTATGAGAGACCATGTATCCTGTCTAGATTTATCCCTTCTTTGGCCATAAATTATTGGTTGTCTAGGTGGTATCTTTTTCTTCATTCGCATGCTTGAATGAGTGTATTAGTTTTGGGTATTTAACCTTCTTCTTGCGAGCCTTTAGATTAAGTTTAGTGTGTTAAACAACCCTTACATGGGTGCAAATAAAATGCAATAATTAATTTCCTTGAGTCAGTCCAATATGTGTCTTTTTAGCCAAAAGTCATAATTGCCTTTCCTTTTAGGTTGATCCATTAATTACATTTTCGAGTTAGTCTAAAAAATATCTCTTTTTAGTCTCGGTTTTTTAGCCACCAGTGGTCCAACATAACCGGCGCCGGCTACCTCCGATCAGTTAAGGAGGGTCCTGCCGGGGACCCTCATTTATTTTCTTAGTTAGTTTTATGTTTTTTAAGGGCTTTGACTTTTCAGCATGCTTGAATTTTTTTTTTTTGCACTTAGGCAAAATAAAATTCATCTCAAATTAGGTGAGTCTACTTTTGCATCTAGCCAAAATAAAATTCATCTCAAATTAGGTGTATACATTTTTGCATTATGCAAAAAGTAAAATTCATCTCAAACTAGGTGAGTCCATTTTCGCATTTAGCCAAAATAAAATTCAATTAAATTAGGTGAGTCCATTTTTGCATTTAGTAAAAATAAAATTCATCTCAAATTAGGAGAGTTCATTTTTGCATTTAGCCAAAATAAAATTCATCTCAAATTAGATGAGTTCATTTTTACATTTAGCCAAAATAAAATTAATCTTGAATAGGTGAGTCCATTTGTGCATTAGCCAAATAAATTCATCCTAATCTAAGGCTTTAGCATCATTGCATTCGCTTTTAATTGCTTTGCATTTCTTATGTGCATCCAAATAAGGAGCACTCTTTTTCTTTCTATATTTAGTCTCTTCGGGTCTAGCACTCGAGTCCCTTCCTCCCAAAAACTAGTTTTTTTTTAACGTGGTCCTAAGCAATTATCCTCTAGACTGCAAAATCTGTAAGCCTACCACTATTGGGTTTCGTCGGAATCCGAGCTCGAAAAGGTTAGAGGACTTCAGTAAAAAGCTGCTTCCCTAGCTCTACACCACGATCTATGCTAGTGCGACCAACTTTGGTGCACACAACACCGGTTCAATCAATCTTCCATCGTAGGACGAGTACCCAAAACAATTCCCCTCCAATTGACGAAGAACCACAACCATCTCCTATCATTACCTTGCTTAACGAATCCTTAGCTAAGATGGAAGCTCGGATTGAGGCTTAAGATAAAAAAAAATAGAGTCCATATCTAAAACTCTTGAAGCCATCCTAAAGACACTTTAGGAAAATAAGATTGGAGGATACGAAAAAGCTCGACCGCCACCAAATGGGCCACCACCTAATGGTCCGCTACCTAAGGGTCCACCACCTCAACCTCCTCCAAAATGGGTCCCGAGCCTAAGACTCATCCATGCACAGATTAGATAGAAAGGATGTTAATAGAGTCCTCCATGTTCAAGAGTCACTACTTTGACCTCATAGAGTTCACTTCAATCCCCAAAGGGAAATTACCTCCTAAATTCACTATGCTAGATATTAAGTTCCATGGTTATGAGAATCCCCATCATCATGTTCTCAACTTCATAGGAGCAATGACTCTTAAAAATGTAACTCAAGACACTTACCACATCATTTTCATGTGGACATTTGTTAGTGATGTGATGAAGTGGTATAATGCAATTGACCCACGCAAGATCAATAATTCGGCTGATCTATTCAAGCAGTTCCTACATCAATACTCGGACAAAACCGATCTATCTCGTCACCCTTCAAAATTTAGAGCCGATCAAACAAGGAGAAGAAGAAAGCTTCACTAACTTCCTCATCAAATAGAGGGCAAAGGCTGCTCATATGCTAGATTGACCTTGCGAGAAGGACCAAGTTAGAATCATTGTAAAGAACCTTCGACCCGCCTATAATCAACATTTGAAGTTCCTACGGTTCATGAGCTTCACAACCCTTAGAGACGCGGGTATGCTATAGAAGAAGAGTTGTCTGCCGTGACCACAAAATTCGTGATCTGGGTATAGAGGTAATTACCAATCTAAAGACAAGAAAACTTCTAACACACGTAATACTATAGGGGTGCGGATGTTAATGCCCTTAATAGGTATGATGACTACACTCCTATAGACACTACTTACCCTCAAGCCCTCGACCGCCGACTAGCTAAAGGGACGATTGAGTTGCCATTTGTAATGGCAGAATTAGAACCGTGAAACAATAAAGAAACTAGGATGCAGGAAACTTTTGAAAGTATCATCGTGCATGAGGACACGATACGGAATAATGTTGGACGTTTAACAACAAATTAGAGATCATATTTCGCAATGGTCAACTGCCTCTCCCTAAGGCCGCTCGAAACCCAACAATAGCAAGAACCCATTCAACGGGACCTTAGCCATCTTTTCGGACCCATTCCAGGTTAGTGGGATCCCTCTGTTTTCATTTAAGACATCAACGAATCTAAACCACTAGTTAGCTTACTCTCGTTAGACCTAGAAGTCCATGGATTATGGGTAAGTGATGAAAAGGATGTTTACGAGACTAAGAATGACAACAATGACAACTTCAGGGCGCACCAACCTTAGAAGATGAAGACTTTTGGGGAGAACCAAAAACTTATGAAATACGGTTCCTTACCGGATCTAGATGACACAATGCGCCAACGGGTCCACAAAAGACTCGGGAAGCCCAAAAAAAAAAGAAAGGCTACCAAATAAGAAGACCCAATCCTTAAACATCTTCAAAAACTCAAAGTTGATATCTCTATCTAGCAACTCATATCTGCCTCCTAAAAGCATAGACAAGCCTTAATTGATGCACTCAATAAGATTGAGGTCTCTCCCAAAGTCACACCTGAGGAAGTGGTAGGAATGGTCAATAATGAGGATGGAACCATTACATTTGACAAGAAGGACCTACTTGAAGAAGGAATTGAACACAACAATTATCTTTATCTAACTATACTTATATCAACAAGTTTATCCCTCTAACCTTAGTGGACAATGGATATGATGTAAATGTCGCCCTTGGAGGATCGCCAAAAGGTTAGGCATAAGAGAGAAACAACTCTATAAAAAACCGCTTATCTCCGGAGCTTATGACAATTCCAAAAGAACAGTTTTGGGAATTGTAACTCTTCCAATCAATGTTGGGCCAATGGTGAAGAACATTGATTTCCAAGTCCTAGACATTTCAGCTACTTTTAATCTCCTTCTAGGACACCTTGGTTCCATCACCACCAGGTAATGCCCTCCACACTCGCACCGGAAGGTCAAAATGATTGTTAAAGGTCAGGTGGTAACTGTTAACGGAGATAACCTCTACGCCACTATCACTTCTAAGGAGTCCGTTGTCGAAATTGAGTATGACATTGATGATGAAGAGCATTATGAATTTGAGACTCGTAGTTGTTGCAGAAAAGGATGAAGCAACTTTTAACTTTAATCCTTATGTTGACCTACCGGAAAAGGAAAAGAAGAAGGGGTATTTTTCTGGCTTAGTCATAGGCGGGAGCGCATGCCATACAATCTTTCCACCCCTTAAACCCACCAATAATTACAAGTTCGGACTAGGCTATAATCTACTACGAGGAAGTAGCCAAAGCTTAGTGGGAAATAAAGACTAGGAGGCTACACCACTCACAGTCTACTTTATTAAGCCATATCCTAGAACTTTAAATGAGCAATTTTTGAAAGAAGGGGATGAGTTCCCTTACTATGGTTTTTCCGAGCCCTTTTAATGTATGGAGAAGGGCATCCTAGTCCCTGGTTTAGAAATATTCAGTGATTGTCATGTACTAGAAAATGAGGTACCTTACCTTCTTGAGAAAGAATAGTCCACGTAAGACTGGACTAATCTGGATGAGAAAAATATCTTTGATCCGTTACTTGGACAAGAGAAATGCCTAGAGGGGAATTTAGTTTCGGTGCTTGTCCCAAGCCGTGTTACACCCAAAATTTGATTCATCCAAGTTCATCACTTGGATTGAGACAGAAGGGTCCAAGCATATCACTTGGATTGATACGGAAGAAGGACAAGAGTTTGCCGTCATTTTAGGGGATCGGTTTGTTTACGTGTGCGGGGTTAAGGATGAATTTTCTTTTTTGATTCTATTAGTTCGTCTTCCAATTCTGCAATTTCTATTTCGAATCTAATATACTCCTTTCTTCATTCAATAAGATGAATCTTTTCACTTACTCTCTGCCTCCACCTATTCTTAATTGCTTTGCCTCTAATGATGAATAAGAAATCCCTAAAGAATTACTAAAAGCCATGGAAGATCATGAAAATCACTTACCAATTATAGAGGAAACAATAACTATTATCTTATGGTCAGCAAATCAACCCCGGAAAGTTAAAATTGGGAAAAAGTTGAATCAAGAAGAGTAGAAGCAATTTACTTTGCTCCTTACAAAATCTATAAATGTCTTTGCATAGTCTTACAAAGACATGCCAGGGATAGATCCAAGCATAACAGAACATAAAATTTCACTCTACGAAGATGCTAAGCGAGTTAAGTAGAAACTTAGGAGGATGAAACCTGGGTGGGAACTAAAGATCAAAGAAGAGGTTCATAAGCAATTACAAACTTGGTTTATTAAAGTGGTTCACTACCAATTCCAGTTCCAAAGAAAGATGACAGGGGTTAGGATGTGCGTCAACTTCGGGAATTTGAATAAGGAAAGCCCTAAGGATGACTTTCCATTACCCCATATAGACATTTTAGTTAAAAACCCCGTTGGTCATGCCCTACTCTCGTTCAGGGATCGTTATGCTTGGATATAACTTTAGACATGTAAAAAGTGTTGTCCTTTATCTCTTTAATTTTGTAGTTTATTCTGTTGGCCCCATGATGAAATCCCGAGTCCTGTTTGAGGATTTGGACCTCGGACTGTGTTTGATTGGTGCGACGAAAGCTAGTAAACCACAAAGATCCCCGAGCACCACATAAATAGCCTTTTGCCTTGGGTTGATTTAAAAATCCCATTTTCTTTCAAACGATCCAAGTCCGGGCCAAGCCTCTAGAGACAACGAGTCCAAGTGCTATGTATCGAGAAATTTCAAGTTCGAATACTACATTTTACTTTTGTCCAAGTAGACAACAAGCTGAAGACCGAATACGACATTAAAACATTGCATTTCATGATCACGAGCATCAAAGTGTTGTGTTTAAGCTCTAAGATAGTCCATACTAAACTAGGAGCTTTTCCCCCTTAAAATGATGTCGTGGCCGGCGCTAGTCACATTGAAAATTTTAAGTGAAACGCTGCGTTTTGGCTTAGAGACTCCCTTGGAAACATGCTAGGGCACAAAAGCCTAGGCATGCCCGGGTGGCCGGCTCCGTGAATCGGACTTTATCCAGCTTTTATCTCTTCTTTATCCGGTTCAATTTCGAGATATCTAGCCCGGTATTTTCTCAGCTGCTTGGACAGCTGGTCGATAGCAACCCTAGGTTATTTGTGACGTAGGTCTCTCCCTATAAATAGAGAGCCTTGGCTCTCATTTCGAAGACAACTTTCTCCTATGCATTATGCTACGTAAAGCTAACTCGCGTACACATTAATTAAGGTTACTCTGTTAAAAAGCATCCTCAAACACTACTCTTTTCTAAACAATGCTATTGAATAGGTGCAAAGAGTTAAAGATTATTCAGTTATTCTAATCTCTGGGCATTTATTCAACTGATCTTTCATACTCCCTACAAATTCACATTTTCCAAGATTCACAAAAACAAGCCCTTTCCTTGGATTCGTCGCCGTCACATCAAGAGATCTAGTGTAGAGATCCAAATTAGCAGGTGGGACATCCCGAGGGCAACCATTCAGCCTTCGGATGGTTATTTAATTTATGCCTTTTTAAGCTTTCCGTATTATGGATCAAAGAGATGTAATCACATTTAATTCCTCCCCGCACGATGTAATCTTTTAGTTTTTCACTTTTCTTTTTGGCTTTCTTTATTGCTTTCTTTACTCGATTTCTTTATCACTTTCCTTTAATTATGTTTGGTTGCTTTTATTTCCATTTAGCATGTTGATTGCTTGAGTTTGGCATGTGTTTTTAGTATACTACTCAAAATAGTAATGGCCATTTTCGGACGGGTTGAATGGAAGGGTTTTCCTTACGTTTCGTACCCATGCGTTCAAATCTAATTCTCGGTTCTAAGACCGATGGAGTCACTTTTACCCTATTTTGGTCTTAGTTTTCCCATATTAAGAATGAAAGAGCAAATCTTTATCTTTTGGTTTTGTTAGTTTTTCCTTCTTAAAAACCAACCGGCAACTCCTTTTTCTCGCTTTATTTCTATTTAAATTGCATATCGGTTATTTTTTAACCGCACGATATAAAAAAGGTTCTTGATTTACCAAGCAAGGCTAAAGGCCGAAGTTGATTGTCTCAATCCTAGCGGGGCCGACGTGGGCCCGCTCGCACCGAGTTGTCGGCAGACAGGGCTTGGTCCAAACCGGTGTTTTCACCGGTTTGGCTTTAAATCCTCGTGATAGATTTAGTAAACCCTAATTCTATATTTTGGTTAAGAAATAATTATCCCAAAATTCTGAAAATAATTGTTAAATAAAACAATTAATAAAACACCAATCAATTCAATCTCGATTCAACTCTTTAATTTGACTTAACAAAACTCGGGAATCTTAATATGAAATTAATCCTCACTTTCTAAAATTTCATATTCCAAAATCCTAAATCATTTTCAAACCCATTTTCCAAAACCCTTACGCCAAGGTAACGTGGGGAAGAACGGCCTGGTCCGGTTCCGGCTGCGGTTCCTACAATGGTGACTCCACTAGGGATATAATTTTTTATTAAGAGGGCGAAACTTGAAAACTTAAGTAGTATAGTTTAAAAATGTGCTTGCATTAGACATCCTGCATTTAGCAACCTTTGAACATAGTTTATTACTTGTTTTGGACCCCTAATAAAAATTTATTTTATCCCCTGTTTTACCTTTCTAGTAAGAGGCTCCCACTTGAATCCCGGGCGGGCCTAACTAGGCTTGATTGTCAATGGAAACGGTACCTCTTCCCTTGTAACATGCGCTCTTGGTTCACCGAGAGGCACCGAGGATTCTCGAACTTTTCTCTTGCCATGCCCCACACGGAAGACCAAATCCTCGGATTATGAGTCACCATGTATCCTACCGTGTCTAAACCTCTTTGACTATAGATCTTTTTACTATTAGATGGTCCCTTATCCTTCATTTTCATGCTTGAATGAGTGTGTTTGTTTTGGATTAAATCTTTTCTTATGAGCCTTTAGGAATAGGTGTGGAGTGCTGATGAGCCCTTGCATGGGTGTAAATAAAACACTTTAATAAACTTCCTAGAGTCGGTTCATTACGTGCCTTTAGCCAAAAGTCAAAATACCTTTTTTCCTATTAGGGTTAGTCCATTGATTGTACTTTCGAGTCATACTAAAATCCTCTTTAGTTGTCTAAGTAGTCACAGACCATTCGGGCTAAGAGGGCCTTACCAAAGTTCCCTTAATCTTTTGGTAAGTTAGTTTTTACCTTATATTCTCAAATTTTTTATTTCCATCTTGCATTTGCATTAGTCAAAATTAAATTCATCTCATATTAGGTGAGTCCATTTGCATTAGTCAAATTTAAATTCATCTCATATTATGTGAATCTATTTTGCATTAGCCAAATCAAATTCATCTCATATTAGGTGGATCAATTTTTGAATTTTTCATTAGCCAAAATTAAATTCATCTCATATTATTAGGTGAGTTCATTTTTCATTAACGAAATCAAATTGATCTCATATTAGGTGAGATCATCTTGGTATTCACATTTAGCCAAAGCAAAAGTCATTCTAAGTCTAAGGAAATGCATTGTCATCTAGTCGGGATAAAAGCATATTTTCCATTAAGGATAAAATCATTCATAGTGCATTAGCCAAATCATAGAATCATCCCAAAGTAAGTCATACATCACTACTTGCACTTCATTTTTTTTTCTCATCACATTCTTTATGTGCATCCAAATAAAAGCATCCTTAGTCTTTTTGGTCTTGCACTTAAGTCCCTTCCTTCCAAAAGTGGTCTTCTTTCACATGGTTCCAAACCTCATCCTTTGGGCTGCAGAATAGGAAAGTCTACTGCAATTGAGTACCTTTGGAATCCATGCTCCAAATGACTAGAGCACATCACTAAGGAGTCCGGTACATCTTCTCCCCGTTCTACATTACGTTGTACTTCGCGATCTACACCGGTGCGACAAGTTTCAATGCGCGCTACACCGATCCAATCTACTCTTCGTCGTAAGACAAGTAACTAGAAAGAGTTCCCTTCCAATGGAGTTAACCCCACCAGAGCAGCCACCTATTCTCACTTTGCTTTATGAGAACTTAGCCAGAATGGAAACTAGGATGGGGGATCAAGATGAGAAGATAGTATCTATATCGAGGGATCTTAAAACTATTATAAAAGCTATTGACGATAGTAAGAGAGATGAAGAAATGAATAGTTTCAGAAAAGGAGAGAGATTATGTCCTCCACCTCCACTTAGCATATCTCCTTCGAATAGTCCCAAACATTAATCCCCTAAACACAAATCCAAATCTCAGCCTAATCCACGTGTAGATCAGATAGAATAGATGTTAAGTCATCCATGTTCAGTAATCATTATTTTGATCACAAGCGATTCACTTCAATCCCTAAAGGTAAACTACCTCTAAAGTTTACCATGCCGGATATCAAGTTTAAAGGTTCGAGAATCCCCATCACCATGTTCACAACTTCTTAGGAGCAATAACTCTTAAGAACATTCCAGAAGACACTTACCACATCATCTTCCGTTGGACTTTCGATACTGATGTAATGAAGTGGTACAATGCGGTTGACCCACACAAGGTTACCAATGGGATTAATATGTGCAAGGAGTTCCTACATCAATACTCCTATAACACTGATTTGTCAATCACTCTTAGAGATTTGGAATTAATCAAATAAGGTGACAAAGAGAGCTTCACGAGACTTCCTCACCGGATGGAGAGCAAAGGCTGCCCATATGGTACACCGACCTTCCGAGAAGGACCAAGTTAGGATCATCGTGAAAAAGCTTCAGCCTAATTACAATCAACATCTCAAGTTTTTGTTAATCATGAACTTCTCAACCCTTAGAAATGATGGCTTGCTAATAGAGGAAGAGTTGTCCACCACGACCACAAAAGTCACGATGGGGTATAGAGGTAATTATCACTCTAAATATAGGCAATACTAGTAGGGGTGCGGATGTCAATGCTCTCAACGGATATACTAACTACACTCCTATTGATACTACCTATACTCAAGCCCTTGACCGTCTCTTGGCTAAGGGGAAGATAAAATTGCCACCCATTAAAGCGAGAATCGAAACCGTAAAATAGTCCAAAAACTAGGATACGGGAAAATTTTAGAAGTACCATTGTTCACGAGACATAGGTAAGCTTCGAAATTAAAGGCTAATATCTCAATCGGCAACTAATTTCGCTTCCCGGAGACATAGGTAGGCTTTGATTGGCGCACTTAGTAAAATCGAGGTCTCTCCCGAAACCACGCCGAGGAAGTAGTAGGATTGGTTAACAATGGGGATGGAACTATTACCTTTGATCAAAAGGATCGCCGGAAGAAGGCATTGCACACAACAATGCCCTTTATTTAACTATAACTTGCATTAACAAGTTTGTTCCCTTAACTTTGGTAGATAATGGATCAGCGAGTGAATGTACTGTCTCTGGAGAACCGTACGAAAGCTAGGAATTAGAGAGCTACAACTCTCTTAATAAACTATCCATCTTTGAGCTTACGATAATTCTAAGAGAACAGTTTTGGGAATAGTGAACTTGCCCATTAATATAAGGCCGGATGAAAGGAACATCAAATTTTAAGTCCTAGATATGCCACTTACCTTCAATTTACTCCTAGCATGCCCTTGGTTGCGTGATCATCAAGCGAGTGCCCTATACACTTTGCATCACAAAGTTAATTTGATCATCAAAGGTCAAATTGTAACTATCAATGGGGATAATCTCTATGCTACTACACTTCCACAGAGTTCGTGGTTGACATCGAGCACGATGATAAGGAACTATACGGATTCGAGACTCGTTGCTACTTTAGACAAGGATGAAGCACCTCTTAGCTTCAATCCTTATGGTAACCCTAGCATCCATTCGATGCTTAGGAAGAAGAGGTACTTTCCTGGTCTTATTGCGAGCCGAAGGGCATACCACCCTATCTTTCCACCCCTTGAACCCACTAACAACTATAACTTTGGGCTAGGCTATCGACCTTTGGCTAAGGAAATAGCCCAAGCCAAGTGGGAAGTTCGAGCTAAGAGGACTGCACCTTACACGATCCGCTCTATCAAGCCCTTTCCTTACACTCCGAATGGGTAGTTCCTAAAAGAAAGAGATGATTTTCCTTATTATGGTTTTCCTAAGCTCTACTATATCAAGGAAAAGGACATCCTAGTACCTAGTTTAGAGATATTCGAGTGACTCGCTATATCTTGGAGAAGGAGACCCCTTACCTCCTCGAAGAGGCACAGTCCATACCAGACTAGACCAAGCTAGATGGGAATAATCTTTTCGGTCTTCTTTTTGGATAAGAAAAAATTAGAGGGGAATTCGGTCTCGGTACTCGTCACGAGCCATGTCGAATCCACAATTTGATCCATTCAAGTTCATCACCGACGTCGATAACGAAGGCTCCAAGCACGTCACTTGGATTAATGCCGAAGATGGCCGGAATTCGCCATCGGCTTAGGAGCGCATCCCTTTCCCGAGTCTAGTACTAGGGCTTCTTCTTTCTCATATCTAGTTTTGTTTCTAATTCTATTATTCCTAATTCTATATCTTCGGTTTGTGAGTCCGATGTACTCATTTGTTCTTTCAATAAAGTGAATTTTTCCATGTTACTCTTTGCCTCCTCTTGCTTTCAATTGTTTTACCTCTAATAATGAATAAGAAATCCGTAAAGAATTAATAAAAGTTATGGAAGATCATGAAAATCACTCACCAATAATAGAGGAAACAATAATAATTAATCTACGACCAGTGGATCAACCTTAGGAAAATGTTGGATCTAAAAGAGCAAAAGTAATTCACTTTCGCTCCTTATAGAGTTCATGGATGTATTTGCATGGTATTATAAAGACATGCCAGGGATAGATCAAAGTATAGCGGAACATAAAATTGCACTTTACAAAGACGCTAAGCTCGTTAGCGTAGACCGAGAAGGAAGAAACCCGAATGGGCTTTGAAGATTAAGGAAGAAGTTCAAAAGCACTTAGAAGTTGGGTTCATCAATGTAATTCACTATCCTAACTGGGTAGTTAATATAGTATTAGTTCCGAAGAAGGACGACGGGGTTCACATGTGCGTCTACTTTAGAGATCCGAATAAGTCGAGCCCCAAGGATGATTTTTCCCTACCTCATATCCACATCCTTGTAGATACCATAGCGAGCCATGCTTTGCTCTAGTTTATAGACGGCTACACTGGGTACAACCAAGTGAAGATGGCTGAAGAAGACATGGAAAAGATGACCTTCATCGCTCAATGGGGGACGTATTGTTACATGGTGATGCTATTTGGGCTAAAAAGCTAGTGTAACATACCAAAGGACGACTACAACCTTATTGCATGACATGATCCACAAGGAATCTGAAGTTTATATGGGTAGCATGATTATAAAGTCCAAAGATAGAGAAGGGCGCCTATCCGAGCCTAAGAAAATTGTTCAAGAGACTCATAAAGTACAACATGCGCCTTACTCCTCAAAAGTGTGCCTTCGGGGTCTTCGAGCAAACTATTAGGCTACGTTATCGAGTCTTATTAGAGGAATTGAAGTTGATCCATCCAAGATTAAAGCTATTTAGGAGATCCGCCGCCAAATATAGAGAAGGAAATACGAGGTTTCCTAGGATGTTTACGAGTACATTAATTATTTTGTATCAAAACCGACTATGGTCTCGTGAACCTATTTTCAAGAAGTCGAAGAAAGGATCTCGAGCCCATTTGGGATACAAAGTGCCAACGAGAATTCGAGAAGGTCAAGGAATACCTAGCTAACCTTCCGAGTGCTAGTTTCGGGAAACCTTTACTACGTACCTCACCACAATGGAGATAGATATGGGTGTCATGCTAGCTCAACGAGACGGGAAGGAAGAATGCGCGATTTATTACCTAAGTAAGAAGTTCCTAGATTATGAGACTAGAAACACGCCATTAGAGAAGGCATTGTTGGCATTAGTTTGGGTTACCAAGAAGCTCGGACACTACATGTTAGCCCATACGAGTACATGTAGTAGCACCTCGGGTCCTATTAAATATATACTTGAGCAATCAACTATCGGACGCAAGATAGCAAGATGGACTGTCATGCTTGTCGAATTCGAACTCAAGTATGTCCGTCAAAAGCGATCAAAGGAAAGGTAGTGTCGGAATTCCTAGCTGATATGCCTATAACCGAATCGCAACCCGAACACCTTGACTTTCTAGATGAAAATATATTACAAGTAGAAGTGGACGTTTGGATAATGTACTTCGATGGCGCTTCCAATCGAAGGGTTTTGGAGTAGGGATTCTTCTAGTCTCACCGGAGGGAGCACATACTCCCATTTCGAGTTAAATTGGAGTTCGAGATCACCAACAATGTCGTAGAGTATGAGGCATGCATTACGGGACTTAAAGCTACTTGTAAAAATCGTGGCCAAGAACATCGGGGTTTTCGGTGACTCCAGTTTGATCATTAATAAGATTTCGCAAAAAGGAATGTACGTAGCGAAGCCTTGGCACCCTACCGAGCACATCCGATAGAGTTATCAAAACATATCGAGAACATTTCTTTTACCTACCTTCCTAGGGATGACAACCAATTCGCAGATGCTTTAGCTAAACTAGCATCCATGATCAACATCTCTAACGACATTCATTCAATGTTTATTCACATAGAGCGAAGGAGTCAGCCGAGTGCATGTTTATAGATTATAAGTGTGTAATATAGACCACACCGGTTGGTATCATGACATTTATCATTATTTAGATAAGTAAGAATATCCATTGGACTCCGCACTTAGAGCCCAACGAGCCATCGGGATGTTGGCTGCCCAATTCTTCATTAATCAAAGGCAACTATACAAGAAAGTCTTGTAATCATTCATACTCTTTATATATTCTTTGTAAGTCGCTTGATTGAGCTGTAATGACTAACTCATCTCATTCAGGAAGTACTAGATCGGATAAGGAAATTTATGAGTCTAGGAAAACAGGTTAAAGGAATGGTCTAATGGAGTAATTCTATAAAGAGTCACTTCTTGTAATTGTGGATTCAATTAGTGGATTTGACTTCGTGTTTGGATTAACACTATCCATGGTTTTCTGCCCCAAGAGGGTTTCAACATACTTCTTTATGTATTTCACTTTTTGAGTGCAATCTAGACTCAGAATCTATTTCTTAGCCTGTTCGAGTGCAAAATAGTTTAATTTTTCTCAAAAATCTTCCATCACCTTATTCACCCCCTCTAGGGTAACTTAACCTCTCCAAGAGCAAACCTTTAATTGTTATTAGAGCCTAGCCTTTCAGAAGGATCTCATAATCCAAAGGTCTAAAGATTAGATGGCTCGGAACAATGGAGAGTACGATGAAGGAAGATCATTCATCGGACCACCTAAGTTCAAGGGGTCGAACTTTGCACACTTGGATGAAGATGATGGAATGCTTCCTCCTGGATAATGATGAGGAAGTGTGGAACATTATCAAGAATGGGAACCTTATTCCAATGAAGATGGAAGGAGTTAGATCTGTGCTCAAGGAAAAGTCGAGTACACTACTCGAAGAGAATGAGAAGTTTAGAAAGAACTTCAAAGCCATGAACACTTTGATGTGTGCTATCGGATCAGAAGAATACAACGAGTGTCGGCCTATGACATAGCCAAAGAGGTGTGGGATACACTGGTCAACACCTATGAAAGAACTAGTCAAGTGAAGCAGGAAAAGAAAAGTCAATATCTTCATAAGTATGAGCTATTCGGGAGTCTAAGGAGAACATCACTCGGATGTACGCTCGGTTCATTGAGATTACTAACAATCTCAAATCTCCGGGTAGAAATATCTCTCATGAGGAAATGGTCGGAAAAATTCGAGAAGTCTACCAAAGAGAAGATAGGGTCCCAAGGTGATAGCAATTGAAGAAGCTCGGAATCTCTCTCAACCGAAGCTAGATGAGCTCATTGGGAAATTAATTACTCATGAGATACACCTAGAAGAAGAGGATGCTAAGTTCAACACCAAAAAGAACATTGCACTAAAAGTCTCGAAAGCATACGACAAAGTCTCGAGCTCCTTAGATTTAGAAGAGGATCCCATGGCACTCATTGCCCGAGGCTTCAAAAAGATGATGAAGTACAAAAAGTGGCAAAAGAGGCCAAAGAAGGAGATCTATAAGAAAGACAAGAAAGTTAAATACTTATCCCCTTCTAAGTTATCTTTAACTAAAAACTCCGAGTTGCATTGAGTGTGGCAGCAAGGAGCACATAGTCAAGGACTGTCTAAAGAAAAAGAAGAATGGAAAGAAGAAAAAGGCTATGGTGGCTACTTGGAGTGATGATGATTCCACGTAAGAAGATGATTCCGATGACTCAAAGTGTCCGATGGCACTCACGAGACTTAGAAGCTGGATTTGAGTCAAACATTGATAACTTGGATGCTGAGGAAACAAGTCCTCATGAGGTAATTGAATACTTCCTTAAGTTTTCCCAAACTTGATCTTGCTAGATATATCTTTAAATTGGAAGAAAAGTCCAATTATGACTCTTCCGATTTCAAGAAACAACTTGTCTCTTACTACCGAGAGTAATGTTTTGAAAAATGAGTTAGAAAACTTAAGACAAAATCTGAAAGTACTTGAGATCGGTGCTCAAGATAATGAGACCGAGTCCGAGTGCCTCGAAGAGAGAATGAGCAACCGAAATAGAAGCTCAATGAGTCTCAAAAGCTGGTTTTAAAACTCACTAGAGCTGAGAAAAACCTTGATCTTTTACTTGGCTCTCGGTGTGTCTCATTTAGAAAATAAGGTCTTGATTACAGTGTCTGAAAAGGAATCTAATTCCTATTCAAGTCTTTTCAAAACTAATTCTAGAACTATAAAGTTCGGGAAGGCTGAGCATGGTCTCATTCACTCACATGGAAAAGGGACTGAGCATAGACCAGTTTACAAGAAAAAGCTTTCTCAACTTGTTTACAAAAAGAAAATTTTTCAAAGAAAGGAGAGACAAACTTAGTTTTACGAAAGAAAGACTCAAAATCGGACTAGACCCAAAATTATTCAAATCGGGTTCCCAAAAGTGCTCATCCTCGGAGAAAGACCACGAGTAAAGACAATTATTGGGTTTGTGAGGAGAAGAGATAAGGGTTAGTTTGTTTCGTTTTGTAGGTGACTCGAAACAAAAGCACTACTAGAAAACCGACGAATAGCGATGGAAATTTGTCACATAGCGACGAATTTTCGAAAATAGCGACGGATTATTTCCGTCGCTATAAACTGAGTCGCTAAAATTTAGCGACGGAAATTACCGAATCCGTAGCTGATGCAATTCAGCGATGGATTACATTTTCCGTCGCTGAATTTTGCGACGAAATTTCCGAGTAATTTCGTTACTAATTGCCGTCGCTAATCCTCACTATTCTCGTCCCTAATCCGTCGCTATGTGTGCGGAATTCCAAAATAGCTTTTTCTAATTCTTTGTTAACCTAGTACAAAAAATGTGAATGGATATACAAATCCAACATTCACATATGTTACAATTACATTTGACATTTACATATGCCACAAACTACTCATCCAAGTTGGATATACAAATCCAACATAAAGTTCACAATCATAAACAATCCAAACATATTTACAACAAATTCAAAAGTTCACAAAAACAACCACACAAAAACAACCAACGATAAACACATTATCGAAAAGTTCACAAAATGTTCACCAATACACAAAAGTTCCGATGATAACGAATTTAGGGTTCTCACTCTTCCTCTTCCTCTTCCTCTTGTGGTTGTACTTGGTCTACGGTGAGATCCGGATGCTTGCTGAGATTTCATAAATTTAGTGAAGTGTGCTATTGGCTCAGTGAAACCGTCCACCTTTTCTTTGAGCTGCCTATTTTCCAACCCAAGCAACGAGCATGCTTAATCCATTGATGTAACTTAGAAGTTAAGTTATGCACTCGTTGCTCTCAAATCCGAGTCATCCGGAGTAGCATCTTTCGGTGATTTGAAGGAAATGGTGGTTTTTAAGTTTTTAGCCTCGGATCCAAGTCCATAAATGCGACCTTTGTTGTTCACATTGGCTTTCACCCACAACTCATGTTGTGAAGGGGTGGACACACAATTCTCGAAGAGTTGGGGTCATTAGTAGAAGGTTGAGTGGTTGAGTGTTTGCAACTCTTCCCACTCTTTTTCAAACTTTTCCTGAATAATATATAAATTTTTGAGCCATGTAACTATCACAGGTTGTCAAAGAATACCATATATTGAAAAATATGAAAATTGCATATATAAGGTAACTCACATAAATGGCCTTGGATTTCCGGCCAACCCATTCGTCCTTTTTGTCTTCCGGGTTCGTGAAAATAGTTGGGTCGGTAGAGGAAGAACTCCTTTAAGCTCCTTCATCTAAATACAAAAAAGTTAGTAGAGATTGAATTTACTAATATGAACATGTTAATAGTTGCATGCGTAATCACTAAAGGGGTATGTACCAATCGCCGCTTATGCTCCGTCATAGGGATTGAGCCACAAGTATGGAGCGGTGAACCAAGTCCACCTTGATCGGCTTGCGGTTTTCCGAGCTCGCTCACGGAACTTCTTGTACTCAGCAGTTTCCCAATATTCTAACAACTCTCGCTAGTAATTGTCACCCAACCATTTCAACTTCTTCTTATTTTTCCTTGCTTTCAGCATGAATTCCTTCAATCGATCACTTCCTTTCTTCTCAAAATTTCTTCTTATTTGGACTTCATCCGTTGGAGACCAAGTGTAAAATTTCTGTATAAATGAAAAAGTAGTTTATAAGTTATGAAATTATAATACAATGCTCAAACATACACAATAAGTCATTATATTATCTCAAATTCAGAAAACTAAAGATTTGTCATTACCTTGAACTCGGAAAACCATAGATCACGTTGTGGTCGAGGAACTTTACCCTATGTAGACTATGCTCCGTCAAACTTGCTTTGGAAGATGTGGGAAATCGTGCCCATAACTTTATTAATGGAGAAGAACCCAATCAAGAAACATATAAAACAGTTAGTTATACTATTCTACTATTAAGCGTAATTTATTTTATTACTTATTATCACACTTACCCTTTACCATCTGGCTCAATCCAAATCTTTTCCGGCTATTAGCATTACTTGATTCAAGATTAGGATGCTCGTTGCCTACATTAGTTGCCCCATCATTTGTAGGCCTTTGTGGTGATCATTCTTCGGCACTAACGTGGATGCGTGGTATAAGGGTCGTACCATATTGGTTATATGCATACGTATGGGGCCGGTTTGAGTACATATGAGCATGTTGAGAATATGGAGGGTTTGGGATGAAAGACCCACCCATTGGACTTTGCATGTGCGGGATGTTTGGAGGTTGGAAATAAGGAGGGTTGGAAATGAATGACCCACCCATTGAAGTTTGGTCGTAAGGGGAATATGGAGATAGTGCTCTACCTACGGAGACCGAAGGTAAGGAGGGTTTTGAGGGGGCCTAGAAATGCGTACATCATTACCTTCACCATCGGTATTGACGTTTCTAACCCTTCCCCGAGTAGCTGATCTTTTCGACCTGCCTCTACCTCGCTCCATATTTCCTAACATAAACAACATAAAAACATTGTTAAACATCCAACGGTTAAAGTGATTCAATATAAAACAACATATAAACATCGGTAAACATATAAACATGTAAGCGTTAGATATAAATATTCTTCTATTAAGAAAATACGCTTCAATTATTTCACCTTCATTACATTAATAAGAATTCATTTGATTATAACAAAAATTAAAGATTCAATATAAATCAACATAAAAGAACATCATCAACTAGCCATCATCCTCATCATCAGTATCATCATCGTCTTCGTCACTATCCTCTTCGTCATCATTGAATATGAGATGTTCTTCTTCCTCATCGGTGATGTTATCATCATCCCATTCACCTTACTCATCTTCTTCACCATCATTTTCTTCACTAACATCCTCAATCCCATCTTCTTGGTTTAAAATAACATCATCACCTAATTCTTCTCGCTGATATTGAGTTATCAACCAAAGTGTCCAAGCAAAGTTTCCATTATAGAATCGATCGTACCCACACTATCCTCTTATAATGCAAGAGGAATAGTATATTGGTCATCAACTTTGGCCCTTGGTTTTGCTGCCATTTCGACGAACCAACTTAATTTTTCTATAGGGACCCCTTGTGGATATGACATATAATACACCTGAGTTGCGAGTACCAGCAAATATGAAAGGATCGTACTTACGATAACGCCTTGTACGATGCACTTCAACAGACGACCTAAATTTATGGCACTGAGTACCCGAGTACGACTAGGGTCAAACCAATTGCATTTAAACAAGCACACACCTTTTTATTGGTTCACCAACATATTCAACTTCAACTACTTGCAAGATGCCGTAGTAATTATTTTCAACATGTCCTCCATCAGTTCCTTTCACACAAACACCTCAATTGAAGGTGATCCTCCCTTCATTTCGAGCCTTAGTATGAAATAACATTCCATTCACCGTGTATGTTGTCCATATTTTCACTCTCCTTAAAGGACCTTGAGCTAATTGCATCAAATAAACATGTTTTTCATCATGATATACTCGATAATAATGAATATGTGTCAATAAGATAGTATTGGTTTAGTTTATTAAAATTGAAAAACCCATTCCAATAAATTTTAGGCATGAGCATTAAGTTTTAATATGTGATACTCACAGCTCCTTTGAACCAATCTTCGAACTCACTTTCCACCATTGCATCAATTGCCGCCTCACTAACATCAGCATACATAGCTCATTTTTGGTCTTCGAAGAGGCCGAGTTTAAAATGTTTATTAATATTACATCATCATTGTGAAAAAATTTATTGAAACGATTGTTGTATAGGACAAGATAAACTCACTCAAGGTAATGTTTAACTTCGAACAGCTTTAGTAAAACATGGACATGTGCAGCCGTCTTTTCCTTATCATCAAGAAAACACGAGTGAACTTCCCAATTGGAGCACCTTCTGGTATGAATACCGAAAGAGTAGGATTGTGGTATGGAACTTCACTCCCCTCATTTCGTCGACTTCTATTACGCATACAAGGCATGTTAGAGCCGAAATAGTAAGATGCAAAATGTGTTTCTTCAAATCGTGCATATTTTTCAGCGATACTCCCTTCGAGCTTCGATTTGTTTCCTATGGATCTCTTCAATCGGCTAAAGAACCTCTCAAATGGATACATCCACCGGTATTGTACCGGACCACCCAATTTTGCTTCCTCCGCCAAGTGAACAGCCAAGTGTTCCATCACATTGAAGAACCCAGGAGGAAGTAATGTTTCCAATTTATAAAGTGTTATTGAAATATTTCGATGCATTTGCTCTAACTCCGCATCCCGTAAAACAGATGAGCAAAGGTTCTTGAAGAACTCACTAATTTCAATGAGAGGCGCTAAAACCTTGTCCGGAAGTGCACTAAATGCTATTGGAAGAAGACTCTCCATGAAAACATGACAATCATGACTTTTCATGCTATGGAACTTAGTGGAGTTTGGGTCTACAATGTATGAAATGTTAGAACAAGTAATCATTTGGCATTTTAAACTCTCTTGCCCATTCACATATTGCCTTCTTCTCGCTCCAACGTCAACACATATTTTGCCTTCGGTTTGAGAATTTTACCATTTAATTCATGCTTTAAATTCAACTCCACATGATCACACAACTCTTCCAAATCCATTCTTGCCTTAATATCATCCTTTGTTTTCCCGGGAATATCCATAACGGTGTTAATTATATTCTCAAAAAGTTCTTTTCAATGTACATCACATCTAAGTTGTGGCGAAAAAATTAATCTTTCCAATATGGAAGCTCCCAAAACATGCTTTGTTTTGTCCAATTATGATCCTTTTTAAATCCCGAAATGTTGATTTCCTACTCTTCGTTACTTTGGGAAAGTTTTCAACCCATTGTTTTATTTCTTCCCCGTATATCGACGAGGAGGACCCGAATGTACAGCTTTTCCTTTTGTAAACATTGTGCTATTCCTTTGGAACGCGTGACTTCGTGCCAAAACCGCCGATGGAAATCAAACCATAAAAATTTTCGCCCATTTCTATGTTTTAATGCTTTTATTTAATTCATACATACTGGGCATGACATGGTGCCATGAATACTCCATCCGGACAACATACCATATGTCGGGAAATCATTAATGGTCTACATCAACGCAGCCTTCATGAAAAAGTTCTCACCTTTTGAAATATCATATGTTTCCACACCATCTTCCCATAGTGTTTTCAACTAATCAATAAGAGGCTGCAAATACACATCAATTTTATTTTTCGGATTTGTAGGCCCTGGTATGATGCATGTCAAGAACATATAAGGCGTCGTCATGTATAATTCTGGTGGTAGATTATAGGGCGTAACAACGATTGGCCAGAATGAATAAGACCTTGAAGATTGGCTGAATGGATTAAACCCATCTCGCGCACAAACCAAGTCTAATATTTCTAGGCTCGAGTAGAAAATTCGGGGTGAACTCTATCAAAATGTTTCCCTACTTCACCAACCGAAGGATGACAAAGGACACCATCCTCTCTTACATTCTCATAATGCCATCTCATGTGCTCTGCTATGGTTTTTGAAGCAAACAAGCACCGAAGTCTTGGTATTAATGGAAAGTAATGCATCCTTGCAAACGAAGTCCTTTGACTTTTTCCTTATCTTTCCCTTTGACGCTTCCATCTCGCATGACCACAAAACTTGCATAAATCAAGATTAATGTCCTCTTTGTAGAACAACATGCAAAATTTTCGACAACAATCAATTTTTTTGAACATGCATCCCAAGATTTTTAATGACCTTCTTTGCATGGTGAATGTCATGAGGAACTCGGTCATCAAGGGGACAAATCTCCTTTATAAGTTGAGCAATCTCATTAAAGCAATTTTGAGGCATGTTGTAGTCGGACATGATGCTCAACGAGTCTAATGGTGGCGGACAACTCAGTGTGAGTTTCATTTCCTACCTACAAAGGTCGTTGTGCTGCCCAACCATATTAAAGAAATTTTGGGCATTGGTATTTGGAGGCTTACTTGTATAGTCTTGATTTGAGATCATGGCATCCGTGACCATATCATTCATACGGTCGATATTTGATTCTACATCGCCGTAATTCATATGATTGGAGTCACTTTCGTCATTGAATATGTCGAAGTCATACCACCATCCTCATGTAAATGAGGATCTATTTCTCCATGACTAGTCTAATACCAATAGTTTGGAAGAAAACCATATTGATAAAGGTGTAATTTAACTTCATTGGGATCCTTATACTTTCGATTTTCGCATTTGCGACATGGACACCTATATTGTTGATTATGTACGAATTCGATTGACTTCTAGCATGTGCATCAAACTCCTCAACCCCGTCTAAAAACTCTTGTCTATACTCAACTCTACCAGGTAATAACCTACGATACATCCATATACAATGCGTAGGCCCGTCCATATATATTCTAATTGACATTTAACAATTTATTAAATATTAGTTAGTAATCAATACATGGAGATGTTATGATTACGTTTCTTCTATAATGAACATAATATATATAACCTTTATGCATTGAACATATACTTTTCTTATACATAAATTTCTTTAATTTCTATATTTTACTCTTAATTATTTATTTCATCATTAAACTAACCATACCTAATTAACATAAATAAATTCACACAAATATAATTGATTACATTATTTCTACCTAATTAGTATAAAATAACTAACACACAATTATAATTTATAAAATTTTTTCAAAATTTACAACAATAATTTCATTTCTAATTTCACACAAGTAACCATTATTTATTAATAATTTGTCAAATGTTCAATAAATTTATAAATAAACCACAAATAATTACACATATATAAATCACAAATAACATTTACTTTAACTTCAACAATAATTTCCAAAAAATCTAACCTCACATACTTTAAAGAACACAACATCTATACATAAATAACATAATTGCACATTTTTCTTTTCAAATTCATTCACAAACAACATTAATTTGCACCAAATTATATAAAATCATCAATTTGTACTAAATTATTGAAAACCCTAAATCTAATAACAATCAACAAAACAATACCTTCAAACTAGGCAGCGCAGCGGCAGGACGGGTGGCGGCGATGGCAACCTCCTGCGGTCGCCAACAAGGGCGGCCCAAGAGGCGGGAGCAACCAAGGAGAACTCACCCGTCTTTGGCTTACGGACACGAGGCGGCGGACCAAGTGGCGACGTGCGGAAGAGGGGCGGACGGAGCGGGGCGGTGGTCCACCGGCGGCCGATGGGGGTGTGGATGCGTGGTGGTGGGCCGGGCACTCTAGCTCACAAAATCGCTCGCACTCCTCTCTCTCTCTCGCTTCGGTTTCCTCGGTCCGGCCGAAAGGCCGGATCTTAATTTTATTAGTCGATAGCGACGGAACGATCTGTCTTTGTTTCGTTGCTAATAAAAAGTTTTTTATTAGCGACGGATCTGTTACGTCGCTATCGACTAAATTAATTTAATTATACTTTTATTTTGTTGTTTTTCCTAGATCTAGAAATTCTAAATACCTCAGCTACGGCTTAGCGACGGATACCTTTTTCCGTCGCTAATTTCGTCGCCGTTCGACACGATTGTTGTTTTTGTCGGTTCCGTTGTTGATTCCGTAGTTCCGCTAATTAACGGCTTTGTAGTAGTGAAGGGCCACTGGTACTTAGACAGTGGCTGACTCGGTCAGTGCGGTCTACCTTGTCAAAAGGCTCAAGTACAATCTCCCGAGCATATCCGAGTCTGTGTGAAAAAGGTTGAGAGGTAAGACTCACTCAAACCAACTACTACATTTCGATGCGAGTCACCAAAAAGACAAAGCTCTCGAGTCCGAGGTCGGGTAACACTTATACCATTTCTCTCTTAGATTCTAGTTAGAATTTATCTTGTTTGAAGCATCTTTGAATGATGATTCATGGACATGACATCATAGACTAGGTTATATTAGCATGCATACTATTAAGAAACTTATATATTATGGATTGGTTAGGGGTTTACCTAACTATGCATTTAAAAAAGAATAAATCGATGAAGCATGCACAAAAAGAATGCAAGTTAGATCATCTTTCAAACCACTCAAAGCTGTGTCTACATCCAAAGTGCTTGAACTAGTTCAAACGGATTTGTGTGGTGAAATTCCTTTGAAAAGCTTAGGAGGTAAATCATATGTACTGGTTATTGTTGATGATTATTCACCATTTACCTGGGTGTATTTTCTGAAGAATAAGAATGAAACCTTCAAAGAGTTCACTAAGATCCGTAGGAAAATTCAAGTGGAGTCTCAAACTTAGATCGGAAGAATTCGAACTTACCATGGAAGGGAGTTCTATTACTCGGAATTTGTACACTTTTGTGATAAGAATGACATCTTCCACAACTTCTCTGCACCAAGAACTCCTCAACGGAATGAAGTAGAGGAGAAAAAGAACAGAACCCTTGAAGAAATAGGAAGGACCATGATGATTGAAAATGATTTACCTTACTATTTTTGGGTCGAAGCGATCGACATAGCAAACTATACACTCAACGGATGCCTCATCGGACCCATGTTGAAGAAGAAACCCTATGAGCTATATAAGGGAGAGAAGCCTAACATTTCCTACTTGAACATTCGGATGTAAATGCTATGTGCATAACAATGGTAAGGAACATCCGACTAAGTTTGATGCTAGGTCGGATGAAGGCATGTTCCGAGTTATTCATCTCATAGTAAAACTTATCGAGTTTTTAACAAAAGAACTAACAAAGTGGAAGAAAGCATCCACATTGTCTTTGATGACATTGACCTTGGTAGGATAAGTGAATCCACCTTTTCGGATCTCAAACTTAATAGAGATGAAGATGACATTGTTGAACCAGTAATAGAAACCAAATGGATTTTTAAAAACAAATTGGATGAGTAAGGGTTGGTAGTCGAAATAAGGCTAGATTAGTTGCTTAGGGGTATAATCAAGAAGAGGGAATCTATTGTGGGGAAACCTTTGCACCTATTGCTAGGATTGAGGCAATCAGCATTCTCTTAGCATTTTTATCTAGCATGAACATCAAGCTTTATCAAATGGATGTTAAATGCACATTTCTCAATGGTTATATTCAAGAAGAAGTTTATGTTGAGCAACCCCTGGATTTGAAAACTCAGAATTTCCAAATCATGTTTTCAAGTTGCATAAGGCTTTAAATGGTCTTCAACAAGCTCCGAGAGCTTGGTATGAATGACTAAGCAATTTCTTAGTTGAAAATGATTTCAAAAGAGGTTAGATTGAAAAACTCTTTTCACAAAAACCTAGGGGAATGATTTTTTATCATTCATATCTATGCTGATGATATTACCTTTGGAGCTACTAATAAAACTTTATGCCAAGTGTTTTCCGAGTTGATAAGATAGGAGTTCCAAATAAGCATGATAGCAGAACTCAATTTCTTCCTTGGTCCGCAAATCAAGCAAGAAAAGGATGGAATCTGTGTCCATCAATCTAAATACACCAAGGAGTTATCGAAGAAATACACGCTATAAGATGTGAAGCATGCCACAAGCACCTATGAGTAGTAGTTTAAAACTTAACTCGGTCGAGAAAGGTAAAGTTGTGGATCAAAAACTTTACAAAGATATGATTAGATCTCTACTTTATTTCACATCTAATAGGTCGGATATCATGTTTAGCGTTTGCCTTTGTGTAATATTTCAAGCTAATCCTAAATAATCATATCTCACTCGTGGTGAAGAGAATCTTTAGATATCTTGTAGGGACTCGGAATCACTACAACAAATCATTACTTGTGCCATAGAAGATTACGTGGCACAAGTTTCAAATTCTCGTGGCTATGCCATCTTGCCATAGGAATTTACGAAATGAGCTCCGTGCCACAAGTGATTGTGGCAAGGTTGTGGCCATAGAAAAATGAGTACTGTGGCTACATGACAAATGGTGGCCACAGAAATTCTCGTGGCAAGGTGCTTACTTTAGCCATGGAATACCCATCGTAAGTTTAATTCTAGGCACGGTAGTTACCCGTGGCATGCTATACGTTTTCCCGTGGCAAGTATGCTTCTAGGCACTCGTAGCAACCCGTGGCATGGTATACATTATTCCGTGGCAAGCTATATGTTATCCCGTGGCAAGTCCGCTTCTAGGCACGGTACCTCGTGGCATACTATATGTTATATCAACGAGAGCAATCGTGGCATGTCTATTTATAGGCGTAAGAGCACTTGTGGAATGTTAACTAATTCAAGCGAAAATTACGCATGACATCATAAATATTCATTATACAATAAAATAAGATATCCATTAGCTAATATGTTTAAATATTCAAAATGATCCCCAAATATAGACATAATATGAAACTCACGTTCAATCTAAATTCAAATAACATAAACCATTTGTAATGTAAACATTAATAAATCATCGTAAAAAATAAATATATCTAAGAAGATATCCGACTTTTCAACTTCACAAGACGCTTGACATTGATGACTACTATCCTACAAAAGCTGAATTTCTTGATAGTGTACAGTATTCGTCAAGTAAAATTCTCTTTGGATCTCATGAACATCTTAAATGACCAAGCAAATATTCACAACATCTTCATGCTTGTTTTACACGCACACACATATGAATGTTTATGTATACATATATATGCACATAACTCCACACGAGATATGAATTTTTGGCTACAACAGATGCCCCTCAAATACCAGCTTAGTTAAAATATAAAATAAGAAAACTGATATCTTCTGCTATTTTTGATGACCTATATAGCCTTTGCAATCTTGGTGTTATAGGAAAATAACGTAGCACTTTTGGAGGAGTGTCACTACGTTTAGAATGAAAGATTAAACATTCTTTAAGCTTAGAATTCTCCTTCCAAAAAAGCATACAATCATTAACACATGCTTCTATCTTCTCATACCCAAAGCCTAAATTAGTTATCATCTTTCGGGCTTCATAATATGTTGATGGCATATTTGAACCTTTAGGCAATTCACTTTTAATCAATTGAAGCATATTAGTAAAAGCTTTGTTTGTCATCCCATCTAAACACTTAATTTGAAACAACTTTAGGATAAATGATAGCTTTGAGAACTCATCACACCCAGGATACAACATTTTTTGAGCATCTTGCATAAGCCTCTCATAAATTTCTACTTCCTTGCTATTATTCAGATGGTCATGATAATCTGCTCCCTCATTCATCACAAGGTCATCTTCAATTAAAGGACCACAAGCTTCATGTAACATTTCAAAAATATTTTCATGATTTTCTTCTCCTAAAGCATTCCTAGCTCATTTTGTACGATGTTTGTGTTCACCATAATAAATCCAATGAGTGTACGCAGGTACTATACCGTTTATAAAAAGGTCTTCATTTATCTCTTCCCTTGTCTTATGACAACTATTGTTACACCGCTTACAAGGACAAGGGACCTTACGTTCTTCCATATCAACACTTGTAGGTATGTCAGAGAAAGGAAAATCAAGAAATTCCCTTGACTCCATTTATGTATATATCGCTTCGTCTATCGGCACAAGTCATCCATTTTACTCTTTTCTTAATTTGTTCTGAATTATCAACGAGAACGAAAAAAATCTACAATGTAACATTTAAATATCAAAAAATTATAAGCATTCCCATGACAAAAACTTAATACAATACAACAATGTATAATCACCAAGTAATAAACAATTGAAAAATGGTCATTGACCTCCATAATTTTTGAAGGAAACATCATCAAATGTATTGTTTTCAAATTGTTTGTGAGAGGAGAGAGATAAATTTAAAATTTTAATATATGATATATATAAAGGGAATATGTACTTAGTGTTGTATTATTTATAGGTTTTGTATTATTCCTATTCAATCTTTCTGGGTGTAATCTATTTTGTTATATTCCTCCAGTAATTTTTGGTTGATTTAGGTTTTCGGGGGTCAAATGATGTAATTAGAGATAGGTATATGTTAATCTTGCTTGGTAGATTGTTCTAATTGTGATGAGCGAGAGGAGGATGAGATACATTTAAGAAGTGAGAAAGGAAGTGGTAGAGAATGAATAACTCTAGTTTGGTAATTTTGGGGTGGAGACAATCTTCTACCATCATAAGGGTAGGTAACAATTGATGGGATTTTGAAATTTGCCTACTCTATGTCTACTTCTGTAAGTTTTGAATTTTTTCTTTTGAGTTTAATTCTTTTTTGATTTTTCAAGTTAAATTTCATTCTTCAGTTTCATTGGCTTTTTGTTGATAATTTGTCGTTTTTCTTTTTTCTTGTTTTTGGTGGTTGGGGGAGGGGTAGATTGGCGGGAGTATAAACTTTCATTTCATTTTTCTTACTTCAAACTTCTCTACATATATTATAATCAATCTCCTTTGCTTACTTTGAAACATAAACTTTGTCACTCTGAGTTGGTTGTCAAGTTGTATATCAAAGTTGAGGGTTTAATCATGGGTTACGTAGTTTGGCGACTTAATTTTTGCTATCCTAATTACTGGGCTGATTTTGATAAGAGAAATAGGTTTGCATCAACCTTAGTTAAGATGCAGATGTGAAATTTTTAATTTAATTGCTAATGGGCATGTTCTTCTCTCTCACATCATACTGTTTTTCCTCTTTTAATTTTGCTCTCATGCTTAAGATGCTTTATTGTTTGGTGACTTGCAGCAAAAATTGTTTTATATGAGTGCCATGGGGTTTTGTGGTGGGAGACCATACATGGATGACTATGGTGTAGTGTGGGGAACGTTGTGGCAAGCTAGGCTAGAGTAGAAAGTTTGCTATATGATTGTTTTATATGATTATTTTATATGAGTGCCATGAGTTTGCTATTAGGGTTCGAATTTATGGGTGGGATTTTCTACCTGTGTCATTACTCAGTCGAAACAGAAATTACAAAAAGAAATTAGAAATTGAGGCTTCTAATGGAGAAACGGATTGGAAGTACAGCTGTTTTGTAATTTGAGTAAAGGAAGTACATGAGTTATTTAGTAATTAAGTTATGTGTGGTTGCTAATGAAGTCATGTATAATGAAAGTAGTCTTTATTCTAAGTTTGACCACTTCCCCCTATAAAAAAAAAGAAACTCTCTTGGTGTGCTAAGTAAAAATTGAGAACTTTTTATCCGGATCTAGATCAGATTCAAATTCTTCTATGAAACTTTTGTAGTATTGTCCAAGCAGTTTTATATGTACTTAGATATATTTTTGAGTATTTTTTACTAAGCTACGTAAGCAAAAAATTTCCTACTCTTGATTTACATATACTTTGATCTGTTTTAAGTATTTTTGATTCATTTCTAAGTTATTTAATACTTCCAAGTTATTTAATACTTCTTAGTTATATAATGTTATCATCTGAAATATATTTAGATTGAATGAACAGGGGAAAATTTGCAATTCCGAGGCAACGAGCGCGTCTTAGCTAGTAAACTATAATTGAAAACAATTCTCTTAGTTGCAATAGAGCCTATCTGTACATACTATGTTGAATTTGATTCTAATTATTATGATATATGATAAATAGCATTCTACATTTCCAAATCAAAGCAGTAAATATTCATAGTTGCACCTCAATCAACCAAGAACATAAGCATTCGTAAAATAAACGGATTTATGTGGCCAATTTGGGTCCTCAACAGCCAACTCTATAATCTATTCGCATTTTAAAGTGACAAAAAATTAAGCATTGGATTAAAGAGGGAAAAACACTAAAAGCCAGCTAGAAAGCAAGCCCAAGAGACAGTTGAAAATGGAGATGACTGAGGAGATGAATGCTGCAAGGTAATAAGGAGCAAAAGTTAAAATCCATGCACATAGCATGTGTCATTCTAACTAGGAAATTTTTTGTTCAAGCATCGTACCAGTTTAGTGAAATTCCCGACAGTCAGTGGCGCAGAATATCATTCTATTACAACCTGCACACACGTCAGTAATCAGCTAAATTGGACACGAAAAAATAGGCCTCTAGAATCTAAATCAAATTACTAAAAAAATTTCCAATGAGGTCTTGGCTCACTAATTAATATGGAGTCCCTAGATATATCAGGTCCAAGGTTTGAAACCTCCCCTTCTCCCCAAGCTTGTAATTGTGTGATAGAGACCATTGAGAAACCCCCACAAGACAGAAAAAAAGGACAAAAATGAAAAGGAAATAAATGTTTTCATGGGTCATTCTTCTAGTGTATACACTCTTTATGGTAGCTTGTCAGGTTGAAGCCGGTGTTCAGCAAAAAGCTTTTTAAAGAGCTTTTGGACCAACTAATAGGTAACTACAAATACCTCACAACTGTTTTGCAAACACAGGACATGTACTGTAGATCTGGTTCAGAATGAGATTAAATAAATCTAGACTGCTTGATTCATCAGTGCAATGTAATGTAGTGTCAGACGTGATAGCATTATATCAAATCAGTATAATCGTACAATTAAACCACGTGGAAGCAACAAAAAAGCCAATCTCAAAGCAGTACTTCAGCCTCAATCTTCATCTCTAGTCCTATTCAAACTTTAAGAGTTGAGACTTGCATTAGTGAAAGAATGGCCTGGATAGACCAGATTGTTCATCAAATAGTTCAAGGCTTCAAAAAATGGTTTAGATTTCTTTATTTTCAAAATTATACTCCTCCCCCACTGTGTTCAAGCAAGACTATAAGGGAATAGAATGAGATTTTTGTAAAGAAAATCATATTACTTTGGTAAAGAAAAGGGAATTTGTTTTCATACTCCCTCTACAAGCTTAAACAAGTAATTAATTGAAAAAATGTTGAGATATTAACTAGCAGTTATTCACGTTGAGATATTAACTAGTGTCCAACCACTATTCTCAGAAATAGAAAAATTCAGCCTTAAAGCTAAAATCTACGTCATGCTTAAAGAATGTAACATGGACCGTAATGAAGTCGTCAATTGCCTTCTCTGTCTACTCATTCAAGCCCTGATTTAGTGGTAAAGGTAAAACGTCTTAATATGATGGTCTACAACTTTCTAGCGCAGAATCCAAAACCCCTCTCTGTCTACTCATTCAATACTATAGGCCAAACGAATTGGGTGCTAACTGCTGCAAATATGGGGCAGAATCAGCACAGTGGGGATCACACACTTACCTGAAAATTAGAATGTGGGGAGCGTACACTTCCCTGAAAACTAGACCCCAAAGTTGGATTATTAATCATCAAATGCACATGCACGCACACACAAGAGCTGTAATATTGAGACTTACGTACCTATTAATAACCAAATAGTTTTCTACATATTTACCAGGGTTAGTGATAGCCTATGCCTATTCTTCTTGTCCACTTCAACAGAAGCTTCTCAATTTATTAGAACCCCCTCTCCCAAGAGACAGAGTACTTCAAATTAAGGTCATTTTTCATGTAATTTTGTCTCTGTCTTGCCTTTTATCCAAAGGAGTTTTGGAAGGAAGAACTAAAAGAGTTCAGTAGCAAAAATGCATATGGTTCATGCTTCAGCCTACACATACTTAACTATCTCTATTCTTTTCGTTTCTTTTTCTTGTGGAAATTTCAGATGTTAATCAATTCCCAAAATTGTGAATGATTTCTTGATAGCTCAATTTTTTATTTTATTTGATGTTTAGGGTTCTTCATCTTATTGTTATTGAAATTAATTTTCAACACAAGATTGATTAATCAACAAACTTCTTACAACCAAATCTCAGTATACAATGAATGGGCACAAATTAAAATTACCCATAAGCATTTCAAAATCACAGTTTACAATTGAAATTTAATAACTAGAAAGAGATAATTACCGCAATCAAGCCATTTTAGTTGCACAACAACCAAATCCCCTTCTTCAAAATCGGTCTCTATACCGACCCTTCTCAATATTCACATTAATTTAAAAAAGTCTACTTGCATGCTAATTATTTGCTTTTTCCTAAAACAGAAACTTTAACAAAAAACAAAATCCATAGCCCAAAAAATAAAAGTGGAAATAAAATATGAAACAATTAAGACAAAAAGAGCTTTTTAAGTCCCTTTCTTAATTAATCTTATTTTTCCCCACGGAGAGGGAGAGCGACAAAGAGAGAGTTGTGTGAGGGAAAACAAACCCAGAAATGCGAAAACACAAATTGGAAGCCGTCGTTTGGTCAGATCCAACAACTCATAGGCTTAGTAGAGGAGAGCGAAAGAGGAGGGTGAAGGGAAGAAGATGAATAGCAGAAGGGTAGGAGGAGAGCGAGGGAGTAACAGTAATGGAGGCGTGGATTCGATTTCAGCGACAGTAGTTGTGTGAGGGTTTTTGGTTTATAGGTAATTACTTCTATAATTATTTTTGACAAGGATAAATACTTTTATAATTCCCTAAAGGGTGGGAATCACAATGATACTAAGTACTTTTCCATATGCCTAGGCGGACATAAGCTGCCTATTACATGTGCCTCCAGTCTAATGCATTCCATAAGAAAATAGTACCCAAATCATCCAGCTAACATCAAACTGAACCTGGCAGCAACTAGTTATTTTTAGAAATGACTATCCATAAGATCTTGACTTTCCAATTTCCTAATTACTACACAAGTGAAACCTATGAGAAACTTCCCTAACTAGTTGCCAACAAACACTTCCCTAACTAGTTCCCAACAAACACCCAGCATCTGCATTGCTGAATAAACATAGTTAGGTGCATAGCCTCCTCCAAAGTCCAAGGTCACAAGCAGCGGAATAAAAGCACATTATTGACAGAAAACAAGCCTCATAAGGGAGCATCTCCGATAAAGCATGCTACATTTCCACATCAAAGCAGTAAATATTCATAGTTGCATCTTAATCAGCCAGGAAGCATAAGCATTCGTAAAATAAACGGATTTATGTGGCTAACTTGGGTCCTCAACAGCCAACTCTATAATCTATTCGCATTTTAAAGTGACAAAAAATTAAGCATTGGACTAAAGAGGAAAAAACATTAAAAGCCAAACTAGAAAGCAAGCCCAAGAGACTGTTGAAAAAGGAGATGACAGAGGAGATGAATGCTCCAAAGTAATAAGCAGCAAAAGATAAAATCCACGCACATAGCATGTGTCATTTCAACTAGGAAATTTTTTGTTCGAGCAACGTACCAGTTTAGCAAAATTCCTAGTAGTCAGTGGCACAAAATACCCCTCTATTACAACCTGCACATAGGTCAGTAATCAGCTAGATTGGACAAAAAAAATAGGCCTTTAGAATCTAAATCTAATTACTAAAAGAAATGGCCAATGAGGTCTTAGCTCACTAATACTGAGTCCCTAGATATATAAGGTCAAAGGCTTGAACACCCCCTCCTCTCCCCAAGCTTGTAATCATGTGATAGAGACCATTGAGCAGCCCCCACAAGACAAAAAAAAGGACAAAAACGAAAAGGAAATAAATGTTTTCATGGGCCATTCTTCCAGTCTATACACTCTTTATGGTAGCTTGTCAGGTTGTACCCGGTGTTAAACAAAAAGTTTTTAAAGAGCTTTTTGGACCAACTAACGACTAACTACAAATAGCTCACATCTGTTTTGCTAACACAGTACATGTACTGCAGATCTGGTTTAGAATGATGTTAAATGATTCTAGACTGCTTGATTCATCAGTGCCATGCACTGTAGCCTCAGACATGCTAGCATTGTATCAAATTAGTATAATTGTACAATTAATCCACATGGAAACAACAAAAAAGTAAATATCAAAGCAGTACTTCAGCCTTAATCTTTATCTCTAGTCATGTTCTAACTTTGAGAGTTGAGACTTGCATTAGTGAAAGAATGGCCTGGATAGACCAGATTGTTCGTGAAATAGTTTAAGGCTTCAAAAAATGGTTTAGATTTCTTTGTTTTAAAATTTATACTCCTCTCTCACTGTGTTTAGGCAGGACTATCAGGGTGTAGAATGAGAGTTTTTTTTTCTAAAGAAGATCATATTACTTTGGCCAAGAAAAGGGAATTTATTTTCATACTCCCTTTACAAGCTTCAAACAAGCAATTCATTGAAAAAATGTTGAGATATTAACTAGAAGTTACTCACATTGAGATATTAACTAGTGTCCAGCCACTATGCTCAGAAATAGAAAAAATTCAGCCCTGAAGCTCAGATCTACTCCATGCTTAAAGAATGTAACATGGACCCTAATGAAGTCGTCAATTTTGCCTTCTCCGTCTACTCATTCAAGCCCTGCTTAAGTAGCAAAGGTAAAACGCCTTAATATGATGGTGTACAACGTTCTAGCACAGAATCCAAATTCCCTCTCTGTCAACTCATTACTGACTGCTGCAGATCTAGGGCAAAGGTAAAATGCCTCAATATGATAGGCCAAACGAATTGGGTGCTGACTGCTGCAAATATGGGGCAAAATGAGCACAGTGGTAATCACAGACTTCCCTGAAAATTAGAATGTGGGGAGCATAACAATACCTACAACTTGGACCCCAAAAGGTGGATTATCAATCATCAAATGCACATATTTTATTTGATGTTTAGAGTTCTTCATCTTATTATTATTGAAATTAATTTTCAACACAAGATTGATTAATAAACAAACTTCTTACAACCAAATCTCAGTATACAATGAATGGGCACAAATTAAAATTAATATAAGCATGCCAAAATCCCAATTTATAATTGAAATTTAATAACTAGAAAGAGAGCATTACCGCAAGCAAGCCACTGCAGTTGCACAACAATTAAATCCCCTTCTTCAAAATCGGTCTCCGTACCGACCCTTCTCAGTATTTGCCGCAATATCATTGATTTGCAATGAACAGCCACAGATTAAAATTAGATATAAGCAATCCAAAATCTCAGTATGCAATTGAAATTTCATCAGTAGAAGAGAGAATACCACAATCAGGTGATGACTACAATAAAGCTGCTGTAGTTGGAGAACAACCAAATCTCCTTCTTCAAAAGAAGTCTCTGTGCTCGACCCTATTCAGTATTCGCACAATTGAGCATGAGAAGAAAAACCTAACAATATATACTCTTAAACGGGTTTTTTATGTAGTTGAAAACCGATGCCTATCTAGACGCCTCTCAAATTGATCCCCTATTTGGATTATGAAAATAAGATGGATTTTAATCAAAGAAAATAATGAGGAAAAAATATAGAAGAAATTTTTTCCTCTCTGTTTGGATAGGGAAAAAAATTGAAGGGAAAAAATTCACCATCCATCTCCAAATTTAAAACCACAAATCGGAAATTGAATCCTTCTTCCCCAATTGAACCCCCTCTCCCACAAACAAAATATGCACATACCCATGGCCTTAGTCGACTCAAGTGCTTCACGAGGGAATGAAAAATGACGGAAGGAGTCGCCCAATTTCAAATTCCTACTGAAATTCTGACCCTATTTTGAATAAGAACGCAACCAATGCTTCAATATATCTGCTCAAGTAATCCTAGAAGTAATTTACGAGCTTTTTGGATCCATATCCGAAAACTCGACAAGTTGAAGAACGCAGATCTGAGTACCTCGACTTACTCTTCGTATATCTACTTCGACTACAGACTGGGTGGATGGAGAGAGATCGAGAAAGTTTCGAGGAAGACCTTTGAGGGAGCGGGTGAGATAAGAGAGTTGATGGAGTATCGATTGAGCTAAGAAACCTAGAACTGAGAAGAGCGAGGAGAGCCGAGAGTGATAGATATCTTTCTAATTTGTCTTACCTTTGATATTTCATGTGACTTTTCAAACATATTGTTATTTTTTCATTTTTTAAAAGAATTTATTTTTCCAATTTTAATGGTTGTCAACCTATTTTGTAACATCCAAATAGACACTAAAGTTAAAGATTTTAATCCCAAATTGAATATTTTCTTTACTTAAAATCTCAACTTAAATATTATTTTAAATATATTTATGTCTAAAAATTATAAAATATGTTAAAATTATTCAGAATAGTATGATAAGCTAAAATTCTTTTTTTCTTTGTTTAAAAATTTTTAAAATATAAAATCAAGTCAGGAATAACATTTGAAGTAACATTTATAAGTCAAAATGAGTCAAATATTAATATTTGTTAAGTTATTATTTCGGCTAACCTTTTTCGTATCATTTAGAGTTTTAATCAACATTCTTAAAAAACTAATAGTTGTATCTTTGTCCTTTTAGAAGTACAGTTTCATATTTTTATGGTTAAAAAAACCCTTAATTTTTCTAAAATTATTGATTCTTCTATGTCAATTTACAATTAACCCAACAACTAAATTATTGAACATATTTTCTCCAAATGCTCATATTAACAACTATATGTTAACAACTAAATTACAACTATTAGTTGTTACTTAAACAACTAAATCAAACACCATCTAAAGTTTCCATCCTTTTTAGGTTTGACACAGGTAATCATTTGTCACAAGAATTTCTAGTCATGGCATATATTATTGTCACAAGTAGTATACACTTGTGGCACAAGTGATTTGTTGCCATAGTAATTTATGGTCGTGGCATATTATTGCCATGGTAGCATCTACTCATGGCATAAGTAATATTTTGTCATAGTAATTTATACCCGTGGTCTATTATTGCCACTCGATAGTATTTTTTATGGCACACGTACTTTTTAGCCACGAAAATATTAGATCGTGGCATATTTATTATTTCATATATATATATTTGTACTGACAAAAAATTTCCCGTGGCAAGACAAAAAATTTGCCACGATTTTATGTTTCTTGTGGCATAATTTATGGCACAAGTGATGATTTCTTGTAGTGAATCTTAGTCTATGGTTTTCAAAAGACTCGGAATTGACTCTCACTTGGATACGGATGCTCGACTATGCTTGGATATAAGGTTGATAGAAAAGGCACATCAGGAGCATGCCAATTTTTGGGTCAATCACTCATCTCTTGGCACTTAAAGAAGCGGAACGAGTTACTCTATCAACTATTGAGGTTGAGTACATTGCAGCTGGATCTTGCTATGCTCGGATTCTCTAGATCAAGCAATACTTGAAAGATCTTGGAATATCATTCACATCTATTCCCATCAAGTGTGACAACCAAAGTGCAATCAATATCACTAAAAATCAAGTTCGAGCACTCAAAGACAAAGCACATTGAGGTCGGGTATCATTTTCCGAGAAACCATTCTCGAGAAAGGTGATATTAAACTTGAGTTTATTCCTACAAATTTCAAGTAGTCGATATTTTCACTAAGCCTCTTAGTGTAGATCAATTTTGCTTTATTAGGAATGAGCTTGGCGTGTTAAATGCATGATTATCTCGAGTAATTGCATGAATTATTCTATTATGATTGATTGTTATATGATTTAAGTAGATAACAAATGGATCACTAGATACGGAATGAGACCGAGCTATGAGTTGTAAATTTTTCGAGTGTGTTCCGAGTCACTCGGACACATTACCGAGTCGGACTCGGATTATTAGCAAAATGGACATCAAAATTTTGAGGTCATCTCTAGATAAATGGAGAATCTCAAAACTATTTTCGAAAACTCTTTCTCCTCTCTCTCTTTGACACACGAACATTCAGCGAGAACTAGCCATTGGAAAAAGTCGTTAGAGAAACTAGCCGTTGTTGCGTAGAGAGACTCAACGGTCCGATAACCGTTGATTGATAAGTCGAAAGTCGGTTGAAACCCCTTTTTCTCTCTATAAATAACACCGCTTCACTCTCTTTCTTTAAATTTACCTACTTATTGCTTGCTCTGTCGCTCTCTTTGCTCTCCAGTTTATTCACTCTCGCACTCACTCGTCTCTGTTTCTCGATCTTCGGTGTTCTCTACTCTTTCTCTCGTTTCTCTCAAACACTCTCTACTCTCTAAATATGCTTAAAAGAGGATCTGCTGTGGAAGGAGGTTCGGCCACCGAGAAGTCCGGAACCAATTCCACCAAATCCGAGGTTGCACAAGGAAAAGGAAAAGAGCCCGCCTTAGAAGACCCAAAACACAATGTCGCCTAACACTTCATCCCGGACGACAAATTCTTCCCAAAAACATATTTTTCTTATTTGAAACACATCGTCAAAGCCGGTGTGTACAACTATCTCGTGTTTTTATGAGTATATTTACCCAGCACCTAGTTTTACGAGTTCTAAACTCGCATGACAAGAAGTGATATTGGTAGGTGGAGCAGTGAAACCGACTAATTTAGATATAGAGGAAATATTTCAGTATACAAACTTGGATCAATTGAAAAAATATTACGTTTAACACGACCCTCGACATTGGGTCGAGCTTGGCCCAACTAGGCCAAGTCATGGTCGGCGTTGGCCACTACCTAGACAACGGTGGGCTGGCCGGGCCGGAGTGTCTCGTCTTTAATTCTAACTCGTAATTCATCTTTTACTCGTCCAATAAGAAGGTTTCTTCATTCATTTGTTGGATAGCCCAATTAGGCAATCTGTTTATGTATTTTAGGCGATTCGTTTATGTATTTTACTCTGTATTATTTTTAATTTTTCAAGGTGGTCTAATTAGTCGGCCCAATTTCTTTTTACCTCTAGGTGCACAATAAAATGTAAAAGTATAGCATAATACTTCCTTTATTTAATAAAAGGTAAGCCTACTACTTACCCGAATACATAGCTAAAAAGGAAATGCAAGCACAATACTTATTAAAAAAATAGACAATAAATTTGTTCTAAAGAGGAAAAACTAATCCTCGTCGTCCCGGGTACGCTTCTTTAGTTCCTTAATTCACCGTGCCCTTTTCTTTTCAGCTTCCTTGGCTCCAGTCTCTCTTTAGCAAACACGTTCAGCCACCCGAGGGTTTACTTCGTGAATCCGGAGAGGTGCAGAGACGAGGACAACTTTGGCAAGATCTATCTCTCTAACTCTCAATGCCTTATGCCGTTGGGGATCCACTTCTATTATCCATTCCGGATAATAGGTAGATATAGCAGTATTTGGTTTGCCTACAGGTGTCAGCAATTTAGGAAGGTTCATCCAAGTATTCGAGCCATGATTTCTTCCGCCTAGTGTTGCCAAATCTTTAAACAAATCGAAGGTAGTGGGCCGGATACAGTCTATGAGAGGAGTTACTTGTTGTCTTCCCATATGCCACAACACACGGTCGAGGATGTAATAGTTGCTGCTTTCTAGGCCCGGCAAGCATACATATGGATGTTGTAGGGTATTTGTCATAAATTGGGACACTTTCAAGTGCATGATGTACCACCGAAATTTGTTACTACTTGAGGTACTTCTCCCATTGGTAAGTAGGGCGATTGGTTACCCCCTCTTGCCACTTTCGGTGACGAAGTGTGCTGCTAAGTATGCATCTATATTCAAAGGAGCTTGGATCGGTTTTAGGTGCTCCATCAACCAGATCTACAAACCACGAGATGTAAAAAATCAATTAGTGTCCTGCATGGTCAAAGGTTCGACTTGTTAGGCCCAACACGAGCAAAATAAAAAAAACGACGAAAAAGCGAATGGAGCAAAAATCGAGACTTTCGGAGTAGACCGGAGGCAACTCGGCCTCGACGGCGCCGGATCGCCACCTCATGGCCGGTGCCAGCAACCGGCCTACGCCGCTTAGTCTCGTCAGCCGTTATTTGCTTACGTGCAACAATAGGGGCTCCCTGTGAAGTCTTCCTCGAGTTTACCTCGACCCGATCTAAACCTATGATCATCTTAGCAACTAGCAAGTGGTGTTAAGGAACGATAATTTTCTAATTGCTCAATTAAGCTCAACAGGTGTTGCTTTGAGCCATATCCCCGCGGTCTACTACACGCAAGAATCCACCTATCGTGCAAGTGATAATTGCTTGTCGCCTCGGGATAATGATCACTTCAGAATAGGCGTACATGTGCTGATAGTTTTTCATTAGGTTCATCGATTTACTCGATTTCCAATAAGAATCCACCCGAGATTCTTATTACTTAGTTTTAGCAGGTACTTATCACTCTCTTGTAGATTTCCAAAAGGCTTGGGCAAGATGGGTTTTGAACATCTTTGGGTGCCATGTATAACATGAAATTCTTCGGACGTAAGGCACGGTTCCTTATCCGCAAACCCGAAGACATGGTGGTGTGGATCCCAAAAGGCCACAATAGCCCTTAAGAAAGTCCAATAGACTTTGACCACACGAATACTAAATAATGTTTTTAGCTTATAATTCGACAAACCTAATCTTTTATTCTTTCTCATCTCATGCATCCACTAGGACAAGTCACTCATGAAGATCTTTTTTTTAGATGAGAATAGAAGTCACTTGATTTTCTATTTGATTCACGAAAGATTTTGCGTAAGGCATAATTTTAGGCGCCAGTGTGGATCCTTTTCATATGAGTTTTTCGGAGCTTTAGAGTCCTATTGCACCTCAACTGCTGTAACTTGTTGTACCCCGTCCGCACGGGTGGCCGGCGTCGGCCACCGACTTTCTCCCGCTTGTTCGTGGTTTTTTTTTCAGTCCAACCACTCCTTGGTCCATATTTTATCTTTTTGTCGCAACCCATTGAGTTTTCCCATTTTCATTTTTATTATTTTCTAATGGGGGCTAGTGCAATTTTTTTTGATTTTACTTTGTAATTTTTTCCTAAGACTTTTTGCATCATATTTAATAAAAGAATGCATTTTTTAGAAATCGAGTCATTTTACATTTCATCCCATTGCATAAGGGTCACACCATTACAAAGTAAATATTACACAAATCATAACACCCCGGGTTATTTAGACTAAAACCGGTGATTACGGGTTTGGGGCATTACGGATGTGGTATCATGAGTCACTTGTTGTTAGTGGCAAAGCAAGTGTAACCCGGGGTTAGAAATGCATCTATTGTCATAGCCTTGCCCTTTCCTCCGGTAAGGGCGGCGTAATGTCCCCGACCTACTTTCCACTGTGCTAATCATCGGCTAGCAGTTTATTTAGACTAAAACCGGTGATTATGGGTTTAGGGCGTTACACACCCTACAAGGGACTCTTTAATCAACATCAACAAGGGATCTACTATTCGTTGCCATCGAAACATTGTTGAAGATATCGTTCCCAAAGTCCTCTAAGACGGATGTGGAGAATCGGCCACTTTCATCACCTTGAGAAGAGCTACCTCCGTAGTCCCAAGATTGAGAAGCTTCATGGGATGGTCCACTATATGAAGCTGGAGGGAAATAAAGCTTGAAGTGGCAAGATGTTTAGACTATCTTCAGCAAAATTGGTCACACACTAGACGAAGTAGGTCCGGAAGTGCTAGGCCCCGCTTCGGATGTACTCGACAATGAGCACACCTTGATGAACGTCGGGAAGTACCTGCCTCGGATGGACCACCAAAAGGCGCTTGTCGGTAAGATTGTTGGGTGTGTGCTCTCGATCCACAAAGGAAGCCTCCTGATAAAGACGCCGTAGATCGCCGTCTCGTACAAGAAGGAAAGAGCTATTAGCACACCTACTAAAAGCTCGATAATGTTAGCACTCCACTAACTAGAGACTTACTCGGAAGGTTGGGAAATATCTCCCGGTGAGGATGTTTTGGATGCCATGAAAAGTAGATTGAAGCCTAATGGACATGATTTGGGATTGCTCCCGATCATACTAAACAATTCATTCAATAGCATTAGTAAAATACTTTTAGCATACCACTAAAAGAAAAGAGCATGAAACTCCTACCCCGCGCGAGTTTTCATGGAAAGGATGCCCAACACATTCTTCCTCAGGAATTTCGAGAATCCTCACATAACGTAGAGATTCCCTGGGTCGTGTAACATCCACATTAAGACAAGCAATGTGGGTATCCTCTCGGAGTAAGCTATCAAAAGATGAAGTTAATTTCCATACAAGAAATTCAACCATATGGAAGAAAGGAAGGAAGTTAGAACTCATTAGATGGGTCATTATCCGACTTACATGGCGTGCATAAGACATGTACAAATTAAAAAATTGGGTATAAGGATACTCTATGGTCGCAATGACTTGCTATTCTGGAGGAAGATAGCAAAGATAAAACATGGTTTAGGATGGATCAACCGGAATCAATGGAGGCCATGTGTTAACTCGAATTTGAGGTGTGACCCTCTCACCGAGATACCAAGCAAAACCCTAAAGGACCTTTAAACAAGGTCCTTCTCTAACTTAAGTCTCATGCAATGGTGACGCTTGAGGGAGTTGGAGTTGGGCCCAAGGATGAAAATTGGCCTACACATATAGGATTTATCAAGAAACAAGCAAACAAGAATGAAAGACAATAAGAAAATGGGCGGAAACCGTGCATAACCAAGGCTGGCATCCACCACAGGTAGTCCCACGTGGTCCACCACAAGCAGTGGGCAAGGGCAGCCAACTAATCGATGAAGTAAAAATTTTCTTGACATATTTCGAGGTCACACGGTTAAGGGCTGATCTCAAGAAGCCAATACCATGGATTTAAGACTGTCGAAGGTAGATCCTAGCCCATGACATAGAGGCCGAAACACGGGACGATTTGTTGAACCGAGAGAAAGGTGCAAGAAGTACTCATACAATCACGACCGCATTATCACGAAAATCAAGTAAGATTTTTTATCCACACAAGATATAAAATACATGGGAAGGAAGGGAACAATTTGAGCATATCTCGATAATCGTCCACAAACCACACAATGGAAGATAATTCACGGAATCTATCTCGAGGCTTTGTGTGCCGCAAACCAGACATGGAGGCCCTTAATGAGGCAAGTATATGTAAGAGCACCCCAATTAGGCTCCTTCATTTTATCAAGGTCCGCTAAGTTCACCAAATAGTGAACGTGAACCTTGGAGGCTTGGTCGGAAAAGAGCACCATACTCAATAAAAGAGTCGGCATAATCCGAACTTGATCTTCGGGAGAATGGCGAAACCAAAACCAAGCATCCTCAAAAGCTCCCAAAAGAACGCTGTATTTAAAGGAATATTCTTAAGGAAACCTATTAGCTATGGGACCGAAAATGTGGCGAAGATGGTCACAGTCCCTGTACAAATTCCGATCATAAGCTCAAGGCTCCCCGAGAAGCCCAAATCGGACAAAACAGCAAAATCAAAAGGAGTTATGGTCATTTCCCGAAGGGAAGGTGGAAAGTGTTAGTCCTATCCCAAAAGCGCTCACTAATTACCCTAATAGGATCTCGCTCTCTCTTATCACAAAGGTGATTCAAAGTAAGGAAACAAGAACCAAACCCAACATTTTGCATGACACTTTCGAGACGATAGTTCATTTTTTCGAGCACGTCTTTATAAACTTGGGAATAGCTTCACTACTCCTAATTGCGCCCTCCCTTTTGCAAGATGAAAATCCAAGAAGATTTTTAGTTGAAGAACTACTCTAAATGAGTAGAAGAAGAAACTTAAGCCAACTAGCTTACCGATGGAGTTATAGCAAGAGAAGGAGCGTGACTCTCGGCCTCCACCAAGAGGTCATTTGGGTTCCTCTCCTTCGTGGACGCCATTCCCATTCGACGAAGTTTTCTTGGATAAATTTCTCGGTTTTGACCTCTCGACAGGATGAGGTCTTCTCCTAGACATTATGGAGACAAGATTTCTAGAAACTAACAAGTTTTTCAAAGAGAACAAAGTAAGAGAGTACAAGAGTAAGGCAAGAATGCAAAAGAAGGAGTAAGTGTAAAAAATGATATCAAGCACCCCCTTTATAGGCCCATTGGACCAAGCCGACCAAGCGGACAAGACAAGAGTAAAAAAGTAGTGGGTGACCAAGGGAATTCGGCAGAACACACCGGGGCTAGGACTCGCCAAAGGTTGGAGACATCACCGCAACATCCTTCTTCTTCTTCTTCTTCTTCCTCTCGGTTGCCTCACGGGCAACCCGATCGACGACTCGTTGGCGCTATGACCTGAACCGGGCCTCGAACCGCCAGCGGCTCGGCGATTGAGCGATCGGGTTTGGCAGGTCCGCAATCGGCCGGAAGGGCGGCCGGATCTACGTAGTCACCGACTCCTCCGACCCGAACCCGGTCAACCCGAGGCCCGGAACCCTCCGGTACGCGGTGCTCAAGGAGGAGCCACTCGGATAGTGTTTGAGAGGGACATGACGATCCAGCTCGGTACGAGCTGATCGTAACTAGCTACAAGACGATCGACGGGCGAGGAGCTAAGGTGTACATTACGGGGTGGGTGCATCACACTACAATACGTCTCGAACGTGATTATCCACAACATTCACGTCCACCATTGCGTTCTGCGGGGAATGGGATCATACGGTCCAGCCCCACCCACGTGGGGTATAGGACGAAATCGAGCGGCGATGGGATCACCATCTTTGGAGCGAGCAATATCCGGGTTGATCACGTTACGCTGTCAGTATTGCACCGAACTTTCGTTAATTTGATTATCCACTAATAAGCATTTTAGTATAGCAAATTATTTAGCCAAGCTTCGGATAAAAAACGATCAAAGTTTCGGCATCAAAATGTACAAAGCTTCACGCCTTAATCAAGCCAAGCCGAGGACCCTCTTACCGGACTTCGAGCGCATGCATTAGGATCAAGTCCTAGCCTCTTTATGGGGTTAAGGTTCAATAGTAACCGATTCCGGATATTACGCAACAACTAATATCAAAAATCGTTGCACGTAATTGAGGTAAGTACTCTATAGTGTCTACTTTAACCCTTTGTCCTTTAGACTTATTCAAAGTGAGGGTTAACCGTAGACACCTAAAAAGTGTCGTCCTTTATCTCTTTAATTTCGTATTTTATTCTCGTTGGCTCGATGATGAAATCCCGAGTCTTGTTTGAGGATTTAGACCTTGGATTGTGTTTGAGTGGTGCGACGAAGCCAGTAAACCACAAAGAATCCCCGACCCCACATAAATAGCCTTTGCCTTGGGTCGATCTAAAAATCCCCTTTTCTTCCGGACGATCCAAGTACAGGCCAAGCCTCCAGAGACAACAGAGTCCGAGTGTTGTGTACCGGAAATTCCAAGTTCGGAATACTGCATTTTACTTTTGTTCAATTAGACAAGGAGTCGAAGACACGAAGACGCCATTAAAACGTTGCATTTCATGATCATAAGAATCAAAGTGCTTGCATTTAAGCTCTAAGATAGTCCACACTAGACCAGGAGCTTTTCCCCTTAAAGCAACGTCATGGCTGGCGCCGGTCATACTGCAAATTGTAAGTGAAATGCTGCATTTTGGCTTAGAGACTCCCTTGGAAGCACGGTAGAGGCGTGAAAACACTAGACATGCCCGGGTGGCCGACACCGTGAATCGGACATTATCCGGTTTTATCTCTTCTTTATCCAGTTCAATCTCAAGATATGTAGCATGGTTTTTCTCGACTGCTTGGATGGCTGGCCGAGAGTAACCCTAGGTCATTTGTGACCTAAGTCTCTCCCTATAAATAGAGAGCCTTGACTCTCATTTCGGAGACGACTTTCTCTTATGCGTTGTCCTACCGAAAGCTAACCCAAGTACACATTCATTAACGTTACTCTGCTGAAAAGCATCCGCAAACACTTCTCTTTTCTAACCAATGCCGTTTAAACTGTGTAAAGAGCTAAAGAATATTCAGTTATTATGATCTCCGAGCATTTATTCAACCGACCTTTCCTACTCCCTACAAACTCGCCTTTTCCAAGATTAACATAACCAAGCCCTTTCCTTGGATTCGTCGTTGTCGCATCAAGAGATCAAGTGTAGAGATACGGATCAGCAGGTGGGACATCATGAGGGCAATCATTCAGCCTTTGGATGGTTATTTAATTTATGCCTTTTATTGCTTTCCATATTGTGGATCAAAGAGATGTAATCGCATTTTAATTCCTCCCCGTCCGATGTAATCTTTTAGTTTTCCGCTTTTCTTTTTCGCTTTCTTTATTGCTTTCTTTACTACTTTCTTCATTTCTTTTAGCATGTTGATTGCTTGAGTTTGGCAAGTGTTTTTAGTATACTACTCATATTAGTAATGGTCATCTTCGAATGTGCATAATCGAAGGGTTTTCCCTACGTTTCGTACCTCGCCCCGAATCCAATTCTCGGTTCTAAGACCGATGGAGTCACTTTTAGCCTTTTTTGGTCTTAATTTTCCCATACTAAGATCGAAGAGCAAATTTTTATCTTTTGTTTTTATTAGTTTTTCTTTCTTAAAAGCCGATCGGCGACTCCTCTTTTCTGTTTTATTTCTATTTAAATTGCATCTCGGTTATTTTTTAACTACAGGATATTAAAAAAGGTTTTGAATTTACCAAGCCAGGCTAGAGGACGAGGTTGACTGTCTCGGCCCTAGCCCTTAGCCGACGCCAGCCACTACTAGGTGCGAGCTGCTGCTCGCACGACCTGCACCGAATGGTCGGCAGGCGAGGCTTTAGTCCAAACCGGTGTTGTCACACCGGTTTGGCCCTAAGGCCTCATGGCATATTCGATAAACCCTAATTCTATCTTTTGGTTAAGAAATAATATCCCGAGAATTCTTAAAATAATTGCTAAAATAAAATAATTAATTAAATTAATTAAATTTGATTCAACTCTTTGATTTGACTTAATAAAATCTCAGGAATCTTAATAAGAAATCAATCCCCACTTTCTCAAAATTCATCTTCCAAAATCCTAAATCATTTTTAAACATATTTTCCAAAACTCTTACGTCAAGGTAACATGGGGAAGCACGACCGGTGCTGGTTCCGGCCGCGGTTCCTACAATAACCAAGGGAAGATGGCCGAAGAAGACATGGAAAAACGACCTTCATCACTCAATGGAGGACATATTGTTATATGATGATGCCTTTTGGACTCAAGAATGTTGGATCCACGTATTAGAGGACAACCACAACATTGCTACATGACATGATACATAAAGAGGTCGGAATCTACGTCAACGACATGATCATCAAGTCCAAGGATAGGGTAGGGCACCTACCTAGCCTTAGAAAATTTTTTAAAAGACTTTGGAAATATAATATACGCCTTAATCCATCGAAGTGTGCCTTTAGGGTAACCTCGGGAAAACTGTTAGGCTACATGGTCGAGTCTTAGAGGAATTGAAGTAGATCCATAAAAGATCAAAGTCATCCAAGAGATACCATCGCCGAAGATAGAAAAGGAAATACGGGGTTTTCTTGGGCGCTGCGGTATATTAGTCGTTTCATATAAACACTAACTATGGTTTATGACCCATCTTCTAAAAACTAAAAAAGGTAGCTAGACCTATTTGGGATGAAGAGTTCCAAACAACATTCGAGAAGGTTAAAGAATATTTGGCCAATCTGCTAGTCCTAATTTCGCCACAACCCGAAAAACCATTGCTGTTATACCTCACCACAATAAAGACTGCAATGGGAGCCATGTTAGCTCAATAGGACATGAAAGAAGAGTATGCGATGTATTATCTAAGAAAGAAATTTGTAGATTACGAGACCTAATATACTCCCTTAGAAAAGACATCATTGGCTTTAGTTTGGACCACCAAGAAGTTTAGACACTACATGCTAGCCCACACGGTACAATTAGTAGCACCAACGGACCCCATCAAGTCTATTATGAAACAACCAACTATCAAGAGTAAGATAGCTAGATGGACGGTCATGTTATCGAGTTTGAACTCAAGTACGTCCAATAAAAGGCAATTAAGGGGAGGATACTCTCGAATCCAGTAGGCTGATCTATCAACAATCGAAGCATAACTAGAACATTTCGATTTCCCAAACGAGGGCATATTACAAGTAGAAGTCAACGTATGGACAATGTACTTTGATGGCGCTTCCAATCGAAGTTCATTGGAGTAGGAATCCTTTTAGTATAGCCCGAGGGAGCACATACTCCCATTTTAGTCAAATTGGATTTCAAAGTCTCCAACAACGCTCGTAGAATATGAGGCATGTGTTATTGGACTAAAAGCTCGCTATAGAGATAGGAGCCAAGAACGTCAAAGTATACGGTGACTCAAATATGATCATCAATAAGTTTCACGAGATATGGAAGGTGGGTAGTGAGCCCTTGGCACGCTACCAAGCACATTTGATGGAGTTAGCAAAACATTTCGACGACATATCATACACCTATCTTCCTAGGGATGACAATTAGTTCGCTGATGCCTTAGCTAAATTAGCATCCATGATCAATATCCCTAGTGGCATTCTTTCAATGCCTATTCATATAGAACGGAGGAGTTTGCCTATGCACATATACGCCTTAGAAATGTCTAGTATCGACCAAACTAGTCGATACCATGACATTTACCAATGCTCTGAAAGCTAAGAATACCAGCGAACTCCACACCTAGAGCCCAACGAGCTATCCGCATGTTAGTTTCCCAGCTTTTTCATAAATCAAGGGAAATTATACAAGAAAACCAACATGTGAATTAGCTTACTTTGTGTCAATCAACATGAAACAGAGCATATAATGGTTGACTTTCATGGTAGAGAATGTAGACCTTATATGAATGGTAGAATGTTGGTTCGTAAAATTCAATGATTAGGGTATTATCGGTAAATCATGGGAGCAGATTGTCATAAGTTTGTTAAAAGATGTCACAAGTGTCAAGTATACGAAAACCTACAGCTCCAACCACCTTCCTTTTTTACTACACTTGCATCGCCCTAGCCATTCTCGGTTTGGGGCATAGACATCATCGGTAAAGTGACCCCTAAAGGAACGGGCGGTCATGAATATGTGTTAGTAGCTTGACTACTTTACCAAATGGGTGGAAGCGACATCATATGTGACGATCACATGAAAACATGTGGCCAAATTCATAACTCATAACATCATCTCGTTCGGTATGGGGTACCACTTGAATTGATTAGTTACCATGGTAGTCACTTCAAGAAAGATGTAACGAATTTACTTGACAAGTACAAGATCAAGCATCATAAGTCTTCTCCCTATCGCCCTCACACCAATGGAGCGATCGAGGCTGCTAACAAGAACATCGGAAAGATAGTGGAGAAAATGGCCATCGATTACAAGGCCTGGGCCGATAAATTGTCGTTCGCTTTATGGGGCTACCAAACCTTGACGGAAGCATCCCCTTATTCCCTAGTGTATGGCATGGAAGCAGTCCTTCCAATATAAATTACTATCCCCTCTTTGTGAATCATAATAGAAACTATGATTCCTGAGCGGAATGGGCCAAAGCCTCGTTATGAGGAGTTAGTCTTACTAGATGAAAGGCGCTTGCATGCTTTACATAATATCCGAATATACCAGGCATGTATATCAAGGGCATTTAACAAAAAAGTCAAACCTCGTCGATTACAGAGTTGGACATTTGGTTCTTAAAGAAATCGGAGCACCAATTTAGGACCCTAGAGGACAATTTAGGCCCAATTGGCAAGGCCTATACATACTCAGTCAAACTAACGAACTTAGATGGAGAGGAAATGTTTCAAGTACACTAACTTGGATCAGCTTGAAGAAATATTACATTTAGTATAACACTAGACGATTTCCGCTATTTGCCGTGCCCAGCCCAATTAGGTCATGGCCTTGGCTGGTGTTGGCCACCACCCGGTCAACGGAGGGATGGCCGAGTCAAAATACGTTTGGCCTTTATCTATTCCTTGGAGTTTAATTATTTTTAGGGCGTTCCATTTTAGACGGTCCAATTATTAATTTATTCCTTTAGGTGAGTGATAAAAAAAATTAACTAAGCATAAAAGTGAGCATAAAACTTTCTTTTTACTTTATTAATAATAAAGGGTAAGCTTAATACTTACCTAAATACATAACTAAAAAGGGAAGAACAAGCATAATACTTGAAAAATAAAATGTTCTAAAGAGGTGAAACACAAACTTTCTTAAATTTTATTCTTTCCTAATTCTAAGCCCTAGTCAATCTTCACTTTTTTCCCTTTTGAGTTGCTAGACTTAGCTGCACCTCCCTAGGTTCGCTTTTCGGTTCCTCAGCTCCTGTGATCCCTTCTTTCCTCTTCCTCCTTAGCTTCTACCTCTTTTCCGTCGAGCCGTTCATCGATCTACAGGACCACTTCTTGAATCGAAGGGGTGTAGCTGTAGGGACACCTCCTCTTGGATCGCGCTCTAGAGCCCTCGGTGCTTTGCGTCTTTCGGAATCGGTCTCCTTTATCCATTCCGGATAAAATCCGGAGACAACAGTAGATCATTTATCTACATGTTTCAATAGCCAAGGCAAGTTGATCCAATATTCAGCCCACGTAAGCACCTGCCTCGCACTCGCCAAAAACATCAAAAGAGGCGAGGCACGATATAATCTAGGTAAGGGATATCCTGGACTCATCCAATTTGCTACATTACACGGTTTGGGAAAATAGTACATACTAGTTTCAAGTCCGCAAACGTACAAAGGAATGTTTCAAGTATGTGTCCTAATTTGGGATACCCTCTAGTGCTCGATGTACCACTTGATAGGACATCCTCGCCTTAAAGCATGACATCCTCGCCTTAAAGCGGGACTCCTACCGGAATGCTACCCTCTCGGTCAGCAAAGCAAGTCGTTGTCACCGATAAAATTACGTAGCCAGTGCTGAGTCGGGTTTTTCGGTCCTCTTACAATCTCAAAGTGCTCTACGAGCTAGATCCGCATAAAACAGATACAAAAATTAGTAGTGTCCTACACAACCAGATTCATACCAATTTGCGACCCAACAGGAGAAACATTAAAATAAAAAAGAGAGGGAAAAATCGAGAGCTTTTGGGCTCGCCGGTGCCGAACGACCTTTCTTAGCAGGCGCTGCCTTCCGAACCCAACGGCTTTGTCCCGACCATTTTAGTACTAGTTACCCGCAACAACAAGTGGTTGTCTATAAAATCGTCGTTTGGATCTACTTCCACTTGGTCTAGCCCTAGGGTTGTTTCTGCAATAATTAGAGGGGTCGAGAGCGGTAAGCCCCCAATTGTTCCGTAATATTGATTAACACCGCGGGCATGAAATCCTTACGGCCTCCCACCAATAGGAAGCCACCAATTAGGCATGTAATAAAATAGCTCGACGCCTTTGGATGTGCGTCGGTCTCGAAGCATACATAAGATAAAATTGCATCATCAAGTTACTAAGATTCACTTCGTTTAAGATCGGAATCCACCTTAGATTCTCGTTATTCGATTTAGAAGATGTTTTTAGGTTCCTGCCATATTAGTGGATGGTGTAGGAACTACAGGTCTAGTTCGACGTTGGTGGATGCCCGGGATGGCATCGAACTCTTCGGGAAGAGGACATAACTCCTCATATACAAACTTGAATATGTGATATTCAAAATCCTACAAGGCCACCTGCATCCCTTAACAAAGTCTAATGCATCCTTACCTACCCAATCGTCGAAGAGAATGTTCAACCCATAATTCGCTAACCCTAGCCTATCGACATCGTTTATGTCGTGCATCTAGCGGGTTACTTCGATAATGAAATTTAGTTTTTGGGAATTGCGAAACGAGGAAACCGGAAATTTTTAGGGATCTGTTTCGAAGAGTTGCGATTGAATGCTCGAAGTGTAATTCTCGACGACTCGCCATGGTCCTTTATATAGCGATTTTTAGGACCACGAGTCCTCCTCACTCATGACACTACGACTGCCAAGCCCAGATTGCACCTTGGCCGTAGCGGTTAGACCGGTCGGTTCCTTGATTTTTCTTTTGGTCCGAGCATTTCCAGCAAATGGGCCAGCTTTTAATCATAGCCCATTTACGCTTAGCCTAGTTATTTACCGTCCCTGCAAATTACCGTTTCCAATTTTCTTTTTTATTTTTTTCTTTTGGGGGAATGGAGGCTAGTGTAATTTTTTCAAATTTGTCATTGAATTCTCTTTTCTTTCACATCATATAAATAAATAGAGTAATTTTTAGATCGAGTCATCGCATTGCACGGAGTCAAATAATACACAAAAACATTAATATTAACACTATTAAGCACCTTACAAGTGGTTATTGTAACGCCCCCAATCACCATTACTTAATAATTCCCTAATTAGAGAATATTAGGTAAGGTCGCAACGGAAATTAACGACTGAAGGCGTTCCGCCGCCCTAATAATAGGACAAGGCTGAAATAAAATACCGTATTATCCTCGTGTACTATAAGTTACGCTTAAGTAAGTCCGGGAAACATTAAATGTTACGCCGCAGGAGTCAAGCCGATAGCTTAAATAAACCAATCTCAAAATACGGTTCTGCTACATATTTACGAGATATTAACAAGCCAATACAATAGTTTGTGATATAAAATATGCAATATTTAATTACGTTCCAAGGTCAAACCCAAAATTAACGAGGATGAGAATCACTCGTGAGCATCTAACCCATCATAGAACAATGAAAATGAAGTATCCAGCTAAGTCTTGCTCCTGTCAGGCTTCTTAGGCAAAGGACTGTTCACGAGATGCTTTTCCTAAAAACAAAAACATTAAAATAATTCGAAGAATGAGTCGAAACTCAGTACGAACATTCCTGTATAGTCAAATAATTTTGAAACACCTTGATTGAGCGCGCACATTTCAATTCATTTTAGTTTGAAATCGGGGGAGAGAATATGAGTAAAACTTGCTTGCCGGTTATTATCTAAAAGTGGAACCCCTTGTATAATTAATACGATCTTTGAATAAGGTGCACACCTCCCGGGCCCACCGAGAACTCGAGTTGAAGCAACACGGGTGGAATTGAAGGGCGTAAGTCCCGATAATTAATAATTGATAATTGATTGGGGACCACGTAATTAGGTGACAAAACTTGATTTACAAATGATTCATTATTAGTTATTTATATGAGAAATGTTGAGATTTGTCTGAAATATGTGAGGTTTCGAAAGGTACGAGCAATTAACGTACTCGAACCGAAAACCTTTAACTCTCCCCTTTTAAAGAAATTTAAGTTACTAGCTAGTCGGCAATAGAAGTGGCCTCAATTATGTTTCAAATAGATTTTTGTTGTTATAACGTTTCTCTGGATTTTCGATAATTGAATTCGGATACTTGTTGGTAATTTGTTTCATTTTCTTTATTTACTAAGTAATCAATTGAACTAAGATTTTTATTACTCAACTCTATTGCACTAATTCCATTTAAATCTTAATTATAGCACATACTTTTTAAAGTAGTTGATTAGACCAAGCAATGATATTTACGCGATGTAATGCATTATCGATTCGAATCAAAAGATGAAGATATATATATATATATATATATATATATACAAGTACTTAAACATTTCGTAGTTATTATAACACGTTTAACAATCGCAACATATTTTCTTAGTAGTTAGTGTTATTATCACCATCATTGTTGTTGCTATTATTATTATTATTATTATTATTATTATTATTATTATTATTATTATTATTATTATTATTATTATTATTATTAATTACAATTAATTTGATTAGTTTACCCATTTTAGCGCTATTTTCAATCCTTATAGCTAGCTCAACTCCCATTTTGTCAAATTGAAGCCCCATGATTAAATAATTACACTAACCCATCAACTGTCCTTCCCATAGGTAGATTTCACAATTTACTTAATTGCTCAAAATCCATATATATACGACTTGAAGGTTATGAGCATTATTTTCAACAAAATCCCATTCACAACGCAATTAGGTATACCAAGTGTTTAAATTTTCCACATGCCTCCAACACAATCTATTATCCAACTTCAATCTCCCTACACATTTTTCTTCCTTTATGTTCAATTCTAGCTAATTACAAAATGTAACTAACCCATCATATTGTTGAACATTCACACCAATATACTCCCAATTCAATTCACTAAATCACAATTTTACAAGAGAAATCATATTCATTTGCCTTCATACACAATCACTCCACCAAATTACTAATCCCAATGGTTCACACCAATTCACAGTTTCCCCAATTCAAACCTTAAATTCACACCATAAACATATTTCTAAATCATATACATCAATTTACAATTATAATTGCTTAAATAAATAATGAACTTGATAATTTAGGGTTTAGCGTTTTACCTTCAAATTCACGAGAGGAGAAGTCAAGGAGAGGAAGGAGGAGATGTTGGTGTGCGGCTGCCGCTATGGCGACTCGCTGGGAGAGGCTGGCGATGTGCCTCGGCGCCGGGGCTGCGGTGGTTGGCCGATGGACGTGGGTCGCAGCAGAGGCCGAGCGTAACGCGGGTAAGAGCGAGAGAGGAAGCGAGAGTGCGAGGGAGGGAGAGGGCGAGACAGAGAGAGATGATGGATAGTCGGTGCGGGTCTTCCAGCAGGGTGGCCGGAGAAGGCAGCGGCAGCGAGGGGAGGGGAGAAGCGGGGAGCGAGTAGCGCGAGCGGGGAAACGCAAGTGAGGAAAGTGGAACCGAAACTTGCCCCGACTATTTTTATCTTTAACCCCTTTTTTTTTTTGGTAAACAATTCTCGATAAATCCATTTCTGGATTTTTCCTTCCAAAAATCTGATTTGTTTATTTTATTTTCATATTTATTTTATTTATTATTATTATTATTATTATTATTATTATTATTATTATTATTATTATTATTTTATTTTATTTTATTATTAGAGCCACTTCGTCGCCTTAACCGCATAACACATATATAAAAATAATTTAAATATAAAATATTGAATTGAAGTGCACGCGCTCAATTATATAAATCTTGTAATTAATAAAATAAACAATGTGGTTTAGGGTCGGGTTGTTACAGCTTATTCAATCTCCATCAACGTTGTCGGCACCAACATCATCAAAGACATAATTGCCAATATCCTCCAAGATCGAGGCTGAAACTCACCTATCTCCTGCTGCTTGTGAAGAGGTAGCCCTGCGAGTCTAAGTCGGTTATGAGGCCTTCTAATAAGGCCCACTATATGACATCCGATGAAAATTATACGGGTTGCCATAAGGATTAAGCGCTTGCAAAGGTATAACATCCACGCCGGTATCGGAAGAACTAGGCCCAACTTTAGAAGAACTAGGCTTAGGTGCAAAAGTGCTTGACCCCACTTTAGAAGACCTGCAACTATGAGAGTGTTGGGATGAACATCATGAAGAACCTGGTTCCAATAATACTACCAACTGTGGCATTTATTAGCTAGTGGCATGAGTTTGAGTCCTAGAGCTACCAAGAAAACGTCCCGAAGAAGGGGACCTAGAATGGCGAGTCCTAGAAAAGTGAAAGAGTGATTAGCACATATACTAAGCGATCATGAGTTAGCACTTCAACTAACTATACTTACCCAAAATGATCGGAATGCCCGAACGGTAAATAAATCCTTGAATGCTTTAAGGGTAGACTGGAATTCGATAGATATCTTTCGAGACTGCTCCCAATCATACTAGAATTCCATCACTCACGATTAGCAAGACACTTTTAGCATATAACTAAAAGTAAAAGAGCATAATACTCTTAACCCTTTCCAGTTCTTCGGGAGCGAATGCCCCACACATTCGAGCTCGGGAAGTTACGGTGGAGACACGTTGACCTCAAAACTCAAAATATGGACGTAACCCGGAGAAGCTATAACAATAAGGTTAATTTCTATACCAGAAATATAATGACACAAAGAGCGAATTGTGACTTACCAATCGAGTCATGATTTGTCCCAAATATTAGGCATAAGATGAGCATGCGTCGCATCTGCACATATAGTTACCCATTCGTTATTTCTTCCTTCTCCTCTTGAGTTATTGAGCGGAAGTAAAACATAGATCATGGAAGATCCTGCGGCACAAAAGGTGGCCATGTGTAACCCATGCGTCGTATCGATTTGTAGTGTAACCCGCTCACTAAGGTACCAACAGAAATGGAATGGACCCTCAAACAAAATTCATCATTTGCTCAACCTCTTACAACTCCAAGGCTTGGAGGGAGCTGACTTTGGGTCCAAGGATGGAAGTTGGCCTGCACACAAAGGACCCATGAAGTAACAAGGCAAAACACAACCATTTGACGGGCACTAGCCACACCACGACCACGACCACAGGCCCACCACAAGCCATGGGTTTGGGCAAAAATTTGAGTTGAAAAGCGAAAAATTCTAGACCATTTTAGCTTAAAATTTAAGGCATAAAAGTGACATAACGCGGTCACCTTTTTAGGGCGGACCTTAAGGAGGCAATCCCGAGCACTTTTCGCTGTCGGCAGTGAACTTTAGCCCATGCCACTGAAGTCAAAAAGAAGGATGATTCCTAAAACCATGTGAAAATTAGGGAAAATATTCATACAACCACGATCGGAAATTTACATAGCAAGTAAGATTCTTATCCACACAAAATAAATATTTCGGAGACTAAGAAGGATGAGCATAACTCGATGACCTTCCACAATCCACACATGGGCATGTAATTTTGCAAGTCCTTTTCGACCATTATGTGCCTAGCCCGGAACGTAAGCAGGCACGCTACAATTAAGGTCTTTAATCTTATCTATGTCCACCAAGTACACTAAATAGTGGACGTGCACTTTAGAGCCTTGATCCGAAAAATGGACATGCTTAGCATGAGAACAAGGACTATTTGGACTTGTTGTGGATTATGTTGAGCCCACAACTCAACGTTCTCAAAGGCCTCGAAAAGAATGGAATATTTGAAGTAATTGGCCCGAGGAAATTGGTTAGCCATGGGACCAAAGAGATGATGCAAATAGTCATATTTTGTATATAAGTCACGGTGATAAGCTAAGGGTTCCCCGAAAAGCCCAAACCCATTAGAACGGTAAAAATCGAGAAGAGTAATAGTCATTTCCCCAAATGGGAGATGAAAAGTATTGGTAGTATTCCGGAACCACTCACAAATGGCTCAGGTAGGGTCATGTTATTTCCGATTGCACATGTGACCTAAAGTAAGGAAAAGAGGGTCAAACCCGACACTAATCACGATTTGCTCTAAGGGGTAGTTTCGCTCCTTAAAGATCTCGAAAAACTTCACAACGACACCGCTTACTCCGAGCAATACCCCTCTAAAAATTGAAATTCAACAAATTCTTAGTTGAAAATGACATTTCAACACATGAAAAGAAGAAACTCAAGTCAAGAATCTTACCGTAGTAGATCCGGCAAGAGATGAAACATGGCTTTCGACCTCCACCAAGAGGTCATGGGGATTCCGTTCATGATGAGGGCGCTATTCTAGGAAGTTATCTTGGGTTGAGCCCTCGGTTCTTGTCCTCTTAATAGGGTGAGCACGTCTTTGAGACATTTTTGTAAATGTTTTGCAAGAAAACCAAGTTAGTTTTCTCAAGGGAAAATGTGAGGAAGCTAGAACAAGGTTAACAAGCAAGAAGCAAAGAGACGAACAAATGATGTGTGAAATATGAATACACAAAGCTCCCCTTTTATAGGCAAATTTGGCTAAAGTGACAAGTGCATAAGATAAAGTTCACAAAGCAAAAGGAGACCAAGCATGGAGACCAAGTGCATGTGCCTAGACAAGCCCTTCCCAAAGCTTGGCCACTGCGAAAACAAGGCCTAACCTCGGCCAACTCGACAACCTTGCAGGTGTATGCTGGAGCTAGCTAGTGTGGAGTTCTATCGGGCATGGCTTGTTGCTTTTTGGAGTATTGTTCATACAAGTGGCTCCCGAGAGCCCACTTATTTAACTTTATGAGATTCATTCTTCGATCTGTTTTGGCGGAATTATTCGGTAAAAATATCGAACTTTTATGAATATGATTATCTACTCGACGAATATGTTAGTACAACAAAATTATTAGGCCAAGCTTCGGATCAAAAGACAATTAAGCTTCAGCAGAAACTACCGAGCTAACGAATATGTTAGTACTAAATATTAGAACGCATGAATCACGATCAAGTCCATGCCTCAAGTTCCGGAGTTCAAGTTTAAAAGCAACAAATTCTAGACATTTCGAATCGGTCGACATACAAAGTAATGCCTAAAAGTGAGATAAGTATCCTCCAGTGTCTACTTTGACCCTTCGTCTTTCAAACTCGGTCAAAGTGAGGGCTAATTGTAGAGACCGAAAATGTGTCACTTTTATGTCTTTTATTTTGTTATTTTATTTTGTCAGCTCGATAATGAAATCCAAGTTTTATTTACAAGCTTAGATCTCGATCGAGTGTGATTGTCGTGACTGAAGCCAATAAAGCACAAAAAACCCATTAGCACCACAAAAATAAGACTTTTTATTTGTGCCAGCCCACAAACCCGTTTTCTTTTGGTCGGACCTAGCTTGGGTCAAGGCTCCCAATCACGAGGAGGCCGAGCCGCGCTTAGGCTTTACCGATCACTAAACGTAGCATTTCATCCCGAGCATTCTAGTGTAACGTAGAGCTCCAGTGTCCGGACGACGTCGTTTGAGGCTGGCGCCGTATTTCATGGTTTATATCTCCAAAGCACCGCGTTTTTCTCCAAGCACCCAATTGAGGCACGAAATTCAAGTTCACCAAACGACACCATTAGAGACCAGGCACCACGTTTTATGGCTCATATCGCCAAAGCATTGTGTTTTGCTCCGAGTGTTTAACCGAGGCACATAAGGTCAATTTTCTAAGCGACGCCGTTTTGAGGCCTATGTCATGCTTCTCAGCACCTCTTGTGGGATTCCCGGTCCGTGCTTATTTTATCTGTTTTTTGGATTACGGCCGATTCGGTTAAATTGTTTGGACGGTTGTTTGCATTGCTTTTAGGTCATTTTGTGACCTAGCTTTTCTCTATAAATAGAGAGCTTAACCTCTAATTTTGAGGATGACCATTTCCTATGCTACATGCTTCGTTGAATGTTAAGTCGAGAGGTCAATACCCAAACTATATGCTATCGAAATTAAGCTAAGAGCTATTGAATGCTACATCGGTATTTTGATCTCTTGGCTCATTTTTTAAAAAACCATCATTCTACCAAGCATCTTCATCATTTTCATACAATACTCACCACCACAAATTTCATAAATAGCGTACTTTTATCTTGTTCATCCACCGTCACATTTCTAAAATTCGGTTCATGATCCAAGATTAGTAGGTGGGACAACTCGAAGGTGCTCAATCTATCTTTGATCCCCTAACAGTTTATTTAATTTATTATTTTTACTACTTTCCATATTGTGGATCAAGATGTAATAATTTTTAATTCCTCCTAACTCATTGTAATTTTAGTTTTTCTCGCTTTCTTTTTCACTTTCTTTTATTGCTTTCTTAACTCGCTTTTATTGCTTTCTTCGCATGTTTTGGTTCATTTAATTTTTGTATCCATATGCTATATTCTTAATTGAAAACACGTTATTTTAACTCACAGTTGAAATTAATAGAGGCCGTTTGTTGACAAGGCGGAATGGAGAGCTTATCCCTACATTTTCCGCCTTCAACCCCGAACTCTAGATTCTCGATTCTAGACCGATGCGAGTCACTTTTACATCTTTTTGAAGCTTTATTTCCCCATATTAACGTTGGAAGAGTATTTCTTTTATTTTTGTTAGCTTTTATTCCTAAAACCGATTAGCGACTCTCCCTTTTCTAGTTCTATTTCTCCTAAAACAGATTTATTTTTTGACAGCCAAGGACATGGACCGACATCGAGGCTTCGATCACGGCCTATGGCCGACACTCGTGAGTGGACGGTGTGGGCTTTCGCTGGCGTCGGGCAACCATCGAGCTTGGCTCTTGGTTAAAATTGATCTTCTCACACCTTTTGGCTCAAAAGCCTCATGGCGAGAATATGAATCATATTTTTCTTATTTTCTTAAATTATGAAATATTATCCTTATCCTTCCTAAAAGTAATTTCTAAAATAAAATATTAATAAAATCACCAATTAGTACTTTGCTAAAACTGCTTTAATCGAATTACTAAAATTTGAAATCTCAATAAGAGGCGCACCCCACCTTGAAAATCATTTTCAAAACCTTAAAACCAAAAGAGAGCCAATGTTGCTCTATGTGAAATCTCCGGTCCGTTTGTTTCGCCCCTGGCCATTTCTCCGGAAAGGGTTGGCCCTTGCGGAGGCTGCTGGTTCCTACAATAAGTTGCAACTTGCCTACATATGATAGGTGTCTAGACTTCCAGCGGTTAATCCTTGTTGTAGTTTTCTTAACAAGTAGATGACAATTAGGATTAGACCATCTTTTAGTGGTCAAAGGAACTTCGAGGATACCTTACAAGGAAGGTACCACTTGTAAACCAAATCACTTTAAGAATTTGTGTCTTTTTAATTTCTAAAACCCCTGCAATGAAGGCCCGAGATTTATGTGAATTAATTTGCAAACTAGTGGCCTTAGAGAAGTGAGTAAAGGCTTCCATTACAAGTTGCACAGTTGGGATATGAGTCCTAGAAAATAATAATTAACCACAGACAAAGTACATGTTCGTTAGTTTCATTACCTTGCACATAGGATAAAATTTGAAAGCCAGTTGCAGTGATGTGAGCATCAATATTCTTATAAGTTAATCCATTACCATGACAAAAATAAGAGTAGAAAAAAGATCCCCTTTCCTTAAACCTTTTCTACCTTCAAATTTTCCATGGTCACTACCATTAATATTAATGGTGTATCTATATGTGCAAATGAGAGCCATTAGTGAGTTGGTGAACATAGGTGCAAAATTGAGCTTGTGCAATAGACATTTAATAAAATCCCATGAGACTCGATTCGTAAGTTTTCTTTAGGTCAATTTTAAATAGACATCCTGATGTAACTCGCTTTCTCGATATATTCTAAGAAGATCTTGACAGATGATAATATTGTGTACAATAAGCCTCGTCTTTAATAAAAGCTAACTGATTTTCATGGAGAAGCCTACGGAGTATTGCTTTCAATTCGGTCCACATTAAGTTTGACACACATTTATACAATGGGTTGCTACAAGTAGTGAGCCTATAATCTAAAGTAGTTTTAGGGTTATTAATGTTTAGTATAAGTGTAGTTCTTGAATTCTAGCCTTGAACCATGCAGCCTATAAAAAAACTCCCAAACAGACTTTGCATATATCATCACCTATTATATCCCATCGTTTCTTGAAAAAATCACTACTAAACCAATCAAGTCCTAGGATTTTATGGTTAGGGATTGGGAAAATGGCTTTCTTGATGTCCTCGGAAGACTCGGACTCTAAACTCCTATCACTCGAGTAATATCAAGGACTCGAGTACGGACCTCATCCCTCTTAAGTTTTGATTACGGGTCATTTTGAGTGTTATAAAAATTATTGCATATGTTTTCATTCGATTCCGACTGACTCAAAGATCACATCCATGTTTATCAACTCACACCGATGCTTCGAGTCACTCGGACACCACTTAGTTTTATCGCATGTTCAAACAATCTCTCTTACACTTTTAATCAATGTTCGACTTCATATTCTTAGATAAAGTGAATTACAACTTTAATTGAACTTTCTAAGTCAACATGTTTGTTTGAAATGTATTTTTCTAGATCAAGTACTCATACTTGTGATATTCTCTTTATAACTTGATCTTTCTTAAGATCGACTCGGATGAATTTTAGTATAATGAATATTAGATTCAGAAAATTCCACTCTTGTAGGTCTTAGATAATTATACACTTAATTGTCTTAATTAAATTATTATATGTGCCTAATCTTGGACCAAAGTATTTTATACTTTGAGAACCAAAATTTGTTTACTTTTGTACGTTATCTAAACGAGGTTATCCTATTTTTGAATTACAAAAGTAACCGGCTTCAAGTCGTCAATCACCAGCAAAGAAGGCTTTTCTACTTCGAACAAGGCCCGGACGCCGTGTCGGGGTTGTCTGTTTCCAAAACTGGAAACCTTCAACGCTAAGCTCAATGGTGGTTTCCAACCTAATTTTCGAGACACCACCAGTGGATTGGGATATCCTAAGGAGTCAAGAGCCGTTGCACAATGTTCACATCTCAATGGATCTTTTCCGAGCCACTCGGAAGAACCGTTACAACGGTCACAAGGGACATCCGTTCGAAGATAGTCACAACGGTTAATCGCTTGGTTACCTATAAATAGAAGCCACCTCTCAAGACTTGAAGATTGCTTGGAACTATTGTCAATACACATTCCTTAAGCGAAAGTCTTTGTATTCATACTCAATCTTCTACTTACAACTCCTAGCTTGTAATTCATACTTTCCGAGTCGTAAAGTCTTATAATCAGTCACATACTCTTTCTTACTTTCTGAGTAAGGTCCCTCGACTAAGCTATACTCGGCTCCGTTTTCTCTAGCTGTAAAGGTTACCTCGGTTAGGAAGTACTACATCGGATAAGGGAACTTCGAGTCTAGGAAAATTCTGTAAGGAATTGTCTAAGGGAGCAATTCTGGTTGAGTCGATCTGCTGTATTTTATGGATTCAAAATAGTGGATTTGATTTGGTGATTGGACTAGCACCGACCGTGGTTTTCTTGCTCGGGAGGGTTTCCACGTAAATCCGAGTTTACACTTTTCTAACTTCAATCTAGACATAGATTGTCTTGTTTATTCCTTTCAAGCTTTATTTTTCCAAGTTTGTTAATATGAACACATTTCGAGTTGTATCGAAGGAATCGGGTATAAGAATCTCTTAAGTATAGAGTTTTGATTCCAAGGCATTCTCAACATTATTAGAAACTTTTCTAAGTGATATAGTATATTTTCTAAGTGATATAGCATTTACTTCACGTATCCTTGCTTGTCTCTGTGTGACTCGAAAACAGATATACGTATCTTACTCGGTTCCGAGTCCCTCATCTCTTAGATATATCGCATGCTCGGATTGACTAGTATTTCGCTTTATCGCACTCGAGTCCGACTTCATATTTTAAGTTCTACTTTGTTGGAGTCGGTGATTCTAGTCCGAATCGTGCTTAGTCTACATCAAGTTATTTCACTCGATATTCTTTATGTAACTTGATTCTTCGCTTAGACTAACTCGATGGAATTTTGAGTTTCATGGATATTAGACTAAGAAAATTCCACTCACTTTCCGACTCGGATAATTAGTTGCTTAATTATCTTAATTATTTTATTATCTCGTGTCTAATCGTGGACCAAAGTATTTTATACTTTGAGAACCAGAATTGATTTACTTTTGTAGGTTATTCAAACGAGGATACACTTTTGAATTACAAAAGTAATCGGCTTCAAAACGGCAAATCACCAGCGAGACATGGCTTTTCCCTTCTCTCGTCCCAGTCCCGGAAGATTGTGTCGGGGTGTCTGTTTACAAATCTGAAAACTGAAACGCTAAGCTTAACGGTGGTTTCCACCTTATCCTTCAAGACACCGCCAGTGGTTTTGGGACTTCCAAGAGAGCTAAACCGTTGCCCAACGTTTATTTCGCAACGGATACTTTCCGAGTGACTCGAAAGCTCTTATCAACGGTCACAAAAGGACTCTCGGTCAGCAGATGGAGATAACGGCTACTCGCTCGGTCATCTATAAATAGAAGCCAACTTTCAAGAGTTGAAGATTGCCGAACCTATTGTTAATACACGTACTTGAGCAAAGTCATTGTACTCATTTTCAATCTTCTACTTACAACTCCCACTCTGTAATTCATTACTTTACGAGTTGTAAGGTCTTGTACTTAGTTACACCACTTTCTTACTTTCGAGTAAGGTCCCTTGACTGAGCTGTAAAGGTTAACTCAACTTAGTTGTCCATAGCTATAAGGGTTATCTTAGTTAGGAAGTAATAGATCGAAAAGGGAATTTCGAATCTAGGAAAGCTTGTAAAGAGTTCTTTAAGGGAGCAACTTGGGTTCGGTCGATCTATCGTATTTTGTGGACTCAAAATAGTGGATTTGACTTCGTGCTTGGATTAGCATGGTCCGTGGTTTTCTCGCCCCGGAGGGTTTCCATGTAATTCCTGTGTCTTTACTTTCGAGTTCATTATAGACTCGGACAGTCTCAAAGCTTCGCTTAATCGGATAAGGGAATTTCGAGTTTAGGAAAACTTGTAAAAATTTCTTTAAGGGAGCAACTTGGGTTCGATCAGTCTCATCGTATTTTGTGGACTCAAAATAGTGGATTTGACTTCATGCTTGGATTAGCACGGTCCGTGGTTTTCGCCCTAGGAGGGTTTCCACGTAATTCCTGTGTCTTTACTTTCCGAGTTCATTCTACACTCGGACAGCCTCAAAGCTTTTGCTTAATTTGCTTCTTTACTGTCTATTGCAATTCGAGTTCATACTTTTCGACTCTGCTTTTCACTCGGAATCCATTTGCGTTTCTACTTTGGCAAAAGAGTTTGATTTTTAACGAAAATCTTCCATCACCCTATTCACCCCCTCTAGGGTGACTAAGACTCTCCCCGAGCAAACCTTCAATTGGTATCGAGCCTAGCCTTTCAAAAAGGATTTAACCATCCAAAGGTCTAACGATTATATGGCTTAGAACAACAAAGAGTTCGATGAAGGAAGATCTTCCAACGGACCGCCAAAATTCAAAGGATCAAATTTTGTGCACTCGGAAGAAGCTCATGGAATGTTTCCGCTTGGATCATGATGAAGATGTATGGGAGATCATACAACAAGGAAACTACATTCCAATGAAGACAGAAGAATTTAGAATCATTCCCAAGACAAAGGCCGAGTTTACTACAGGCGAAACAGAGAAGTTCGGAAAGAACTTCAAGGCAATGAACATTCCGATGTGCGCCATTAGCTCGGAAGAATATAATCGAGTATCTCGCCTGCGATTCAGCCAAAGAAGTGTGGGACACACTGGTCAACACTTATGAAGGCACAAGCCAGGTCGACAAGCGAAGATAAGTCAATATCTTCATAAATATGAGCTATTCAAGATGGAGCCGAAGAGAACATCACTCGGATGTTCATTCGATTTACTCGAGATTACCAACAATCTCAAATCTCCGGGTAAGAAGATGACCCACGAGGAAATGTGCCGAAAGATACTTAAAAGCCTACCAAAGAGAAGGTGGGGTCCTAAGGTGACTCGCCATAGAGGAAGCTCGGAATCTATCACTTCTAAAGCCGGACGAGCTCATCGGGAAGCTTCTCACTCATGAAATCCACCTGGAAGAGGAGGATGCCGAGGGCAGCACAAAAGGAACATAGTAATAAAAGCCTCGTAAACCCGAGAAGCAAATCTGAGTTCCTCCGACTCGAAGAAGATCCCATGGCACTTATCGCAAGAGGCTTCAAGAGAATAATGAAGCACAAAAGATGGGATAAAAGGCCAAAAGAGGAGTTCTACAGGAAAGACAGGAAGGATAAGAAAGGTAAATACTCATCCCCTTCAAAGTTTTCTTTGACTAAGAACTCTGGCTGTTTTGAATGTGGCAACAAAGATCATATAGTCAAAGACTCGTCCAAAGAGAAAAAGGGACAGAAAGAAGAAAAAGGCTATGATGGCCACATGGAGCGACGAGGACTCATCGAAGATGATGAGGAGTCGATGACGCAAAATGTCTAATGGCAATCTCTGACTCGAAGCTGAAAGAGAGTCGGACTCGACACGATGAGGAAACAAATCCTCACGAGGTAATTGAATACTTTCTCAAATTCTCCAAAGTTGATCTAGCTAAATATATTTTTACTTTGGAAGAAAAGTCCAATTCGACTCTTCTCGTTTCAAAGAACAACTTGAGTCAATTTCATCCGAGAGCATCTCTTTGAAAAATGAATTGGAAAACCGAGACTCACACTCGGAGAACTCAAGACTAGTGCTCAATCCAATGAGACCGAGTCCGAGTTACTCGTAAAAGAAAATGAGCAACTAAAGCGAAGCTCATTGAGTCTCAAGATCTCGGTTTTAAAATTTACTCAAGATCGAAAAACCTTGACATGCTCTTAGGATCTCAATGTGTCTCCTTCGAAAAGGAGGTCTTGGTTTCAACAAAGAGGAGGAATCCAATTCCTACTCGGAACTATTCAAAAGGATTCCGTAACCGTAAAGTTCAGGAAAGCCGAGCATGGTCCCATTCACAAAAATGAAGGGAGGACTAAGCCTAGAATAGTTTACAAAAGGAAACCATTCTCTTCAGTTTCCAAAGGAACGGTTTTCAAAAAGAAAGAGACACGGACTCGGCTCTCTAAAGAAAAGACTCGGAATCGGACTAAACCCAAAGTCATTCAAATCTGGGTTCCGAAAAACCTTCTTCCTCGTAAAAGGACCACAAGTAAAGAATGTTACTGGGTTCGTTAGAGGAAGTGAGAATGGTTAGATTCTCTCTGTTTTACAGGTCACTAAGAAGAGATCAAAAGGGCACTAGTACCTTGACAAGTGGATGTTCACGTCACATGTCGAGAGACGCGAGACTCTTTTCCGAGTTAGAAAAACATAAAGGAGGAAAGGTCACTTTTGGAGATGACAAGCAAAGGCAAGATAGTTGGGATAGGCAAGATTGGGAAAGGATGCAATCTGGTCAGTCCAGCTTTATCTTGTCAAAGGATTAAAGTACAATCCGCTCAGTATCTCTCAATTGTGCGATAAAGGTCAAGAGGTAAGATTTACTCGCACTCAACTGCTACATTTCTGATGTTACCACCAAGGAAATCAAGCTTTCGGTAAAAGATCAGGTAACACTTACATCATACCTCTTTCGACCCGAGTCGAATTTATCCTGCTTAAAAGCATCTCTGCATGATGACTCATGGACATGGCATCGTAGACTAGGCCATATTAGCATGCATGCTATTAAAAAGTTGGCATCTCTTGGTCCGGTTAGGGGTTTACCTAACTATGCTTTTGAGAAAGATAAAGTTTGTGAAGCATGCACAAGAGGGAAACAAGTCGATCCTCCTTTATATCTCTGAAGACAGCTTCCACATCCAAAGTGCTTGAGCTACGCATATGGACTTATGTTGTGAAATCCCTATTAAGAGCCTCTGAGGTAAATCATATATATTTGTTATTATTGATGATTATTCACGATTTACCCGGGTGTGTTTTCTTAAGCACAAAAATGAAGCGTTCAAGGAGTTCAAGCAAGCTTTGTAGAAAAATCCAAGTTGAGTCTCGGACTCATATCCAGAGAATTCGAACCGACCATGGAAGGGAGTTCGACTACTCGAATTCTCGAGTTTTGTGACAAAAATGGCATCTCTCACAACTTCTTAGCACCAAGAACTCCTCAACAAAATGGAGTAGTGGAGAGAAAGAACAGAACCCTTGAAGAAATAGCAAGGATGATGATGATTGAGCATAACTTACCTTACTATTTCTGGCCGAGGCAATCAACACAGCCTAACTATACTCGAATAGATGCCTCATCGGACCCATTCTGAAGAAAACACCTTATGAGCTCTACAAAGGGAAGAAACCAAATATTTCCTATTTCAGCACCATTTGGATGTAAATGTTTCGTTCACAACAATGGTAAGGATCACCCGACCAAGTTTGATGCTCGGTCGAGATGAAGGTATTTTTCCGGGTTATTCTTCTCACAAAGAAAGCTTATCGCATTTTCAATAAGAAAACTAACAAAGTGGAAGAAAGCATCAACGTTATTTTTGATGAGCTTGAACAGGAAAAACCAAGTGAGTCCTCATACTCGGACTTGAAGCTCAGCAAAGAAGATGATAAAACTAAGTCTACAAAGACTCAAGCTCAACCGGCTCGTAATGAAGTCACTCGAACGAAGTAACTCATAATGAGACAACTCAAGAGCCCGCTCGGAATGAACAAGTCAATGAAGAAGATCACTCGTAACAAGCTTCGAAGATCAGGTAGCTCAGCCCATAAATCTTGTGAATCGGAGAACAGTAGAGCATTCAAGTTCACTTCTAGTCATCCACTAGAAAACATAATATCCGATATGAACAATGGGGTAAGAACTCGTTCCTCTCTTCAAAATCTATGTGCATTCACCGCATTCATTTCATTAACTCGAACCCAAAAATGCACTAGAGGCCCTAAATGAACCTGAATGGGTAGAGGCCATGCAAGAGGAACTCAATCAATTCGAAAGAAACCAAGTCCGGACTCGACCAACCGACCTTCCGACCACCCGACTCATAGGAACCAAATGGGTTTTCAAGAACAAACTGGATGAAGGAGGGGTGGTAGTCGAAACAAGGCTAGACTTGTGGCTCAAGGTTACAATCAAGAAGAAGGAATTGATTGTGGGGAAACCTTTGCACCTGTTGCCGAATCGAAGCTATTAGAAGACTGTAGGCATTTGCATCCTGCATGCCTATTAAATTATATCAAATGGATGTTAAGTGTGCTTTTCTCAATGGTTTTATTGAAGAGGAAGTCTATGTCGAGCAGCCTCCCGGTTTTGAAAACTCGGAATTTCCAGATCATGTTTTCAAACTTCAAAAGGCTCTCTATGGTCTTAAACAAGCTCCCGAGCTTGGCATGAAAGATCGAGCAGTTTCTTGGTTCTAAATAATTTTAAAAGAGGTCAGATCGACAAGACTCTCTTTATAAAAACCAAGGGGAAAGATTTCCTTATTGTTCAAATCTATGTTGATGATATTATCTTCGGAGCTACTAATGAATATCTCGTGCCGAGAATTTTCCGAGTTGATGAGTTAGGAATTCCAAATGAGTATGATGGGAGAACTCAATTTCTTCCTTGGTCTACAAATTAAACAAGACAAAGATGGGATCTACGTCCATCAATCCAAGTATACCAAGGAGCTGCTGAAGAAATACAAACTTCAAGATGCAAAGCACGCATCTACACCCATGAGCAAGCAGTATAAAACTTGACTCAAATGAAAAAGGTCAAGCAATAGATTAGAAACTCTATCTAGGTATGATTGGATCTTTGCTATATCTTACTTCCAGCTGGCCGGATATAATGTTCGAGTGTTTGTTTATGGGCAAGATTCTAAGCTAATCAAAAAGAATCACATCTCACTGCGGTGAAGAGAATATTCGGATATCTTGCAGGAACTCGTAACTTAGGTCTATGATACTCAAGAGACTCGGAACCGACCCTCACTGGATACTCGAGATGCGGACTACGCTGGATACAAAGTTGATCGAAAGAGCACTTCGGAGCTTGTCAATTTCGGGTCAATCCTTAATATCTTGGCACTCAAAGAAGCGTAACTCGGTGGCTCTATCAACTCGCCGAAGTTGAGTATATTGCAGCTGGAGTGTGTTGCACTCAGATTTTGTGGATAAAGCAACACTTGAGGGATCTCGGACTATCTTTCAAATAAGTTCCAATCAAGTGTGACAATCGAGTGCAATAAGCATCACAAAGAATCTAGTTCAAGCACTCAAAGACAAAACACATTGAGGTCGGATATCATTTCTTACGAGACCATTCCGAGAAAGGTGATATTGAACTTGAATTCATTCCTACTAATCTTTAATTAGCTGATATCTTTACTAAGCCTCTTGGTGAAGATCAGCTTTGTTTTATTCGGAATGAGCTAGGTATGTTAAATGCATAATTATGTGCTATCTTTGTGATAATCTCATTGTATGATTATGTGTTATGTGTTTTCAATCTATTAATAACCATCAGCTCGGTTGATCCAGTGATACTAGGTTAGTAGTTGTTAATTATTTCTAGTTTCGAGTCACTCGTAAACCTATCTCGAGTCATACTCAAACGTCGAGAAAAATTGGACTTCAAATTTTCCGAATACATCTCTAGATCAGTGGAGAAGTTCAGAATATATTTTCAAAATCTTTTTCTCTCTCTCTCTTGGGCGCTATGATCAAACGCTAGCCGATGGATTTCAAACTGCGCTGAATCCTAACCGTCGAAGAAGAGAACCATCACATCGGTTAAAGATGACTCGATGGACAAGCCGAGTCGAACGGAAAATTAACGGATGTTCTTCTTTCTATATATAGCGCCTATTCATCTTCGTCTCGTTACTTCACATTCCATTCTGTCTCTCTTTCGTACGTAAAACTTCTCGTGGAAGCTTTCTACGTCTACAGTGCTCTCGGACATCTTCAAGCGACGTAAAGGCCATCTCAAGTAAGTTCGATCGCTCTCATCTCTTTCTTCTACTCCTTTTCTTTTGCTCTCGTCTACCTACTCTTTTCTTCTCTTCCTCAAAAGTTTCATCTTTCTTTTCTCATTCTCAAAATGCCTAAGAGAGGTAATCATCCCGACTTTCGGAGCTCTTCCGCCAAAAAGCCTCGCACCAAAAACCCGAAAGCTCAACCCCCTCTAAGCCCATTGTCACCCGAAGATCTCGCGCTGGACGACAAGTTCTTCCCAACCACCAAATTTTCTTGGTTGGCTCACATTCAAACCACCGGAGTGTATAATTTTACGTGTTTCAGCGAGTTCATTTATCCCGAACTCGTTTCGAGTTCTACACTCACCTCACTCACTCCGAAGGTGTTCTAACCTCCAGAGTTTAGAATGTGACTGTCCGAATAAACACCTCTCTCCTCCACCGCTTGTTCAAGGTCTCCTATCTTTTCTTGAACAAGCAACCCCATTCCTTTCACTGAAGTTGCCGACGACTTCTTTGAAAAGTTCGCTAAAGAGTTTCCTGAGTCACGGAAAAATTTTTCGGTGACTCGCTTGAAGTCGAAGCACGCCTTACGTGCTTTCTGCCGATGAGAACCTTTTTCTCTCAGCATTCCAAGCAAGGAGAACCCCAACTCCAAGCACCTCAAAGCTCTTTTTGACATTCTTGAGGGCTACGAAGTAGACCTCTTCCCTTCAATAATTGAGCAAATGGTCGCTATGCCAGCTCAACTCCAAAATAAGAAGAACACCCCTCTTCCCTTCGGTGCTTTTCTCACCCTTGTTTTTAAACAATTCAAGGTTCCTCTCCCCTCGGACCTTAATGTCGTGTCCGAGGCTGCCGTTGTTGTCGGCAAGAAGGAACTCCGAGGGTACGAATACCAGGAAACTCAACCTGGTGTCCGGGTGCACAACTCGAGCTAAGGCCTCCTTCTCCGCCTCGGACTCGAAAGCAACCCCTCTCTCTCTCCCTGCCCCACCTGTTGGTGCTTTCACCTCAGTGCCTCAAAATCTCTCTCCGCTATTTTGTCCCCCATTTTCATGGACAAAATCAGCTCGTGTCCTCCGAATTTAAGGACCTACTTGGCTCATTCAAGTCCGTATATCACGCTTTGTTCCTCCGCCAAAAACCACCCAATCCCGAATCCGAGAGCAACGAAACTATGGTTCTTGAGATGAGGGAATTGGTGAAGGAGCGGAACGAGCTGGTCGAGCTTCTCGAGAGAGAAGGTCCAAGGCGGGTCGGGACCGTGGTGACTCGAGATGCTTCGAAGCGTCTTCGAGCCCGAGTCTGACCTCCTCGGACAGCGGGGAGGAAGAAGAAGCGGACAACGAAGAAGCGGACGCCGAGGAGCTCGCGGGCTGAGGCAGCTCCATCTGGGCAAGGGTGGACCACAAAGAAGAGGCAGCGGGAACTGCCGAGGGTCGACCGCTTAAGCTCCAGTGGCGATGCTTAGCTCGGACAGTGAGTCCGAGTGGGTCGAAGGCCCAGCTGTGCTACGACAACATGCAGCGGGTCGACAGAGCAGCCCCTCCAGCCTACCGAGGTCCATAGGGAAGAACCCCTAGATCCTCTTGTTCCGGGTCGGCCACTCGGAGCCGAGCCCTTAATGGCGATCCTGGTTCTCCCTCCACTCGTGCTCAAGCACATCGTCAAGATCCTACCAGCGTCGGCGTACCTCTCATCCCTCCGCTTCCACTCGGGCATCCCCCTCTCCCTCATAGGCGCCATGCACCGAGTCACAATTCCTCAGTCCGCTAGATTCTTCTTCTTTCGAGAGATTTCTACTTATTTCGTTTGTCCAGTACATCAAATTTGTACTAACTCGTTGTATTTTTCCCATTTTTTTGTGTTGTTTTTGCTGAAAGGCAAGGGCGAGAATATAGATAGAAAAACTTGTTGTCTTGTTTAGGGGAGTTTTACCCTCTCTATCTACGTATTCTTTTTAACTTCAATGAACTAATGCATTCTCTTTCATTTTCTCGAGTTTATTGTTTTACGCAAATTTTTCTCTTCGAGTTGATATACATTTTATTAATAATTGCTCCGTATTTAACACTAACAAAGTTTCTGTCTAAGTATAGAATTCCTTTCATCAAAAAGGGGAGATTGAAGACTCAAACACTGCTTAACACATTTCGAGTTGTATCAAAGGAATCGGGTATAAGAATCTCTTAAGTATAGAGTTTTGATTCCAAGGCATTCTCAACATTATTAGAAACTTTTCTAAGTGATATAGTATATTTTCTAAGTGATATAGCATTTACTTCACGTATCCTCGCTTGTCTCTCGTGTGACTCGGAAAACAGATATACGTATCTTACTCGGTTCCGAGTCCCTCATCTCTTAGATATATCGCATGCTGGATTGACTAGTATTTCGCTTTATCGCACTCAGTCCGACTTCATATTTTAAGTTCTACTTTGTTGGAGTCGATGATTCTAGTCCGAATCGTGCTTAGTCTATATCAAGTTATTTCACTCGATATTCTTTATGTAACTTGATTCTTCGCTTAGACTAACTCGATGGAATTTTGAGTTTCATGGATATTAGACTAAGAAAATTCCACTCACTTTTCGACTCGGATAATTAGTTGCTTAATTATCTTAATTATTTTATTATCTCGTGTCTAATCGTGGACCAAAGTATTTTATACTTTGAGAACCGTAATTGATTTACTTTTGTAGGTTATTCAAATGAGGATACACTTTTTGAATTACAAAAGTAATCGGCTTCAAAACGTCAAATCACCAAGCAGACATGGCTTTTCCCTTTCTCTCGTCCCGAGTCCCGTAAGATTGTGTCAAGGGTGTCTCGTTTCCAAATCTGAAAACTGAAACGCTAAGCTTAACGGTGGTTTCCACCTTATCCTTCAAGACACCGCCGAGTGGTTTTGGGACTTCCAAGAGAGTTAAACCGTTGCCCAACGTTCATTTCACAACGGATACTTTCCGAGTGACTCGAAAGCTCTTATCAACGGTCACAAAAGGACTCTCGGTCGCGAGATGGAGATAACGGCTACTCGCCTGGTCATCTATAAATAGAAGCCAACTTTCATGAGTTGAAGATTGCCGAGCCTATTGTTAATACACGTACTTGAGCAAAGTCATTGTACACATTCTCAATCTTCTACTTACAACTCCCACTCTGTAGTTCATTACTTTACGAGTTGTAAGGTCTTGTACTTAGTTACATCACTTTCTTACTTTCCGAGTAAGGTCCCTTGACTAAGTCGTAAAGGTTAACCCAGACTTAGTTGTCCCTAGCTATAAGGGTTATCTCAGCTAGGAAGTACTAGATCGGATAAGGGAATTTCGAGTCTAGGAAAACTTGTAAAGTGTTGTTTAAGAGAGCAACTTGGTTTCGGTCAGTCTACTGTATTTTGTGGACTCAAAATAGTGGATTTGACTTCGTGCTTGGATTAGCACGGTCCGTGGTTTTCGGCCCGGGAGCGTTTCCACGTAATTCTCGTGTCTTGACTTTCCGAGTTCATTCTAGACTCGGACAGTCTCAAAGCTTCGCTTAATTTGCTACTGTTTATTGCAATTTTGAGTTCATACTTTTCGACTCGCTTTTCACTCGGAATCCATTTGCGTTTCTACTTTGGCAAAAAGTTTGATTTTTAACGAAAATCTTCCATCACCCTATTCACCCCCTCTAGGGTGACTCGGACTCTCCCGAGCAAACCTTCACCCTATTCAACCCCGTCTAGGATGACTAAGACTCTCCAAGAGCAAACCTTCAATTGGTATCGAGCCCGACCTTTCAGGAAGGATTTAACAATTCAAAGTTCTAAAGGTCAAATGGCTGAGAACAACGGAGAGTTCGATGAAGGAAGATCTTGCAGCAGACCACTAAAGTTCAAAGGATCAAATTTCGTGCACTGGAAGAAGCTCATGGAATGTTTTCTATTGGATAACGATGAAGATGTTTGGAACATCATACAAGAAGACAATTACATTCGAATGAAGATGGAAGATACAAGACCCGTGCCTAAAGCAAAGTTAGAGTACATCATTGAAGAGGCGAAAAGCTCGGAAAGAACATTAAAGCGATGAACATTCCGATGTGCTCCATCAGCTCGGAAGAATACAACAAAGTGTCAGCTTGTGACACGACCAAAGATGTGTGGGACACTCTTGTCAACACATATGAAGGAACAAGCCAAGTAAGACAAGCGAAGATAAGTCAATATCTTCACAAATACGAGTTGTTCAAGATGGAGCTAGAAGAAAACATCACTCGGATGTTCATCCACTTCACTGGGATACAAACAATCTCAAATCTCCGGGTAGAAAGATTTCCCATGAAGAGATGTGCGGAAAAATTCTAAGAAGTCTACTCAAGAGAAGATGGGGTCCCTAGGTGACAACCATCGAGGAAGCTCAAAACCTCTCTCTACTAAATCCAGACGAACCGATTGGGAAGTTACTTACCCATGAAAACCATATGGAAGAAGAGGATGCCGAGGTCGGCACTAAAAAGAATATTGCACCGATGGCCTTAGAAAGCAAAGGAGAAAATCCGAGTTCCTTAGACTCAGAAGAAGATCCTATGACACTTATCGCTCGAGGCTTCAAAAGAATGATGAAGCACAAGAGATGGGAGAAAAGGCTAAGGGAAGAGTTTTACAAGAAAGATAAGAAGAATAGAAAAGGTAGACACTCTTCCCCTTCAAAGTTATCTTTAACTAAGAACTCGGCTGTTTTGAATGTGGCGATAAAGATCACATAGTCAAAGACTGTCCAAGAAGAAAGAGGGACATAAAGAAGAAGAAGGCTATGATGGCCACATGGAGTGATGAAGATTCATCTCGAGCAGATGAAGACTCGGACAACTCAAAGTGTCCGATGGCACTATCGGACTCGAAGTCGAATCTAAGTTAGACTCGAACAACTCGGACAATGAGGAGACGAATCCTCGGGAGTTAATGGAATACTTTCTCAAATTCTCCAAAGTTGATTTAGCCAAATATATTTACACTTTGGAAGAAAAGTCCAATTCTGATTCTTTCCAATTCAAAGAACAACTTGAGTCTCTCACTTCTCGAGCATTTCTTTGAAAAATGAATTGGAAAAGCTGAGACTTACTCTAAGAGAGCTCAAGACTAGTACTTAAGCTAATGAAACTGAGTCTAAGACCCTCGGAAGAGAAAATGAGCATCCGAAACAAAAGCTGAATGAGTCTCAAGAACTTGTTTTGAAGTTTACTCAAGGTCGAAGAACCTTGACATGCTCTTAGGCTCTCAATGTGTCTCCTTCAGGAAAGAAGGACTCTGTTTTAACAAAGAGGAGGAATTTAATTCCTACTTAGATCTTTTCAAAAATGATTCCAGAACTGTAAAGTTCGGGAAGGCTGAGCACTTCTCATTCATAAGAATGAAAGAAAGACTGAGCCCAAACTAGCTTACACGAGAAAGCCTTCTCCACCTGTTTATAAAAGAAAAGATTTTCAAAAGAAAGAGACACATACTCGGTTTTCAAAAGGGACACTTAGAATTAGACCAAACCTAAAGTTATTCAAATCTGGGTTCCCAAGAGTCTTCTTCCTTAGAAAAGGACTACAGTAAAGGGAGTTACTTGGGTTCGTTAGAGGAAGTGAGAAGGGTTAGTGTGTTTCTAACTTGCAGGTAACTCGAGAAAAGTCGAAAGGTCATTGGTACCTAAACAATGGATGCTCACACCATATGTCAGGAGATTCAAGACTCTTTTCTAAGTTAGAAGATCACAAGGGAGGCAAAGTCACCTTTGGAGATGACAAGTAAGGGAAAGATAGGTTGAATAGGCAAGATTGGAAAAGGAGACAACCCGGTCAACCCAGTCTATCTTGTCAAAGGATTAAAGTACAATCTATTAGCATCTCTCAATTGTGTAATAAAGGTCAAGAGGTAAGATTCACTCGGACCAATTGCTATATTTCGATGCAACTACCAAGGAGACTAAGCTCTCAAGTAAGAGGTCGAGTAATACCTACACTATTCCTCTTTCGATCAAAGTCGAATTTATCGTGTTTAAAAGCATCTCTCGGATGATAATTCTTGGACATGGCATCGTAGACTAGGTCATGTTAGCATGCACACTATCAAAAAGCTTGCATCTCATGGTTTGGTAAGAGGATTAACTAACTGTGCATTTATGAAAGATAAAATTCGTGAAGCATGCACAAAAGGGAAACAGTCGGACCATCTTTCAAATCTCTCAAAGCTGTTTCCACATCTAAAGTGCTTGAAATGTTGCATATGGATTTATGTGGTGAAATCCCTGTAAAGAGTCTCGAAGGTAAATCATATGTACTTGTAATTGTTGATGACTACTCACGATTTACATGGGTGTGTTTTCTCAAGTACAAAAATGAAGCTTTCAAAGAGTTCAGCGAAGCTCTGCAGAAACTTCAAGTTGTCTCGGACTCGGATCGGAAGAATTCGAACCGACCATGGAAGGGAGTTCGATTACTCGGAATTTGCAGAGTTCCGTGATAAGAATGGTATCTCCCACAACTTCTTAGCACCAAGAACTCCTCAATAGAATGGACTAGTGGAGAGAAAGAATAGAACTCTTGAAGAAATAGGAAGGACAATGATGATTGAACATGATCTACCTTACTATTTCTAGGTCGAGGCGATCAACATAGCAAACTACACACTAAACAGATGCCTCACTGGACCCATCCTGAAGAAAACTCCATATGAGCTATACAAAGGGAAGAAACCCAACATTTCATACTTCAAACCCTTTGGATATAAGTGTTATGTTCACAATAATGGTAAGGATCACCTGACCAAGTTTGATGCTCGATCGGATGAAGGTATCTTTCTTGGTTTTTCATCTCATAGTAAAGCATATCGCATTTTCAATAAAAGAACTAACAAAATGGAAGAAAGCATCCACGTTGTTTTTTATAAGATTGATCGGGAAAACGAAGTGAGTCAATATTCTCGGATCCGAAACTCAGCTGAGATGATGATTTTGTTGAAGATGAGCTCGGACGAGTCAAGGAAAAACAACTCGGAATAAGATAGTTTAGAATACCATGACTCGGACTAAACCAGCTCAAGAGCCAGCTCAGAATGCTAAAAGTCAATCGGATGAGCAAGCTCAATCGGATCGGACCATTGAAGATCAACCAATTCAACCTACAAATCTGGTGAACCGGAGAACAGGTAGGGCATTCAAATATGCTTCGAGTCACCCACTCGAAAACATCTTGTCTAACATCAACGAGTATAGTAAGAACTTGTTCTTCTTTGCAAAATCTATGTGCATTCATTGCATTCATATCAATAATCGAACCCGTAAATGCACTAGAAGCTCTAAATAAACCTCGAATAGGTATGAAGACTCGGACCTTACATATACATCATTCTAAGTTCCATCAAGGAATCAAGTATAAGACTTCATCGCTTATAAGGTTTTGATTAAAAGTTATTCTATCTCGTTTAAAAAGCTTTTCCGAGTGATATAACATTTTTTGAGCATTACAAAAACTATCGCATATGTTCTTAATTGATTGTGGTCGACTCGGAAAGCATATTCTCGCTTATCATTTCACACACAGTTCTAAGTCAATCGGACAACACTCGGATATGTTGCATGTTCAAACACTCACTCATATGTGCACAAACTCGGATCCGACTTAATGATCTAAGCTTGATTGAATTATTGTGTTAATTCAACTTTCTAAGTCGAGTATGTTTGGTTTGAACATTGGTAGTCTAGATCAAGTCTTTTTACTTTGATGTTCTTTATCCGACTTGCTTTACCACTAGACTCGACTCGGATGGAGTTTGAGTATAATGGATATTAGACTCGGAAAATTCCACTCCTTTAGGACTAAGATAATTATGCACTTAATTATCTTAATTAAATTATTATCTCGTGTCTAACCTTGTACCAAAGTATTTTATACTTTGAGAACCAAATTGATTTACTTGTTGTAGGCTATTCAAACAAGGCTATCCTATTTTTGAATTACAAAAGTAATCGACTTCGAGATGTCAAATCACCAAGCAAACAAGGCTTTTTCTACCTCGATCGAAGACCGGACACTCGTGTCGGGGTTGTCTATTTCCAAAATTGGAAAACCGCAACGCTAAGCTCAATGGTGATTTCCACCCTACTTTTCGGACACCACTAGTGGATTGGGACTTCAAAGGAGTCAAGAGCCATTACCCAACTTTCATACCTCAACGGATATCTTTTGAGTGACTCGGAAAAACCATTGCAACGGTCCTAAAGGACTTCTAGTCGACGATAGTCACAACGGCTAATCTGCTTGGTTATCTATAAATAGAAGCCAACTCTCAAGACTTGAAGATTGGTGAAAAGAAACTGTTAATACACGCACTTAAGCAAAAGTCATTGTATTTCATACTCAATCTTCTACTTATAACTCCTACTCGTACTTAACATCTTTATGAGTATTAAGGTCTTGTAATCTGTTACAAACACTCTTTCTTACTTTATCAGTAAGGTCCCTTGACTGAGCTGTAATGGTTAACTCAGCTCAGCTTGTCCCTAATTGTAAAGGTTACCTCGGTTAGGAAGTACTAGATTAGATAAGGGAATTTCGAGTCTAGGAAAATCTTGTAAGGAATTGTCTAAAGGAGCAATTCGGCTCGGTCTTTCTATTGTATTTTGTGGATTCAAAATACTTGGATTTGACTTGGTGCTTGGATTAGCACCGACCGTGGTTTTCTGGCCCAGGAGGGTTTCCACATAAGTTTCGAGTTAGTACTTTTCCGAGTCCAATCTAGACTCGGACTTTCCTTAGAGTCATTTCTACTTTAATTCTTTCATTACTTGTTTAAATTTCCTCATCACCCTATTCACCCCCTCTAGGGTGACTTAGTCTCTCCAAGAGCAAACCTTCGGGGTAAAGGCCATGCAAGAGGAACTTAATCAATTTGAAAGAAACCAAGTCCGGACTCGACCAAACGACCTTCCGACCACCCAGTCATAGGAACCAAATGGGTTTTCAAGAACAAACTAGATGAAGATGGGTTGGTAGTCACAAATAAGGCTAGACTTGTGGCTCAAGGTTACAATCAAGAAGAAGTAATTGATTGTGGGGAAACCTTTGCACCAATTGCTAGGATTGAAGCAATTAGAATCCTATTGGCATTTGCATCAAGCATGAACATTAATTATATAAAATGGATGTCAAATGTGCTTTTATGAATGGTTTCATTCAAGAGGAAGTCTATGTTGAGCAACCCCTTCGATTTGAAAGCTCAGAATTTCCAAACCATGTTTTCAAGTTGCAAAAGGCTTTCTATGGTCTTAAACAAGCTCCCGAGCTTGGTATGAAATACCGAGCGACTTCTTGGTTGAAAATGATTTTAAAAGAGGTCGGATTGACAAAACTTTTCATAAAAACCAAGGGGAAAGACTTTATTATTGCTCGGATCTATGTTGATGATATAATTTTTGGAGTCGCTAATGAAAATTTATGTCGAGATTTTTCTAAGTTAATGAGATAGGAATTTGAAATGAGCATGATGAGAGAACTCAATTTCTTCCTTGGTCTAGAAATCAAGCAAGGCAAGGATGGCATCTATGTCCATCAATCCAAGTATACTAAGGAGGTGTCTGAAGAAGTACAGGCTTGAAGATGCAAAACATGCAGCGAACACCACCGAGTAGCAACGATAAAACTAGACTCGGACGAGAAAGGTAAAGCAAGTAGATCAAAAACTTTATCGAGGTATGATTGGATCTCTGCTATATCTCACATCCAGCAGACCAAACATTATGTTTAGTGTATGTCCGTGTGCAAGATTTCAGCGAATCCAAAGAATCACATCTCACTCGTGGTGAAGAGAATCTTTGGATATCTTGTAGGAACTCGGAATCTAGGTCTATGGTTTTCAAGAGACTCGGGAACTCGGAATCTAGGTCTATGGTTTTCAAGAGACTCGGAATTGACCCTCACTGGATACTCGGATGCCGACTATGCTTGGATGTAAGGTTGACGAAAGAGCACCTCAGGAGCTCGCCGGTTTTGGGTCAATCCACGATATCTTGACACTCAAAGAAGCGGAACTCGGTACCTCTATCAACTACTGAAGCCGAGTACATTGCAGCTGGAGCATACCGTGCTCGGACTCTATGGATCAAGCTACACTTAAGAGATATTGGACTTTCATTCAAATTAATTCCAATCAAGTGTGACAATCGAGTGCAATCAGCATCACTAAGAATCTAGTCTAACACTCAAAGACAAAGCATATTGAGGTAAGGTATCATTTTCTAAGAGACCATTCTGAGAAAGGTGATATTGAACTTGAATTCATTCATACAAAACTTCAACTAGTTGATATCTTTACTAAGCCACTTAATGAGGATCGGTTTTGCTTTATTAGGAATGAACTTGGCATGATAAATGCATGATTATGTGTTTTTCTAAGTAAAATTATCTTCCATTATTATGTGTTATATGTCTTAATAACCTTAAGTTCGATTGACCCGGTGATACCGAGCTAGAAGTTATTATCTGCTTCCAATTTCGAGTCACTCGAAACTTTATTGAGTCGGACTCGGTTTTGAGAAAAATGGACATCAAACTTCGAAATCATCTCGTAGATTAGTGGAGAATTTTAGAAATTTCTTTTAAAATTTCTCTTATTCTCTCTCTCTCTCTCTCTCTCTCTCTCTCTCTCTCTCTCTCTCTCTCGTGTATCGATAAGAGAACTAGCCATTGGGAGACAGACACTAGAATTCTAACCATTGGAGAGCGGAACGGACATACCGATTTGAGGCGACTGTTGGAGAGTTGGGTCAAAACAAAGCCTCGAAGGACACTTCTTTCTTTATAGATAGCATCTATTTTCCTTCATTTCGCTACTTTACTCTCTACTCACATACACTCTCACTTACTTACTCGTAACACCCCGAAACACCCCCGGGAGTATTACATCACCAAAGTTCCTTAAAGGAACTCCCAAGGCTCTTTCCGGTGTTGGTTTGGCTGTCTAAACTCAACTTAAAAGTAATACCGGTGGTTTTGCCAAAAGAATCCGAGATTCTCTGAAAATTTCTAGCGAGTTCCGTTTGTAACATGGACTAACCCATAGGCTTAAAACCTTAAAGACCTGCATAAAAAGCATAATAAAAATCGACGAGCCACACGCTCGGAGTATACAACTCAACGGCCACATGCCGGAGTTCAACCAATCATGCGGTAAAACTTAAAACAATCTAAGCGGGTTACTATACATTTGGTAAAACTATATGCACTAAATTACAAGTACAATCATTTAGAAACAAGACAATGCATGACAGCCACTTGGGTCGCTTCAACCGTCAACAATCGGCAGGAGTCCGAAACATGTTAAGTGTGGATTATGCTTCGAAAGTGTACCGCAACACTCGGGTGGGGACGGGGCAATTTGTGGGGGTGAGCAATAAACCACGGGCTCACCGGAGTCTTATACCCTTAAAATGGAAATTCTTTACACATAATACTCATACTAATGAAATCTACGAAAACATAATAACGTAATAGAAATCTATATACTTTTCACTCGAAATCTCTTGCAATGAAAAAGATCAAGACTCTTTAATTACATAAAAGCACATAATCACATTCATGAACACTTCTTTTGGGATTGAATCAACATTCCGAGCCTTCGAGGACTCAAACTAGCACTTCTTTAATCTCGGGCGCGACCCCGACAAAAAGGCTCCGGGACCTATCTTCAGGAAGTCTCGGGCGGGCATCCCGCCTCTGCAGGACCCCTATTAGAACCCTTCCCTCAAAGTTTCTAGCTGGGCGTCCCCAGTTCGAACACTTCGGTATGCTAAACGATCCGTAGCTCTGTCGATTCAAAACTCTTTGCACATTCTCATTCATCACATTCACTTCACAACTTTCTCAATCGATTTGGTATTAAGGAAGGCATGACACCACGTGTCACCCTTATAAATTCACTTTCTCAAATCATCTTTGCTTCTTTAAAACATAATCACGTTCGAAAGGCGGTTCTCAAAAGTTGCATTCAAGAATCATTCACGTAAAATACAAAACTCCTTTCGAAACTATTTTTGAGCATCACGTAAAGCAATCACATAGCACAAATAATCTCCATTCAATGCAAGCATTCATTCTCAACTCTTTTCCAACTATGCCTTTCTCAATTCATCAATTTAATACGATTGATTCCAATTTCGAGTCACAATAACCACAAGTAGATATTACTTAATTCAACGTTCTCACTTTCTCACCATTCTCTATTTTTGCTTCAACCCTTCATTCTACATCTCTACTTTATAAGTCAACTTCCTTTGCTCATATTCAGCCATATAACTCCTAATCTCACTTTATCACTTAAATTCCTTGATTCTAAGCTCGTCTTCCAACTTAATTTCAGCTCAAGGTTTACATACATTTCAACTCAACTTAACCTTAACATTCCCGGTTCGCCTCAAATTCCCAAATTCCCATTTTATGTCTCTATCTTATTACTCGACTCTTGTTCGTCCATCCTTAGATATAAAACTCTTAATCACTTTTCATTATTCAATTTTCGTTAGCTTTGCTTATTTTCACGCTCGGTTCAACCTCGAGGATTTAATTACTTTTCGAACTCAATTAATCTCACAATCACCCATTTCTCACTTACTTGTACCAATTGCGCATCACTCAATACGAACTCATACTCCTCTTTATACTTCGACCTACCGTTCCCCAATGTTCGTAGTTAGCTCTTAATACCACAGGTTCAAGAATCTCTAAGACTTAATTAGCTCATAATTCGTGTCCATGTCCCAACTCTTCATCCTTAATAGTTAATCGAAACTTCAATGCTACTCAATTGACCTATGCAATCTAACCTCTTAAGAATCAGCATGCTCCAATTCAACCTTAAGTAACTATTAAATCTCTTTGAAGTTCCCAACTTAATTATGCTATTTAACCCAAGTAACCCCTTTCATTTCACGATTCAGCCCTCTCAATTTCTTAAATACATTATAAGCTCTTATTTCAATCTCAAACAACGAATAGGTCTGTTCATGTAATACGGATACTCAACGTTCACAACAATTCAATATTCACATAACACATTCAACATTCACAACAAATCCATTTAGGTTTCGAAATTACTAATAGTTTAGAGTATAAGACTACCCACCTCGATTCGGGGATTGAAGGTTTGTGATTTGCTTGAGGTTCGAGCTCCCCGGTTCGGTTCCTTCTTTCGGTTCCTGCTTCCCCGCCTCTAGCCCACCGTTTTGCCGCTTCTCGGTCCGGCCCCCACGCGTGCTTATCGCCGGTCTGCCTCCCTTGTCGCTGTCGCCGTCGCGTGTCCCGGTCCCCGGCCTCCTAGACTTTCTCGCGCTGTTTGCCCTCGCTCCGCCCCTTGCTCTGTCCCAACCTCTTGCTTTCTTCCCTCGCTCGTGTCGCCGGCTGCCCGCCTGCATTTGTTACTCCGCTCGCCGGCCTCCGGCCTCTGCTTTGGTTCCCGCACGCCTTCTCTCTCTCTTTCCCCTTTCGGTGCTTTCCTTCGCCCGCGTCTCGCTCGCGTTGCCGACCGTCGCCTTCGATCCCGCGGTGGTCGCCCATCCTCGCGGTCTCCTTCTCCGCGCGCACTCGCCCCCTCCCTCTCTCTCTTCCGTTTGGTGGTTCTCTCTCTTTCCCTTGCTCTGCTTCTTCTTCCTCTCGCTTTCCCCGACCCCCTCTTTCGTTCCTGCTTGTGTCTCTCTCCACCGCTTAATTGGCGGTTAATGCTCCTAATTGGACCCCCAAATGGCTTAATTATCTCCTCATAATTCAGTGAAAATAACCACCGGCCCATATACGACAAGTCCACATCTCCTCCCTTCCGTCCTCTTACGCTACTCGCGTCCTAACTTATTTTAATATGCCGGCCACGACAATTCTTAATCACCCAACAGTTCAGCTCGGATGTAAAAGAAGACAATTTCCTTGATTTTATTTATTCGCCACAGCCTCCAAAGGAATTCTAATGTAATATATCCGGCCGTAAATAAAATCAGCCACTCAACTCCCCCTAGTTGCGGGGAAAAATACTCAATAATTCTATGCTTTTCAACTGCTTTCTTTAAAATCCCGGATATTACACTTACTCTCGCATTCTCGCTCTCAAGCAAGCTCAGTACACTCAAGCACTCTTAAGCTCTCGGTACTCTCTCTCTCTCTTTTCTTTGAGCTAACTCGTCGTCTTCTCATTCTTCTCAAAAATTCCATAACCATGCCGAAAAGAGGTTCCGCTCCGATTTTCTTAGTTCCGCAACCAAGAAACCTAAAACCAAAAGTCAAGAGGGTCCTTCTAACCCCTCTAAGATCCTTGTCACCTAACGGACGACGTTGGATGACAAATTCTTCTCAACCACAAAATTCTCGTGGTTGAACCACATCAAAACTACAGGGGTATACAATTTCCTCTGTTTCACCGAATTCATTTACCCATAACTCGTCGATGAGTTCTACTCCAACCTTTCCAGCTCCGAGGGATTCTCACCTCCGGAGTTCGTGATGTAGTAGTCCGTATTATCGTCTCCCTCCTCCATCGCTTATTCAAAGTTTCATCCCTCTTCCTCAACAGCAACCCCATCTCATTTAATGAGGTTGCTGATGAATTCTTTGAAAAGTATGCCAAAGAAATCCGTGAGTCACACAAAAACTTTTACGTGACACGGATGAAGACTGAGGCATGTCTTCTCTATTTCCTGCCGATAAGGACCTTTTTCTCTCGAGCATTCCAGCGAATGAGAATCAAAACTCAAAGATTCTCAAGGCTCTATTTGACATTCTCGAGGGCTACGACGTAGACCTCTTCCCGATAATTATCGAGCAAATGGCCTTTGTGTCAGCTCGGACTAAGAAATCCACACCTCCTCCTTTTGGAGCCCTCCTCACCTTTATTTTCAAACAATTCAAGGTCCCGCTCCCCTTAGATCCTAACGAGGTTTCTAAGGCTGCCATTATAGTTGGCGGAAAAGAGCTTCTTGACTATGGATACCGGAAAACCCAACCGGGTGTCCGGGTCCACAGCTTCGAAGCCGAGGCGGCCCTCTTCTCCGCCTCAAACTTAAACTCCTCTTTCACTCCCTCCTCCACCTGGCGGTTCTTCCACCTCGGTGCCCCTTCCTCTATCGCTGCAGGTTTTTAACCATGATGATAGACAAGCTCTCCTCCGTGTCCACGAAATCAAGGACACTCTTCGCTCATTCAAGATCGTATTTCGGTCTATGACAATCAACCAAAAAATAGCCCAATCTCAAATTCGAGAGCAGTAAGATGTGCTTCTCGAGATAAAAAGCAGTGAAGACTCGGACACTCGCTCTATATCTTTCTGAGTCATGCAAAAGGAATCGGGTATAACGATGTCATTTATATAGAGTTTTGATTCCAAGGCATTCTCTCGTGTCTTAGAAACTTACTTGAGTTAAAAGTATCTTTTCTATGCGATTCGGCCTTCACATATCTCTTTAATCGCTTTTCGGTTAGCAACTCGGAAAACTTGTTCTTTATTCCGAGTCCCCTCTCACTCGAGTCTAACTTGTGGCTATTTACTCTATTGTTTGCGGAATCGGCATTCGTAGTTCATTTCATGCTTAGTCTATATCAAGTTTTTCTATCTCTACTATTTGATTAGAACTTGATTCCTTGCTTAAGACTAAGTATTATGGAATTCCGAGTATCATGGATATTAGACTCGGAAAATTCCATTTCTTCTCGACTCGGATAATCTGTTGGTTAATTATCATGATTATTTTATTATCCGTGTCTAACCTTGGACCAAAGTACTCTATACTTTGAGAACCGAAGGTGTTTTACTTTTGTAGGTTATTCAATCGAGGATATCTTTTCAAACTACAAAAGTAGCCGAAGCTCGAACGTCAAATCACCAGCGAGATATGGCTTTTCACCTTCCTCGCTTTAGTCCCAGAAGATTGTGTCGAAGCGTATCGCTTCCATATCCGGAAAAGCTGGAACGTCAAGCTTAACGGTGGTTTTCACCACACTTTTCAAGACACAACCAATGGTTTTGGGACTTCCAAGAGAGTTAAACCGTTGTCCAACGTCCATATTTCAACGGATACTTTCCGAGTGACTCGGAAAGCCTTTCACAACGGTCACGAGAGGACTCTCGGTCAGCGAGATGAAGATAACGGCTACTCTGCCTGGTCATCTATAAATAGAAGCCACCTCACAAGACTTGAAGGTTGCCGAACATATTGTCTATACACTTACTTGATAGAAGTCATTGTATTTACTCTCAATCTTCAACTTACAACTCCCACTCTGTAATTCATTACTTTACGAGTTGTAAGGTCTTGTACTTCGTTACAAACACTTCTTACATTCTTTGTAAGGTCCCTTGACTAAGCTGTAAGGGTTAACTCAGCTTAGTTGTCCCTAGCTGTAAGGGTTATCTCAGCTAGGAAGTACTAGATCGAGATAAGGGAATTTCGAGTCTAGGAAAACTTGTATAGAGTTGTCCAAGGGAGCAACTCGGGTTCGATCAAGTTCACGGTATTTTGTGGACTCAAAATAGTGGATTTGACTTCGTGTCCGGATTGACACGGGCCGTGGTTTTCTGCCCGGGAGGGTTTCCACGTAAAATCTCTCGTGTTCACTTTACGAGTTCATTCTAGGCTCGAGACGGCCTTAGTGCTCTTGCTTCTTCCGATTCACCGACTTCGAGTCCAATCTTTTCGACTCTGTCTTTAGACTCGGAATCTATCTTTGCAACATTTCGCACAAAAGTGCGAATTTTCTAAAAGAATTTTCTATCACCCTATTCACCCCCTCTAGGGTGACTCGGACTCTCCCCGAGCAAACCTTCAATTGGTATCGAGCCTAGCCTTTTATAAAGGATCTAACAGTCCAAAGGTTTAAAGATCGGATGGCTCGAACACCGGAGAGTTCGACGAAGGTAAATCTTCCAACGAGCCACCAAAATTCAAAGGTTCAAATTTCGGTCACTGGAAGAAGGCTGATGGAATGTTTCCTTATGGATCACGACGAAGAAGTATGGGAAATCATACAACAAGGAAACTACATTCCAACGAAGACAGATGAATTCAGAATGCTTCCAAAGACAAAGGCTGAGTTCACGCTGCAGGCGAGAGAAGTTCGAAAGAACTTCAAAGCCATGAACATCCTCATGTGCGCCATAAGCTCGGAAGAATATAATCGAGTCTCTGCTCGTGACTCTGCTAAAGAGGTGTGGGACACTCGGTCAACACCTACGAAGGTACAAGTCGGGTGAGACAAGCGAAGATCGGCCGAGTATCTTCACAAATATGAGCTTTTCAAAATGGAGCCAGAAGAGAACATTACTCGGATGTTCATACGCTTCACCGAGATCACCAACAATCTCAAATCTTTGGGAAAGAAAATCTCCCATGAAGAAATGTGCCGGAAAATTCTCGAAGCCTACCCAAGAAACGATGGGGTTCGAAGGTAACTGCCATAGAAGAGGCTCGGAACCTCTCACTCTTGAAGCCGGACGAGCTCATTGGAAAGCTTCGACTCATGAGATACATCCGGAAGAAGAAGATGCTGAGGGTACTTCCAAAAGGAACATCGCGCTTAAAGCCGCGAGAATCCAAAGAAACAAGTCCAAGCTCCTCCGACTCGAAGATGATCCCATGGCACTCATTGCAAGAGGCTTCAAGAGAATGATGAAGCACAAAAGATGGGACAAAAGACCAAAAGAAGAATTCTACAAAAAGGACAAGAGAGACAGAAAAGGTAAGTTTTCTCCATCCTCAAAGTTATCTTTGTCTAAGAATTCTGGATGTTTCGAATGTGGCAAGCAAAGATCACATAGTCAAGGACTGTCCAAAACGAAGAAGGGACAGGAAGAAGAAAAAGGCCATGATGGCAACATGGAGTGACGAGGATTCATCTCGAAGACGACGAAGACTCGGATGACTCGAAGTGTCCGATGGCAATTTCGCCTCGGAAGCTGAAAGAGAGTCGGACTCGGACTCGGACAACGAGGAAACCGATCCTCAAGAGGTCACTCGGAAAAGATCAAAAGGACACTGGTACTGGACAGCGGTTGTTCTCGACATATGTCGAGTGACCAAGGACTCTTTTCCGAGCTGGAGTCATATAAAGGAGGAAAGGTGACCTTTGGTGATGATAGCAAGGGCAAGATAGTGGGCATTGGGAAGATTGGTAATGGAGACAATCTGATGAGACCACCAAAGAGGTAAAGCTCTCGGGTAAGAGATCGGGTAATACGTACATCATCCCTCTCTCGACCCAAGTCGGAACTTATCATGTTTAAAAGCATTTCTTCAAGATGATTCTTGGACTTGGCATCGTAGATTAGGTCATATTAGCATGCATACTATCAAAAAGCTTGCATCTCTTGGTATGGTTAGAGGATTACCTAAGCTGTGCGTTTGAGAAGGATAAAGTATGTGAAGCATGCACCGAGAGGAAACAAGTCGAGTCTTCATTCAAATCTCTGAAGACAGTTTCCACATCCAACGTGCTTGAATTACTACACATGGACTTATGTGGTGAAATCCTGTGAAGAGTCTCGGAGGTAAATCTTACATACTTGTTATTATTGATGGTTTTTCAAGATTTACCTGGGTGTGTTTTCTGAAGCATAAGAATGAGGCTTTTAAGGAGTTCAGCAAGCTCGTAGAAAGATTCAAGTTGAGTCTCGGACTCGGATTCAAAAGATTCGAACCGACCATGGAAGGGAGTTCGATTACTCGGAATTCTCGAGTTTTGTGACAAGAACGGAATTTCTCATAACTTCTCGGCACCCGAACTCCTCGGCGAGAATGGAGTAGTTGAGAGAAAGAACAGAACCCTTAAAGAAATAGCAAGGACGATGATGATTGAACACAACTTGCCTTACTATTTACAGGCGGAGGCGATAAACACGGCCAACTACACTCTCAATCGATGCCTCCTCGGACCCATTCGAAGAAAACACCTTATGAGCTCTACAAAGGAAGGAAGCCAAATATTTCCTATTTCGGATCTTTCGGATGTAAGTGCTTTGTCCACAACAACGGTAAGGATCATCGACCAAGTTTGATGCTCGGTCGAGACGAAGGAATTTTTCTAGGTTACTCTTCTCATAGCAAAGCTTATCGTATATTCAACAAGAGAACTAACAAAGTGGAAGAAAGTATCCACGTAGTGTTTGATGAGCTTGAACGGGGAAAACCAAGTGAATCTTCATACTCGGAAGCTGAAGCTCGAAAGGATGATGACGAAGATGAGTCTATAAAGACTCGGAAGGAGACCACTCGAACGAGGAAGCTCGGAATGAGACAACTCCGGAGGTCGCTCGAGCGAGCAAGTCAATGAAGAAGATCACTTAGAGCAAGCTTCGAAGATCAAGCAATTCAACCAACAAACCTGGTGAATCAAAGAAGCTGGTAAAGCATTCAAATTTACTTCCAGTCATCCCCAAGAAAACATTATTTACGATATCAACGGTGGGGTAAGAACTCGTTCTTCTCTTCATAATCTATGTGCATTCACTGCATTCATTTCTCTAACTGAACCCAAAAATGCACTAGAAGCCCTTAATAAACCCGAATGGGTAGAGGCCATGCAAGAAGAGCTGAATCAATTCGAGAGAAACCAAGTGCGGACTCGACCAACCGACCTTCGACCACCCAGTTATAGGAACCAAATGGGTTCTCAAAAACAAAGCTGGATGAGGGTGGAATAGTAGTCAGAAACAAGGCTAGACTTGTAGCTCGGGGTTACAATCAAGAAGAAGGAATTGATTGTGGGGAAACCTTTGCACCAGTAGCTAGAATTGAAGCCATTAGAATACTTGTTGGCATTTGCATCCTGCATGCATATTAAATTATATCAAATGGATGTTAAGTGTGCCTTTCTTAATGGTTTTATTGAAGAAGAGGTCTATGTCGAGCAGACCTCCTGGTTTTGAAAACTCAGAATTTCCAAATCATGTTTTCAAACTTCAAAAGGCTCTCTATGGTCTTAAGCAAGCCCCTAGAGCTTGGTACGAAAGACTAAGCGGCTTCCTGGTTCAAAATGATTTTAAAAGAGGTCGGATCGACAAGACCCTATTCATAAAGACCAAAGGGAAAGATTTTCTCATTGTTCAAATATATGTTGATGATATTATTTTCGGTGCTACTAATGAATTTACGTGCCAAGAATTTTACGAGTTGATGAGCCAAGAGTTCCAAATGAGTATGATGGGAGAACTCAATTTCTTCCTTGAGGCTGCAAATCAAACAAGACAAAGATGGAATCTTTGTCCATCAATCAAAGTACACCAAGGAACTGCTGAAGAAATACAAACTTCAAGATGCAAAGCACGCATCTACTCCTATGAGCGACGAGTATAAAACTCGACTCGGATGAAACAGGTAAAGCGGTAGATCGAAACTCTATCGAGGTATGATTGGATCACTGCTATATCTTACTTCGAGCGGACCCGAGACATAATGTTCGGTGTTTGCTTATGCGCACGATTTCAAGCTAATCCAAAAGAATCACATCTCACTGCGGTGAAGAGAATATTCGAGATATCTTGCAGGCACTCGGAGTCTAGGACTGTGGTACTCCGGAGACTCGAAGCGAGTCGGCTGGGTACTCGAGACGTAGACTACGCGAGGATACAAAGTTGATCGAAAGAGCACATCCGGAGCTTGCCGGTTTACGGGTCGATCCCTAATATCCCGGCACTCAAAGAAGCAAAACTCGGTAGCTCTATCAGCTGCGAAGCTGAATATATTACGCTTGGAGCTTGTTGCGCTCAGATTCTTTGGATAAAACAACACTTGAAGGATCTTGGACTAACTCTCAACTCTGTCCCAATCAAGTGTGACAATCAAAGCGCAATCGGTATCACTAAGAATCTGTCCAGGCACTCAAAAACAAAGCATATTGAAGTCGGGTATCATTTCTTACGCGATTACTCGGAAAAGGGTGACATTACACTTGAATTCATTCCTACTAATCTTCAAGTAGCTGATATCTTTACTAAGCCTCTTGGTGAAGATCAATTACATTTTATTCGGAATGAGCTTGGTATGTTAAATGCTTAGTTTTGTGTTGTGACTCTTGAATATTTACGTGCTATGTGCTTTCGTTGTCAATAGCCATTAGTTCGATTGATCATGTGATACTGGGCTGATAGTTATTTACGTGTTTCGAGTCACTCGAAACTTTTACGAGTCAAACTCGGACGTAAGAGAAATTTGGACATCAATTTTTCTGAAGCTATCTCTAGAACAGTGGAGAGTTTCGGACTATAATTTCAAACTCTTTTTCTCTCTCTTTCTCGAGCGCTGCGATCGGATCTTAACCGCAGATTTCAAACTACGATATCTCAACCGTTGAAGAAGAACTGTCACACGGGCATTAATGATCGATGGACGAGTGAGGCAGAACGGAGTTACTTAACGGATAGTGAACGGGCGCGCGTACTCATTATAAATAACGTCTATCCATCTTTCTCTCGGTACTCTAAAACTCCTTCCCTCTCAAACGAAATCCCTCTCGCGGAAGTTTTCTACGTGAACAGTGTTCCCTGATCGTCCGCGAGACGTCGAAGAAGCTCTCTTTCTCTCTCGTAAGTTTTCGATTGCTCTCTTCCCATTTTCTTCTACCATTTTCGTTTTCTTCTCTTCTACACCTCCTTCTCCACCTCGGACTCGAAATCAACCCCTCTCCCTCTTCCGTCTTCACCTGGTGGTGCCTCCACCTCCGGTGCTTCCAAAACTCTCTCTGCCCTCTTGTCCCCTATCTTCATGGACAAGATCACCTCTGTGTCTTCGAATTCGGAGACATGCTCGGGGTTTCAAGTCCGTTCTTCGAGGTCCGACCATCAACCAAAAGACCGGTCGAGTCCCAAATCCGAGAGCAGCGAGTCTCTTGTTCTTGAGATGAGAGAGCTGGTTAAGGAGCGAGAAGGAGCTGGCTGAGCTCCTCGAGAGAAAGACGGTCCAAGGCGGCTCGGGACCGGATGACTCGGACACATCCGAGGCGTCTTCGAGCCCGAGCTCGACCTCCTCCTCGGACGACGAGGAAGCGAGAGGAAGCGAGAGGAAGAAGCTACGGATGCAGCGGAGGACGCCGAGGAACTCGCGGCTGAGGCAGCCCCTTCCGGGCCAAGGGAAGAAGAGGCCGTGGCAGCTGCCGAGGGACAGCCTGCTCCCAAGCTCAAATTGCTGTACTCGGCTCGGACGGCGATCCGAGTGGGTCGAAGATCTCGCTCCTCCGGCGAGTCGGCCAGAGCAGCCCCTCCAGCCCCGAGGTCCCAAGGGAAGAACCCCTCGATCCACTTTCTCCGGGTCGGCCACTCGGAGCCGAGCCCCTGCGAGTTGTTCCGGTTCTCCCTTCGCCGCGCTCAAGTACATCGTCAAGATCTTATCGGCGCCGGCGCACCTCCGCCTCCACTCGAAATCCCCTCCTTCCTAGTTGGAGCCATGCACTTGAGTCACAATTCCTCGGTGTCTCCGAATTTCTGTTTCAAAACTTTCTCTTTGTCCGGACAACTTATGTGTATTACTTGTACTTTTCTCCCTTCTTTTTGTTTCTTGTTTTTGCTTTGAAAGGCAAGGGGAGAAAATGTAGTCGAAGCTCGGTTGTCTTGTCTAGGGGAGTTCTTTCCGCCCTTGTAATTTCTTTTAATGAATTGATGCATTTCATTATTAATTTACGAGTTCTTTCTTTTACGAGTTAATGAGTTCAAGCAGACTTTAATTTGCTTTGATATAGTGTACATTGCTCCGATCCATTCATTATGCCTTACCTTTACTCAAACTACTCGGAATCGATCTATTTTTTCCTCTAACAAAGTTTACGTTTAAGTATGGAATGCCTTTCATCAAAAGGGGAGATTGAAGACTCGGACATCTGCTCTATATCTTTACGAGTCATGCAAAAGGAATCGGGTATAACGATGTCATTTATATAGAGTTTTGATTCCAAGGCATTCTCTGTGTCTTAGAAACTTACTTGAGTTAAAAAGTATCTTTTCTATGCGATTCGGCCTTCACATATCTCTTTAATCGCTTTTCGGTTAGCAACTCGGAAAACTTGTTCTTTATTCCGAGTCCACTCTCACTCGAGTCTAACTTGTGGCTATTTACTCTATTGTTTGCGAGAATCGGCATTCGTAGTTCATTTCATGCTTAGTCTATATCAAGTTTTTCTATCTCTACTATTTGATTAGAACTTGATTCCTTGCTTAAGACTAAGTATTATGGAATTCCGAGTATCATGGATATTAGACTCAGAAAATTCCATTTCTTCTCCGACTCGAATAATCTGTTGGTTAATTATCATGATTATTTTATTATCCGTGTCTAACCTTGGACCAAAGTACTCTATACTTTGAGAACCGAAGGTGTTTTACTTTTGTAGGTTATTCAATCGAGGATATCTTTTCAAACTACAAAAGTAGCCGAGCTCAGAACGTCAAATCACCAGCGAGATATGGCTTTTCACCTTCCTCGCTTTAGTCCCGGAAGATTGTGTCGAAACTGCTCGCTTCCATATCCGGAAAACTGGAACGTCAAGCTTAACGGTGGTTTTCACCACACTTTTCAAGACACAACCAATGGTTTTGGGACTTCCAAGAGAGTTAAACCGTTGTCCAACGTCCATATTTCAACGGATACTTTCCGAGTGACTCGGAAAGCCTTTCACAACGGTCACGAGAGGACTCTCGGTCGGCGAGATGAAGATAACGGCTACTCTGCCTGGTCATCTATAAATAGAAGCCACCTCACAAGACTTGAAGGTTGCCGAACATATTGTCTATACACTTACTTGATAGAAGTCATTGTATTTACTCTCAATCTTCAACTTACAACTCCCACTCGTAATTCATTACTTTACGAGTTGTAAGGTCTTGTACTTCGTTACAAACACTTCTTACATTCTTTGTAAGGTCCCTTGACTAAGCTGTAAGGGTTAACTCAGCTTAGTTGTCCCTAGCTGTAAGGGTTATCTCAGCTAGGAAGTACTAGATTAGATAAGGGAATTTACGAGTCTAGGAAAACTTGTATAGAGTTGTCCAAGGGAGCAACTCGGGTTCGATCAAGTTCACGGTATTTTGTGGACTCAAAATAGTGGATTTGACTTCGTGTCTGGATTGACACGGGCCGTGGTTTTCTGCCCCGGGAGGGTTTCCACGTAAAATCTCTCGTGTTCACTTTCCGAGTTCATTCTAGGCTCGGACGACCTTAGTGCTCTTGCTTCTTCGATTCACCGACTTCGAGTCCAATCTTTTCGACTCTGTCTTTAGACTCGGAATCTATCTTTGCAACATTTCCGCACAAAAGTGCGAATTTTCTAAAAGAATTTTCTATCACCCTATTCACCCCCTCTAGGGTGACTCGAGACTCTCCCCGAGCAAACCTTCAAGCAGCTTAGGACCCGGACAGCTCAAAAACATCCGAAGAGTCCTCGAGCCCGGCTAAATCTCCATCTCGGATAGGTAGAAGAAAAAGAAGAGGAGGCTGCGGTTGAAGCAGCTCCTTCAAAGGAGAAGGAAGAAGGAGAGAAGGGAGAAGAAGAGAAAGAGGAAGAAGGAAGAGAAAAGGAAGAAGCCGAGGGACAAGGTGCTCTCGCTTGTCAACCGGAACCGATTAGCTCGGATAGCGACTCGAGTGAGTCACATCTTACTGCCGGTCGGTTAGCAGCGAGTCAAGCCAAAGGAAGCACCACCTTCCATGGAATTTCAAGAGGATGAACCTCTAAACGACCTTATTCCGGGTCGGCCACACGGAGCCGAGCCCATTCCGAAGATCCGGTGCTGCCCCGCCGAGATCTTCAACGTTTTCACGTTCATATCGGTGAAGGCGTAAAGCACGTTCATCCGCTTTAACTCGAGTGCACCCAATCCACCATCTTAATTGTATTTTTGTTGTTTTTTTTGTCCAGACAACTAAATTGTATCTACTTGATACATTCTTCCCTATTTTATTTTATTTTTGCTCGAAAGGCAAAGGGGAGAATAATTAGAAAATTTGTTGTCTTATTTAGTGGGAGTTTTCTCACCCTTTCTCGTGTATATATTGTCTGTGTTTTTGTATATATGAATGGAGTTTCTATTTTCATGCTTATTGACTTCTAAGTATTACTTCTTTATGAGTTTTTAAATTTCGACTTTATTTTGCTCGATATATCAGCTCATTTATTTATCTTAACTCCGATTTAACTACTCATTATTTTTCATCAAATAAGCTACATGTAGAAATATTCTCAGTCCGAATCGCGTCATTTACTAGTCTAATTCTTAGAGAATTCTTATTCTAAGATCCGATATATTCTCTCGCCAAATGAGTAAGAATGAAAACTTTTAATTATTTCATTAACAAAGTTTCTATCCGAGTATGGAATGCCTTTCATCAAAAAGAGGAGATTGAAGACTCGGACTTTGAACTCCTATCACTCGTGAGTACTATCAAGGACTCAGTACGGACCTCATCCCTCTTAGGTTTTGATTACAAGTCATTATGAGTGTTAGAGAAACTATTGCATTTGTTTTCATTCGATTCGACTTACTCGAAATCACATCCATGTTTATCAACTCACACTAATACTTCGAGTCACTCGGACACCACTTAGTTTTATCGCAAGTTCAAACAATCTCTCTTACACTTTTAATCTAAGTTCGACTTCATATTTTGAGATAAAGTGAATTACAACGTTAATTGAACTTTCTAAGTCAAGCATATTTATTTGAAATGTATTTGTCTAGATCAAGTACTCATACTGTGATATTCTCTTTATAACTTGATCTTTCCTAAGACTGGCTTAGATGGAATTTGAGTATAATGAATATTAGACTCAGAAAATTCCACGGTCTTGGATAATTATGCACTTAATTGTCTTAATTAAATTCTTATCTCGTGCCTAATCTTGGACCAAAATATTTTATACTTTGAGAACCAAAATTTATTTACTTTTGTAGGTTATCTAAACAAGGTTATCCTATTTTTGAATTACAAAAGTAATCGGCTTCAAGTTATCAATCACCGGCAGATCGGGCTTTTCTACTTTTGAACAAGGCCCGGACGCTATGTCAAGGTTGTCTATTTTCAAAGCTGGAAACCTTCAACGCTAAGCTCAACAAGTGGTTTCCACCCTACTTTTCGAGACACCACCAGGTGGATTGGGACATCCTAAGGAGTGAAGAGCCGTTGCACAATGTTCACATCTCAACGGATCTATTCCGAGCCACTCGGAAGAACCGTTAGAACGGTCACAAGGGACTTTTGTTCGAAGATACCGACAACGACTAATCTGGTTGGTCATCTATAAATAGAAGCCACCTCTCAAGACTTGAAGATTGCTTGGAATTATTGTCAATACACATTACTTAAGCGAAAGTCTTTGTATTCATACTCAATCTTCTACTTACAACTCCCGACTTGTAATTCATACTTTTGAGTTGTAAAGGCTTGTAATCAGCCACATACTCTTTCTTACTTTACGTGTAAGGTCCATTGACTGAGTTATAAGGGATGACTCAGCTCGGTTGTCCCTAGCTATAAAGGTTACCTCGGTTAGGAAATACTAGATTAAATAAGGGAACTTCGAGTCTAGGAAAATTCCGTAAGGAATTGTCTAAGGGAGCAATTCTGGTTGAGTCGATCTGCTATATTTTGTAGATTTAAAATAGTGGATTTGACTTGGTGCTTGGACTAGCACCGGCCGTGGTTTTCTCGCCTCAGTAGAGTTTCCACGTAAATCGAATTCATACTTTTCCGAGTTTAATCTAGACACGGATTGTCTTGTTTATTCCTTTCAAGCTTTATTGTTCCAAGTTTGTTAAAATTTCCGGATCACCCTATTCACCTCCCTCTAGGGTGACTAAGACTCTCCAAAAGCAAACCTTCGTCCTCTACTATGAGTTGTCCAACCAGTGAGACATGTTGTCCAATAGATAAACCGAAAGTTGCTTGGAGACAATAATCAGCATAGAGGGGGTGAGGGAGGGGAGGGGATGAATAGGAGGATGAAAGAAAATTGCAAAAATTGAAGTTCAAAACTAAGATATCAACTTAGACAGAGTAATTGAGTCCGGAGTGACTAAGAAACAAGAAATAATTAAGATAGTTGATTTTACAAGGAAACTCTCTTGGGACAGAAAACCTCAAACTGTGCTAATCCAAACACAAAGTCAAACTTCACTATTATTATCCTCAAATAGAGAGATAATGACTACTGATATTTTCTCCCTTAGAAAAATCTATTACAATTTTCGGAGTCCCGAAATTCCCTTATCTAACCTAGTACTTCTAGGTTGAGTTACCTTTACAACTTGGGACAACTATGTTGAAGTTACATTATGAACTCAGTCAAGGGATGACTTAGAAAAGTGTTTAAAATGAGAAAGAGACTACGACACTTTTCTTATAAGAGTTTATGACTAAGGCGAGATAAGACTTTACAAATGAAAGTAGTAAGCTAAAAGTATGAATGAGTAGATTAAGGACTTAGTTCTAGCAATCTTGTAAGTCCTGTATCAAGACTTTTATTTATAGGTTACTTAGGAGAAAGTCGTTGTAACGAATAGTTTGAGGACTCAATTTCTAGACCATCTTTGAATTAGTTTTTGAGCCTAGGTCCAAGCATTGAAAAGTCTGTTTTACCAACTGCAAATATCTCAAAGAGTGGGACTCGGAACAAGCTTGTCGGCTTAGTCTAAGTTGTCCGTAATTTCGACTTTTTATCTGCAAGTCTTTCAATGGTAAAGATGCCATTGTTTTTACTTTTCGTTACGATTAAGCTGCTTTAGAAAGCCCGTAAAAACAAATAAGAGAATAGTACTCAAAGTATAAAAATACATTGGTCCAAGATTAAACTAGGATTAGTCTAAATAAAGTATTTAAAGATTAATTCTCCTTAATATATTAACATAAAAACTTTCAAGTCTAATATTCAATATGTTCAAATTCTATATATTTCTTAACTCAAAAAATAAACTTAGTAAAGGTGAGTACATGAGTTATTTAGATGTATTTCAGTGTTTGCCGACTTAATTAATTCTCGCATAATAAATCTAGCCAAAATATAATTAACACAAGTAATTCTTAGTTGAATTCATGAAGCATGCTAGTTTGAAAGTGAAGTTAGAAAGGTGAAAGTATTTAGGCAAACTTGATGTCCGAGTCATACTCGAGTTGGCCGATTTCTCATAATTGAGTAGCTCGGTTAAGCTCAATTAGTATGAATAGGTCGGCTTTAGTTTCGAAGTAGAACTAATTCCTTAAACAATTATGAGAAAACTTCTAAGTTGAAAGTCTTAGGCTAGTCATCTTTAAGTCATCTAAGATTACTTATTTAACATGACTTTATCTCGTGAATTTCTTTGAGGATGCATCTTGATTAATCCTAAATTTAGATGAATGACTTTAACCTAAAATCAATTGAGGGGTCGATTAAATATACCCGAGTCTTCAATCTCCCCTTTTTGAAGAAAGGTATTCAATGTAAATGGTAACTTAGAGAAATCCATCAAGTAATAGAAAATGTAGATACTTTCTAAGAATATAACAAAATATAAGTACCAAAGTTAAAATAACAATGCTCTAAGTGTTAGAGTAAAGTAAAATTAATTTCGAGTTATCGAGCAAAATAAGTTTGAGTATCGAGCAATGTAAAAATAAAACTAAGTAATAAGAGGGATACGAAAAAGCATACATATGAGTAATCATCTCAATAAAAGATTAGTCAGATAAATATGAAGACAAACTATAAACTATGTATTAAAGAAAATAGATATTTCATTCAATGAAGAACAAGTGTATGAAAGATAAAAAAATTGAAACTACTCATCCTAAACTAGTGAACTCTCCTAAGTCCATCAAAAGCCTATAGATTCTTCTACCCCTAATGCATTTGATCAAAACATATGAGGAGAGAAAAAATGTTTGAAAAAATAAAATAAATAAAAGAAATTAAAAGGAAGGTGACTAAGAAGAAGAGGTTGATTGCGTAGTTTGATTATGCCTTTTACAAACTATATGATATTGCTCTCCTTCTTCTTGAACATTTGAGCCCTCCGCTTAGACGACCACAATGGGTTTTGGCGATGCTTGGCTGGGGTTGCCGCTCGAAGTTCCAACTTCCTCGGAAGATTCTTCGAGATGAACCTTCTTCTTCTTCTTTTTCTTTGGACTCCCTTCTTCTTCTTTGTGCTCTAGTGGAGGCTTCTTGAGGGTGATTTCAACATCCTGGAACATGTCTTGCAACAATGAGAGTTTTAGTTTGATCAATTTGTTTCGAGCGAGTGGATTGCATTTGAAGTAGAAAAGGGACGAAGCTTTGAAAAGTAGCTAGAATCTCTTTGAAATCTTTGGCTAAGAAAGAGAAGTGGGAAGTGAGTTACTTAAAATTCGAGATGAGGGACCTAGCTCAAAAAGAGCCAGGGGTGAGAGAGAGAGAGGTGGAGGGAGAGTTGAGTAATCCCGGAGGAGTGTGTTCGGAATCTAGGTGATGTTTCCTGGTATCCTAGACTTATTAACTATTTCTTCCCGATCAAAACAGTTGGAGTAAGGAATGTAGTCTCAGCGAGCTTAATCTTATAATGAGAAAAAAACTGGAAAGTAAAACTCCAAAAGGTGAGTGTAAGATTCTTCGTTTTTGAGGGGACAAAAGCAATCTGATAAATTATGTAGGGAAAGAGATAAATGTCGAAGCCTTCCATGATGTCATACATGGCTTTGAGAACTTAGTTGTTTGGGTTCTATTTTGAGGGATAGAAAGACAAAGCAGCTTATCATAAAAAGAAACAAAGAAGTCCGGTTTTAGACTTTAGTCGAGTTGTTGAAAAGTTCTTTCGAACTTTGGGTTTAAGTATAGAATATTTAGAGTAAAAATAATCAGCAACCTTAGAAAATCTTTAAGTATTAAAATTTAAGAAATGATAGTCAATATTGAACAATTTATAAAGTAGGGAAAGATTGATAACAATCTTCTTCCCTTAAACGAAGAAACAAGAATCAAATCGGTTAAAGAGAGATTTTGATAGAATTCAATGACCAAGTCAGGATAGAAATAGTCACAAAAGGTGAGAAGCTCGAAGAAATTTGTGGAGTTCAAGTTATGAACCCATGAGATCTTGGTAGATTAAAATAATTTGTTGTCTGGACAGAAGTGTCGAGTGAAAGAAGGGGATTTAGATTCTCTTAATTTATAGGAGGATAGGCTTAGAAATTTGCGAGTGTAAGGCATGAAGAAGTTATATGCTTTTTCTTGTGGCCAAAACCACCTCAATTTTGGGTTTCTCTTTGTCATTTTTGCGATTTAGAGAAGGAAAGAGAACAAAAAAGTTGAAGTAGAAGTAGGAGTAGAAAGAATAAAGCAAAGAGAGAGAGAGAGAGAGAGAGAGAGAGAGAGAGAGAGAGAGAGAGAGAGTGAAACTTGAGTTTAAGTGAGTAAGAGTTTAGTATGCTTGAAAGAGTTTAAGTTGTTGAAAGTTGATGAGAGAGTGTTTGAGAATAAGAGTGCAAAGTAGGAAATAAATGAAAATAAGGAGTACGTATAGAAGAACACTCTCAAATTGCTAGAAAATGCAAACCGAGTGTTAGCGCTTTCTAACAGCCTAGAATCGTAACTGGCTAGATTCCACCGCATTGATGAGCCAGCGAGTCCCAACGACTAGTTTTTTGTTTGGAAACATGTGAGATAGAAAGAAACAATTTGCAAAAACATTATCGAAGATTCTCTATTAAATAGAGAGGACATCATATATTTGAATGTCCATTTTAATTATGAATAAGTATAGCTCCATCGCTTGTCTTAGTGCTTAGATATACTCAAATAACTAATGACTCGAGGCTTAGTTTCATAAACTTTCTACTCGAACTCGCCAATCTATGAGATCTCTCACATAGAAAACATGCTCAATAATGTAAACACAAAAAAAATCACTTAAGTAATCACATAATCATGCACCCAACATACCAAGCCCATTTCTAATAAAGCAAAACCGATATAGGCCTAAGGATTTAGTGAAAATATCAGCTAATTTAAGCTTAGTAGGAATCAATTCTAACTTAATATCACCTTTCTTAGCATGATCTCTCGGAAAATGATACTTGACTTCAATGTGCTTTCTTTTGGAGTATTGAACTATATTTTTTTGTTATGCTTATTATACTCGATTATCATATTTGATAGAAATGGTCTGTAAAACTCAGTCCAAGATCTTTCAAGTATTGCTTGATCCACAACAACTAAGCACAAGAAGCTTTTGCTCATATGTACTGAGCTTTAGCAGTTGGTAAGGGGACCGAGTTCCGCTTCTTAGAGTGGCAAGAGATCAAGGGGTGTCCAAGAAATTGACATGCGATTGATGTACTCTTCCTATCAATCCTATATCCAAGCATAGTCAGCATCTATATAGCCACCGAGGGTCGGACCTAAGTCTTTGGAGTACTAAAGACCAAGTGACCGAGTTCTTACAAGATATTAAATATTATCTTCACCATAGTGAGATCTAATTTCTTTGGGTTAGCTTCAAATCTTTCACAGAGGCATACACTAAACATGATATCCGGCCTACTGAAAGTTAGGTAAAGTAAAGATCCAATCATAACTTTGTAGATTTTCCGATCTACCGACTTACCCATCTCGTTTGAGTCTAGTTTTGTGTTGCTGGCCATTAGGGTAACTGCAGCTTTTACACCTTGAAGCTTACACTTGTTGACGAACTCTTTCACATACTTGGTCCGATGAACATAAATTCCATCCTTTTCTTGTTTGATTAGTAATCCAAGGAAGAAATTTGGTTCTCCCATCATGCTTATTTCTTGCCTCACTAATTAAAAAAATTCTTAGCAAAGAGTTCCATTAGTAGCACAAAAATAATATCATTAACATAGATCCGGATAATAGTGAAATCTTTCCCATTCATTTTTTTAAATAAGGTTTTATCAATTAAACCTCTTTTAAAACCATTTTCTACAAAGCAACTACTTAATCTTTCATACCAAGCTCCGGGAGCTTGTTTTAAACCATAAAGTGCTTTTTGTAACTTGAAAACATGGTTTGGAAATTTATGATTTTCAAATCAAGGGAGTTGCTCAATAGAAAATTGTTCTTAAACAAAACCATTTAAGAAAGCATATTGACATACATTTGATAAAGTTTGATGTTCATGCTCGACCCAAATGCAAGTAGAATTCTTATGGCTTCAATTCTAGCAATATGTGCAAAGGTTTCCCATAATCAATACCGTCATCTCGATTGTACCCTGGGTTAACTATTGTAGCCTTTTTCTAACCACCGGATCCTCCTAACTCGGGTGGTTGGTTGGTCGATTAGTCAAAGTCCAAACTTGATTTCTCTCAAATTGAGAGAGCTCTTCTTACAGAGCCTCTACCCACTTGGGTTCAAGTAAGGATTCTACCACATTCTCAGGTTTAATTATGGAAATGAATGCCGCAAACACACACAAATTGCATAAATATGAACAAGTTTGTACACCTGAGTTGATGTCCCACATAATGTTCTCGAGGAGGATGATTAGAATTATACCTGAATGCTCTTCCTAACCTTTGATTTACCAGATTGGTGTCTTGAATAGTTAGTTCCTTAATTAGTTAATTCTCAATTTCTTCTTGATCTTGTGAAGTCCGAGCTGAGTCTTGAGTTGGTTCAATTAGGGGCTTAGTTCTTTTGTTTTGAGTGATTATGAGTTGAGCTTCAATCAAATCATCATTATCTCTACTTAATTTAAGATCTGACAAGGTTAACTTACTTATCCTACCATAATTAACTTCATCAAAAACAATGTGTATAATTTCTTCCACTTTGTTAGTTCTCTTGTTAAAAAGACTATATGGTTTACTATAAGTTGAATAACCAAAAAATACTTTAATATGATATGGCATCAAATTTAGTTAAGTGATCTTTACCATTGTTGTGAACAAAATACTTACATCCAAAATGCTAGAAGTAGGAAATGTTAGGTTACTTGCATTTGTAGAGCTTATAAGGTGTTTTCTTGAAAATTGGGTGCATGATACGCCGATTTAATGTGTAGTTGGCAGTGTTGACTGCCTCAATCTAGAAGTAGTAGGGTAGATCATTCTTGATCATCATTTTCCTACCAATATCTTCAAGGGTTTTATTATTTCTTTCCACTACTTTGTTTTTGAGGTGTTCTTAGTGATGAGAATTCGTGAAAGATCCAAGATTTGTCACGTAAATCTACAAACTCGAGTAGTCGAATTCTCTTCCATGGTCATTTCGGAGCCTTATGATCTCAGTCTTCTATTTTACTTGAATTTCTCTGTATACTCCAGAGAATTATTTTAATTCGTCCTTCTTCTTAAGAAAGCACACCAAGGTAAATCTTGAATAATCATCAATAATAACCAATACATAAGATTTACCTCCTAGGCTTTTTACTGGAATTTCCCCACACAAATCCATGTGAATTAAAGTAATTTTAAGGTGGAAATAGTTTTAAGTGGTTTAAGTGATGACCTAACTTTTTTCCCTTTAGTATATGCATCACAAATTTTATTTTTATTAAATGCACATTTAAGGAGTCCCTGGACTAATCCTTGTGATGGCATTTCTTAATTGTATGTTTGCAAATACGGCCTAATCTACGACGCCATGTCTATGAATCATCATTAACTAGTACTTTAAGACATGACAAATTCGGAGAAGAATAGCTTATAGGGGATAGTATAAGTGTTAGCTGACCTTAGGCGATCTGGTTTCATTGGTTGTAGCATCCGAAATGAAACAATTGGTTTGTGTGAACCTTACCTCTTGTCCTTTTTCACAAAGTTAAGATATGCTCATAAGATTATACTTGAGTCTTGCAATAAGGTAGAAAGGATTGACTGAGTTATCTCCATATCTAACTCTTCCAATTCCAATGATCTTAGCCTTGACATTATCTCCAAACATGACTCTACAACCATCTATCTTTTCCAACTAAGAGAAGAGTCTTGAATTCCATATCATGTATCTTGAACATCAACTATCTAGGTACCAGTCTGTCCTTTTCCTTAATATGATGTTCCTCAAAAATAAATCACACTAACCTTTCTCACTTTCTCTAACAAACCCAATGAATCGTCCGTACCGAGGCCGGTTCTGCAGGAAGGGCACTCTTGGGAACCCAAATTTCAATGATTTTTTGTTTGGTATGATTCTGACCCTTCTTGTTTGTAAACTAAGTCTTAGTTATGTTAACAACTTTTCTTTTGTACTATGTTTGGGAAGACATTTTCTAATAAATCTTTTTGGGCTCAGTCATTTTTCTTATTGATTGAGTTGGACTAGGCTCAACTTTTCTAAAATTGATTTTTGAGAATCTTTGTTATAAAAACTCTTATCAAATTTATACTCCTATTCGGAGCTGAAACCCAAGCCCTGTTTTTTAAATGAGACACACTGAGAACCCATAAACAAGTCAAGGTTTTTTTATCTTGTGTGAGTTTTAAAACAAGGTTCTCGGACACTTCAAGCTTTTTCTTCAAAATTTCATTTTCAATCATTAGGCTCTCCGACTTAGTCTCATTGTCTTGTGAGATGGTGTTGAGTACCTTTAAGCTAAATCTCAGTTTTTTTTTAATTGTGTTTCAAAATTTTGTTCTCGGCTTCCAAAGACAAGTTTTTCTTTGTAAAGAGAAGAATCGAATTGTTCTTTGAACAGAGAAGAATCAAAATTGGACTTTTCCTCTAAACTAAAGATATATTGAGCAAGATATTTGTTTAGAAATTTGAGAAAATAGTCAATTACCTCTTGATTATCCGGTTCCTCGAATTAGACAACTCTTGTTCCGACTCGGCTTCTTCATCCGTGTCAGTCATGACCATTATACACTTGGATTTGACCTCGTGTCTTCCTTGTCATCTAATTCATCTTCACTCCAGGTTGCCACCATGGCTTTCTTCTTTTTGTAGTCTTTCTTCCTGTTTGTGCAATATATTCTGTTTCCTACCACACTCAAAACAACCAAAATTTTTAGTGAAACAGGTATTTGGAGAGAAAGAGGATTTACCGTTCTTATCTTTTCGGAAGACCTTATTTTTAGGCTTCTTGTACCACTTCTTGTGCTTTGTTGAGTCCAAAAACATGATATTATTAATATCCTTTTTACATCTTATTATGTTCATAATAATTATTAAATTAGGAAGTGGTTAAAAATATGAGAAATAATAAGAACAACTCGAAAAATTGATGAATTTGGTTGTCCATTTACAAGTGAGCCCAAACCGAGCCTAAACTCTCTCCACCATTTGGTGCTTCACATACAACACCCTCTCTCACTTAATTCCTCTCTCGCTCTCCTCTTCCTTCACCTACCGCCATCAGCTTCCCGAAACCCTAGCCTTGCCTCAAACTCTCTCTCTCTCCCTCTTTCACTAGCCCAAAACCTAGCCCCTCTCTTCTTCTTCTTCGGTTCTCGCTCCGAAATGCTAGCCCCCTCCATATTCACTCTCTCTCCTCTTTTGTGTCTTTCCACATGAGTAACTCTACTCCTTCTCTTCTTCCCCTTCCCGAAGAAATCCATCTCCTTCAAGTTCTTTCTCCTTCCTTAAGACGGCAGTGACAAACACCCTAACAACTCAAACTCTCACTCTCTCCTCTCGTTGCCTTCACTTCGGCAACAAACCCGTCTTCCTCCAAATCTAACACTTTCTGTAATCCCCCACCTCGGACTAGGTCACCATATTACATTCCGGGGTTCTACAAAAGAAACCCCTAAGGCTACCTAAGACTTCAAATAGGATTTAGTAACTTTTCTCTTAAATGGTGGAAGCATGTTTCTATACTTCCAAAGGTTTTCCAAAAATTCGGGAAAGTTTCATCTGAAATATGGCTAATCCAATAGGTTCAAAGTCTTAACTCTGTCTAAAACACAATCATAAACTCAACGAGCCACATGCTGGGAGTATCCATAACGTAAACTTAATAAGCCATATGCTCGGAGTATCAACATTGGTCTTTTTGTACATAATCAAAATTATAGTTCAAGATACAATTAATTTTTACGACATGAAAACATAAAACCTATAGCAAGTCCGGAGTCTCCTATCCACCTAATTTATTTTTAGTTTCATGCTTCAGTTTGAACTTCAATCCACCTAATTTATTTTACCTTTAGAGGATGAATTTGAATTACTCACCTTCAATTCTTAAGGTTCTAAGAATTTGTGTTTGAAAGGATTGATTTGGTGTTTTGTTCTCCTTTTCTTTTTCCTTTCGATTTCCTATACTTTTTCTTTCTCCACTTGCTGCGCTAAGTTTCGGCTTTGCTCCCAAAACCCATATCCTCCTAATTTTGTTCAATCTCTCGCTCTCTATCTCTCGCTCTCTTTCAATCTTTCGTTCTCTACTTCTTACCTCTTAGTCCCGTACTCTCTTGCTCGATCTAGTTCCTTTAATCTATGGCTCTTGCTTTCTTGCTTATGGTTTCCGACTTCTCATTTCAGGTCTCTCGCTTTCTATCTCTCTATTTCTAAATTCCCAATCCCATCTCGCTTTCTCTCTCTCTCTCTCTCTTCCCTTTCTTCTCTCGCTTCGTTTTGACTCTGGGTCCCTCGGGCTCTCTTTCATCTCTATCTTTTCCCTCTCCTTTTTCTACTTTGCTTCCTTCTCTCTCTAGCCTGGTTCTTCCTTTCTCACTTAATCCCCATGCCTAAGTTTTCTCTCTCCTCTTGTCTTTGCTACACATAAGTGGGTTTTGTGTTTTAATGTAATTGGATTCCAAATTTTATTCCTTTACTCGATTGCTAGCAAACAAGCAAGCTGCCCATCTTTCTATTTTTTTCCTTTTGCCTTTTCTTTTAGTTCCATTTTCTGTTTTGGGTTTTCAATTGAATTGGGCCCAAATTAATTTTAGTAGGCCCATTTAGTGAGTTCATGCTCAAGCTTTAATTCTCGGGTGTCAATATCAATTCAAAAAATTATAATTTTAACTAATTTAATAATTTCAATTTTAACTTAACTTCTAATAATTTAATTCTTTACCAAAGCAAGCAACTTAAATTTTCAAATATTACATTTCTCCTTCACTTATAAAAAGTTTCATCCTTGAAGCTTAATTCACCTATGATCATACACAAGGTCTTAGGAAATTTCATCATATTACCCCACATACATATTCATGGAGCCACACACATGAATGTACATTCACAAATCAAAACAAGTAAGATTCAATCAGTCACATATATGCACATACGTTGATAAATCAAATCACGGAATTCATAGTTTAATCAGTCACATGAGTAATCAATCAAGTCCTAGGCTCGACGCAAAGAAAGTCTATAGGTCGACGACTCTTGTTCTAATACCATAACTATAACGAATCTCGACCTTGCTCGATACCATAATCAGTAACACCCCACCCCGGCCCGGTCAGCATATTACATGCCAGGGTTCCCGTAACGAACCCCTAAGGCTACTTACGACTTCAAATAGGGTTTGCTAACTTTTCTCTTAAAATGGCGGAACCGTGTTTCTACACTTGCAAAGGTTTTGTAAAAATTCAGCAAAGTTTAGTCTTTTATATGGCTAATCCAATAGGTTCAAAGTCTCAACCTTACACAAAACACAATCATAAAGTCAACGAGCCACATGCTTAGAGTATCCACAACACAAACTCAACAAGCAACATGCTCGGAGTATCCACATTGGTCTTTATATACACAATCAAAATTCTAGTTGAACATAGAATTGATTTTTAGAACATGAAAACAAAAACTTATAGCAAGTCCGAATTCTCCTATCTCGTTAGTTCGCTTCTTCAAACTTACCGAGTGGCACATATGACATTAATCACTCATGAAATCAATCAACACATACTTCATTCGTTCTTCTTATTCATGCTCATCATACATAATCGGTCATTATTCGTCTCACGTAATATCACATCATAACTCATGTCTTACATCATATTAATTTCTTCGAAATCGGGATTCATCTACTTCTTGAGCTCATTCATGCATTCAATCTTCATGTAAATCATTGATTCTATCTTTCTTGTTCATCATGTAAATTTATTTCGTAATATCATGGTTCTTGACTTAAGTCGTATTAGTTTTGAATGGAAAAAGGTTTATGTTGTGTTCTAGAGACCCAATTCTTTAATTCTTAGAGCCAAAACAATTCGTGGGCTCGGTTCTTGGAGGCAAAACAATTTGTGACCTCAAACTCGAAGGACACATACTCGTCAGGAATTCATGGAAGCAATTCAATTCGTGACTTCAGTTTGACATACACTTCTATGGCCATAACTTCGGAGGTTCTTTAATTTGTGGGGCCTAGATCAATAACACAATCTTTTTTCCCTTCTTTCGCCGTTTATACTTTTTATCTTCTTATATTCATATTTACTCGTCATGATACCACAAACCAACCAAATCATGCTCAATCAAGTTCATCAATATCATCTTCACAATTAACAATTCACGTAAACATGCTTCAACTTAACATAACCCATATAAATATGTTTCTATCATTTATAATTAATATATCTCAAGATAAACAAATCATAGCATGAACATCTCAACTACAATTTTTAATTAGCAAAATCATCTTTTGACGACGACTATATATGATCGTACATAAGTTGTTAATGGTTCCTCAACCTTGTTTAATTCTCACATATCTCTTAAACGATCAAAAAACTTCTTAAACTTCAGCTTCTAATAATCCTAATTTCGCCCAAAATAGGACATTTTTCACTCAAAAATTCATATCTTCCAATATCCTCATCGAAAATTTATCAAACTTTACGGAAAATTGCCATAAATTATCACAAACTTCCAGTAAAAAATTTCAAAATTTTTGGCTCCTCATCAAGTTCTAACAATTCAAACAAGTAGGTATTAGTACGGACAAATCTGCACTTTATTAATGTTTTTAATTTTCTGATTTTACCCTCTAATTTTATTCAAGCTAAATTCGTCAAAATCTCCATATACAACACAATAATCACATTCACCAATCCTAAAACATTTACTAAATTCATGAATCATACATAAATAATCGCATAAATTACAACATAAGTCATAATTTTCGAGTTGCTATATTTAGCGAATTAGGCCTCTAAATTCTTCAATTGAACTTAGGGTTTTTAGTTTCATGCTTCGGTTTCAAGTTCAATCCACCTAATTTATTTTACCTTTAGAGGATGAATTTGAATTACTCACCTTGAATTCTTAGGGTTCTAAGAATTTGTGTTTCCTTTTCTTCTTCTTTCTCGCCTTGTTGCCCTAAGTTTCAATTTTGCTCCTAAAAACCCATATCCTCTTTATTTCGTTCAATCCTTTGCTCAATCTCTCGCTCTCTGTCTCTGGTTCTCTTTCAATCTTTTGTGCTCCACATCTTACATCTCAGTCCCGTACTCTCTTGCTCGCTCTGTTCATTTAATATATGGCTCTCGCTTTATTGCTTCTACTTCTCGACCTCTCGTTTCGGTCTCACGCTTTCTATCTCTCTGTTTCGAATCCTAAATCTCCTCTCGCTTTCTCTCTCTCATTCCCTTTCTCCTCTCGCTTCTATTCCGCCTTTGGCTCCCTTAGGATCTCTTTCCTCTCTCTTGTTTCCCTCTCCTTTTCTCGCTTTGATTCCTTCTCTCTCTAGTCGATTCTTCTTTTCTCACTTAACCCCGATTCCCGAGTTTCCTCTCTCCTCTTTTCCTTGCTACACATAAGTGGATTTTGTGTTTTAATGTAATTGGACCCCAAATTTTATTCTCATATCGATTGCCAGCAAACAAGCCAACTACCCATCTTTTCATTTTTTTTCCTTTTCCTTTTTTGTTTTAATTGCATTTTCTATTTTGTGTTTTCAAGTGAATTGGGCCGAAATTAATTTCAGTAGGCCTATTTAGTAAATCCATACTCCGGCTTGATATATTGGGTTTCAATATCAATTCGAAAAAATTATAATTATAACTAATTCAATAATTTCAATTTTAACTTAACTTTTAATAATTTAGTTCTTTACCAAGCAAGCACTTTAAATTGTTTGCATATTGCATTTTCTCTCTCCTTCTTGAAATGGGAGTGACGCAATCTAGAACTTTTCGGGTTCTATCCGCAATCGAGGAATTCACTACTAAAATGGGGAGGGCTGAATGAAGGGGGCAGCAGGTGGAGAGTTAAAAGGAGTTAGATGGCGAGAGCAAAGCAAGTGTTTATTGTGTTTATTGCATTTTGTTTTGGATTGTGGATTGTTTTGGATTTCTATTTTTCATTTTACTTTTTAATCTTTGATTCCTAATTTCTCTGTCGTTTAGCTTTGGAGTAATTTAGTCTCATTTATAATTATTTTAATTTAGGTTAGTCTTGCTCTGTAATCCGGGTTCGTTACATTTAGTTGTAAGGAGTTATAAGGATGTAAGAAGTTTTAAGGAAAGCTGCAAGGAGTTGTAAAGACCTCTAAGGAATTGTAAGGAGCTATAAGGAGTCTGTAAGCAACCGTACTGGAATAAAAAATATTTTACATGACTTGATAAAAATGTTTAATATATTTTTATATTTATGTACAACATATTTGTATTTTTATTTATGAATCTAATGTAATTATAAAATTTATATATTTGTAATGACAAATGCCTATGTATCAATTTGATAATCTGTTTTCTTCTTTTTTTATTTTTAGAAAAAAGAAAATTCTGTTTGATACTTATGAAAAGAGTTTTTGTTGATTCATAAATGACTTTCTTATAAAGATAGTTGAAAATGACCTTTATTTTACAACTATTAAATGTTCTCAACTACTAAAATTAGTAGTTGAGGACATTTATTTCAAAGTATAAAATTAAGGTCATTTTCAATTATCTATTACATGAAAATTATTTCTGCATCTATAAAAACTATTTTCATAAATATCAAATATAATTTCTGTTTATCTTGAAAAAACAAATCGTTAAACATGACATATAGGAATTTGGCATCACAAATATATAAATTTTATTATTCTATTATGTAAAATTCATAAATAAAAATACAAATATGTCACACATAACTATAAAAATATACATATGAATATATTAAACATTTTTATGAAATCATATACAACATTTTATATTCCTTTTAACTCCTTTCAACTTCTTACCATTTATATCTTTTTACTCCTCCTTACAACTCCTTACAACTTATGCTAAATGGAACATGGATGAAATAGCCCAAATGATTTTGTTACATTCAACTTAACTATTCACTTATAAACTTAAACTTTAACCAAATGACTGTAATATTATTCATCATAACTAGTTTAAATGGACGTGATACTTTTGAAATTAAGTATTCGTTGGAATTTGTTTGTGAATTTCATAAGACATAAAATTAAATTAATGTATCCAACAGGTATTTATTATCAAAAATCCTTACACATTGATACAAAATCGATATACTCGAAATACCCGATGGGAGTATGAGTATAGGAATGGGGAAAATATGGTGTGGGCATAGCTATATCCGCCACGTATATATCCCACGGTCATCCCTAATAGACACCTTTACATACATAAATATTCACCAACAAAAAATTTCATTAACGGTAGAAAAATATTTTCGTAATAAATTTCGATATGAAAAATAATATGTAGTTGTAAGGAGCTGTAAGAAAGTCTAAGGAAAAGCTATAAGGAGGTGTAAGGCTATAAGCTAAAGCCAAATGGAACAGGGCCATGATTTCCATTTAGTTCCATCTCTCGTGGATCGACAAAAAAATTGTCGTACTCTAAATTTCACTCCAACAAAATGGAATTGTTGTAGGTAATGGTGATAAATGAAATTTCGTTGCAAATTTCATTGTTTTTAGTTCCTGAATTTTTATTTGATTCTACTTAGTTCCATTTTCAGATTTTGTTATTTGCATTTTCAAGCGTTAAAATAAGTTGTCTTTTTGTTTTTAGGTCATAGTATAGATTTCATGTTTGTCTTAGTTTTTTTATTAGTTTGGTTTATTTTGAGTCTAGTTAAGTTGTTGTTCAAATAAACAAAATACAAAAAAATTTGATAGTGTAATCTCCTTTTTCGTCCATAATTTTTTCCGGATCTCGTTGCAATTCGGTTTAGTGTAAAAATAGAAGAAAACAGAGGAAAATTTTCCTCGATAGGTTTTTATTTTATGATTTTCTATTTTGATTTTTTTGAGTCAATTTTGTTTTGGCTTTGTGAATTTCTGTATGCTTCTAAATTGTTTAGAGTCTAGGGTCATTTTTGTAGAATTGTTTGGAATCGTCGAATTTTTTGCAATTTTTAGAAGTTAATTTAGTGATGTTTCTATTTTTTTTTCCAGTAAGTTTCTATTTAAGTTGCCACAGTAAATAAGTCACAAAAATTGAGAAAATTTTCTATGCTTAATCCTTGGGTTTTTCCCAAACTTTTGGCTCATATTTTTCTCGGTTTTAGTTATCTGTTTATATTTTTAGTTTGTCTTTCTGTTTTGATTATTGTGTCTTATTTTTATTTTTCTGTTTTCTATTTTCTTATTTTGGTTAAATCTGAAAAGAAAGAAAAAATCAAAAAAACAAAAAAGATCAAAAATATATTTGTGGGTTGTTTGATGCATGAGCTATTGGGTTAGGGAACCTAAAAGAATAGAAGATTTGCTAGGATTGAACTTCTAATTGAAACGGAACCCAAACCTAAAGAAAAGAAGATGACTGAATTTACCACATGAGAGAACCTTGAGGAATATCTTTTGTCCTCCTAGGAGTTCTAATCCTTCATGTTTTAACTTGCCTAATTTGGGATCAAATGTGACGCTTTTGCTTCTACCACATTATACTAAAATGCTCTAAAAATTTAATGGTTGTGAAGATGTATATATGTTTCTAATGGAATTTGATGAAGTAATTTCTAAGAATGCATTTTCCTAATGTCTTTGCTGATAAAGTAAGAATGAGATTGATTCCTTTTGCTTTAAAAGATGCTGCTAAAAGATGGATGCATAACTCTAACGGCTAACTCCATTTCCACTTGGAATGACTTTGTTAAAATATTATTGAGAAAATATTTCCCTAAAGGTAAAACTGTGATGCTAAGGTATGAAATCAATCAATTTATGGATAAGGAATCATTTTCGAAATACTTTGAAAGATTTAAGAATTTGTTGGCCCAATGTCCATACCACGGTTTATAAAAGTGGTGTCTATGCTAAATTGTTTTATAAAGGACTTGACCAACGGACCAGGACCATGTTAGAGTTCATGTGTCGTGGTGCTTTTTTTCTAAGAGTCTGGTAGTGGTTTGGGAATTTTTAGAGGATTTAGCAGAAAAGATCATGCAATAGGAAACCACTAGAGATGAGAGTTTTATGTTCCGAGATTAGTGGTGCAAAGGGGGACATTCATGTTGTTTGTGATGTGAATCACCTAAAGTCCAAAGTTGTACTTAAAAACATGTTGAATGCTACATAGGTCATGAGCATTGTCAAGTCTTTGATCACCTCTTGAGTATTTGTCCTTATTATTAGCACTTCACTATAGGTCATGAGCAAGCGCAATCGAATGCTACATTTCAAAGATCTAAGTTTGACCATTACTCTCATACTTTTAATGAATGGTGGAAACATCATCGTAATTTTTCTTTGAGAAGTGGACCTAATACTGTAGGTGAAAACATTCACCAACCCACTTCGTTTGCTTCTAGCTCTTACCAAAGGTTGGCTTATCCAGTTGTACCCAATGCACATAAGACTACCAACTCTCATTGCTCGGACCCAACCTCATCCTAGTTACAATGATGTTGATAACAAATTTAACAATCTTAAAAGATCACATAAAGATCACAAATTTAACTTGCTAACTCTAACCCCGAGGGCATTGCTCTTTCTTCTTCTAGGGGACCATATATAAATGATCATGTGATGAAAGTGAATTCGATTATATTCCTTAGGTCGGGATGGGAAACCGATAATCATGTGAGTGACCAAGTGAGGGAAACGTGCAGATATCCTCACACTTTCTTTCGAATTAATTTTCTCGCTTTTCTTCTCAAGAGACTAGTTCATCCAAGTACTCCTAAGGACACTACTACTGATATTCTTCTAAAGACCCTTGTTTCCCTTCTTTTGAAATAGAGGAAACTAAGGGGAAAGATATTATTGATACAATATGACCTTCATCTCCTATAGATTCTTCCTCTCCTTTGGTTGTACGAGTTCATGAGTACATAATTCCTTTCTCGCATCAAAAGAAAGATCACAATAATGTCGATAAGATAAGACAGACTTCATCTCAAGTAAAACCTAACATTCCCCTACTCGGATGCTATTCAGCAGATACCTCCATACACCAAGTTGTTAAAAGAGTTGTGTACTACCGAGAGAGCTACTAATGTTCCTAAGAAAGCATTCTTAACCTCTAATACTAGTTTTATCATTACTCAGTGAATTCTAATGAAGTGTAGGGACCATGATTGCATTACTATTTCTATAGTTATTAGGGAACAACGCATTCATAGAGCCTTACTTGACTTAGGGGCCAGTGTCAATTTGATACCCTTCATTGTGTATGAGAAACTAGGGCTAGGTGAGCTAAAACCAACCAAAATGATCATTCAATTCGCTGATACATTGACTAGATCACCTTTAGGTGTGGTAGAGGACCTGTTCATTAAAGTGGATGAATTTATTTTATCTTGTCAACTTTATTGTAATTGAAATTAAAAAGTCCCCAACTCTATAAGTCGATTCCTATTATCTTAGGGCTTCCTTCCTTAGCTATAGCAAATACTCTCATTAATTGTACAAATGGAATGATGAGGCTGTCTTTTGGCAATATGACTCTTGAAGTGAATATCTTTAAGTAACAAAGACAACTTGCTAGATTTGATTTAGAAATTTCCTCTATTAACTCGGTTCGAAGATTCTATTTCCGATGTGCATAATGAGATGTTGGACATCGAATATGAGTCTTTTATGTTGAATAATGAGCCTGACTATGATGTCCTTGAATTTAATCATATGCTCTCCATAAACTTTTTTCTAAAACTCGTTTATGAAAATGTTGTTAGTCGTGATCCACCTACGACTGTCTAGACCTGAAGGCCCTTCCCAGTTCCCTAAAACATGCTTTTGTTTGTCCTAATGAAGCTTTTCCTATGATTATTTCTTCTAACTTGGACCTTGACCACGAGGGAAAATTGATTGACTTACTTAGGGAGAATAAAGAGGCCTTAGGTTAGGATTTAGGAGACATCAACGGTATTTGTCCTAACATTATGCAACACATGATCCATCTAGAAGATGTCGCTAAACTCTACAGAGACCAAGTAGAGGTAATTGGACCCCACTTTATAAGAACTAGTTAAGAAGGAGGTTCTTAAGTCGTTTGACCATGGGATTATATATCACATTTCTAATAATGAATGGGCCAGTCATATTCAAGTTGCCCCTAAGAAGACCGGTATTATTATGATTAGGAATGACAAGAGTGAACTAGGTACCTACTGGAGTCCAAGTATGGGTGGAGAGTCTATATTAGCCATTAGAAGTTGAATGTTGCCATTCGCAAAGACCATTTCCCTCTTCCTTTCATGGAGCCAATTCTAGAGAGGTTAGCTGGACTTTATTTTTCGATTTCTTGGATGGTTATTCGGCTATACTCGGATCTATATTGCTCTTGACAATCAGGAGAAAACCACTTTTACCTGCCCCTTTGGCACCTATGCTTTTAAGAAAGTACCATTTGGAATTTGCCATGCCCTTGATATCTTTCAAAGGTGCATGACCTCTATTTTATCTCGATTTGGTTGAAAACTACATGGAAATTTTCATGGCAGGATTTTTTTGTGTTTGGATCTTATTTTGATGATTATTTGGGCAAATTGAGTAGAGTTTTAAAAAGTTGTAGGGAGAAACATTTGACTCTAAATTGGAAAAAATGTCATTTCATATTAAAAAAGCTGGGATTGTCTTCGGCAATGTAATTTCTAGTGAGGGAATAGAGGTTGATAAAGCAAAAGTTTACTTAATTTCTAATTTGCTCCTTCCTACTACTATCAAAGAACTTAGGTCTTTTGCTTGGACATGCTGGATTCTATCATAGATTAAGGGTTATTGACACTTTAGTGCCCTATACAATCGACAAATGATAAAAAGCCCCTCGGATAACGAAAATAATAAATTACTACCCTTAGGTATTATGGCGTACATATATAACCCATAAAAGGAAACTTTTTATAATTAAACAACATTATACGATACCTCGGGGTAGTAATTTATTATTTTTGATACCTGAGGGGCTTTTTAATCATTTGTTGATAGTTCATAGTACTAAAGTGTCAATAACCCATAGATTTATTAATGACTTTAGCAATAGTGCTAAGCCCTTTTTAACCTTCCGGCTAAGGATGTGCCATTTCACTTCTCTAAGTAGTGTTTCAAAGCATTTACTAAGCTAAAAGAAGCTCTAACCTCGCCCCTGTTCCGCATCCTCCTATTTGGGGAGAACCTTTTGAGCTGATGTGTGATGCTTTTGATTATGCTATTCGGGTTGTTTTATAACAAAGTGTTAATAAGAAACCTTATGCGATTTATTATGCTAGCCACACACTAAATGATGCACAACTAAATTAAACGGACAATGTAAAAGAATTTTTGGCTGTGATATTTGCTTTAGAAAAGTTTACTTGATTGGATCACATGTTGATTTTTAGTAATCATTATGATCTAAAGCACCTTCTTTCAAAGAAGGATGCTAAACCTGGACTTGTGATGGATTCTAGTCTTGCAAGAGTTTGATTGTGATATTAAAGATAGAAAGGGTTCTGAGAACCTTATTGCTGATCACTTGTCTCGAATTGTTTGTGATAGAAAGTTTGATATTTTTGAATGCTTTCATGATACGTAGTTACTTGTAGTCCATCACTATGAGCCTTTGTATGATGATATTGTAAATTATTTAGTATCTAGGAGGGTACGTAAGGATTGGACTTAAGATAATAGGAGTCGATTTTTTTACCTTGTGAAATTTTTTGTCGTGGATGATCCTTATTTATTTAAAATATTATTCCGACCAAGTGTTTGGAGTTGTATTCCGGACCATGAGGTGAGGAGCATCCCTTCGTTCCCTCATAACCTAACATGTGGGGGCCACTTTACTCGAAACAAAATAACAGCCAAAGTCCTTTAGTGTGGGTTTTATTACGCTACATTATGGAAGGATACTCACGCATATTGTAAATCTTGACTTAGGTGCCAACAGTTGGGTAGGATTACCAAGAGAGGTATGATGCCATTTAACCCTATCATTGTGGTGGATGTTTTTGGTGTTTGGAGTATAGATTTTGTGGGACCATTTCCATGGTATTTTAGGAATGAGTATATTTACGGATAGTGGACTGTGTTTCTAAGTGGGTAGAGACCATCTCTACTAGGACCACTTAGGATAAAGTGGTCGTGAAATTTCTTACGGAGAACATCTTTGCTAGATTTGGCATGCCCTAAGGTATGATTAATTACTAGTGTACCCATTTTACTAATAGCTTTTTGATGTCTTGTTAAACAAGTATTTTGTTATCTATAAAGTTGTCACATCTTATCATCCCCAAACCAATGGACAGGTAGAGTTGTCCAATAGGAAGATTAAGCAAATCCTTGAAAAGAATCGAAAGGATTGGGGAGACAAGCTTGTAGATTCTTTATGGGCATAGAGGACGACTTTTAAGACCCTTTTAGTTATGTCACCTTATAGAGTTGTCTATGGTAAGTCATGTTACCTTCCTGTTAAGATTGAACATACAACTTGGTGGAACATCAAAATGCTTAACTATAACTTGACCGAGGCTGGTGAAGAAAGGAAATTACAACTAAGTGATATGAGATTACTAGATTTTCTAAGGAGAGAGCCAAGTTGCACCACGACAAACACGTTCTCAAGAAAGAGTTTTCTCTGAGCATGAGAGTGTTGTTATATGACTCTAGGCTCTATCTTTTTCCAAGGAAACTAAGGTCTCAATCGACGGGTCCATTTGTGGTTACTCACGTTTTTCCTTATGGTGTAATTGAAATGCAAGATCCTGAAAGTGGTTGTAAGTTCAATGTAAATGGCAAGAGACTCGAAACTCGTTTTTGGAACTACTAAGCACAAAAGATGTGGAGCGTCCGACACTTCGCGAGCCAACATATGCGTAGTAATATACCGAGGAGATAGTTCATGTCCACCCAACACTTGACCTAGCTTGATGGAAATGTCTTTCCCTTCTTTTCTATTTCACTTTCTTTTTGTACATATTTGATGCTTGATTCTCTTTTTGTTTTATAATTGAGTGCTATTATTTTCCTTATTTGTTTTTGAGTTTTCTTTTCATTTTGTCAACATTTGTTTTCTTTTTAGTTTTGTTTTCCATTGAGGTTCATCCTACTTTCAATGAGGACATTGTCAAATTTAGGTGTGGGGGTGAGAAACCTTTATTTTTATACCTTAAGAAAAATTTATCAAAAATCTAAAAAGATTTTATTTTATTTTGGAAGATATGGTATATATTGTAAATGATTTTTTAAGCCTTTTCACTTAGCTATTAGGTTGTGAAAAGGGAAATATTGATGATGATAGTCCTCTCTTAGTATGGCAGCTTTAACATCATCTTTTTTAACATTGTCATACCACAAGAGTATGTAAAGTTTGTACCTACTTTTATGAAAGTCATTTTCTCTTAAATCTGAAGTTCTCATTGATTGATTCACTCACTTGTCTTTTGTACGAAAATAAACTTCATGTTTTTCTATTTTGCATTGAAAAAAAAAGAAAAAAAGAAAAAAAGTACAAAAAAAGATCATAAGTGGGAAATGACAACAATCCTTTAAGGCATGCGCTACTTGATATTACCCTTTGGGTAAGATGTGGTAAGCCTAAAGGAATGGAATAATGGTACACTTACAGTTCAGTGCACTAGGTCAATTTCACTATTTTTATGAAATAAAGAGGTGGAAACATTGATGTATAATTGTCATCAAAAGAGGGTGAGAGGTTTGATATGTATAGTACCTATATACAAGTTGATGACTAAGTTCCAAGTGCGATTTGATTGATTGGGATATTATTATGTTCTACTTATTGTATATATGCTTGTAGATAAAATTGAGTCCTTTTTCCGTTTTTGTTTTTTCCATCTACCTTTCTTTTCTTCCCCATATTTTGTGGGTATATCTCGCCATAAACCTCCACGAGACCTTCTCGTCCACTTAGGCTACCAAGGGGCTTAAAGGGCTTGCTGTATACGCTAAATTTAACCGTGATTCGTACTGAAAGTGAGTTAGGATTTTCCTTTCCTATTTTCTTTTTCTAGATTTTTTACTCAAGGATGAGTAAAATCTAGGTAAAGGGGTATTTGTCTAGTCCAAAAACATGATATTTTTACTAACTTTTTACATCTTCTTTTGTTCATAATAATTATTAAAATAGAAATTTTAATTTAATTGGTTCTTTTTTCATAGAAAGTGTTGAAAATCTCAAAAATAATAAGAAGAGCTGAAAGGGTCGTCCCTTTATAGTAAGGCCAAACCAAGCCCAAACTCTCTTCACCATTTGCTTCTTCACGTGCCCCACCCTCTCTCGCTTAATTTATCATTCTCTTTCCTTTTCCGTCACATGGTGTCTTCTATCCCCTTCATTCCCCGAAATGCTAGCCTAGCCTTAAACTCTTTCTCTTTCACCAACCTAATAAGCCAGTCTTGCTCTTCTTCCTCTCCAGCATCGCCCGAAACCATAGTCCCATCCCCATTTACGCTCTCTCTTCTTTAGTCTCTTTTAGCATGAAGAACTCTACTCCTTGTCTTCTACCCTTTCTCGAAGAAACCTATCTCCCTCAAGCTCTTTCTCCTTCCATAATATGCTAGTGACAAACCCCTCACGACTCAAACTCTCGCTCTCTCCTCTCGTTATCTTTACTTCGGCACTAAACCTGTCCCTCTCCAACCGTATAACTTCATATCTCCCTTCTCGACACGATAGTGACACAATCCAGGCCTTCTTGGGCTCTATCCACAATGAAGGAATTCGCTACACAAATGAGGAGGCTTAAACGAAGGAGGGCAGTAGGTGGAGAGTGAAAAGAAGGTAGATGGCAAGAGCAAAGCAACCAAAACGAGCACGTTCAAAGCCAGCCAAAGTTTAAATTTTTAGGTTTAATTTCTTCTTTAAATTTCTAGTTTAGCTCTCAAATTTCAATTTTAGGTTTTAGTTTTTAGTTTAGATTTTAGTTTAGAGTCGTTTAATTCCTTTGGAAGTAAGTTCGAGTGTTGGTTGGATTTAGGGTTTGATTTCATCTAAACATTTTGATTCAAATTTTGGATTGTGGAATTGCATTGATGACATTCGATTTGCCGATATAAATTCCTCATTCTTACACTTCGTTTCGATTCTCTTTGATTTTTATTTTGGTTCAAGTTATGATTGTGTTGATTGCACTTTGTTTCAGATTGTGGATTATTCCGGGTTTTTGTTTTAATTTTAGTTATGAATCTTGGATTCTTAATTGTTGCATCTTTTAGCTTTGTTATAATTTAGTCTCATTCATAATTAGTTAGTTCAGGTTAGTAGCCGAGCATAATTTTAGTTTGTTAGTTTAGTGTTGTTACTCTAAATCTGATTTCCATTTGGTTCTATCTCTCGTGGATCGAGCAAAAAAAAAAAAACTAAATCATGTACTCCTAATTCCACTTCAACATGTTTCATCATTCGTTTGAAACCTATGTATAGACGCACCAAGGGATCTCTGTGAGTTTGAGCTATTCGGACTTGGTCCATTCTTCCGAGGCCTTCAAAGCAATGTTCTTTCTCGTGATGACCTCATATTCTTCTTCTTGAACATGCAGCTCATGGGTCAATAACTTCCTAATGAGTTCATCGAGCTTGAGCTTGTTGAGGTCCTAGGCTTTTTCAATAATCTGTCACCTTTGGACCCCATTTCTTCTTTGGAAGACATCCGGGTAGTTTTTTTACTACTTCTTCACTGGACATCTTCTTGTCTAGGGATTTTAGATTATTTACTGTCTCAATAAACCTTATATACATTTCAATAATTCTGTCATCAGCCTCTATCTTGAATAGCTCTTATTGTTGGAGATATTAGCTAATTTTGGTCTATATTACCTGACCGATTCCTTCATAGGTGGTCACCAAAGTGTCCCATACTTCCTTTGCCATATCATAGGCTGAGACTCTATTAGTCTCGGATGAGTCTAACACACACCTAAAGATATTCATAGCTCTATGGTTCTTTTTGTACTTTTCCTTGTCATCTCGTAGTGAACTAAATCTTCAACTTCGGCATAGTTTCAATTCCAACCGCCTTCAAAAGGACATAGTTTCCATCCGTTATAATATCCCAAGCCTCTTCATCTTGATCTTGGAGGAAGCTTTGCATCAACTTCTCCCATTATGCAAAGTTGGAGCCCTTAAACTTTGGTGATCTTGTCAAGGATCTTCCTTCATCGAACTCTCCATTAGGATGAGCCATAATTTTTAAACCTTCAGAATGTTATTCCTTTTGAGCAAAGGCTAGGCTTTAGTACAAATTGAAAGTTCACTTGGAGAGAATAATCACCCTTGGGGAGGAGTGGGGAGGGGGTTTGAATAGGGTGATGAAAGAAAATTGCGAAAAATTGAAGTTCAAAACCGAGATATCAACTCAAATAGAGTAACTAAGTCTAGAGTGACTAAAAAACAAGAAAAATAAAGATTATTGATTTTATAAAGAAACTCTCTTGGGGCAGAAAACCTCGGACAATGCTAATCCAAGAACAAAATTAAACTTCACTATTTGGATCCTTAGATACGGAGATAATGTCTACCCAGTTTTGCTCGTTAGACAAATCTCTTACAATTTTCTCGAGCCCGAAATTCCCTTATGTGTCCTAGTACTTCCGAGTTGAGATATGTTGTACAACTTGGAACAATTGAGTTAAAGTTACATTAAGAACTCATTCAAGGGATAATGTAGAAAAGCATTTGAAATGAGAAAGAGATTACAAGAGTTTAAGATTTAGAATGATAAGAGTATACATATGAGAGTTTTAAGCTAGAAGTATAAATGGCAAGATTACAAGAATTTTCTCGTAACCGAGTAGCTCAGCCAAGCTCGGTTAGTATGGATGGGTCAATTTCTAGTTTTTGAAGTAGAACCGATTCCTTAAACTTTTAAGAGAAAACTTCGAAGTTCAAAGTCTTAGGTCGAGTCATCTAATATTACATATTTAACATGACTTTATCTTCTGAATTTCTTTTTGGATGCATATTGATTAATCCTAAATTTAGATAAATGACTTTGACTCAAAATCAATTAAGGGGTCGATTAAACATACATGAGTCTTCACAAATAATTTCCCATCCGGATGATGTCATCTCTCATTGTCTTAATGGTGCTAGCTACTGATCCTAGAAATTGCTCATAAAATTGTACAAAATGTTATTTAACCTCGGAATACTCCCATGTCCAAGATCCAACTAATTGTAGAAAAGATGATATCCTATTTTGTTGATGTCTATGTTTGAGACTTTGAAAGAAGAATTGTGTCCCTTAAGTTGAGCCTCCGCCCTTAGTCTTTTGTATATAGTTAATCTCTAGTCTCCTTTTCCATAAACAAAGATCACTTTGAGCAATTCTCTCATCATCTAAATGTTGATTGCGAGTGTTAAGCTAAATATCTCGTTTGAAATCGGTTGAGTTTCTCCTTAGAAACAACATGTCCGACGTGAACATCTCCTAACCGTCATTTGTTTAATTTCTTACAAACTCTCTCCACAAGCCAAAGCTTTTTTTTTTTTTTTTTTGTAACATTCTGCATAGGATATCAATTGACCATAATTTGGGTTAGTCCTCTATGTGTGAAAACCTTGAAAGTTTTTGGCCCATAAGTTGCTAGCTAAAAAGACATGATCAAAGCCGGTATATGATTAAAAATGTCATCAGCCACAAAGATAGTCACTACTGCTAGGAAAAGATCATTCCAAACTCATTAACTAAGTCTCCATAGATTCTCGGAAAAACCCTTGAACCACACTCGTGCTTGTTAGTGCAATAGTATTGACACTCATTCCATGTCATATCCTTGAGTCCAACCAAAATTGTGTGGGCATAAAGCTGTTGGATATTAGACAATGTCACTGGTTGCCCTCCAATTTTGTCCTCTAGGATAAGTAGGTGATTGAAGTCTTCCATAATGAAGACTCGGGTAGAAACTAACCCCCTTATATGATTTTAAATTCAAGTCATTCTTCGAATACTTAGATAAATCTCTTAACTTAGATAAATTCTTGATGAGCATAATGAATATAAACTCAAAATGTATTCCTCAGCGTTCCGATGCGTTGGATTTTTTATGAGCTATAAATTCTCCTAAGACTGTAAACCTTACCAAAACATCTCTTTCAGTCTTAGAACCGAGTTCTTCACTTAGTAAAACCGACTCGGACTTAGTTATTGATCACTAACCGAGGATTCATTTATAGGAAACCGACCCACTCAGTATGGCTTAGATTTAAAGTTTACCTAAATATTTTTCACACTTCTAGCTTAACTATTTTACTAGATTAGTTCATATTTCAAAATAAAATTATCTCGTGTTAACTCTAAACTAGCCATATTTATTAAGGTAAAATTAATCAAATTGGCAAACATTGAAATATATCTAAATAACTCTTGAACTTAACTCTATCTTCTTTATTCTTTGAGTTTAGATATAAATGGATTTTGAAAATATTGAATATTGGGCTTAAGAAATTCCATTTTAATAGATTAACTAATTTCGATCGTCGATTAAATTATCCAACGTCCTTCTATAACCTTGGACCAAAGTATTTTTTATACTTTGGGTACCATTTGTAATTTATTTTTACAGGCTTATGAAAGGTGAATAATATAATATTAAAGCAAATACAAATGGCTTCTTAAAATTCCAAGACAATAAACAGAAAAGCCACCATTTTCGGGCACACTCGTACATCGTGGCGGGACTCGTTGGTTTTCATTTCCTGTACCTTTTAGTTTTTAACTCTAATGGCTATTTCTACCTGGTTTCTCTGATACAACAAATAGGTAGGACTGCTTTTGAGGTTGGAACTTATGATCAAAGATTACTTTCACAACAATTCTATTTCGAGGACTCGGACTATTGATTGTAACGGCCAGCTGACCCAAAAGCCCCAACCTAAGGCACAAAGAATTTCTACAATGATGCCTATAAATTGAAGACTTGATACAAGACTTATAAGATTGGATGGAACAAGAACTTAACTTAACTTATATGCTCTTTGCTTTAGCTTACAACTCTAGTACTTTTAATCTCAACTTTTGGGTCATAACATCTTCTAATGAAAAGTATTGTAATTTCTACTCTTTTTCAAACACTTTCATGCTTTATCCCTTGACTGAGTTGTAAGGGTTAACTAAATTCAGTTGCCCCAAACATTAAGAGTTAACTTAGTTTGGAAGTACTGGAACAGATAAGGTAACTTCGTGTCGACGAAAAACTTGTAACAGAATTTGTCTAACGGAGAAATTCGAGTAATCAATCCTTTGTATTTGTGGGCTACAATAATGGATTTAACTTTGTGCTTGGATAAGCAATGTCCATGGTTTTCTGCCCTAGGAGGATTTCTATGTAAAACATTATGTCCTTCTCTTTTTAAGTTAATCTATACTTAATTTTACATTCCGAGTTCATTCTTTTTCGAAGAATTTTCAATTTTCAATTTTCACATTATTTTATCATCACCTTATTCACCCCCTCTAGGTTGACTTAGAATCTCTAAACTAAACCTTCAATTGGGATAATAGCCTAGCCTTTCACAAAAGGATCTCACAATCAAAAGGTTTAAAGATAAGATGGCTCAACACTATGGAGAACTTTATGCAGGATGGTCATTAACCACACCACCAAAGTTCAAAGGGTCCAACTTGGCTCACTCGGAAGAAACCGATGGAGTACTTCAATCAAGACTATGATGAAGATGTTTTGGAAGTCATCTTTAATGGTAACTACATTCCCACAAAGCAAGTTGGAAATTAAACTATGGTGAAGGTGAAGTCGAGTTCACTTCAAAAGAGAAAGAAAAGCACAAGAAGAATTTTAAAGCCATGAGCATCCTATCGTGTACTTTGGATACTTTGAGTACAATAGAGTATCAACCCGTGATATTGCTAAACAGGTGTGGGACACTCGTGGTCACTATCTACGACGATACAAGCCTAGTGAGACAAGCGAAGATAAGTTAATACCTGCACAAGTATGAGATGTTAAAGATGGAGACTAAACAGAACATCACTCGGATGTATGTTCGTTTCATTGAGATTCTAAAAATCTCAAATCATTTCGAAAGAAGATGTCCAATGAAGAAGTGGTTTGAAAGCTTCTAAAGAGTTTCGAAAAAGAGATGGGGCCTGAATGTGACAGCCATCAAGGAGGCCCAAGACCTCAGTAAGCTAAAAGCACATTAACTCATTGGGAACCTTCTCACGCATGAGTTAAACCTCGAGGAGGAACAATATGAGGTTAGCCCCAAGAAGAATGTCACTATTAAAGCCCTAGAGGAAGCTGGTCCTAATCTAAGCCAATCGAGTCTCAAAAGAAGATCCTATAACACTTCCAGCTAGAGCCTTCAAACGTATGATGAAATACAAGAAGTGGTAGAAGAAGCCCAAACATGAGATCCACATGAAAGAGAAGAAACGTAAATTATCACCCCCTTCAAATTCCTTTTTCACAAAAAATTCCGGTTGCTTTGAATGTGTAGCAAGGAACACATAGTGAAAGGTTGCCCAAATAGGAAGAAGGATCACAAGAAAAAAAGGCACTAGTAGCAACCTGGAGTGATTAAGAGTCGGATGATGATGAAGACACTAAAGATGAGTCAAAATATCTCATGGCCTCAACCAACTTAGAAACCGAGACTAAGTTAGAAGCAAAAACATTCCCTCAAATTTTCTAAGTAAGATTTAGTTAGGTATATTTTTACTTTAAAGGAAAGGTCTAATCCTAATTCCTTTTTATTTGAAGGAAAACTCGGGAGTCTCCAAAATATGAGAACAAGATTTTGAAAACCGATTTAGAAAAACCATGGCTCAAGCATGAATATACTTGAGACTAGCTCACAAGACAAGTAAAACTAGGTCTCAATGCCTTAGAACCGAGAATGAACAATTAAAGAAAAAGCTCACCGTGTCTCGGGATCTTGTTTTGAAACTCACTCAAGGTTAGAAAAACCTTGATCTACTCCTTGGTTCTTAATGTGTTTCTTTTCGAAAAGAGGGACTTGGTTAAATTCTCAACAGGAGGATAACTCCTTCAAGAGCCATTTCAAAAATGATATAAGAAAAATTCATTTTAAAAAACCCGAGCATGGTCACATTCATCCATGAAGAAAGGGACTATATAGAAAGGTTTATCAAAAGCATTCTCATCAGTCTTTCAACAAAAAGAAAGATTTTCACAAAAAGGAGACTTAGTTTCCACAAAAGAAGGGTCGAATCATACCAAGCCCAAAATTATTGAAATCTAGGTTCCTAAAAGAACTCTTCCTCAAAAATTGACCTCGGTAAGGACATTTACTCGGGTTTGTAAGAGGAAGTGAGAAGGGTTAGTGAGTTTGCATTTGTAGGAACCAATAGCCCCTGGGTTCGGATAAAAATTTTCCCACGGAGTGGGGTGGCTCTTGTTTTTGGTTTAAAAATGACTCTTGAAAGTGGGGTCGTGTCGGTTTTTTTTCATTCCCGAGGAAGTGCATATCTTACTCGGATCTTCTCTCGATCTTGATCGAGATAAAAATAAACTTATAAAATTAAAATTCTTTCTTTGGCCCTATTGAAATTTCTGATTTTTGAAATTTAAGTTAAAATAATTTAAGCAAAGTAATGATTGGCGATTTTTATTTATCATTTTAGTTTAGAAATTAATTTTAAAGGGTCTCGACATATTATTTCATAATTTAAGAAAATAAAAAAGATAGAATTTAATTTCCCCACAAGACTTCTGGACCAAAAGGTGTGATATCACCGATTTGGAGCAAAAGCCAAGCTCGACCACTGGCTGGCGCCGCGAGAGCCGGCGTCATCCGGTTAAAAACACTCGGCTATAGCTAAGACCGATGAATAAGTCTCGGTCTATAGCCTTATTTTTCAGATAATAAAATTGACTTTTACCCATTTTAAATCGAAATGACGAGATGCAATTTAAGAGAAATAAAATAGAAAAAGGGGAGCCGCGAGTCGGTTTAGGAATAAAAAACTAACAAAAATAAAAGAATACTCTTCCAACCTTAGTATGGGAAAACAAAGCTTAAAAGAGGTTTAAGAAATTACTCCATTGATCTTGAACCGAGAATCTGGTGTTTTGGGGTGAAGGTATGAAATGTAGGGATAAGCCCTCGTTTTCGCCCATCAATAGAAGACCTTTGCTAATTCAAATTATGAGTCAACATAATGTATTTTCAGTTAAGCATACAACATGCGAATACGGAAAATTAAATCAATCAAACATTCTAGGAAAAATGTAAAAGCATATGAGAAACCGATAAGAGAAAGTGAAAAAGAAAGCAAGAAAAATAAAATTACAAGTGGGCTTAGAGGAATTTAAAGCGATTACATTTAGATCCACAATACCAAAAGAACAAAAAGCATGAATTAAATAAACTATAAGCGTAGATTGAAAGTACATTCAATGCCCTCAAGTTGTCCCACCTGTTGACTTGGTTCACGAACCGAATATGAAAGCGTGATGGCAAACGAGCAAGATTGAGAAGGGCTATTTTGTGGAATTTATTAAGGTAAGTAGTGTGGAAAATTGATGAGGATGTTTGATAGCATGGTAGTAATTATTTGAAAATTAACCAAGAGATCGAATACGGTTATTAGCTTTAAAGATAGCAAAAACAACCTAGCATTTAGTAGCTCTTAGCTTAAATTCAGTATGGCTTAGGTTAACATATAGCAACATTAATTTTTGGCAACTTATATCTTCATTCAGAACCCTACAAAAGGAGGAAATGGGAAAAGGCTAGGTCACAAAAATGACCTAAAAGCATCAAACAGCTAGTCAAGGAGTTGAATTGGATTGGTCCAAGATGTGAATCCAGCAGAAGAAACCGGATAAAATCAGCTTGGATTATGAATCCCATGTGTGGAGCCAAGAAAAGCAATGTCGAGCTCCTAACGAGTGTTTTCGGAGAACATGGCTTCAGTGCCTCGGTTGTGCGGTAGAGAAAATGCAGCGTTTTCGCGTTTTGATGAATGAAACGTGGCACCTGGTCAAAATGGTTGTATGAAAACCTTGGAGTTTCATGCCTTGGTTGGCCATTGAACGAACAAAATGCAGCTTTTTGGCATTGTGAGCCATGAAACAGGGCGCCAGTCAAAATGGTATCATAAGGACACTTGAGCTCCATGTTATGCTCGTAATATTGAGGATAAAACGATGCGTTTAGGACACGATTAAGCCTAGAAAGTGACGTCAACCTTGTTCTGATTGAGAGCCTTGCCCTGAATTTGGTTAGGCCGAAAGAAAATTGGTTGGTGGGTTGGCCTGTGCAAAAAGGTTAATTTTATGGTATTAATGGGTTCTTTGTGGTTATTGGTTTCGGCACACCAATCGGACTCCGATCACAATCCAAGTTTACAAACAAGATCGAGATTTCATCACCAGGCCGACAAAATAAAATAAGAGAAATAAAAGACATAAGGGCGACATGTTTTCGGTATCTACACTTAGCCTCCACTACATCCAAGTTTGAAAGACGAAGGGTTAAAGTAGACACTAAAGGACACATATTTTGCTTTTTGGCATTTGCTTTGGATATTGATCAATTTGAGATTTCCGGAATTGGTTATTGTTGAACCTGAATTCGAAACAAGGGGCCTATACTTGATCACATTTCATGCGTTCGAAATCCCGCTAAACGATCCTAAGCTTTACTTGATTAAAGTCCTGCAACTCGGTAATTTTTGTTGAAGGTTGATCATTTTTTGATTTAAAGCTTGGCTTGGTAATTTTGTTATACTAGCATATTCATTAGTAGATAATCGTATTCACGAAAGTTTAGTATTTTCACCTGAATAATTTAATCGAAAATAGTGCACCGAGGCCCCTAATGAGGCAAGTATATAGAGGAGCACCCCGGTTGAGCTCGTTTATTTTATCGAGGTCCACTAAGTTCACCAAAGAGTAAACATGAACCTTAGCAACTTGATAAGAGAAAAGAATCGGATTCAAGAGAAGAGCAAGCACAATTCGGACCTATTGTTAAGGAGAGTGTTGAGGCCAAAACCTAACATCTTCAAAGGCCTACAAAAGGACGATATACTTTAAAGAAATTTTGTCCAGGAACCTCTCAGCTGAAGGGTCGAAAAGGTGACAAAGATAGTCACGGTTTTTGAACAAAATTTCAGTCATAGGCTAGAGGTGCACCTGAAAAGCCCAAACTTAATAAAACAGCAAAATCAAATGGTGTTATGGTCATTTCCCCAATGGGAGGTGAAAAGTGTTGGCGGCATCCAAAAATTGTTCACTAATGGCCTTGATACGATCCTTCTCCCTTTTGTCGATAAGGTGGTTTAAGGCAACGTAGATAGGACCAAACCCGGCACTATGCATGACATCCTCAAGAGGAAAGTTCATCCTCCTGCATGTCTCCGTGAATTTGGGGATAGCTCCACTAATTGAATTAAGCCCTTCTACAAGACAAAAATCCAACAAGATTTTAGTTGAAGAGTTAATCTCAATGAGCAAAGGAAGAAACTTAAGCCAATTAGCTTAGCGAAGGAGTGATGGAAAGTGAAGAAACATGGTTCTCAGCCTCCACTAAGAGGTCACTTGCATTCCACTTGTTCCGTGGACGCCATTCCCGTTCAAGGAAGTTGTCTTGAACACGTTTATCAACTTTAGACCTCCCTAAAGGATGGGCCTTTCTCCTAGACATTTTGGAAGAATAGACTTTGAGAACCAATTGGTTTTCAAGAAGACACAAAGTAAGACAACACAAGAAGAATAAAAGAGCAAGAGGACGAGTAAGTGTACAAAATGACCACACCAAGCACCCCTTTTATAGGCAAACTCGGTCAAGTCAAGCAAACCATACAAGACAAAAGTCAAACAAGTAGTGGGAGACTAAGGGAATTCGGTAGATGCACGCCTAGGCCATGCCTCGCCAAAGGCTAGCTAGCACCGGCCACAAGGTGCCATGATGTCCATTGGCGACAATTTTCCAGCCCTAGCGTGTCCACCTAACTTGTGAAGTCTCATCAACCAAGGCATGTGCTCCTTGGCATCTTGTGCATGCAAGTGGGAGTTTTGGACCCACTAATCAGCCTTTTCGGATTAGATTTTTCAGTCTATTTTCAACTAAATTTTTGAGGTAAATACCGAACTTTTGTCAATTTGATTATACACTAACAAGTATGTTAGCACAGCAGATCATTTAGCCAAGTTTCGGATCAAAGAAAGATCGAAGTTTAAGCATCAAAATATATGAAGCTTTAGGCTCTAATGAAGCCATGATTAGGACCTTCTCAGCGAACTTCAAAATGGATGCATCACGATAAAGTACGAGCCTCCTTTTGGAGTTTAGGTTCGACTACAACCAATTCAAAACATTACACAATAACTAATATCAAAAATCAAGGTAAGTACCCTTTAGTGTCTACCTTGACCATTCATCTGTTTAGACTCGGTCAAAGTGGGGGCTAACCGTAGACACCTAAAAAGTGTTGTCCCTTATCTCTTTAATTATGTATTTTATTATGTTAGGCCGATGACGAAAATCCTAAGTCCTGTTTGAGGATTTGGATCTCGGATTGTGTTTGATTGGTGTGATAGAAACCAAGTAAACCACAATGAACATCAACACTAAATAAACAACCTTTTGCCTTGGGTCGATCCAAAAATCACCCTTTCTTTTGGACGATGCAAGAACCGTGCCAAGCCTTCAAAGATAATAGAGTACAATGCTGTGTGTCTGGGAAATTCCAAGTTCGAATATCGCATTTTACTTTTGTCCAATCCGACAAAAAGTTGAAGACCTGAAGATGGCGTTAAAACATTGCATTTTATGATCACGAGCACTAATGTGTTGCGTTTAAGCTCCACAAAACAGTCCACACGAGACTAGGAGCTATTGAGACAAAATGCACAAAAAAGGAGACCGAGCATGGAACACCAAGTGCATGTGCCGAGACCAGCCCGCCCAAAGCCTCCCACGAGGCCCGACCGTAGTTAATCCGACGGCAGCCTTGCAGGTGTAGGTTGGGTCTAGCTAGTGTGGTGTCCCATCGGGCATGTTAGCCAAATTTTCCTATAAAAGGGGAGCCTTGTGTGTTCATTTTGCATATTCTATTTGCTCTTCTCTTTACTTCTTCTTGGTTGCTCTAACTTCCTTCCTTTTGGCTCTAGCTTACTTTAATATTTCCTTGAGAAAACTAGATTGGTTTCTTACAAAATTTCTACAAATATGTCTCGAAGATGGGTTCATACTATTACGAGGACAAGAGCCGAAGGCCTAACTCAAGATAACTTCCTAGAGCGGGAGTGGTGCGCTCACCATGAATATAACCCCAACAACCTCTTGGTGGAGATTGAGAGCCATGTTTCTTCACTTGCTCGTATCCACTAGGGTAAGCATCTTGACTTGAGTTTCTCTTTTCATGTGTTAATGTGACATCTTCAACTAAGACTTTTGTTGAATTTCATTTTTGTAGAGGGTACCGTTCAAAGTAAATGACACCATAGAGCGGAACTATCCCTTGGAGAAAATTATGACTCGGTGCTGGGTTTGTCCCTCTTTTTCTTGATTTAAACCACATGTGTGATCGTAAAGAATGTGACCCTACCCGAGCCATTTACGAACGGTTTTGGGACACCACTAATAAATTTCATCTCCCATTTGGGGAGATGACTATTACTCCTCTCGAGTTTGCTGTTTTTACGAGTTTGGGCTTCTTGGCGGAACCCTTCACTTACGACCGGGACTTGTATGAATTTTAGCCCATGCCACCGAAGCCGAAAAGGAAGGATGATTCCTCAAACCGAGTTAAAATTAGGGAAAATATTTGTATAACCATGGCTGCAAATTTACCACACAAATAAAATTTTGATCCACACAAGATAAATATTTTGAAGACTATGAAGGACAAGCATACCTCGATGACCTTCCACAGACCCCATAAGAGCATGTAATTACGAGTTTGGGACGAATCATGACCCGATTGGTAAGTCTCACTTCGGTTTTTTTGTGATTATATTTCGATATGGTAATTAACCTTGTCACTATATAGCTTCTCTCGGATGATGTCCATATTCCAATTCTTGAGGTTGACGGGTCGAATCTCGGGAAGCCCACACATGTGATTAGAATTCCTGAACGTTTAGAGTCGAATTTGTGGGGCATCCACTCCCAAAGAACTGGAAAAGGAGTAAGAGTATCATGCTCTTCTACTTTTAGTTTAACACTAAAATGCCTCTCTTAAGATGACGACATTGTAGTATTTATTAGGAGCAATCTCAAAAGATATCTATCGGATTCTATTATTCCCTTCGAGCATTTAGGACTCATTTACTGGTCGGGTGAGTCTAGTTAGTTAAAGTACTAACTCATGAGCTCTTAGTATATGTGCTAATTACTCTTTTTCTTTTGTAGGATCCTCGTTAGACATCCAAGTAATTTAATTTTGAGTCCTTATTTATTTTAATATTCGAATTAATTTTCTGTTTGTTTTTATTAATTTTGAGTCAGATTGTTAGAAATCAGATTAAAAATAGTTTCTTTTGTAATTTTTCGTGTTTTATTTTCTTCTAGGGTTTAGATAGAGTCTTAGTTTGTTGTGACTAAATTTTAGAATTTTTGGAATTAATTTGATATTTTTTCAGATTTAATTCTTGAATTTAATTACTGCAGATTTTTAATAAAATAAATTCGTAAATTAGGTTTTAAATTTTGTTTTTATATTTGTAGGGTCTGGTTAGGTCTAGAAAATTAGTGTTAATATTATAGGTAATTTTAGTATTTATTTTCGTAATTAATTTAGTGCAGAATTTTATTTATTTAATTTTCTGTTTTAGAATTTGTTTATTTTCTGCTTTATTTTTCTGTTTTAACTAATCTAAAAAATATATATATACAAAAAAATATTTCTGGGCTATTGTAGTTTTATTATTTTGTATAAATTATTTATTTAGTTATTAGATAATTTTCTATGAATTTTAGTTATTGATTTTAATTTAAATTTTCTGTTTTGTTTTTAAGAGTAGTAAATTTAATTATATTAAAACTTGCATGTTATTATATCTTTCCTTGTGGATTCGATCCCTACTTCCCTATTTTATATTCTTAATTATAAGCCTAAGTAGTGGTTTAATTTGTAACCGTACGACAAGCTAACAAATTTTGGCGCCGTTGCTTGGGAAAGAAAATAATAGTTGTTAGTTTCTTTTTTTAATTTAGATTTACTACTTTTATTACTTCTTTGTGACTTTAATAGTTTATTTTCGTAATTTTTGAAGGTTTGCTCGGGGAGAGTTTGAGTGACCCTAGAGGGGGTGAATAGGGTGATGGAAGTTTTTCGTGGAAACTTTAGCTCTTTTGCCAAAGAAGAGACATAGACAGTGTTCCGAGTCTATCAGCAGGGTCGAAAAGTTTTGACTCGAAATGCTATCACGAATAAATAAGCAAGTTAAGCAGGAGCTATAACACCTGTCCGAGTCCGGAATGAACTCGGAAAGATAACACTTAGAGATTACGTGGAAACCCTCATGGGGTAGAAAACCACGGACCGTGCTAATCCAAGCATGAAGTCAAATCCACTATTTTGAGTCCACAAAATACCGTGAACTGACCGAACCTGAGTTGCTCCCTTAGACAACTCTTTACAAGTTTTCCTAGACTCCGAAATTACCTTATCCGATGTAGTACTTCCTAGCCGAGATAACCCTTACAGCTAGGGACAACTAAGCCGAGTTAACCCTTACAGCTAGGGACAACTAAGCCGAGTTAACCCTTACAGACTTAGTCAAGGGACCTTACAGAGAAAGTAAGAAAGTGTTTGTAACTAAGTACAAGACCTTACAACTCGTAAAGTAATGAATTACATAGTAGGAGTTGTAAGTAGAAGATTGAGAATGAATACAAAGACTTTGCTCAAGTTCGTGTATTAACAATATGTTCGACCATCTTCAAGTCTTGTGAGTTGGCTTCTATTTATAGATGACTAAGCAGAGTAGCCGTTATCTTCATCTGCTAACCGAGAGTTCTTTGAGACCGTTGACGAAGCTTTCGAGTCGACGAAGCTTTCCGAGTCACTCGAAAGTATCCGTTGTAATGTGAACGTTGGACAACGGTTTAACTCCCTCGAAGTCCCAAAACCACCGGCGGTGTGTTGAAAGATAAGGTGGAAACCACCGTTTAAGCTTAGCGTTCCAGCTTTTCCAGATTTGGAAATAGACAGCCTCGACACAGTCTTCTCGGGACTCGGAGCAGAGAAGGTGAAAAGCCATGTCTACTGGTGATTTGACGTTTTGAAGCCTAGGCTACTTTTGTACTTTGAAAAGTGTATCCTCGTTTGAATAACCTACAAAAGTAAATCAATTTTGGTTCTCAAAGTATAAAATACTTTGGTCCAAGATTAGACACAGATAAGAAAATAATTATGATAATTAAACAACTAATTATCTCGAGTCGAAACGAAATGGAATTTTCTCGAGTCTAATAACCATGTAGCTCAAAATTCCATCCGACTTAGTGTAAGAGAGGAATCAAGTTATATGACGAATATCGAGTGAAATGACTTGATATAGACTAAGCATGAAACAGACTAAAAGTACCGACTATAACACAATAGAGCTTATAATCGAAGTCGATCCGAGTGAGAAAAGTCGAAATACTAGTCTATTCAACATGCGATAAGTCCGAGTGATGAGGGACTCGTAACCGAGTGAGATAAGCATATCGCTTTTCGAGTCACTTAAGGATAAGCAAGAAATACACGAAGTAAAAGCTATATCATATAGCTCGGAAAAGTTTCTAAGATGCAGAGAATGCCTTGGAATCAAAACTCTATAAGTACAAGATTGTTATACCCGATTCCTTTTATACAACTCGTAAAGGTATTGAGCAAGTGTCTCGAGTCTTCAATCTCCCCTTTTTGATGAAAGGCATTCCATACTTAGATAGAAACTTTGTTAGTGAAAAAGATCCGAGTCCGAATAGTTGTGCATGAAGAGAGTTGAGTAAAACGTACTTAGTGTATCGGAGCATAAAGTAAAATATGCTTAACAATGAAATAATGTTAGCTCGTAAAGATTTTGAACACGTAAATCATTGAGGAGAAAGCATTAATTCATTGAACTTAAAGAGATTACATAGATTAAGAGGGAAAACTCCCACTAAACAAGACAACAATATTTTTCGACTCTATTTCTCCCCCTTGCCTTTCAAAGAAAAAAATAACAACAAAAAGAAGGGAAGAGAAGAACAATTAGTACAACTTAGATGTCCGGACAAAAGAAAGAAGTAGAAAACTCTCGTAAAGAAGAAGAATCTGCAGATCGTAGAATTGTGACACAAGTGCATGGCGCCTATGAGGGAGAGGGGGATTTCCGAGTGGAAGCGGAGGGGTTGGAGGTACGCCGGCGCCGGTATGATCTCGACGATGTGCTTGAGCACGGCGGAGGGAAAACCGGTATGATCGTCAAGGGCTTAGCTCGAGTGGCCGACCTAGAACGAGTGGATCGAGGGGTTCCTCCCTTTGAACCTCTCGTAGCCGGAGGGGGCCGCTCGCCCGACCCGCCGGTGCAGCCTAGGTCTTCCGACCCACCCGGATCGGTGTTTGAGCCGAGTACCGCTATCCGAGCTTGTGGAGCAGCTCTTACCCTCAGCAGCTCCCACCGCTTCTTCTTTGTGTTCCTCCCTTGCCCGGATGGAGCCGCCTCAACCGCAGCTCCTCGGCGTCTCGCCGCTCTCGCATCCGCAGCCTTCTTCTTCTTCTTCCCCGCTATCCGAGGAGGTCGACTCGGGCTCGAAGACGCTTCGGACGCCTCCGAGTCCCCATGGTCCCGAGCCGCCTTGGACCTTCTCTCTCCGAGGAGCTCGACCAGCTCCTTCTGCTCCTTCACCAGCCTCCTCATCTCAAGAACTAGAGACTACTCGCTCTCGGATTTGGGATTGGGCGGTCTTTGGGTTGATATTCATATTTTTGAGGGCAAGTTTGAAAGACCGGAGTGTGTCCCGAAAAACAGAGGACACAGAGCTGATTTTGTCCACAAAAACGGGGACAAAATAGCAGAGAGAGATTTGGAGGCACCCGTGGTCGAGGCACCAACAGTGGAGAGGGAGAGAGAGAGGGGTTGATTTTTGAGTCCGAGACGGAGAAGGAGGCCTCAGCTCTAAGTTATGTACCCGCACACTAGGTTCAGCTTCCGGTATCCGTACTCCCGAAATTCCTTTTGCCGACAACAACGGCAGCCTCGCATACGACGTTTGGGTCCGAGGGGAGAGGAACTTGGAATTGTTTGAAGACAAGGGTGAGAAGAGCACCGAAAGGAAGGGAGGTGTTCTTCTTGGTTTGAAGTCGAGCCGGCACACCGCCATTTGCTCAATAATGGAGGGGAAGAGGTCTACTTCGTAGCACTCAAGAATGTTAAAAAGAGCTTTGAGGTGCTTGGAGTTGGGGTTCTCCTTGCTAGAATGCCGAGAGAAAAAGGTTCTCATCGCAGAAAGCTACGTAAGACGTGCTTCGACTTCAACCGAGTCACCGAAAAGTTTTTCCGTGACTCAGAAACTCTTTCGCGTACTTTTCAAAGAAGTCATCGGCGACTTCAAGTGAAAGGAATGGGGTTGCTGTTCAAGAAGAGAGAGGAGACGTTGAACAGGCGGTGGAAGAGAGATGTGTTTATGCGAACAAGTAATGTTCCGAACCCCGGAGGTTAGAACATTTTCAGAGGAGGTGAGGTGAGTGTAGAACTCGAAACGAGTTCGGGATAGATGAACTCGCTGAAACAAAGAAAGTTGTATACCCCGGTAGTTTGTATGTGAGCCAACCAAGAAAATTTCGTTGTAGGAAAGAATTTGTCGTCCAGACGCGAGGTGCTCGGGTGACAATGGGTTTGGAGGGGGTTGAGCTTTCGGAGTTTTGGTGCGAGGCTTTTTGGAGGAAGAGGAGACTTGAAAATCGGGATGGTTACCTCTCTTAGGCATTTTGAGAAGAGGACGGGAAGATGAAACTTTTGAGTAAGAAAAGAGAGGAAGAGCTAGATGAGATGAAACGAAAAGAGTAGAAGAAACAGATGAGAGCAAATGAAACTTACTTAAGATGGCCTTTTACGACGCTTGAAGAGCTTCAAAGATCACTATTTACGTAAAAATCTTTCCGCGAAAAGTTTTGTTTGAGAGAGATGGAATGTAGAAAACCGAGACGAAGATGAATAGATGCTATTATAGAAAAAAATACACGTCCGTCAACTATCCGTTAAGTATAACTCCGTTCCGACTCGGCTTGTCCATCAGCCATCGTAGACCGGTGTGACGGTTCTCTTCTCAATGGTGAAGATTTCAGCGGTTAGAGATCTACGGCTAACATCCGATCACAGCGCTCGAGAGAGGGAGAGAGAGAAAATATTTTGAAAATATGTTCCAAACTCTCCACTACTCTAGAGATGGTTTCAGAAAATTTGAAGTCCAAGTTTTTCTCTACGTCCGAGTATGACTCGTAATGGTTTCGAGTGACTTAGAAACAGGAAATAACTACTAACCCAAGTATCACCGAATCAACCGAGCTAATGGTTAATAAAAGTGAAAACACATAACACGTAATCACGTAAACAATCACACAGCTTATGCATTTAACATACCAAGCTCATTCCGAATGAAACAAAATTGATCTTCACCAAGAGGCTTAGTAAAGATATCAGCTAATTGAAGATTAGTAGGAATGAACTCAAGTTCAATATCACCGTTTTCGAGTGGTCTCGTAGGAAGTGATATCTCGACCTCGATATGCTTTGTCTTTGAGTGCTGGAATGGATTCTTGGTGATGCCGATTGCAGCTCGATTGTCACACTTGATTGGAACCGATTTGAAGGACAGTCCAAGATCTTTCAAGTGTTGCTTTATCCATAGAATCTCGAGCGCAATAGGCTCCAACTGCAATATACTCAGCTTCAGCAGTTGATAGAGCTACTGAGTTCGCTTCTTTGAGTGCCAAGATATTAGGGATTGACCGAGAAATTAGCAAGCTCCGTAAGTGCTCTTTCGATCAACTTTGTATCCAGCGTAGTCCGCATCCGAGTATCCAAGTGAGAGTCAATTCCGAGTCTCCGGAATACCATAGACCTAAATTCCGAGTGCCTGCAAGATATCTCGAATATTCACTTCACCGCAGATGAGATGTGATTCTTTTGGATTAGCTTGAAATCTTGCGCATAAACAAACACCGAACATTATATCTAGCCGAGCTGGAAGTAAGATATAGCAAAGATCCAATCATACCTCAATAGAGTTTCGATCTATTGCTTTACCTTTCTCATCCGAGTCGAGCTTTATACTCGTCGCTCATAGGTGTAGATGCGTGTTTTGCATCTTGAAGTTTGTATATCTTCAGCAGCTCCTTGGCATACTTGGATTGATGGACATAGATCCCATCTTTGTTTTGTTTGATTTGTAAACCAAGGAAGAAATTGAGTTCCCCCATCATACTCGATTTGGAATTCTTGACTCATCAACTCGAAAATTCTCGACACGTAAATTCATTAGTAGCACCGAAGATAATATCATCAACATAGATTTGAACAATAAGGAAATCTTTCTCCTTGGTCTTTATGAAGAGAGTCTTGTCAATCCGACCTCTTTTGAAATCATTTTGAGCCAAGAAATTGCTCGAGTCTTTCATACCAAGCTCACGGAGCTTGTTTAAGACCATAGAGAGCCTTTTGAAGTTTGAAAACATGATTTGGAAATTCTAAGTTTTCAAAACCAGGAGGTCGCTCGACATAAACTTGGTCGAGTGATCCTTACCATTATTATGAACGTAGCACTTACATCCGAATGGTCCGAAATAAGAAATATTTGGCTTCTTCCCTTTGTAAAGCTCATAATGTGTTTTCTTCATAATGGATCTCGATGAGGCATCTATTCGGAGTATAGTTGGCTGTGTTGATCGCCTCTCGCCTAGAAATAGTAAGGCAAGTTGTGCTCAATCATCATCGTCCTTGCTATTTCTTCAAGGGTTCTGTTCTTTCTCTCTACTACTCCATTCTCGTTGAGGAGTTCTGGGTGCTGAGAAGTTGTGAGAGATTCCATTTCGTCATAAAACTCGAGAATTTCGAGTAGTCGAACTCCCTTCCATGGTCGGCTCGAATCCTCCGGATCCGAGTCCGAGACTCAACTTGGATTTTTCTACCGAGCTTGCTGAACTCCTTGAAAGCTTCATTTTTGTGCTTAAGAAAACACACCCGTGTAAATCGTGAATAATCATCAATAATAACAAATATATAAGATTTACCTCCAAGGCTCTTAACAGGATTTCATCACATAGGTCCATATGTAGTAGCTCAAGTACTTTGGATGTGAAAACTATCTTTAGAGATTTGAATGAAGATCTAACTTGTTTCCCTCGGTGCATGCTTCACAAACTTTATCTTTCTCAAAAACACAGCTTAGGTAAACCCCTAACCAGCACCATGAGATGCCAGCTTTTTGATAGTATGCATGCTAATATGGCCTAATCTACGATGCCAAGACCATGAGTCATCAAGAAGAGATGCTTTTAAGCAAGATAAATTCTCGACTCGGTCGAAAGAGGAATGATATAAGTATTACCCGATCTCTTACCCGAAAGCTTGATCTCTTTGGTAGTGACATCGTAAATGTAGCAGTTGGTCTCGAGTGAATCTTACCTCTTGACCTTTATCACATAGTTGAGAGATGTCGAGCAGATTATACTTTAATCCTTTGACAAGGTAGACTGGATCGACCGGATTGCTTCCTTTTCCAATCTTGCCAATCCCCACTATCTTGCCTTTGCTGTCATCTCCAAACGTGACCTTTCCTCCTTTATGTTTTTCCAACTCGTAAAAGAGTCCTACATCTCCCGACATGTGGCGTGAACATCCACTATCAAGGTATCGGTGTCCTTTTGATCTCTTCTCGAGTGACCCGCAAAATAGAGAGAATCTAACCCTTCTCACTTCCTCTAACGAACCCAAGTAACATTCCTTACCGTGGTCCTTTCTCGAGGAAGAAGGTGTTTCGGAACCCGCATTTGAATGACTTTGGGTTTTGTCTCGATTCTCGAGTCTTCCTCTTAGAGAATTGAGTCTCGTGTCTCTTTCTTTTTGAAAACCTTTCCTTTTGAAACAGGAGAAAATGGTTTCTTTTTGTAAACAGCTTCTGGGCTTAGTCCTCCCTTCATTTCGTGAATGGGACCGTGCTCAGCCTTTCCCGAACTTCTCAGCTCGGTAATCCTTTTGAATAAATCTGAGTAGGAATTAGATTCCTCTTCTTTGTTGAAACCAAGACCTTCTTTTCGAAAAGAGACACATTGTGATCCTAAGAGCATGTCAAGGTTTTTCTGACCTTGAGTGAATTTTAAAATCAGGTCTTAAGACTCAGTGAGCTTATGTCTTAGTTGCTCATTTTCTTTCCCGAGTAGCTTATACTCAGCCTCATTAGTTTGAGCACTAGTCTTGAGTTCTCTCGAGTGTGAGTCTCAGCTTTTCCAATTCATTTTTCAACGACTTGCTCTCGTAAGAAATTGACTCAAGTTGTTCTTTGAATTGAGAAGAATCGAATTGGACTTTTCTTCCAAAGTAAAAATGTACTTAGCTAAATCGACTTTGGAGAATTTGAGGAAATAATCAATTACCTCTTGAGGATTAGTTTCCTCATTGTCTCGAGTCCGAGTCCGACTCTCTTTCAGCCTTCCGAGTCGAGATTGCCATCGACACTTCGAGTCGTCTCGAGTCCTCGTCATCTTCTCGATGAGTCCTCATCACTCCATGTTGCCATCATCGCCTTCTTCTTCTTTCTCGTCCCTTTTTCTTTTCGGACAATCTTTGACTATGTGGTCTTTGCTCGCCACACTCAAAACATCCGTAATTCTTAGATAAAGATAACTTTGAGGGTGAAGAGTACTTACCTTTTCTTTCCCTCTTGTCTTTCTTGTAGAATTCTTCCTTTGGCCTTTTATCCCATCTTTTATGCTTCATTATTCTCTTGAAGCCTCTTGCAATGAGTGCCATGGGATCTTCCTCTCGAGTCGAAGAGCTCAGATTTGATTCTTTGGATTCCGAGGCTTTCAGTGCTATGTTCCTTTTGGTACGCCTTCAAGCATCCTCCTCTTCTAGATGGATTTCGTGAGTGAGAAGCTTCCGATGAGCTCATCCGGCTTTAAGAGTGAGAGGTTCCGAGCCTCCTCTATGGCAGTCACCTTGGGACCCCATCTTCTTTTGGGTAGACTTCGAGTATCTTTCTGCATATTTGCTCGTGAGAAATCTGCTTACCCAGTGATTTGAGATTGTTGGTAATCTCAAGAAATCGAATGAACATCTAAGTGATGTTTTCTTCCGGCTCCATCTTAAATAGGTCGTATTTATGAAGATACTGGCTGATCTTTGCTTGTCCGACTTGGCTAGTCCCTTCGTAAGTGTTGACAAGTGTGTCCCACACTTCTTTTGCCGAGTCGCAGTGCGACACCCGATTGTATTCTTCTAAGCCGATGGCGCACATCGAATGTTCATTGCCTCGAAGTTCTTCCCGAACTTCTCGCTTCACCAGGAGTAAATTCGCCTTTGTCTTGGGAATGATTCTCGAATTCCTCTGTCTTCATTGGAATGTAGTTTCCTTGTCGTATGATTTCCCATACATCTTCATCATGATCCATGAGGAAACATTCCATAAGTTTCTTCCAAGTGCTCGAAGTTTGATCCTTTGAATTTTGGTGGTCTCGCTGGAAGATCTTCCTTTATCGAAGTCTCCGTTGTTCTCGAGCCATTTGATCTTTAGACCTTTGGATGGTTAGATCCTTTCCGAAAGGCTAGGCTCGATGCCAATTGAAGGTTTGCTCTGGGAGAGTCTCGAGTCACCCTAGAGGGGGTGAATAGGGTGATGGAAGTTTTTCATGGAAACTTTAGCTCTTTTGCCAAAGAAGAGACAGAGACAGGTTCCGAGTCTATCAGCAGGTCGAAAAGTTTGGACTCGAAATGCTATCACGAATAAATAAGCAAGTTAAGCAGAGCTATAACACTGTCTCGAGTCTGGAATGAACTCGTAAAGATAACACTTAGAGATTACGTGGAAACCCTCCCGGGGCAGAAAACCACTGGACCGTGCTAATCCAAGCACGAAGTCAAATCCACTATTTTGAGTCCACAAAATACCGTGAACTGACCGAACCCGAGTTGCTCCCTTAGACAACTCTTTACAAGTTTTCCTAGACTCAAAAATTACCTTATCTCGATGTAGTACTTCCTAGCTGAGATAACCCTTACAGCTAGGGACAACTAAGCCGAGTTAACCCTTACAGCCTTAGTCAAGGGACCTTACAGAGAAAGTAAGAAAGTGTTTGTAATTAAGTACAAGACCTTACAACTCGTAAAGTAATGAATTACATAGTAGGAGTTGTAAGTAGAAGATTGAGAATGAATACAAAGACTTTGCTCAAGTTCGTGTATTAACAATATGTTCGGCCATCTTCAAGTCTTGTGAGTTGGCTTCTATTTATAGATGACCAGGCAGAGTAGCCGTTATCTTCATCTCGCTAACCGAGAGTTCTTTGAGACCGTTGATGTAAGCTTTCCGAGTCACTCGAAAGTATCCGTTGTAATGTGAACATTGGACAACGGTTTAACTCCCTTGAAGTCCCAAAACCACCGGCGGTGTGTTGAAAGATAAGGTGGAAACCACCGTTTAAGCTTAGCGTTCCAGCTTTTCCAGATTTGGAAACAAACAGCCTCGACACAATCTTCTCGGGACTCGGAGCAGAGAAGGTGAAAAGCCATGTCTCGCTGGTGATTTGACGTTTTGAAGTCGGTTACTTTTGTACATTGAAAAGTGTATCCTCGTTTGAATAACCTACAAAAGTAAATCAATTTTGGTTCTCAAAGTATAAAATATTTTGGTCCAAGATTAGACACAGATAATAAAATAATTATGATAATTAAACAACTAATTATCTCGAGTCGAAATGAAATGGAATTTTCCGAGTCGAATAACCATGTAGCTACAAATTCCATCCGACTTAGAGTAAGAGAGGAATCAAGTTATATGACGAATATCGAGTGAAATGACTTGATATAGACTAAGCATGAAACAGACTAAAAGTACCGACTATAACATAATAGAGCTTATAATCGAAGTCGATCCGAGTGAGAAAAGTCGAAATACTAGTCTATTCAACATGTGATAAGTCCGAGTGATGAGGGACTCGGAACCGAGTGAGATAAGCATATCAATTTTCCGAGTCGCTCAAGGATAACCAAGAAATACATGAAGTAAAAGCTATATCATATAGCTCGTAAAAGTTTCTAAGATGCAGAGAATGCCTTGGAATCAAAACTCTATAAGTACAAGATTGTTATACCCGATTCCTTTTATACAACTCGTAAAGGTATTGAGCAGATGTCCGAGTCTTCAGCTTTTTTTAGCGTTTTGTTTTATTTTGATAAGGACCATACGTTTGACGAAGTTGAAAGCCAAGTAAGTATTTCTAATTCGTTTCGTAAGTTCCGAAATTATTGAGATGACTACTTTACGTGAACTTGCTGCACCTAACTTGGATACACAACTTCTACCTATCTTATATCCTACATTAGACCGACCACTAAAACCGAACTCCGGATTTTTAAATATGTTACCTAAATTTCATGGATTGCCTGGTGAGGACCCATATCGTCATATCAAAGAGTTTATTATTACATGTTCCACCATGCAACTTGAGGGAATCACCCAAGACCAAATCAAGTTGAGAGCCTTTCCCTTTTCACTTCAAGATAAGGCTAAAGATTGGTTTTATTACCTACCCCCGCAACATTAGATACATGGACCCAAGTTCATACAACATTTTTAGAGAAATTTTTTCCTGTATCTACAATAGGGTCCATTAGAAAGGAAATTTGTGGCATTAGACAAATGATTGGGGAGACTTGTTCCGAATATTGGGAGCGTTTTAATAAATTATGTGCTAGTTGTCTCCAACATCAAATTTCTAAGCATTTATTGATTCAATATTTTTATGAAGGTTTATTGCCAATAAATAGAAATTTGGTAGATGTTGCTAGTAGAGGGACCTTGTTTGATAAGACTCCAGCTCAGGCTAGAGAATTGTTTAATATTATGGCCCAAAATGCTCAACAATTTGGAATTAGAGATACCCAATTTAGGAATGTTAATGAGTTTAATTTAGGTCCATCTCGTAGAGACCCGGTTGTCCCAAATTACCGTTATGTTGAACAAATTGGTCCATAGAGAAGAAGTAGTATTTTGTAGTACTCAACAACGAGGGCAAATGAATGTTATTTTTTCCAACCAAGGTCGAATGAATTATAACACGTTCTCCAACACTTATGAAGAATGGAGTGACTACTCCAACTTTAGGTGTGGATTTGAAGAAAACCCCTAGAATTTGATCAATCCATTGCTCAGGACAAAACTAATTATTTTTTAGAGCAAATCATTAAGAAGATGGATGACCAGTAAAAGGAGACCGACCTTAGGTTCCAAAGCTTAGAGATGACCATTAAACAGGTTCAAGAGAGATAGACTGCCAATGATACCATAATTAGTAACCTGCAAGCCCAAATGCAATCTCAGCCTTTGCAAAATCCAAAAGAAAATGTGAGTATCATAACACTTAATAGTGGGAAAGACTTAGAGGAACCTAGGAAAAACATAGAGGTAAAGCTAGAATTAGAGGTCAAGGAATCTGAACTTGACCGAAACAAAGATGACGCCTCTAACGCTAAGGAAATAGGTGAAAATAAGAAAGATCTTTACAAGCCTATCCCACCTTTTCCTAGTAGATTGATAAGCACAACTCCTAAGATAGATGAGGCAATTGAAGATATCATAGAAATATCTAGGAAGGCAGAAACAAACATTCATCTTCTAGATACGATGAAACGAGAACCTTGTTATGCTAAGTTCCTTAAAGATCTATTCATGAACAAATTAAAATTGAAAAGGAACAAAAAGATAAGGGTGGGGAAGAATATATCTCGCTCTTTTCCACAAGAAATTTCCCACTAATTGCAAGTATCCAAGAGACCAGATCTATTTAGTGTGGGAAATGCAACCGAATGATCCATGAGCTGCAAAGGTGTCGGGCCAAAGATGGTAAACAAAGGCACCGGTTGGGAGGCAACCCAACATTTTTCAGGGAAGTTTATATTATCTCTATTATTTTTGCTTTTTATTTCATTTTGCATGCATTAGGGACAATGCATGAATTAAGTGTGGGGAGTGCATCCAGCATTTTAATTTAATGCATTTATTTTTATCTTATTTTTTTGAAAAAAAATTAGCGTCTTTCTTGTAAAGAAATGCATGAACATGAATATATGCTAGGTCAACTTGCTTAAAATTTTTCTGTTCATAGTTTTTCTTTCCCTTTGAAAGTGAGAAATTTGAACATGTTAATTGTCATTCGGAGTTGTTTGAGTTGATCCTCATATATTTCTCCAATTTGTGACAACCATAATTTTTCTCGTCAAATTGATCATGTTATATAATCGTGATAGAGGCAATAAATTGACTTAAACCGTTCACCTACATTACTCGAACTTAGCAGATTGACTCATTGAAAATTTGATTTTTCTTGTTTTGCCTTTCAAAAAAAAAAAAAAAAAACCAAACAAAAGAAATAATGTTAGTCTACCAACATGGGTCGGAGTTGGTGGCTCGGCACCACTTCCCCTTAAGTTTATTTCTCAAATTGAGCCTTATGAATGGAGTAACCCATGCTGGGAGAGTCATGCCCCTTTTGGGCCGATCAATGGCTCGAACCATACTAACGAAAAGAAAAAGGAAAAATAAATAAAATATTAAACTCCAACACCTCTGTTTGGGTCAGTGGGAGACAGGGAGTGTTATATTTCTAAGACCCTATATGGGCCTCGAATATGTGCTTGAATGGAGTTATTTTTATATAAAAATAAAAAAAGAGAAAAAAGGTAGTTTGCAAAACAAGTTTATTATTGATTTTTAGTGAGTTATCTCGCTGATTCAGTGTCTTTATAACCATACCGCACCTGAATTTTTTTCATCCTAAAACAATTTAGACCTCTTAACCGGAATGTACATGTTTGAAAAAGATGGATAAATTTTTGATTGTTGCTTAATTGAAAGAGATATTGTTAGATTGATGAATAAACTCTCTCGATGACAATAAAATGTTTAGCTTTTCACTTGCTTGGGAAAGACAAATTTTCATCAAACTATTTTTGAAAAGCAAGGGAAACTTAGTGTATAATTTATGTTTTATGTATATCCTTATAAGAAAATGTAATATTAGATCGAGTCTTAGATTTCTTTGCACGAGTACATCCAAAGTATAAGTGTGGGGGATTTGTTAAGTCGTATTTTGTACGTATTTTTAGTAGTTATTTATTTTATATTATATAGTTTATTTTATCTAATATATCCTATTTTGTTTATTTATAGGTAATTATCGAATAAATTGGGGAAGAAGAGAAAAGTCGTTAAAAGTGAATTTTTAGTTACGGACAAGCATCTAAGAAAATATATGAAGTCGGTCTATAAATATAATATGTCATAAAATATTTATTTTATGATATTATATTTTATGAAATCCTAATTGGAAGAGAAAAGAAAACTTAGAAGAGAAAAAAGAGGAATAACCCTAACTCCTTCACCATATATATACTACTTGTAATCATCATGGAAAAGGGAGGGGGCTCTTGCCCACAACATCAGCCGCTGCCCAAAGCTACGCAGCCCTTGCACACACCCCTTCCCTCCTCTTGGTGACTTCCCTTGCTGCCGACAAGCACACACAACCCTTGCCCACTTCATCGCTGCTCCCCTCACGCTAATCCTACCCTTGCTCGCTCATCACCATCAGCTTTCACGCCATCTCTTGCTGTCCTTTTCTTTACCTACCATCATCATAATCATCTTCATCATTAACTCTCCTCATCACCTTCTTGATCATCATGGCAAGGATTATGGTAGTAATTTTATTATTGTAATTTTTATTTTAAAGACTCTATTTTTATTTTAGTTTAATATTAAAGATGCTATTTTTATTTAGTTTACGTGTCCCAAGTTACATTATGTTTGAGTAGTCTTTCTTATACTTAGTATAATCTACTTGAAATCATGTTAAATTATTTATTTTGAGACAAAGTTTCGATCTTTATTGTCTTATTGATTCGATCCATGATTATATGATAATTTGTGTTTAATGTTTATGATTTTATGTCTAATTAATTAGAGTGCACACTAATTAGTTTTTTATAAATTCATGTGATAGTTTAAAGGGTTAAAGTACGTAATCGCTTGATCTTTTAAACATAAGTATCACCCTAGTTAATAATGGATGACTCATACCCATCTCTTTTAATTAGGAAATTATTATAGATCCTTCTTAAATCAATTTGCTAGTAGATTGGTTATTAGGTGCTAGATGATGTTTTTATAATACTTAATGCTCTAATTTGATTAAATTCTAGTGCTAGTGCTAGGGTTATCAATATTAGTAGGGTTTATATTAGGGCTAGGCCTAAGTAAACTAATAACTAAGGAAAAACGGGAAGATCCGCTAGTGGTTGTCTTCTACAGCTTTAGCTCATGGGTAGATCAATTTATGTGTTAATGATAAATAATAATTTACATGGTGGATATAGATTATACTAACTGCTTTATAATTTCCTATCTTTGATAATTACTTGTTTGCCTTTTAGTTATTTTTAATTTTTATTTATAAATTTATAGCCTTTTATTATCAATTTCATTCACCCCCATAAAGATTAGTATTTTAGGTTAGTTTTAGTGGTTTTATTTGAATTTAATTTTGAGTCCTTATTTATTTTAATTTTCAGAATTAATTTTCTGTTAGTTTTTATTAATTTTTAGTCAGATTGTTAGAAATTAGATTAAAAATAGTTTCTTTTTTATTTTTCATGTTTTATTTTCTTTTAGGGTTTAGATAGAGTCTTTGTTTGCTGTGATTAAATTTTAGAATTTTTTGAATTAATTTGATATTTTTTCAGATTTAATTCTTGAATTTAATTACTGCAGATTTTTAATAAAATAAATTCGTAAATTAGGTTTTAAATTTTGTTTTTATATTTTTAGGGTCTGGTTAGGTCTAGAAAATTAGTGTTAATATTATAGGTAATTTTAGTATTTATTTTCGTAATTAATTTAGTGCAGAATTTTATTTATTTAATTTTCTGTTTTAGAATTTGTTTATTTTCTGCTTTAGGTTTCTGTTTTAATTAATCTAAAAAAATATATACAAAAAAATATTTCTGGGTTATTGTAGTTTTATTATTCTGTATAAATTATTTTTTTAGTTATTAGATAATTTTCTATGAATTTTAGTTATTGAATTTAATTTATATTTTCTGTTTTGTTTTTAAGAGTAGTAAATTTAATTAGATTAAAACTTGCATATTATTACATCTTTCCTCGTGGATTCGATCCCTACTTCCCTATTCTATATTCTTAATTATAAGCCTAAGTAGTGGTTTAATTTGTAGCCGTACGACAAGCTAATAGAGGAACATGTGGAGGTCAGTGAAGACGAGAGAAGCATGGATGAGGGAGAAAGACGACACCGGCGGCGAGAGCCGGAGCAAGCAGTGCTTGGAATGGGGAAGAATGGGTGATTTTGCAGAGGACAATGAGAGGGAGGTTCAGAAATAGGAGAAGGACGAAGGACGACACTCGGAGGCGAGCAGGGAGCATCGTAAAAGTGACGAAACCGGTGATGTTGTAGAGAAAACCAAAAGAGATGCCGAGTATAGAGTAGAGGAGAGTGAGAGTGAAGGTGAAATTCAAGAAGAAGAGGAACAGATCTGGTGAATGAGATTACAAATTCCGACTTGAGGAGAGATTTGAGAGAGAGAACAGATGGGAAGGAGTAGAATTGAAAGTTGGCCATGGAGGATTTATAGCATAGTCGAGAGCAAGAATAAGGAGGGCGAGTAATGTCGGAGGACAGAGAACAAATCGGGCTCAAAAGAACACAACCCACGTATATTTTACAGCCGACACAGCCCGGATCAGTCGACAGGGGTGGCCCATGTCGGCTGCTTGATCACTTTGCTGCAACTAACGTGGCCCGTTTTCATTGAAAACGGGTGCTTTGCACTCTACTTGGAGGAACACCCAAAACGAGTCGTGTTCGAGGAAACGGTCGGCCCCGCTTTGGGTGTTTCCTTGTTCGTGTTGTGCTGCACTCGTCCCGTTTTCACCGAAGACGGGTGTGCTGCTGCTTGCTTGGAAATGACGTCCAACACGGGCCGTTCTACTGGAATGGTGGGCCGCTTTTGGTTGCTATCTCGCTTGTTTTTTTTACTTTTTTATTTTTTATCTCCTATCTTTTTCTTGATTTTTTGTCCATATCTTTTTTTCTAAACAAAATACAAAATGACTTGGGTTGCCTCCCAAGAAGCGCTTATTTAAGGTCGTTAGCTTGACTATATGCAAGTAATCCTCATGCCTTACTCGGGTCGATAAGGGCATATTATGTTGTCTTCTCCTCAGGTTGCCCCATATTATAAGGTTTAAGTCGCTGACCATTCACCTTGAAAGAACCGGTGGACTCACTCCACACCTCAACCGCTCCATGGGGAAATACCTTGGTGACTTGAAACAGACCTAGGCGATTAGGATCTAACCTTTCCTGGAAATAACATTAGTCTTGAGTTGAACAAAAGGACCATGTCACCTTCTTCAAACCTCCTCGTGCAAAATATGCTTGTCCTTATTAAACATGGGGGCACATCCAAATATCCTTATCAAATATCACTTTCTATCTTGGGTGGTCACCATAAGACGGGCCACCATAAAATTTGACCTTCTAGTTTAGATCCACATCAAGAGCTCCAATGCATGGCGCTTCAACCAAAGAAAGCTTTAACCTAATACACCCATTAAAACAAACTTCATTAAAAATCATTGGACATGCCCTTGTCAAACATTAGCGAAGGAAATTTGTCAACCTTTACCACATTAGCATTGACAAGTTCATGTCCTTCTTGCAAAGGTTTATTATATGTCATTTCGTTAGTAATCTCAACACCAAAACATTCAGCAAAAATGGAGGAAACATCATTTTTCTCAAAGAAATTAAATTCAACATGATGCTCCCCACATCGAAGGTAAATTTGCCTAATTTCACAGACAATCTTACACCCAGACAGTAGCCAAGAAAGGCCTCCTAAAAAGATTTAGGTATCGGTATCCTCAGCCATATCAAGAATTAAAAACTCCACAGGCACAAAGAAATCACAAACTTTGACTGGAAGGTCCTCTAAAATACCAAAGGGATATGTCACACAACTATCCACTAACTCAAGAGAAATCGTGGTGGTCATGAACTTACCTAAGTCTAAATTCTTATGTAAAGAATAGGGCATCAAGCTCGCACTTGACCCCAAATCACATAAAGTATGGTCTATGGACACATTGCCAATGAGGCATGGGATGAAAAAACTCCCTGGGTCCGTAAGCTTTCCAGGAAGCTTATTTTAGACCACCACACTTTACTCAATGCAAAAGTCTCATGCTCATTGAATGTCCTTTTTTTGGAGAGGATCTCTTTCAAAAGTTTATCATACAAGGGATTTGAATCAAAGCATCAATGAAAGAGACGTTCATATTGCATTTCTTAATCATCTCCAAAAACTTCCCAAATTGCGTATCAAGCATAGGCTTAGCTATTCTTTGTGGGAAAGGTAAAGGTGAGTGTAGACTCTTTAGGGAGTATTTGTTCGGTCATTAGGAGTCTCCTTCTCATTTTGGACAATAACATCAACTAAGGACTATTTGGAGGGTGTAGACACCTCCTCATTCACAACATCATTCAAATCATTCACATCATCCTCATTATTCTCATTATGCATATCAATGACCACATGCTTACTAGTATCACCCTTAGGCCCCACCAATTGTCTCCCACTCCATAAAGTTATGACATTACATTGTTCCCTAAGGTTAATCTCGGTTTGTCTAGGAAGCTTACCCGGAGGGCTAGAGGAAGAGCTAGCTTCGTTAGCAATATGAGTTTTAAGCATTTTATTATGGGTGGCTAAAATTTGAACTTTTGTAGCCAATTGCTTGATAATCTCTTGCTTTTGTTCAGCCAAAAGCATGCTTTCCATCATGACCTCTAAGTTAGACTTTTGGGGCACAGGTGGCTGGGTAGGTCTTTGCAATACAACAATGGGTGGTCTTTGAACTTGTGGTTGACGCATGGCATTGTTATTCTGGTAGGAAAAATTAAGGTGATACCTCAATCCCGGGTTATAGAAATTTGAGAAGGGGCCAAAATTAGGCCTTGGGTTCGGGTTGGCATTAAAATTGGCTTGGTCCGTTGGTCTATTCCTAACCATACCCATAAGACGAAACAAAGTCTCATGCTCATAAGAACTACATAAAGCACATGGAAGAGGAGGGGCAACATTCACATTCAAAAAGTCCTTTTTTTAAGTAATAAAATCAATCTTAGCAGAAAGGACATAAATAACATCAACATCCAGCTTACCTCCTCGTTCTTTTAGAATGGGTCCTGGACCATTGAAAACCGTTCAGCGTGATTTTCTCCATCAAGGTGTTGAGCTCATTAACATACTTGCTCATAATGTTCCATCCGACTGCCACAAGGATAATGGCTCTCACTTGGTCAATTAACCCCATTGTAGAAAGCTTGAATAGGGACCTATGGCTCAAATCCATGTTGGGGGCATTGGCAAAGGAGACCTTTGAAACTTTCCCATGCATCATATAGTGTCTCATCTAGCTCTTGGACAAAGGTGGAAATATGGTTCCTTAAACTCAGCGACTTGCTTGGTGGGAAGTATTTTGTCGGAAAGCACTTGCAAGTTGATCAATGGTGCTTACGGAGTTCGCCGGAAGAGAGTCTAACCACTCCCATGCTCTCCCATGAAGTGAGAATGGTAATAATTGCAGCTTGATTTCATCTCGGTGAAGCCCCGTTCGCCTTGAAAGTGTCACAAGCTTGGTGAAAAATACGAAGATGCTGGTTGGGGTCTTCATTGGGGAGGCCATGGAAAGGAGTGGCTCTTACCAAGTTAATGAGTTCTTCAACTCAAAGTCATTGGCCGCCACATTAGGAACAGCGATGGCTATCAAGGGATTAGTGACATTGGGTGTCACATATTACCCAAAAGTTCAATTTTTTTCCTTGGCAATCTTGGGCTTTTACTTGGAGTCCGCTTCTTGTTTCTTCCTAGCCTTCTCTAGCCTTTGCTTCTTCCATCCGGAGCGGAAGGTTTGCTCGATTTCAGGATCGAACTCGAATAATTGAGCTTTTTGTATGCAAGGAGAGAAAACCTAGCAAAAACAAAAACAACACTACCAACACAATCAAAATAGAAAAAGAATATAAAACACTTAGTTCATTTGAACGTACTCATCTAATGGCTACTAAGGATAGAGTCCCCGACGTTGTCAAAAACTTGACAAGCCGCAAGCGAACGATGTATGATTGTAGCATGTCAAGGTCGATCCCACCAGGACTCGATGTAGCGACGCACTAACTTAGCCCCCTACTCAATTGCTATAGATTTTTGGAGTTGGTTCTTTGCTAAACTAATTATAAATGTTAAAATTAAGAACATTAATCTAGATTAAATTAATGGATGGAAATATCTAGGGATTTGGTTTCCTAATAATGAATTTGATTATTAAACCCTCATTCGTCGACTCAATCTTTCAATTCAATCAAGATTCGACAATAAAATAATTCTACCGCTCTTTTAATGCTAAATAGAATACTCAAATTAACCTCACAAAAACTTTCGTATGCCTTTCAAGTTAATCAAAGTTAAAGATTTCAAATTATCAAAGTGATCCCCTAATTTTCTAATCTTTTGTCAAATTTTATAAAATTGGTACAATGGTCGGTTGTCGGATTATTCTATTTCACTTTTCAAGTACATGATAGATTAATCTCAAATCACAAGTATTCTAGACCTTCAAAACATTCACAAGCATGAAAAACACAACCATATATTGATTTAACATCGAATTCAAGCACAAATCGAAAAGCGTAATTAAACAACATTGTTTCGAATTACAAATCCCTAGAAAAACTAAAATTACTCACACATGATTATTAAAAACTTAATGAAAATCAAATACATGGTAATCAAACCAAAAACAACAAGAATGAAGAATCAAGATTGATAGACTTGAAGAACATCACTTGAATCTCTCGACTTCGAATGAAAATCCCACAATTGCTTCAAAACTTCTTCAATTTTTTGAAAAATTTTAGGTTTGATGTGGATGATGATAGAAGTGGCTGAAAAATGGAGGAAGAACTCCAAAATGTATGCCTCCAAAATCAGCCGAAAATCCACTTAAATTAGCCATTATGAGGCAATCAAAGGCCGAAACTGTCAAAACCGAAGCGTCTTCTACACGGGCTGAGTGCGGCAACACGGGCTGCCCGTGTTGGCTGCTGGATCATCATAACTTGACGAAAACATAGAAAATGGGTCGTGTCAACGGACACGGCCCACCCGTGCTCAATGCAAAGGTATTAGGCAAGCTCACCTCCAACACATGCCATGTCAATGCACACGGGTTGCCCGTGTTGGTTGTTAGAAGTGGAATTTTCGAGGAATCAAGGGGAATAGCCATTTTAACTACACAATTGGACCGCATTGGTCTCTTTAATGCTTGAAACACTCACTAGTCTCGGAATACTTGGTATTGGTGATCAAAACCGCACAATCATCCCAAAACACCAAAATACAAGCGTAAAACCGAAAATGGAGCATAAACACACTAGAATGAACTGAATTTCCCAAAGAAAAGCACCAAAACTCCTAAGAAACTAATGCATTTCATGCACTTAACAAACTCGCAATCTATTGTCGTTAAATAGTGAACAGATGAACCATAATTTTGACTGGTTTAGTGTTGATTTAGCATGGCATTCTTCTCGATTGATTTTTGCTCCTCTTGAGTAGGGCAAAATGGGTTTGAATTCTGGGAACAAGATTAGGATTAGGGCGGGACCTCATGGGCTTCCTACGTATCTGCTATAGTGGAAATAAGACCTTCGTAGTTCGAAAAGGAATACTAAATTGGGTTTTTTTAAAAAAATTAGGAAAAGCAAATAGACATAGAATGGATATTAAAAAAGGAAATACACACTTTATTAGCATCCTTGATGAGTGATGGGCTCATTCGATGATCTTCTAGCTTGTTGAAGCTTTTGTGCATGTTTGCTTCAATTCTACAAGCATGTTAGCATCTCGAAGTGTTTTGAAGTCCATGAAAGGCAAGAACTTCAAGTGTCTGTTGATAGGTAGGTTGTAGGTTTTTGATGATGAGCCTAACCCGATCCTTTTCAAAAGATCGATCAACCATGTGGGCAGCTTTAACCCTCCAACAAGTGAGGAAGTCGGTAAAGCTCTCCTCGTCTCCTTGCTTGATCGCTCGAAGTCCCAAAGAGTGCTAGTAGATCAATATCGTAGGAGTATTGATGTAAGACCTCCTGGAAAGATCTTGCGAGTTTGTGACCTTGTGTGGATTGATAACATTGTACCATTTCATGACATTTTTGTCAAACATCCATGGGAAGATGACATGGTATGTGCCCTTCGATACATTCTTCAAAGTCATTGCCCCTATAAAGTTCCTCACGTGGTGGTGAGGGTTTTCAATCCCATGGAACTTGATGTCGGGCATGGTGAATTTTGGGGGTAGTTTTCCTTTAGGGATTGAAGTGAATCCCTAAGTCCGGTAGTAATCATTAAACACTAAGGATTCCCACAACATCTTCTCTATCCGATCCATTCGTGGATCGGATCGAGGCTTGGGCTAAGGTTGAGCTTTAGGTTGAAGGTTGGATTCCTCTCCATCTTATCTTGTTTCATTAGCATCCTTGTTGAGGGTTTGGAGTATAAGAGCAAGGGTTTATGATATTAACTCAATCTTCTTATCCTGGACTTCAATCCTAGCTTCTATCTTTACTGTAGACTCTTTCACCAAGGTCATAATGGGAGTTTGATTTGGTTTATTTGCCATTCTCTCGACGAAAGTTCTTCTTTCACCGTGGGCAGCGCATTGGTGTTACTAGTAAAGATGTCTGAGGTACTAGTGTGGTACGTGTTGGCGTGGTAAGTGCTGACGTGAGACATATCGGTGTCGACTATACCGGTATTGCAGTAAGCTTCTTATTTCCTAGCCGCTTCATTCTAGGATTTTGAATTTCAGTAGGATTCCCTTTCCTATATCCCAAAAGAGTACGTGCTCGGGATTGGCTCGTAAAAAGTTTTAGGGGATATGGGGCTTAAATGCTTGACTTGAGGAATGATTCATCCTAAGAAAAAGAAAATGATATGCTCTTTTACTTTTAGATGTACATAAAGAATGCAATTTGAACCAAAATGAAATGCAATGATGCACAGGGAGTCCCTTAGAATGGGATTGATTTGATTTGACTAAGTGCAAACAAAGACTCTCTTAATTTGAGATGAATTTTAATTTGGCTAATGCAAATAAAAGACTCACCTATTTTAAGATGAATTTATAATTTGGCTAATGCAAAATGGACACAACTATTTGAGATGAATTTAAAATTGGGTCAATGTAAATAAAAGACTCACCTATTTCAGATGAATTTAAAATTGGCTAATGAAAATAGGACTTCACCTACTTTGGGATGAATTTAAAATTTGGCTAATGCAAAATGGACTCACCTTCTTGAGATGAATTTGAAATTTGGCTAATGTAAAAGTGGTCTCACCTATTTGAAATGAATTCAAAATTGGGCTAAATGCAAATAAAAGACTCGCCTATTTTAAGATGAATGTTAAAATTTGGCTACTGCAAAAATGGACTCACCTTATTTGAAATGATTTTTATTTTTAGCTAAATGCAAAAATGGAATGAATGGACTCACCTTAATTGAGATGATTTTTTGGGGCTAAATGCAAATAAAAAGACTCACCTTAATTGTGGTGATTTTTATTTTCAGCTAAACGTGAAAAATGGAATTAATGGACTCATCTTAATTGAGATAATTTTTATTTTTAGCTAAATGCAAAAATGGACTCACTAAAAATGTTCATTATTTTATTTTGTTTTTGAACCTATGTAAGGATTATTTAGTCAACCTAGCTATCTAAAAAGGCTCACAAGAAAAAGGTTAGATATTAAAGCAACCACATTTATTCAAGCATGCAAATGAAGAAGGGACATAACCTAGACTACCAAAGTTCTATGGTAAAAACGAGGGTAAAAAAGAGGGATAAATCTAGGTAGCATGCATGATGTCTCATAGTCGGAGCATTTAGTCCTCCCGGGAGTGCACAACAGAAAAGTATGAATCCTGGGTGGCTCTTGGTAAACCAAAGAGAGCGGCCTATGAGGGAAGAAGTATCACCTCCCTAACAATCAAGCCTAATTGGGCCCGTCTAGGTTAACAGCTCGAACCTCCTCCAAAAGATGTTCTTAAGGGTAAAGCCTAATGGCCGAAATTAAAAGCAACTATGTCGAAGTACGTAAATACAACACACCTAATGTAAAACACATTAGAAAAACTCACAACTTAAATTTTCAAGTCTCACCCTCTTAACAAGTGACACATACCCAGCAGATTCACCACTCGTAGGAACCACGGCCCATCCCCCATAAGGGAACCAGATTGGGACGAGTTTCCCCATGAATGTCATGATTTCTTTGTTTTTTTAAAATGAAAATTATTTTTAAAAGTTCATTTGGAAAGTGGTGGTGTTTCTCGTATTGAGATTTCTGATTTTTATAATCTGATTTTGAAAGGGTGATTGGCGATTTTATTAATCTTTTATTTTAAAAATTAATTTTAGAACTCTAGGGATATTATTTCATAATTTGAGGAAAAAAAATTAGCTTTCGCCACAAGGCTTTTGGGCCAAAATGTGATAAACTAGTCCGGACCGAAAGCCAAGACCAATTACCGCAGGCGCCAGCGAGAGCCAACGCTAACCGGTGACCGGCATTGGCCATGAGGCCGAGATTGAGAAATTAGTCTTACTCATATGGCCTCGGCTGGTTAAAAATTATTTAAAATTTTTCATTTTTTTAAATCGAAATGCCGAGAAGCAATTAGGAGAAATAAAATATGAAAAAGGAGTCGCCAAGTAAGTTTTATAAATAAAATCTAACAAAACTAAAAGAAATCCTCTTCCAACCGTAGTATGGAAATCATAAGCTTGAAAGAGGTTTAGAAAATGACTCCATCGGTCTAAAATCGAGAATCCAGGGTTGAGGGGCGAACGTATGAAATGTAGGGATAACACCTTCCATTCCGCCCGTCCATAGAAGGCCTCTACTAATTCGAATTATGAGTTGATGAAATGTGTTAAAACAACTAATCATGCCACATACTAATTGAGAAAGTTTAATCAACCAAACATGCTAGGAAAGCGATAAATAGTAGATAGGAAAGCAAGAAAAGAAAGCAAAAAAGGAAAGCGAAAAATAAAGCGACAAAATAAAAATTACAATGGCAGGGAGGAATTAAATGTAATTTCATCTTTGTCCACAATACTGAAAGCGATAAAAATCATAAATTAAATAAACCATAATCGGGATTGAGAATGAAATGTGCGCTTCAGGTTGTCCCACTCGCCGATCTTGAATCGCTAACGAATCTGGAAGCGTGACTGGTGGTCGAACAAAAATAAAGAAGGCTTTTTATGGAATTTGTGGTAGTAGAGTAGTGTTAGAGAATGATGAGATGCTTGGTGGAGTAATGATTAGCTTAAAATGCGCCAAGATATCAAAATACCGATATAGCATTCAATAGCTCTAAGCCTAATTTCAGCAATATGTAGCTAGGTTAATGACCTCTTGTAGAATAAGGGGTTAACCCTCTATTTATAGAGGAAATCTAGGTCAAAATATTACCTAAGAGGACCAACAAGTAGCCGTTTAATGTAGCTACACCGAACCGGACCAAATCTCGCCGAACTAGAAATACCTTGGAGAAGGTCGACATGCATGACACCCATCTCCCAACGACGTCATTTAGGTGAAAAGTTGGTTTCCATGTCTCAATGACTCTCTAGATCGAAACACAACCCTTTGGCAAAAGGCCTCGAAGCCCGGTGCTGGCCTTAGTACAGGTGTTGTTTGATGAAGTTTGACTTCGTGTCTCGGTTGGACACTTGGAAATAGTGAAATGTCTGCGTTTTGCATAGTTGGAGGTGATTGGCACCGACCTTGGTAGCTTTCCATTTTTGAAATGTTTTCATTTTTGGCGAGTTTATATTTGAGTAGGTTTTACTTTTGCTACAGATTAGGGTTTCCTAGTTAGCAGCTCGAACCGGGCTTGGTTCGACAAGAAGGCTGATTTTTGTGATTCTAAGGGGTTGTTTGTGGTTTACTAGCTTACTCAAGCCAATCAAACTCCGACCGTGATCCGAATCCGTAAACAGGACTAGGATTTAATCACCTGGACTAACAAATAATAAAAGAAGAAATGGATGACACTTTTTAGGTGTCTACAATACCTTAATAGGGATGACAACCAATTCACGGATGACTTAGCTAAATTGGCATCCATGATTAATAGCTCTAGCGGCATTCAATCAATGCCTATTCATATAGAACAACGGAGTCAACCTATGCACATATACGCACTCCAAATGTATCGTACCGACCAAACTAGCTAGTATGATTGCATCTATTAATATTTAAAAAGTAAGAATACTTGCCAAACTCCACACCTAGAGCCTCGACGAGCCATCCGCATGCTAGTAGCACAATTCTTCATCAACCAAGGACAGCTTGTACAAGTAAACCAACACAGAATTAGCTTAATTTGTGTCAATCGACATGAAGCAAAGCGCATCATGACCGATATTCAGCGTAGGGAATGCGGACCCCATATGAATGGAAGAATGTTGGTTCATAAAATCTAGAGTTTAGGATACTACTGGTAAACCATGGTAGCAGACTTTGATGAATTTATTAAGAGATATCACAACTATCGTGTGTATGCAAACTTTCAAGCACTAACCGACGTCTTTGCTAACAATGCTTGCATCGCCTCGGCCATTTTCGAGTGTAGGGCATTGATATCATCGGCAAAGTGACCCCGAAAGGAACAGGTGGTCATAAATTTGTGTTGGTAGTAAATGACTACTTTAGCAAGTGGGTTGAAGTAATGCAATCGTAATGTCGAAGCATATTGGAATATTATGTGTCGATATGGTGTACCTCGTAAACCGATTAGTGTTCATGGTAGTCACTTCAAAAAGGTAGTAGATGTATAAGACAAATTTAAGGTTAAACACCATAAGTCTTCTCCCTATCACCCTCGGACCAATGGAGTAGTTGAGGCCAATCATAAGAATATTCATATGGTTGTCGACTAAAAGGATTGGCCTCGAAAAGTTGTTGTTCGCTTTATGGGGCTACCGGACCTCCATTAGAACCTCAATGGGAGTACCACCATACTGCCTAGTCCGTGGTATGGAAGTGATCCTTCCAATAGAAATCGTCATTCTTTCATTGCGGATAATTGTAGAAAATTAAATACCTCAAGCGTAATGGGCTAAAGCATGCTACGAAAAGTTAGTGTTTTTAGATGAAAGGCACTTAAACACTTTACATAATGTCTATACGTACTAAACAGGTACATCAAGGGCATTTAATAAGAAAGTGAAGCCTCGTAATCTACAGATTGGAGATTTGGTCCTAAAGGAGATTAGAACACCAATTCAGGATCCTTGGTAATAATTTAGTCCCTACTAGCAAGAATAATTCATACATAGTCAAATACTCCCGGGAGGGGTAGTTAAGTTGACTCGATTTGGACTGGTAAAGAGATTTTTCAATATATAAACTTGGCTCAGCTTAAAGAAATACTATGTTTAGCATTATACTAAATAGTCCCCGTAATTAGCTAAGCCCGACCCAACCAGGCCACACCTTAGACGGCGTCAACCACCATCCGGACAACGGCGGACTCGACCAAGCCAAACAATTCCTCTAGCTGTAACATGGATAACTCCCCTAAGATCCCATTCTTGAGTCCTCCTTTCCTTGCGGCATTTGGGGTTAACTTCTTTTATCCATTCTTGATAAAATTCAAAAACTATAGTAATTCGTTTATCCGTAGGTTTCAGCAACATTGGTAGGTTCATCCAAGTAATCAAGCCATGTCGCAACTCTCCTCGAGCTCCCAAAACCCGCAAAATGTTCAAAAGTAGCAGGCCGGACACAATCCAAGTAAGGCATGGCATGGACTCATCCCATTTATCGCATTACATGGTCGGGAAGTAGTACACGCTGGTTTTCACACCCAACGAAACGTATAAAAGGGTGTTGCTCAATATGAGTCCTAAATTCGGACACTTTCCATTGTTCGACGTACCATTCAATGGGATTCTCAGCTCTAAATAAGGCCTCCCACCAGGAAGCAGGATGGTCAACCAATACACTCCTTCACTTCGGCTGGCGGAATTGTGTAGCTAGGTGTAGGTCCATGTCGCACGGTGCTCGCACCAATTTAATGTGCTCTACTAACCATATCTCGCACACAACATATCATAAAATTATTAGAGTCCTACAAGGTTGAATTCATAAGTATTCATGGTCCAATAAGAGAAAATTAAAAATAATAATAAAAAAGGGTGAAAAGGCGAGACGGTAGACAAAACCGGAGGCTTTTCAGCCTCACAGTGTCGGTGCGCCATTTCTTAGCCTAGCAACACCTACCTAGCCTCGCTGGATGGTTCCCGAGTATCTTTTCCGCTTACCTGCAACAACAGGGGCTGCTAGCGAACTCTTCATCTGGATTTTCTTAAACCTGGTTTGGCCCTATAATAATTTTTATAACGATCAACAAAGTAAGGGGGCAATGATCCTGCAACTCGCTGAACAAAATTCGATAACGCAATAGGAGCCATATCCCTATGGCCGCCCACTAATCGGAAACCACCTATCGTGTAGGTAATTATAGCTAGACGTCTCTGAATGTGGGCGTGCCTCGAAGAGTGCATTAGGTGGTAATACGATATCGGATCCATTAGATGCACCTCATCCGTGATAAGAATCCAACTTAGATTCCTATTGATTAACTTCGAGGATACGCTTGTGTGTTTTATACATATCGGTAAATGGCATGTTCATTATAGGTTTAGTCCGACATTGAATGCCTAAGATGGCATCAAATTCTTTAGGAAGGGGACATAATTCATTATCCCCAAACCTAAAGGTGTTTTAGTGTGGATCCCAATAGGCTATTGCAGCCCTTAAGAGAGTCAAGTGGATTTTTACTTGCCGAATGCTAAACAAGGTATTTAGTCCATATAGGGATAACCGAACCTTGTCAACATCAATCATCTCATGCATCTAATGGGACTGTTCAATCATAAAGTTCATGATTGAAGGCAAAGTGAACAACTAAAGGCACTAGGGAATTTTCTTAGGAACTATTTTCCTACAAAAGTTGCGAAGGAAGCTTTAGAAGGTATGATATTCGGTAACCGATCATAGGTCCATTTTATATCACGGACTCCTAGACCGGAGTCCATCACCATCCTGCCACCGCAATCCACTAGTAACCTCGGCCAAGCGCTTGGTAGGCGCCCGCCGCACCAACTTATCTCGCCTTTTATTTCTAGGCGCCAAGCACTCCTTAGGCCAATTTTAGTTTCTACTTCGTCCCGTTTTGGCAAAGAGGCCTAATATTATTTTGGACCATGCACTTACCATTCCTTCCTTTTCATTTTATTAGTTTCTTTTGGGGGAAGGGGGCTAGTGTAATTTTTTTGATTTGTCTTTGTTATTTTTTTGAGGTTTTGCATTTTCGCATAATTTAAATAAAATAAAGCATTTTATAATTGCGTTTTTCATTCATTCGATAACATGCCATCAAAATATTATAAAATATTAAATATTAATAGAAGCACCCTATAAGGAGAGGATTGAGAAGCTTTATGAGAAGGCCCGCTATATGACATCCGGTGGAAATCAAACGGGTTGCCATGACGGTCAAGCACTTGAAGAGGCATGATAGTCCTCGGAGAAGCTAGGCCTAGCCTCGAAAGAGCTAGGCCCAGGTGCATATGTGCTAGGCTCCACTTCGAAGCAATATGATTATGTGAATGCCATAAAGAACGTCGGGAAGTACCAGCTCCAGCTGTCCTAGTAGATGGCATTTGCGGACTAAAGGAGCGTGCTCGAGTCCCGGACCACCAAGAAAACCTCCCGATGAGGAAGATTCGGACCAACAATTCTACAAAAATGATGGAGCAATTAGCACATTTTCTAAAAGCTCAATGAGTTAGCACTTCAACTAACTAAGAGTCACCTATAAAGTACGTAAGGTCTTTCCAATAAAGAAATCCTTGAAACCTTTTAGGGTTGGTTGGAGGATGATGGACTAATTTGTGATTGCTCCCGGTCATACTTCAAGCTCATTGCATTAACAAGACACTTTAAGCATACAAGTCAAAGAAAAGAGCATAATACTCTTATCCCTTTCAGATTCTTCTAAAGAGGGTGCCCTACACTCTCATCTTCAGGAATTTTAAGAATTCCGACATAGCATCGGCATTCTCCGAGTTGTGACACATCGACATCAAGGCTTGGGATGTAGATCTCCTCTAGGGGAACTTATAAAAGATGAAGTTAATTTCCACATGATAAATTCATGTACACAAAAGAGGGGAGATGAAGACTCACCAGTCGGGTCATAATTTGCCCCAAATAATGAGCGTAGGACGAATGCATGTTCGAAAATTGGGTATAGAGATACCGGTAATTATTTCTTCCTACTACTCTTCAGTAATAGAGTGGAAGTAAAACATTCTTTGTGGTGGATCATAGGGAACGAATAGAGGCCATGTGTTGTAATGGATTTGAGGTGTAACCTTCTCACCAAGATACCAACAAAATCCAAAAGGACCCTCAAACAAAATCCTCCCGTTACTCAATTCCTACGCTACACCTAAGCTTTGAGGGAGATGAATTTACGCTCATGGATGGAAATTAGCTTGCACACACAGGACCCATGAGGAGACAAGCAAAAAGGAAACAATTAGGCAGCAAACGCCTAGCTTATGGCCGGCACCGGTCACCACGGTCATGCATACAAGCCGACCACGACCCGTGGGATGGGGCAATAGGTTGGGGCAACAGAAGGAAAAATTATGGGTTATTATAGCTCAAATTCTAAAGATTAGAAGTGACATACCGAGGCTGTGTGGTTGAGGATATATCTCAAGAAGGCATGATTATGTGCTTTGGGTCGCTAAAGGTGATCTTTGGCCCATGATACTAAGGCCGAGAATGAAAGATGATCCCTTAAACTAGGCGAAAGGTGAGGAAAAACTTCATATAGCCACGTTTGCAATTTAACAAAGCAAGTGAAACCTTTATCCATACAAGATAAAGTATTTTTAAACCTAAAAGAAAAGATGGAGCATACCTCAATTATCTTCCATAAGCCACAAAAAGGAAGATAGTTCGTCAAATCTCTCTCAAGCATTTGTTTGCCTCATCCCGGAGTATAAACCCCTTATGAGGCAAGAGTAAGCAGGAACACCCCAATTAAGGTCCTTAACCTTGTCTAAATCCGCTAAGTTCACCAAAAAGTGAACATACACCTTGGAAGATTGGTCCGAAGATGGATATGCCTAGTATGAGAGCCGGCACTACTCGGACTCGTTGTTATGGAGTATGTTGAACCCAAAACTCAACATTTTCAAAAGCCTCGAAAAGAAGAGTATACTTGAAGAAATTGTCCTGGGAAACCTACTAGCAACTCGGACTAAAGAGGTGACACAAATAGTCATCGTTTTTGTACAAATCTTGGTGATAGACTAGAGGTTCCCTCGAGAAGCCCAAACCCGAGAGAATGGCAAAGTCAAAAAGAGTAATGGTTATCTCTCCGAAAGGAAGATGAAAAGTTTTGGTAGTATCCCAAAAGCGTTCGGTAATGGCCCGGTATGGTCACACTCTTACCGGTCACATAAGTGGTTTAAAGCAATATAAATAGAACCAAACCCAAGCATTGTTCCTAATGTTCTCCGAGAGTAGTTTCTCTTATTGAACATTTCCATGAATTTTTGAATAGCCCCACTGCTCCAAATGGAACCCTACTACAAAATGAAAATCCAATAAGATTTTAGTAAAAGTACTACTCCCAATGAATAAAGAAAGAAATTTAAGCCAATAAGCTTACTAAAGGAGAAATAGCAAGTGAAGAGATATGGCTCTCGGCTTCCACCAAGAGGTCACTAGGGCTCCATTCATCTCGAAGGCACCATTCTCTTTCCAAAAATCATTCTTGACTAAAATCTCAACTCTTGTCCTCCTAATAGGATGAGCTCTTCTTCTAGACATTTATGAGGAGTTTTTGTATGAAAACCAACTAAGTTTTCTCAACACAAGAAGGAACAATTTGGAACAAAGTTAGAGTAAGCAAGAAGCAAAGGGAGGATTAAGTGAAGTGTGCAAAATGAACACACTAGCCCCTCCTTTTATAGGAAAATTCGGCCAAGCATGACAAACACACAAGACAAAATGCAAACAAGAAAAGGAGACATGTAGACATATAAAAAGTGTCGTCACTTATCTCTTTAAACCGTATTTATTTTGTTGGCCCGATAATGAAATCCCAAGTCTTGTTTGAGGATTTGGATCTCGGATTGTGTTTGATTGGTGTGACAGAAGCCGGTAAACCACAAAGAACCCTAGAACTAAATAAATAGCCTTTTGTCTTGGGGAATCCAAAAATCCCGCTTTTTTCGAACACTGCAAGAACCAAGCCATGCCTTAAGAGATAACGAAGTCCAGCGAGTGTGCTAAGAAATTCCAAGTTCAGAATATTACATTTTACTTTTGTCCAATTAGACAAGGAGTCGAAGAACTAAAGACAGCGTTAAAACGTTGCATTTCATAATCACGAGCATCAAAGTGTCGCTTTAAGCTCCACCAAACAGTCCACACGAGACTACAAGATTTTTCCCCTCAAAACGACCTCGTGGTTGGTGCCTCGCAACCCATGCATTGTAAGTCAAACGCTGCGTTCAAGCCTGGTTGGTTGGCGCCGCGAACCGAATTCTATCCCATTTTATCCTTACTTTATTCTGGTTCAATCTTATGAGATTATGGCATGGTTTATTTACAACCGCTTCGACGGCTGGCCCAATGTAAACTCTAGGTGATTTATGACCTAGATCTCTCCCTACAAATAGAGAGCCTTGGCTCTCATTCCCATACGACTTTTTCCTATGCGTAATGTCTGCGTAAAGCTAACTAGAGTACTCATATCCGAACGTTACTCTACCAAAATTAATTTCTCTTTGTACTTATCACCATTGAATTTGTGTGAAGAGCTATAGAATATTTAGTTATTATGATCTCTGAGAACTTATTGAAATGATCCTTCATACTCCTTACACATTCACCTTTTACACAATTCAAAAAAAAAAAACAAAACACTTTCTTTGATTTGTCGTGGTCGCATCAAGAGATCCAGATTAGCAATGTGGGACAACCCGAGGGCAATCATTTAGCCTTAAAACAATTATTTAATCTATGTTTTATTTATCGCTTTCCGTGTTGTGGATTAAAGAGATGTAATCGCTTCTTTCAATTCCTCCCCGTCCAATGTAATCTTTTAGTTTTTCGCTTTTCTTTCTTTATCGCTTTCTTTACTACTTTCTTTATTACTTTCTTTTAATTCCATTCAGCTTGCTTTTTTTTATCGTTTAGCACGTTGTATGTTTGTGTTTAGCACATTATTTCGAGTAAACTACTGAAACTATTAATGGTCGTCTTCGAACGGGTGGAATTGAAGAGTTTTTCCTTGATTTCGTACCATTGCCCTCGAATCCGATTCTCGATTGAAAGACCGATGGAGTTAATTTTAGCCTCTTTCAGTCTTAGTTTTCCCATACTAAAATTCAAAGAGCAAGTTTTTTTTTTGTTTTTGTTAGTTTTCTTCTTAAAAACTAACTACCGACTCCTTTTCTTGCTCTATTCTTATTAAAAATGCATCTTGGTTATTTTCTAATTGCAGGGTACAAAGAAAAAGAGATCTAGATATGCTCGCCAAGCCAGGGGTCGAGGATGACTCGTTTCAACCCATGTCCCCGGTCGGCGCCTGTGACCGTCGAGTCCAGGCGCTCGGTCAATGGCTAAGGCTTGGGTCCGCACCGGTGTTTTACCACCGGTCTATACCTAAAGCCTTACTCGCGTAACCTTAATTTCTAGATTTTATTTGTTTTTTCAATTAGGAGATAATATCCTGGGAATTCTATAAATAATTTATAAAATAAAATGATTAATAAAACGCCAATCAATTAAATCTAATCTAATTAGTTCATTTGACTTAAAAAAATTTAAAACTCGAATAAGAGATTAATCCCCATATTCTAAAATTTATCTTTAAAAGTCCTAAATCCTTTTCAAACCTCGTTTTCCAAAACCAAGAATGCCAAAAGGCACATGGGGAAGCACGAATCGGTTCTCGAGCGGTCGCGGTTCCTATATTAGCGACTCCACTAGGGATAAATCATTTATTAAGAGGGGGAAACTTGAAAATTTAAGTAGTGTATTCTTATGATGTGCTTGCATTAGGCATTCCGCATTTAGAAAACTTTGAACATAGTTTAAATACTGTTTTGGACCCTTAGGAATAGTTTATTCCACCCCTAGTTTACCCTTTCTAGAATATGGCTCCCACTCGGATCCTAGGTGGGCCCAACTAGGCTTTATTGCCCAAGGAAACGGTACCTCTTCTCTTGTAGCACGCTCTCTTAGGTTTACCGAGAGGCACCGAGGATTCTGGCCTTTTCTAGTGTTGTGCCCCATATAGAGGACCAAATTCTCTGATTATGAGTCACCATGTATCCTACTATATAAATCTCTTTTGACCATAGAACTTTTTGATTTTTAGGTGGTCCCTTTGACTTCATTTACATGCTTAAATGAGTGTGTGTGCTTTATATTTAATCCTTTACTTGTGAGCCTTTAGGAATAGGTGAGGAGTGCTGATTAGCCCTTGCATGGATGAAAATGAAATACTTTAATAAATTTCCTAGAGTCAGTCCATTATGTGCATTTAGGCAAATGTCAAAATACCCTTTATCTCGCTAGGGTTAGTCCATTATTTGCACTTCCGAGTCATACTAACATTTTCTTTAAGTGGTCTAAGTAGTCATCGCCTATTAATCCAAAAGGGGTCTTCCTGAAGATTCCCTTTATCTTCAATCGTATAGTTTTTCATCCTTTCTCTTTTCGTCTTTCACATTCCCGTTTTTGCATTTTGCATTAGCCAAACGAAATTCATCTCATATTAGGTGAGTCCATTTTGCATTTGCATTAGCCAAACCAAATTCATGTCATATTAGGTGAGTAGATTTTATATTAGCCAAACCAATCTCATCTCATATTAGGTGAGTCCATTTTCCATTTGCATTAACCAAACCAAGTTCATCTCATATTAGGTGAGTCCGATTTGCATTTGTATTAGCCAAAGCAAGTTTATCTCATATTAGGTAAGTGCATTTGTATTAGCCAAATGAAATCCATCTCAGATTAAGGGAGTTTCTTTTTGCATTTAGTCCAAAGAAAATTCATTTCAAGGAAATGCATTCTCACTTAGCTAGAATAGAAAGCATCTTTTCTTTTAGGATAAGTCATTCATTAGCTAGATCATCATCACAAATGAAGCCATGCATCATTCCTTTCTCATCATTGCATTCTTTATGTGCATCCAAATAAAAGCATCCTTAGTCTCTTCAGGTCTTGCGCTTAAATCCCTTCCTCCCAAAAGTGATCTTCTCTCACATGGTCCTTCCTCCCAATAGGGAAGTCTACGCCAAATGAGTATCGTTGGAATATGAGCTTTAAAAAATTAGAATGCCTCGCCAAACAGTCCAAGCACATCTTCGTTTCTTTCCACATCGCGGTGTACACCGGTGTGACAAGCTTCGGAGCACACCACACCACTTCAATCTACTCTTCGAAATAAGACGAGTACATAGGAAGAGTTCCCTTCTAATGGATTTAAACCCGGAGCAGTCTCTTAATCTCAATTTATATAATGACAACATAGCTAGGGTGGAAACTAGGATGAATGATCAAGAGGAGAAGATATCATCTATATCGAGGGATATTAAGATTATTAGAAGGGCTACCGAGGACGAGTAAGAGAGATGAGGAAGCCGAACGTCCGAGAAAAGGAGATAGGTTAGGTCCTCCGGATAGTCCCAAACACGAATCCCTTAAACATGAATCCAAACCTCAGCCTAATCCACATGTAAATTAGATAGAATAGATGTTAAAGGAATCATCCATGTTCAGTAATCATTACATTAATAATAAAGGATTCACTTCAATCCCTAAGGGTAAACTACCTCCAAAGATTACCATGCCCGATATCAAGTTCAAAGGTTATATGAATCCCCATTATCACGTATGCAACTTGTTAGGAGCAATGACTCTTAAGAACATTACCGAAGACACTTACCACATCATTTTCCCTCGACTTTGGACACCGATGTAATGAAGTGGTATAATGCGGTTGACCTACGCAAGGTCGCCAATTGGATAGATCTCGTGAAAGGAGTTCCTACATCAATACTCCTATAACACTAATTTTCCTGTTACCCTCGGAGACTTGGAATTAATTAAACAAGGTGAGAAGGAGAGATTCCCATATTTTCATGCCGGATGGAGAGCAAAGGCTGCCAACATGGTTGACTGGACCCTCCGTGAAGGACCAAGTCGGGATCATCGTAGAAGACCTTCAACCCAATTACAATCAACACCTCGAATTCCTACCCATGATAAATTTTTCAACCCTTAGAGATGCTACTTTGCTTATAGAAGAACAGATTGTCTACCGCGACCACAAAAGTCACAATTGGGTATAGAGGTAATTATCATTCTAAAGATACGAAAACCAATAATACAACAAATGTTAGTAACGGTGCAGTATGTCTATTCCCTCAGCAGGTATAATGACTACACTCCTATTTTTATTACCTACATTAAAGCCCTTGACCATCCTGGAGAGTGGAATCGAAACCGCAAAACAGTCCAAAAATTGGGACGCTGGAAAATTTTACAAATACCATCATGCACAAGGACACGATATAGAATAGTGTTGGACAATCAAGAACAAACTAGAAAGCATGTTTCGAAATGGGCAACTCCCTTTACCTAAGGTTGCATACAAACTAAACAACAATAAAAATCCTTTTAGCGGCACCTTAACCATTTTCAATGAACCCACTCCAGCTCGAGTGGGACCCGTCTATTTTATCCAAGATGTTGACGAGTCTAAACCGATTTTCAGCTTACCTTCATTAGATCTAGAAGTCCAGTGGTCTATGGGTAAGTGATGAAGAAGATGTCTACAAAATTAGAAGTAATAGGGACGACAATAACGATTAATTCCGAGGCACACCACTCTTAGAAGAATTAGACTTTTAAGGAAAAACTAAAAGTCCTCGCAGTCCAATTCCTTACTAGATCCGGATGACACAATGCACCCCTAGCTCCACAACAAACTCATGAAACCCCAAAAGAGCCTAATGTTACGTAAGAAGAATATATAATCCTTAAGCAGACTACGTAAATTAAAGGCCGATATCTCTGGAATTAATATCTGTTTCCCGTAAACATAGACAGTGCTTTAATTGATGCACCGAGTAAGATCGAGGTCTCCCCGAAACTACGCCGGAGGTAGTGGTAGGATTGGTTAACAAGTGGGGATGGAACTATTACCTTCCATCAAAAGGATCTCCCGTAAGAAGGCGTTGCACACAATAATGCCCTTTACTTAACCACAACTTGCATCAACAAGTCTATTCCCCTAACCTTGGTAGACAATGGATCGAAGTAAACGTGTGTCCTTGGACAACTACTAGAAGGTTAGCAATTAGGGAGCAACAACTCTCTAAATAGATCGTTTATCTTCGAGCTTACAAGCAATTCTAAAAGAATAGTCTTGGGAACAGTGACCTTGCCAATTAATATACGGCTCGTAGAAAGAAACATCGAATTCCAAGTCCTAGATATCCCAACTACCTTGAATTCACTTCTAGGATGCCCTTAGTTACATGATCATCGGCAGTGCCCTCTACACCACATCGGAAAATTAAGATGATCGTCAAAGGTCAAGTTATAATCGTCAATGGGGATAATCATTGTGCTACTATTACTTCAAAAGAATCCGTAGTTGAAATCGAGCACGATCCCAATGATGAGGAACTGTTTGGATTCGAGACTGCCGTTGCCTTAGAAAGGGATGAAGCACCTCTTAACTTCGATCCTTATGGTAACCCAAGTGTCCATTCGATGCTTAGGAAGAAGGGGTATTTTTCAGGTCTTGTTGCGGACCGAATGGTACACCACCCAACTTTTACACCCCTTGAACCCACTAACAACTACAACTTCCTCGCTAGGTTATCAACTTACCGCTAAGGAAATAGCCCAAGCCAAGTGAGAAGTTGAAACTAAGAGGACCGCATTGCACACGATCCGCTCTATGAAGCCCTTTCCCTATACTCCGAAAGGGCGCTTCTTAAAAGAAGGAGATGACTTGCCCTATTATGGTTTTCCTTAGCCTTAATATATCAAGGAGAAAGGCATCCTGGTACCTGGTTTAGAGATTTTTAGTGATTGTTATATTCTAGAGAAGTAGGCACCCTACCTCTTTAAAGAGGGATAGTTCACACTAGACTAGGCCAATTTTGTCTGGGAATAATCTTTTTGGTTTTCTGTTCAAATAAGAGAATAACCTAGAATGGAATTCAGTCTCGGTACTATCATGAGCTATGTCGCACCCGTAGTTCGATCCATCAAGATTCATCACCGACGTTAATAATGAAAGGTTAAAGCATGTCATTTGGATTGACGTTAAGAAGGGCAAGGAATTCGCTGTCGGCCTAGGAGCACATCCTCTTTCTAAGTTGAGTACTAGGCCTTTTATTTCTCCTTCTATTATTTCCAGCTTCTTTTCTTAATTCTCTCACTTCCAGCTATGCATCCTCGCTTCGAGTTTGATACTCGTTGCATGTTTCAATAAAGTGAACTTTTCCGCTTACTCTTTGCCTCCTCTTGCTTTCAGCTTGTTTTGCTCTAATGATGAACAAGAAATCACTAAATCACTAATAAAAGCTATGGAAGATCATGAAAATTACTCACCAATACTAGAGGAAACAAGAACAATTAATCTGGGGTCGGCTGATCAACCCTAAGAAGTTAAGATCGAGAGAAGAGTAGCAGTAATTTACTTCGCTTCATACGGAGTTCATAGATGTCTTTGCATGGTCTTACAAAGACATGCCGGTATAGATTCGAGTACATCGAAACATAAAATTCCACTTTACGAAGATGCTAAGCTTGTTAAGTCGAAGCCGAGGAGGATGAAACCCGAGTAGGCCTGTAAGATTAAGGAAGAGGTCCATAAGCAGCTAGAGGCTAGGTTCATCAAGGTAGTTCACTATCCTCGTGGGTAACAAATATAGTACCAGCTTCGAAGAATGACAATAGGGTTCGTGTGCGTGTCGACTTAAGAGATCCGAATAAGGCCAGTCCCAAAGATGATTTCTCGCTTCCTCATATCGACATCCTTTTAGATAACATAGCGGGTCATTGTTTTTTTTTTTGTTCATGGATGGCTATGCGGGGTATAATCAGGTGAAGATGGCTAAAGAGGATATGGAAAAGATGACCTTTATCACTTAATGAGAGGCATACTGCTATGTGGCGATTCCATTTGGGCTCAAGAACGCCGATGCAACATACCGGAGGACAACTACAACCTTATTGCACGATATGATCAACAAAGAAACTAATGCTTATGTGATTGGCATGATCATAAGTCCAAAGATAGGGCAGGGCATCTACCCAACCTAAGGAAATTCATCCAAACACACAGGAAATACAAGATGCGCCTTAACCCTCAAAAGTGTGCCTTGGGAGTAAGCTCAGCCTTTGGTAAGTTGTTAGGTTATGTTGTCACTCTCGGAGGAATTGAAGTTGATTCATCTAAGATTAAAGCCATTCAGGAGATCCCTCCACCAAGCACAAAAAAGAGATAAGGGGTTTCCTAGGACGTTTACAAGTACATCGGTCGTTTCATATCAAAATTGACTATGGTCCCGTGTTTCAAGAAGTTAAAGAAAGGATGTGAGCCCATTTGGGATGTCAAGTGCCAACAAGCATTCAAGAAGGTTAAGGAATACCTAGCTAATCCTCCAAGTGCTAGATCCACTACAACCAGGAAAACCTTTGCTTCGTATCTCACCAAAATGGAAACAACTATGAGAGCCATGCTAGCTCAACGAGACGGGAAAGAAGAGCGCATGATTTACTATGTAAGTAAGAAGTTCCTAGATTATGAGATTAGATACACGCCATTAGAAAAGACATCATTAACACTAGTCCGGGCTACTAAGAAGCTCAAGCACTACATGTTAGCCCACATGGTACATGTGGCGGCACCTATGGATCCTATTAAGTACATACTTGAGCAACCAAATATCGGTAATAAGATAACGAGATGGACTCGTGATGCTATTAGAATTTAAACTCGGGTTTGTCCCTTAAAAAGCGATCAAATGAAGGATAGTGTCAAAATTCTTATCCGATCTACCCATACGTGAATCGCAACCCGAACACCTTGACTTTCTAGTTGAAGATATCTTACAAGTAGAGGTGGACGTTTGGACAATGTACTTTGACAATGCTTCCAACTAGAAGGGCTTTGGAGTAGGGATTCTTCGATTCTCATTGAAGGGAGCACATACTCCCATTTCAGTAAAACTAGAGTTCAAAGTCAATAACAATGCCACAGAGTACGAAGCTTGCACCGCAAGACTTGAAGCTACTATAGAGATCGGGGTCAAGAATATCATGGTTTTTGATGACTCCAGCTTGATCATTAATGAGATTTCACAAAGGTGGAAGGTACGTAGTGAAGCCTTAGCACCCTACCAAGCATGTTTGATTGAATTATCCAAATGTTTTGAGAACATCTCTTTCACCTACCTTCCTAGGGATGATAACCAATTCGCGGATGCATTAGCTAAGTTAGCATATATGATGAATACCCCTACCACCATTCATTCCATGCATGTCCACATTGAGAGACAGTAATCACCCCGCACTAGTCTCGCACATTAAAAGTGTCTAATACTGACCACACCAGTTGGTATTATGACACTTATCAATACCCGGATAAGCAAGAATACCCCTCGGACTCACATCCAGAGCCTAACGAGCCATCGGGATATTCACCGCCCAATTCTTCATTAATAAGAGGCAACTTTGCAAGAAAACTAACTCGGGATTAGCATACTTTGTGTCAATCAACATGAAGCAAAGCACATCATGGACGAGATTCATGGTAGGGAGTGCGAGCCTAATATCAATGCTAAGATGTTGGTCTAAAAGATTTAGAGACTTGGATATTACTGGTTGACCATGGCGGTGGACTGTCATGACTTTGTTAGAAGGTGCCATAAGTGTCGGTGTATAAAAATTTACAACACCAACCGCCGTCATTCCTCATAAAATTTGCTTTACCCCGGCCATTCTCGATTTAGGGAATAAACATTATTGGCAAGGTGACCCCTAAAGGAACAGTGGTCATGAATTCGTGTTAGTAGGAATCGATCGCTACATAAAATTAGTAGACGTGACCTCCTTTGCAACTTTAACGTCAAAACAGTAGCCAAGTTTATTACCCGAATATCATCTCGCTATTATAGGGTGCCCTACGAGCTAATTAGTGACCATGGTAGTCATTTTAAGAAGGAGGTAGTAGATTTGCTAAACAAGTACAAGATCCAACACCGTAAATCCCCCCATATCATCCTCGGACTAACGGAGTAATCGAACCGCTAATAAAAATATTCGTAAAATAGTGAAGAAGATGGCAGTTACTTATAAGGACCGGCCCGAAAAGTTGCCTTTCGCATTGTGGGGTTATCGAACATTTATATAGAGCCTCTATGGGAGCAAGACCTTATTCCCTAGTTTATGAAATATAAGGAATCCTTCCAATAGAAATCATCATTCCCTCATTAAGGATAGTTATTCAAAGCCACATTCTAGAAGTAGAATGGGCTAGAGCACACTATGAATAGTTAGTACTATTGGATGAGAGGGACCTCAACGCCCTACACAATTTCTAAATATACAAAGTGTGTATATCCAGTGGCGTTTAATGAGAAAGTTAAGCCTCGAAATCTGCAAATTGGAGATTTAGTCCTTAAGGAAATAAGAGTGCCAATTCAGGACCCACGAGCGAAATTTAAAGCCCAATTGGCATGGCCCCGTTTATACTCAATCGGATCTTACCTGACGGGCGGTGAAATTAACTAATTTTCATGGAGAAGAAATTTTTCAATGCACGAATTTGGATCGGTTGAAGAATTATTATGTCTAGTATGACCCTAGACAGTTGGTCAAGCTTGGCCCAACTAGGCCATGTCGTGGAAGGCGTCGGCCACCACTCGGACAATGGTGGCAAAGACCACGTGTTGACCCGAATTTTAGGTGTGACCCTCTCCTCCTCAAGATACCAATAACACCCAAAGGGACCTTCAAACAAGATTCTCCTTTCACCCAATTGCCATGTAAAAATGACGTTAAAGGGAGTCGAATTGCGCCAAATGATGAAAAGTAGCCTATATTCATGATTTATCAAGAAACAAGCAAGCAAGAGTGAAAGGCAACAAGAAAATGGATGAAAAACAGTGAATAATCAAGGCTGGAGTCCACCACAGGCTTGCACACAGGTAGTTCCACAGTGCGTGGGTAGGGGAAGCAAGCTAAACAGTGTCATAAAAGTTCTCTAAAGCATATTTTGAGGAAAATTTTGAGATTAAAAGGCATACCGAAGTCACACGGTTCAGGGCTAATCTTAAGAAGTCCATCCCATGAATCTTAGGACGTTGAAGATAGGCCTTAGCCCACAATACGGAGGCCGAAAATGTGGGATGATTCGAATTGGGAGAAAGATGCAAGAAATATTCATATAACCGCGGCTACATGATCATAATTGATTAAATGTTTTATCCACAAAAGATGAAAAATACTTTGGGGAAAACAGAATTTGAGCATAGCTCAAAAATCTTCCACAAACCATACAACGGTAAATAGTTAGTTGAATCCAACTTCGGCCTTGTGTGCCGCACACCAGCACAGAGGCCCTTAATGAGGCATGTATATGCAGGAACACGCCAGTTGAGCTCCTTTATTTTATCATGGTGCACTAAGTTCACCAAATAGTGAACATGAACCATAACAGTTTAATCGAAAAAAGAATCGTACTTAAGAGCAAAGCAAGCATGATTCCGACCTCGTGTTGCGAGCAGTGTTGAGGCCAAAACCTAACATCCTTAGAGGCCTCAAAAAGACGGTGTACTTGAATAATTTTTTTAGGAAACCTATCAGCCACGAGGCCAAAAAGGTGACCGAGATAGTCAAGATTTTTATACAAATTCTGGCCATAGGTTAGAGGTTCTCCCGAAAAGCTCAAACCGGATAAAACAACAAAATCAAAAGGCATTATGGTCATTTCCGCGAAAAGGAGGTGAAAAGTGATGGTCGTGTCCCAAAAACGCTCCCTAATGGCCCCTGATAGGATCCCTCTCCCTTTTTTACGTGAGGTGGTTCAAGACAAGGAAAAGAGCATCAAACCTAACAATATGCATGACATCCTCAAGAGGAAAGTTCATCCTCCTACATGTCTCCATAAATTTGGGAATTGCTCCATTAGTCCGAATTGAGCCTTTCTACAAGACAAAAATCCAACAAGATTTTTAGTTGAAGAGCTACTCTAAATGAGCAAGGGAAGGAACTTAAGCTAATTAGCTTACCGAAGGACTGATAGCAAGTGACGAAGCATGACTCTCAGCCTCCACCAAGAGGTCACTTGGGTTCCACTCGCTCTGTGGACACCATTCCCGTTCAAGGAAGTTGTCTTGAATAATTTTTTCATTTCTAGACCTCCCTATAAGATGAGCTTTTCTCCTAGATATTTTGGAAGAAAAGATTTTGAGAACCAACTAGTTTTTAAGAAGAAGCAAAGTAACAGAGCACAAGAAGAATACAAGACCAAAAGGAGGAGTAAGTGTGTAAGATGAACACACCAAGAACCCGCTTTTGTAGGAAAACTCGACCAAGTTAGCCAACCTCACAAGACAAGAGTCAAGCAAGTAGTGGCACACCAAGGGAATCGACATGAAGCACGCCGGGGCCAAGCCCGCCAAAGGCTAACCAGCGCCGGCCATGAGGTGCCGTGATGTCCCATCGACGACAACTTTACAGCTTTAGCCTGTCCACCTAGCTTGTAGAGTCTCATCAACCATGGCATGTGACTCCTTGGTATCTTGTGCATGCAAGTGGGAGTTTTCGGACACACCAATCAGCTTTTTCGGATCGGTTTTTTCAATATGTTTTTGACTGAATTATTCAAGTAAAACATTAAACTTTTGTCAATTTGATTATACACTAACAAGTATGTCAAGTACAGCGAGATCATTTAGCCAAGCTTCGGATCAAAGAACGATTGAAGTTTCAGCATCAAAATATACCATGCTTTAGGCTCTTATCAAGCCAAGCTTAGGACCCTCTTACCGGACTTCGTAACGCATGCATCGCAATCAAGTCCGGGCCCTATTTTGTAGTTTAGGTTCGACTATAACCAATTCTAAGCATTTCATAATAACTAATATCAAAAAATTGAGGTCTGTACCCTTGAGTGTCTACTTTGACCATTCGTCTTTTTAGATTTGGTCAAAGTGGAGGTTAATTGTAGACATCTAAAACGTGTCGTCTCTTATCTCTTTAATTCATTATTTTATTATATTGGCCCGATGATGAAATCCTAAGTCCTGTTTGAGGATTTGGATCTCGAACTATGTTTGATTGGTGAGATAGAATCAAGTAAACCACACAGTAACCCCAACACCAAATAAATAGCCTTTTACCTTTGGTAGATCCAAAAATCTCCCTTTCTTTCGGACAATCCAAGATTCGGGCCAAGCCTTCGAGAGATAACGGAGTCCAGTGATGTGTGACGGGAAATTCCAATTTCAAAATATTTCATTTTAACTTTTGTATAATAAGACAAGGAGTCGAAGACCTAAAGATGGTGTTAAAATGTTGCTTTTCATAATCACAAGCATCAAAGTGTCACGTTTAAGCACTACAAAACAATCCATATGAGATTAGGAGCTTTTTTCCCTAAAAACGACGTCATAGTTAGCGCCGCAACCCTGAAATTTTAAGTGAAATGCTGCGTTTTAGCTTGGAGAATCCTTTGGAAACACGCTAGGGCACAAAACCCTAAACGAGCCCGGGTGGCCGGCACCCACAAACCCGATTATATCCTATTTTATCCTTTCTTTATCCGGTTCAATCTTATGAGATTCTTACTCGGTTTATTGCAGCTTGCTCGATGGCTGGTCGAGTGTAAACCTTAGGTTATTTATAACCTAGGTCTCTCCCTATAAATAGAGAGCCTAGGCTCTCATTCCCTTAGGGCTTTTTCCTATGCGTAATGCTGCAAAAAGCTAACCAGAGTACTCACACCTAAATGTTACTTTGCCGAAATTAATTTCTCTTTTCTAGTTATCGCCGTTGAATTTGTGCAAAGAGCTAAAGAATATTCAGTTATTCTGACCTCTCGGGCACTTATTTAACTCGATCCTTCTTATTCCTTACACATTCACCTTTAACATAATTCACAAAAACAAGCCCTTTCTTTGATTTGTCGTTGTCCCACCAAGAGATCCAATGTAGAGGTCCAAGGTGGGATAACCCGAGGGCAATCATTCAACCTTCAAACAGCTTATTTAATTTATGTTTTATTTATCACTTTTCGTATTGTGGATTAAATAGATGTAATCACTTCTTTCAATTCCTCCTCGCCCGATGTAATCTTTTAGTTTTTGGCTTTTCTTTCTCGGTTCAAAGACCGATGGAGTCAATTTTAGCCTCTTTTAGTCTTATTTTGCCCATATTAAGATTGGAATAGCAAGTTTCATTTTTGTTTTTGTTATTTTTCTTCTCAAAAGCTAACTGGCGACTCCTTTTTCTTGCTTTATTCTTATTAAAAATGCATCTCGATTATTTTCTAATTGTAGGATAAAAAACAGAGATCTGGATCTGCTCGCCAAGGCAATGGTCAAGGCTAACTATTACAACCTAAGCCCCCGGTTAGCGCTTGTGACCATTGAGTGCAGGCGGCAACGGCTAAGGCTTGGGTCCCGACCAGTGTTTTCACATCGGTCTGTCCCTAAAGCCTCACAGACAGTAACCCTAATTTCTAAATTTTATTTGTTCTTTAATTAGGAGATAATATCACGAGAATTCTAAAAGTAATTTATTAAATAAAATGATTAATAAAAGGCCAATCAATTCAATCCGATTTAATCCGTTAATTTGACTTAACAAAATTTAGAATTCTTAATAAGAGATCAATCCCCATATTCTAAAATTTATCTTCAAAAATCCTGAATCCTTTTCAAACCCCATTTTCAAAAACCAAGAACGCCAAAAGGCTCTAATCAAGCCAAGCTCAAAATACTCTTATCGGACTTTAGAACATACATTTTGCGATCAAGAATAGGCTCCGTCTTGAAGTTCGAGTTCGATAACAACCAATTCCGGACATTATAAAACAATCAGCATTCAAAACAATGCCCAAAAGCAACATAAGTACCCTTTAGTGTCTACTTTTAGCCTTCGTCTTTTAGACGTAATCAAAGTCGGGGCTAACCGTAGACAACTAATACACGTCATCCTTATCTCTTTTATATATGTATTTTATTTTATTAGCCTAATGATAAAATCACAGTCTTGTTTGTCGATCCGGATCATGGTAAGAGTTTGATTAACGTGAAGGAAGGTAGTGAACCACAAAAATCCTTTAGCATGAAAAAAGTAAACCTCATTTGCTTTTGACCAATCTAAACACCCATTTCTTTCGGTTAATCCAAGCCCGGGTCAATGCTCCATAGTGAACTCTTGGCCGGCGCCGCATACGTAACACTCGCTACATTCCGTGTTTCACCTTTAGCATCCAATTAAGACACGGAGCTAAACTTGTCCGTACGACGTTGCATTGGCCGGCTGTCACGTTTCGCGCCAAACATCGCCAAAATGCTTTCCCCTTATATTTTGATCTCTTGGTTTCTTTTCAACCTACTTTCTATTGGTACCATAGTGAGTTGGTTACACCACAAATCCATTACAATACGTAGCAACATTTTGTTCCCTAGAAACCGCCACCATCCATGTTTTACTTCCGCTTAATAACTCAAGAGGAATAGAAAGAAATAACGAATGGGTACCCTTATATGTAGTTCTTTGACGCAGTCTCGTCTTATGCTTAATATTTGGGATGAATCATGACTCCATTGTCATATCTTAATTTTTACATTGTGTGATTATATTTCGGTATGGAAATTAACCTTATTGCTATAGCTTCTCCCAGGTGACATTTATATTACCAGTCTTGAGGTCGACGTGTCTCAACCAGAAAAGTCCCCATGCATTATTTGAATTCCCGAACATCCCGAGTCCGAATGTGTGCAACATCTACTCTCGAAGAACTAGAAATGGGTAAGACTTTTATACTCTTTACTTTTAGTTATATGCGACATCCGCTCTCAAAGAACTGGAAAGGGGTAAGAGTGTTATGCTCTTTTACTTTTAGTTATATGCTAAAATTGTCTTCCTAACTATGAATGATGGAATTATAGTATGATCGGGAGCAGTCTTGAAAGATAAAGCGTTCAAGGATTTACTTACTTGTCGGGTGTTTCGATCGTTTTGGGTGAGTCTAGTTAGTTGAAGCGGTAACTCATTAGTGCTTAGTATATGTGTTGATCTCTCTTTCACTTCTTATAGGACTCGTTGTTCTAGGTCCCCTCCTTTAGGACATCTTCTTAATAGCTTTAGGACTCAAACTCATGCTAGTAGCCAACAAATGACAATCGATAGTACTTGTTGGACTCGGTTGGTCACGATGTTCATCCCGATGCTCTCACAAGTCGCAGTGCTTATGAAGCGGGGCCAAGCACTTCTACACCTGGGCCTAGTTCTTCTAAAGCTAGGCCTAGTTCTTCCGAGACTGGCATGGATGTTATACCTTGCAAGCGCTCGATCCTTATGGCAACCCGTATGATTTTCATCGAATGTCATATAGTGGGCCTTATTATGAGGCCTCATAAGCAACTTGGGACTCGCTGGGCTAGCTCTTCATAAGCATCGGGAGATAGGCAAGTTTCAACCTCGATCTTGGAGGATATCGACAATTATGTCTTCGATGATGTTGGTGATGACGACATTGATGAAGATTGAATACCGACATGTAGGGTGCTTAATAGTATTAATATTCATGTTTGTTTGTACTATTTGACTCTATGCAATGAGATGAATGCGACAACGAGATCTAAAACATGCTTTCATTATTTAAATGATGATAAAGAAAAAGATTCAAAGACAAATTTGAAAAATTTGCACTAGCGCCCATTTGCCGCAAAATAAAATAATAAAAAAAATTGGAAACGGTAATTTTCATGGTCCGTAAATAACTACGCTTAGTAGAAATGGGTAGTAAGACCCCAAACCCTACCATAGGAGCATTACATCGCTTGGGTTCACCGAAAGGAGCCCTTAAGTCTAATTAAGGAGTAAGGTTTGGTTTTCTAACCCCAACTTAAAGGTAATAGAGGGAATTTTCTATTATGGTTTTAAAATATTCTAAAATTTTAAGAGAGTTTCGTTTGTAATATGACCTATATATTCTAATATCCTTAACGAGCCACACACTCGGGAGATCTTGACGTCCATACGCCAAATGTACATTTGCAACTTAAAAATAATCTAATTGGCCTAGGATGCACTTATAACAACCACATGAACTTAGTTATAAATTACAACAAATAAGAACATATAAAATTCACATTTCAACAACTTGTGTAACTCAGAATTAGTATCATGCGCATGAATCCAAGGAATGCTAAAGGTATAGAGAAATTCACCCTAAGGAGTACCTACAATTGGAGAAGGAAGAGAGAGATATGGGATGAGCAAACCATGAGCTCCATAGTTAATCCTATCACAAAAATCACAACATTTGCACATTACATGTATATACCAAGTAACAACGCATTTGTAGTTTAATAACATAGCCCATCAACCAACTTCTAACTATGATCTATCTTTTTCTATTGTCAGCTAGGACACCCCAAGCTCTTTGCATGTTTTCCTATTAATTCTCTTATTTTCAAACAGCTCAATCAATGACAAAAATCATATCTAACAAAACTAAAACTCTAATACTCAACTCACACAAGTTTACATAATTTAAAACTTAAATCATCTCTCGAATATTTTCTTAACAAGATTTTACACTCATTCGTAAATCACTCGAAACATCAAGCATCTTTCTAGGGCTCTTCAACTAGCACCAGATAGTTTCACTAGGGCCTAGTTTTACTAAAACTCTTGGAAGGCTCTGTTTTCCTCATCTGCAAAGAATCAACCTGAGTACGAAAGGTTGATGGGCATCCTGATACATAAGGACCCCATGGTCTAATACACACAACCACCTCTTTCCTTTGGTCTAAATAATCCTTAGCCCAAAATTCATTTAAAATCAAAGTGATAACAATCCCTCATCAAACATAGTGTTAAACCGAAATCTCAAATCAATTTCATACAATGGAAGGCATAACACAATTACGAGTCTTCCAAACTTAGTTTCTCAAATCGGTTTAACGAAATAGAATGCATAACACAAATTACTACCATTCGAACTTAGTTTAATTTCTTTAGAACACATTTCCGTAAAGCTAATAAAATTTACAACTTTCATTCAAATCTCTTTTTTTTTAAAGTAATAGAAAAGTGTTTGAAATAGAACTTATGTATACTTGCATTCAAAATTCCATTACTTGAATCGTACTTTTTCATTAGTCATAAATTCGAGTTTAAAAGGAAATAATTTAGTTGAATTCAATTTCAAATTTCATGTTCCGACGCCTTAAAATGAAATAGCAAGGATATTTGAATCAACCAACCTTCATTAACTAATTAAACTAGAAGTTAGCACCTTAACTTGCAACAATCCCTTTTTCCAAGTTTAGTTTCCTCAATGCCAAAACCAGTCACCTCAAGTATTAAGGCTTATCCAATTACAATGCAATTTCAATAATGTGAGATCAATTCTCAAATAGCTTTAACATTGTCTAAAAGTATTCAAACCCAATATTTACATCTCGATTCTCCCCAAACACATAAACACTAATCAAAAGCTTTCATATTCATTTCAAGCACAACTTTTAGGTTTTATTCTTTCCAACTCCAATTCATCTTCGCAATATCTCAAATAAATAATAGTCTATACATCAATAACCAACTCTCTCTCTCACCAACACACTCAACCATATAATTCCTTATTTTCCATTTCACCATTCGAGCTCCTTCAATTCTACTTATCTTCAAGTTCAGTTCAATCACAAGGATTCATATTCGTTTCAAACTTAATTTCACCTTTTACCTCAACGATCAAACCAAACCTTTCACAACCATCACCCTATTTGTTTATACATCAATTTCTCAAATTTCACTAACCGCAAACATAATTAAACAGGAACCTACAACAAACTCTTTGCATCCCGATTCGCCTACCACATTGCCAAAGTAAATCTCTACACCACAATTTATCATTCCCAATTTCATTAATACCAATTCAAGCATATAAATTCATAAATCAATAACAATTCAATATCAAACACTCAAGCCTACAATCCTTAATCTAAATCATTTCGTCCTGATTCATTTACATGTTATATATCTCAATTCAATTTCACATATTGAACCAAATCAGATAATTTAATAACAATATCATTTAGGCTTTAGAATTTTCCATTAATTTAAGAGTTTGAATTACCCACCTCTAGTTCTAGCGTTTGGACAATGGCTTGTGGCTTCCTAGTTCTTGGTTTCTCGCTCTTCCTCTATGCTACTCCTACCTCTGCCCGAGTCCTCACTCTCTCCTCTGGCTCTCCTTACCTTGCTCTATCTTGCTCTATCGGGCTTGCTCCGCTTCCAACCAGTCCAAGTTATGCTAAACGTAATATTTCTTCAACTCTGTCCAAGTCGGTGTACTCAAACACTTCTTCTCTATCAAAATCTGTCAATTTAACTACCCCTTCTTGTAGTATTCAACTAAGTATATATAGGCCTTGCCAATTGGCCTGAATGTTCCTCTTGGGTCCTGAATTGGCGCTCTAATTTCCTTATGATCGAAATCTCCAACTTGTAAATGTTGAGTGAAGACTAAGACTCGAAACTAGATCATTTTGAGTATTACCAAAGACTCGGTACAAACCTCATCCCTCCTAAGTTTTGATTACAAGTCATTCCGAGTACAATAGAAGCTGCTGTTTAAGTTTTCATTCGATTCGATTGACTCAAAACACACGTTCTTGTCTATCTTCTCACATTGATGTTACTTGAGTCACTCGGACACCACTCAGATTTATCGCATGTTCAAATAATCTCACTAACATTTCTTATCTCAGTTCTCACTGCATATTCGAAGTAAAGTGAATTATAGCATTAATTCATCTTTCTAAGTCAATATGTTAGTTTGAGAATTATTTGTCCGAGATCAAGTATGTATACTCGATATTTTTTTACTCTTATAACTTGATCTTTCTTAGGATCGACTCGATGGAATTTGAGTATAATGAATATTAGACTCGGAAAATTCAAATCTTCTAGGCCGGAGATAATTATGCACTTAATAATCTTAATTAAATTATTATCTATGTCTAATCTTAGACCAAAGTATTTTATACATTGAGAACCAAAATTGTATATTTTTTTAGGTTATCCAAACGAGGTTATCTTATTTTTGAATTACAAAAGTAACCGGCTTCAAGTCGTCAATCACCAACAGGTAAGGCTTTTCTACTTCTTAACAAGGCCTAGACGTTGTATCGGGGTTGTGTGTTTCCCAAACTGGAAAACTTCAACGCTAAGCTCAACGGTGGTTTCCACCTTACTTTTTAGACATCACCAGCTGACTGGAGCAACTTTAGGATCCAAGAGCCATTGCACAACGTTTACATCCCAACGGATCTTTTCGAGCAACTCGGAAGAACCGTTACAACGGTCAAGAAGGACTTCTATTCAGAAATTAGTCACAACGGCTAATCCGCTTGGTCATCTATAAATAGAAGCTAACTCTCAAGACTTAAAGATTGCTTGGAATTATTGTTGAAACACATTACTTAACCGAAGTCATTGTATTCATGCTTAATCTTCTATTTACAACTCCCGACTTGTAATTCATACTTTTGAGTTGTAAAGTCTTGTAATCAGTTACATACTCTTCTTACTTTGCGTGTAAGGTCCCTTGACTAAGTTGTAAAGGTTAACTTAGCTCAGTTGTCCCTAGCTATAAAGGTTACCTCGGTTAGGAAGTACTTGATAAGATAAGGAAATTTCCGAGTCTTAGAAAACTCGTAAGGAATTGTTTAAGGGAGCAATTATGATTGAGTCGGTCTATTGTATTTTTGGATTCAGAATAGTGGATTTGACTTGGTGCTTAGACTAGCACTTTCCGTGGTGTTCCGCCCCGGGAGGGTTTCCACGTATATCCGAGTTTACTCTTTTTAAGTCTAATCTTGACACAGATTGTCTTGAGTACTCTTTTCAAGCTTAAATCCTCCAAGTTTGTTAAAATTTCCTCATCACCCTATTCATCCCCCCCAACTAGGGTGACTAAGAGTCTCCAAGAGCAAACCTTCAATTGGTATTAGAGCCTAACCTTTCAGGAAGGGTCTAACAACCTAAAGGTCTAAAGATCGGATTGCTCGGAGGGAGAGTTCGATGAAGGAAGATCTTCCAGCAGACCACCTAAGTTCAAAGGATCAAATTTCGTGCACTTGGAAGAAGCTAATGGAATGCTTTCTGCTGGACCACGATGAAGATGTATGGAACATCATACAAGAAGGCAATTACATTCCAATGAAGATGGAAGATACAAGACGTGTGCCTAAAGCAAAGTTTGAGTACACCACTCAAGAGTCGAAAAGTTCGAAAGAACTTTAAAGCAATGAACATCCTAATGTGCGCCATCAGCTCGGAAGAATACAACAAAGTGTCGACTTGTGACACGGCTAAAGAGGCGTGGGACACTCTTGTCAACACATATGAAGGAACAAGCCAAGTGAGACAAGTGAAGATAAGTCAATATTTTCACAAATATGAGCTGTTCAAAATGGAGCCGAAGAAAGCATCACTCGGATGTTTATACGCTTCACCGAGATTACAAACAATCTCAAATCTCCGGGTAGAAAGATTTTCCATGAAGAAATGTGCGGAAAAATTCTAAGAAGTCTACCCAAGAAAAGATGGGGTCCCAAGGTGACAGCCATTAAGGAAGCTCGGAACCTCTCTCACCTAAACCTAGATGAACTGATTGGGAAGCTACTTACCCATGAAATCCATTTGGAAGAAGAGGATGTCGAGGTCAGCACCAAAAAGAACATTGCGCTGAAAGCCTTAGAAAGAAGATGAGCAAATCTGAGTTCCTCGGATTCGGAGGAAGATCCCATGGCACTCATTGCTTAAGGCTTCAAAAGAATGATGAAGCACAATAGGAGAATAGGCCAAGGGACGAGTTCTACAAGAAAGATAAGAAGGACAAAAAGGTAAACATTCCTCCCCTTCAAAGCTATCTTTAACTAAGAACACAGGCTATTTTGAATGTGGCAGCAAAGATCACATAGTCAAATACTGTCCAAGGAGAAAAAGGGACAAAAAGAAGAAGAAGGCTATGATGGCCACATGGAGTGATGAAGACTCATCTGAAGAAGATGAAGATTCTGATGACTCAAAGTGTCTGATGGCACTAACGGACTCGAAGTTGGATCCGAGTCGATTCGACAACTCATACACTAAGGAGACAAATCCTCAAGAGATAATTGAATACTTTCTTAAGTTCTCCAATGTTGATTTAGCAAAATATATTTATACTTTAGAACAAAAGTCCAATTCCGATTCTTCTCAATTCAAAGAAAAACTTGAGTCTCTTACTTCGAGAGTATTGGTTTGAGAAATGAATTGGAAAAACTAGGACTTACTCCAAGAGAACTCAAGACTAGTACTCAAGCTAATAAAACTGAGTCCGAGTCACTTAGAAGAAAAAATAAGCATCTGAAACAAAAGCTCAATGAGTCTCAAGAACTTGTTTTGAAATTTACTCAAGGTCAGAAAAACCTTGACATGCTTTTAGGCTCTCGGTATTTCTCCTTCAGGAAAGAAGGACTTGGTTTTAACGAGGAGGAGGAATCTAATTCCTACTCAAACCTTTTCAAAAAGGATTCCAAAACTGTGAAGTTCAAGAAGGCTGAGCATGTTCTTATTGATAAAAATAAAAGGAGGATTGAGCCCAGATAAGTTTATAGGAGAAAACCTTCTCCACTCGTTTATAAAAGAAAAGATTTTCAAAAGAAAGAGACACGAGACTCGGTTTTTAAAAGGAACACTCAGAATCAAACCAAACCTAAAGTAATTTAGATATGGGTTCCCAAGAGTCTTCTTCCTCAAAAAGGACCACAAGTAAAGGGAGTTACTCGGTTAGTTACGAGGAACCGAGAAGGGTTAGTGTGTTTCTAACTTGCGGGTAACTCGGAAAAGACAAAAGGTCATTGGTACCTAGACAGTGGATGCTCATGCCACATGTCGGGAGATTCAAGACTCTTTTCCGAGTTAGAAGATTACCAAGGAGGAAAACTCATTTTGGAGATGACAAGTAAGGGCAAGATAGTTGGAATAGGCAAGATTGGGAAAGGAGATAACCTGGTCGGCCAGTCTATCTTGTCAAGGAATTGAAGTACAATCTACTCGACATCTCTCAATTGTGTGACAAAGGTCAAGAGGTAAGGTTCACTCGGACAAATTGCTATATTTCTAATGCAACCACCAAAGAGACTAAGCTCTCGGGTAATACCTACACTATTCCTCTTTCCGATCCAAGTCGGAATCTATCTTGTTTAAAAGCATCATTACATGATGATTCTTGGACGTGGCATCGTAGACTAGGTCATGTTAGTATGCATACTATCAAAAAACTTGCATCTCATGGTTTAGTTAGAGGTTTACCTAACTGTGCATTTAAGAAAGATAAAATTTGTGAATCATGCACTAAAGGGAAATAGGTCAGATCATCTTTCAAATCTCTCAAAGCTGTTTCCACATCCAAAGTGCTTGACCTGCTGCATATGGATTTATATGGTGAAATACCTATAAAGAGTCTCGGAGGTAAATCATATATACTTGTGATTATTGATGACTACTCACGATTTACCTGGGTTTGTTTTCTTAAGAACAAAAATGAAGCTTGCAAAGAATTCAACAAGATCTGCAGGAAAATTCAAGTAGAGTCTCGGACTCGGATCGGAAGATTTCGAACCGACCATGGAAGGGAGTTTGATTACTCAAAATTTACAGAGTTCAGCGATAAGCATGGTATCTCCCACAACTTCTCAACGCCTAGAACTCCTCAATAGAATGGAGTAGTGGAGAGAAAGAGCCGACGTCTTGAAGAAATAGGAAGGACAATAATGATTGAACACGATCCGCCTTACTATTTCCGGGCTATGGCAATCAACAGAGCAAACTACACACTAAATAGATGCCTCATTAGACCCATTTTGAAGAAAACTCCATAAGAACTCTACAAAGGAAAGAAAAACATCTCATACTTCAAACTCTTCGAATGTAAGTGCTATGTTCACAATATGGTAAGGATCACCTGACCAAGTTTGATGCTCGGTCCGATAAAGGTATCTTTCTTGGTTATTCATCTCATAGTAAAGCTTATTGCATTTTCAATAAAAGAAGTAACGAAGTGGAAGAAGCATTCACGTTGTTTTTGATGAGATTGATCAACGAAAACCATGTGAGTCCCCATTTTCAGATCCGAAACTTAGTCGAGATGAACATGATCTTGCTGAAGCCGAGCTCAGACAGAGTCAAAGGAAAGCAGCTTAGAATATCATGACTCAAATTGAACCAGACTTTGGAGGAAGCTCGGAATGGTGAAAGCCAAACACATGAGCAAGCTCAAATAGATCGAGATCACTAAAGATCAACAGTTCAATCCACAAAATTGGTGAATTAGAGAACATGTAGAGCATTCAAATATGTTTCAAGCTACCCACTTGAGAACATCTTTTTGACATCAATAGTGGGGTAAGAACTCGCTCTTCTTTGCAAAATCTATGTGCATTCACTACATTCATATCATTAACTCGAACCCAAAAATACACTAGAGGCCCTAAATGAACCTGAATAGGTCGAGGCCATACAAGAGGAACTTAATCAATTTGAAAGAAACCAAATCCGGATTTTGACCAAACGACCTTCTGACCACCCAGTCATAGGAGCCAAATGGGTTTTCAAGAACAAACTGGATGAGGAAGGGTTGGTAGTCAAAAATAAGGCTAAACTTGTGGCTCAAGGTTACAATCAAGAAGAAGGAATTGATTGTGGGGAAATCTTTGCACCAGTTGCTAGAATTGAAGCAATTGATTGTGGGGAAATCTTTGCACCAGTTGCTAGAATTGAAGCAATTAGAATCCTATTGGCATTTGCATCAAGCATGAAAATTAAATTGTATCAAATGGATGTCAAATGTGCTTTTCTGAATGGTTTTATTCAAGAGGAAGTCTATGTTGGGATTTGAAAACTCGGAATTTCCAAATCAGGTTTTCAAATTGCAAAAGGCTCTTTACGGTCTTAAACAAGCTCCCGGAGCTTGGTATGAAAGCTCTGAGCAGTTTCTTGGTTGAAAATGATTTTAAAAGAGGGCAAATTGACAAAACCCTTTTCATAAAAACCAGGGAGAAAGACTTTCTTATTGTTCGATTTATGTTGATGATATCATTTTTGGAGCTTCTAATAAAAATCTCTATCGAGATTTTTCGAGTTAACGAGATAGGAATTCAAAATGAGCATGATGGGAAAGCTCAATTTCTTTCTTGTTCTACAAATCAAACAAGAAAAAGATGGCATCTATGTCCATCAATCTAAGTATACCAAGGAATTGCTGAAGAAGTACAAACTTCAAGATGCAAAACATGCATCAACACCAATGAGTAGTAGCATGAAACTAGACTCGAGATAAAAAGGTAAAACAAGTAGATCGAAACTCTATCGAGGTATGATTTGATCTCTACTATATCTTACATCCAGTGGGCCGGACATTATGTTTTGTATGTACTGTGTGCAAAATTCCAAGCTAATCGAAAAGAATCACATCTCACTGCGGTGAAGAGAATTTTTAGATATCTTGTAGGGACTCGGAATTGAGGGCTATGGTTCTTAAGAGACTTAGAACCGACCCTCACTGGATTCTCAAATGCCGACTACGTTGGATACAAGGTTGATAGAAAGAGCACCTCAGGAGCATGCTAGTTTCTAGGTCAATCCTATATATCTTGGCACTCAAAGAAGCAAAACTCGGTTGCTCTATCGATTGCTGAAGCTGAGTACATCGCAGTTAGACCATGCTTGTGCTCGGATTCTATGGATCAAGCAACACTTGAAAGATCTTCGACTTTCGTTCAAATCAATTCCAATCAAGTGTGGTAATTAGAGTGCAATTAGCATCACTAAGAATCCAATTCAGCACTCAAAGACAAAGCATATTGAGGTCAGGTATCATTTTTCGAGAGACCTTTCGAGAAAGGTGATATTGAACTTGAATTCATTCCTACGAAGTTTCAATTAGATGATATCTTTACTTAATCATTTTTGTTTTATTAGGAACGAACTTGGTATGATAAATGCATGATTATGGTTTTTTAGTCAAATTATCTTTCATGATTATGTGCTACCTGTTTCATTTGTTTATCTTAATAACCTTTGGTTCGAGTTGACTAAGTAATACTGAGCTAAAAGTTATTATCCGTATGCGCTTCTCGAGTCGATCGAAACTTTATTGAGTCGGACTCGGTTCTTGAGAAAATTGGACTTCAAACTTCGAAATCATCTCTAGATTAGTGAAGAATTTGAGAAATTTCTTTTAAAAATTTCTCTTTCTCTCTCTCTCTCTACCGCGCGCATCAATTAGTGAATTAGTCGTTGGGAGACAGACACTAGAATTCTAACCGTTGGAGAGCGAAACAGACACACCGGTCTCGAGGCGACCGTTGGAGGTTTGGGTCGAACGGATCTCGAAGGACATTCCTCTCACTATAAATAGCATCCCTTTTGCTTCATTTCGCTACTTTTCTCTCTGCTAACCTAAACTCTTGCACACATACTCTTGCAATCTAAGCTCTCAAGCGTTCTCAACACTCTCAGTACTCTTTCTCTCTCTCTTTTCTTCGTGTTCACTCTCTTTCTTCTCAAACACCTCAACCATGCCTAAGAGAGGTTCCGCTCCGGACTTTCTAGGGTCTGCAACAAAGAAGCCTAGAACCAAGAACCAAGAACCAAGAGGGTCCTTCTAAACCCTCTAAAATCCTAGTCACCCAACACCTTACGTTGGATGACAATTTCTTTCCAACCACAACCTTTTCGTGGTTGAAAACATCAAAACCTCCGGAGTCTATAACATTCTATTCTTCGATGAATTCATATACCCGGAACTCGTTATCGAGTTCTACTCAAACCTTTCTTTCTCTGAGGGAATCATCACCTCAAGAGCTCGCAACACTATAGTATACATAAATCTCTCTCTCCTCCATCATCTATTCAAAATCTCTTCTATCTTTCAACAAGCAACCTCATCCCCTTCAACAAGGTTGCTGATGAGTTCTTTGAAAAATACGCCAAGGAGGTCCCCGAGTCACGCAAGAATTTTTCTATGACTCGGATGAAGACCGAGGCTAGGCTTATGTGTTTCTTGCTTATGAGAACCTTCTTCACTCATCATTCCAGCAAAGAGAATCCTAACTCAAAGATTCTTAAAGCTTTGTTCGACATTCTCGAGGGTTACGACGTAGACCTCTTTCCCTCTATAATCGAGCAGATGGCCACTTTCCGCTCCCTCATACCCAAACGAAGTGCTCGAGGCTGCCATCGTTGTTGGAAGAAAAGAGCTTCTTGGATACGGGTACCAGGAAACCCAACCTGGTGTCCGGGTCCACGGCTCGAACCGAGGCAACCTTCCTCTCGCCTCGGACTCGGATTCACCTCACTTCCTCCTCCACCCGGCAGTGCTTCCACCTCAGGTCCTCCTAGCAAAGCCACTACTTGCTTTGTCTACCGCACCGATAGACAAGCTCACTTCTATGTTCATAGAAATCCATGACATCCTCCACTCCTTCAAGTCTGTCCTTCAATTCATTACTATCAACAAGAAAACGGTCCAATCTCAAATTCGAGAGCAACAAGATGTGCTCCTCGAAATGAAAAATTTGGTTAAGGAGCAACAAGAGATGCTTGAGCTCCTCCGAGAGAGGCGATCGAAGGCCACTTAAGACCCGGACAACTCGGACACGTCCGAAGGGTCCTCGAACCCCGCCAAGTCTCCGTCGGGAGAGGCAGCGAAGAAGAAAAGGAACTTGTGGCTCAAGCAGCTCTTTCTAAGGAGAAGGAGGAGGAAGAAGGAGAGCAAAAGGAAGAAGCCAAGGGACAAGGTGATGCAGTTCCTCAACCAAAACCGATCAGCTGAAACAGCGAGTCGAGTGAGTTAGAAGACCTTGCGGATGTTGGACGGTCCGCAGCAGTCAAGCCAACGAAGCACCCCCTCCGTAACGTTCCAAGAGGATGAGTCTCTGGATGACCTAGTTCTAGGTCAGCCACTAAGAGCTAAGCCACTTCCGAGAGATATCGATGCTGCCGCTGCCCGGATCTTCAACATCATCACAAGCATACCAGGTGCAGGCGCACTTCACGCTCATTCGCCTTAACTCGGACCGCCCCAAATCCACCATCTTAATTTCGTTTTCTCATGTTTTTTTGTCCAAACATCAATTGTATCAGCTTGATACATTCTTCCCTATTTTTGTTTTTGCTGAAAGACAAGGGGAGAATATTAGAAAAATTGTTGTCTTATTTAGGGGGTTTTCTCACCCTCTTTTCGATGTATTTTCCTTGTTTTATATATATATATGAATGAAGTGCTATTTTCGAGCATACTGATTTCCGAGTTCACTTTTCCGAGTTTGAATTTCTTATTATTTAGTCTTGCTCGATACAATAGTTCGCATTATTTTTCTCTCTATCTTGCTCGATATACTTACTCATGATTCTTAGCTATATGAGTGCTCTGCGAAATGTTCTAAGAACAAATCACTTCACTCATTACTCTATATTCCGAGATATTCTACTAAGTAAGAATGAAAACTCATGATTATTTTACTAACAAAGTTTCTATCTAAGTATGAATGTCTTTCATCAAAAATGGGAAGATTGAAGACTCAAATTCGAAACTATATCATTCGAGTATTACCAAAGACTCGTGTACAAACCTCATCCCTCCTAAGTTTTGATTACAAGTCATTCAGAGTACCATAAAAACTCCTGTTTAAGTTTTCATTTGATTATGACTCGACTCGGAACACACATTCTTGTCTATCTTCTCACATTGATGTTTTTGAGTCACTCGGACACCACTCGGATTTAGCGCATGTTCAAATAATCTCTCTAACACTTCTTATATTCTGAAGTAAAGTGAATCATAGCATTAATTCATCTTTCCAAGTCAGTATGTTTGTTTTAGAATTATTTGTCTATATCAAGTACGTATACTCGATATTTCTTTTTACTCTTATAATCGATCGTTCTTAGGATTGTCTCCGATTGAATTTGAGTATAAGGAATATTAGACTCGGAAAATTCCACTCTTCTAAGCCGGAGATAATTATACACTTAATTATCTTAATTAAATTATTATCTGTCTCAAATCTTGGACCAAAGTATTTTATACTTTGAGAACCAAAATTATTTACTTTTGTAGGTTATCCAAACGAGGTCATTTTTTTTTTAATTACAAAAGTAACCGGATTCAAGCTGTCAATCACCAATAGACAAGGCTTTTCTACTTCCTAACAAGGCCTATACTGTTGTGTCAAGGTTGTGTGTTTCCAAAACTAGAAAACTTCAACGCTAAGCTCAACGGTGGTTTCCACCTTACTTTTCGAGACATCACCAGTGACTGGAGCACCTTTAGGATTCAAGAGCCGTTGCACAATGTTCACATCCCAACGGATCTTTTCCGAGCAACTCGGAAGAACCGTTACAACGGTCAAGAAGGACTTCGTTCGAAATTAGTCACAACGGATAATCTGCTTAGTCATCTATAAATGGAAGCCAACTCTCAAGATTTGAAGATTGCTTGGAATTATTGTTGAAACGCATTACTTAAGCAAAAGTCATTGTATTCATACTCAATCTTCTATTTACAACTCCCAACTTGTAATTCATACTTTACGAGTTGTAAAGTCTTGTAATTAGTTACGTACTCTTCTTACATTCCGAGTAAGGTCCCTTGACTGAGCTGTAAGGGTTAACTCAGCTCGGTTGTCCCTAGCTGTAAAGGTTACCTCGGTTAGGAAGTCCTAGATCGAGATAATGGAATTTACGAGTCTAGGAAAACTCTATAAGGAATTTTTAAGGGATCAATTCTGGTTAAGTCGGTTTACTATATTTTGTGGATTCAAAATAGTGGATTTGACTTGGTGCCTTGACTAGCACTATCTCGTGGTTTTCCGCCCTATGAGCATTTCCACGTATATCCGAGTTTACACTTTTCTAAGTCCAATCTAGACGCAAATTGTCTTGAGTACTCTTTTCAAGCTTAAATCTTCCAAGTTTGTTAAAATTTCCTCATCACCCTATTCAACCTTCCTCTAGGGTGACTAAGACTCTCCAAGAGCAACCCTTCATTGAGACTTGACTTTTTGGTTAATGCCCCTAATATACGTGCCTAGTATATTTGAACATTATGTAAAGCATGAAAGCACCTTTTATCTTGTAAGGCTAACTCCTAGTAATGCGCTTTAGCACATTCCGCTTTAGGAATCTTACTTTCTACTATAATTCGCACGGAACAATTAGCAATTTCTATTGTTAGGACCGCTTTCATGCCATACACTAGGGAGTAAGGGGTTTCTCCCGTCATGGTTCTAATTAAGATTCGATCGCCCATAAAGCGAAGGGCAATTTATCGGGCCAATCCCTGCAACCGATAGCCATTTTCTCCAATATCTTTCGATGTTTTTGTTAGAGGCCTCGACTAATACATTGGTCTTACGAGTGATAAGGAGAAGACTTATGATGATTGATCTTGTCCTTTTCCGAGTAAATTCACTACATCTTTCTTGAAGTGACTACCATGGTAACTAATCAATTCATGTGGTACCCCATACCGACGAGATGATATTATGGGTTATGAATTTGGCCACATGTTTTGATGTTGTCGTTGCATAGGATGGTGCATCCACCTTCTTGGTAAAGTAGTCGATTTCTACTAACAAAAATTAGTGATCGCTTGTTCCTTTAGGGGTCACTTTACCGATGATGTCTCTGCCATAAACTGGAAATTGGCCGGGCGATGCAAGTGTAGTAAAAATGAGGGTGGTTTGTGCTTGCAGGTTTGCGTAGATTTGACACTTGCCACATCTTTTAACAAACTCATGACAATCTGCTACCATAGTTGACCAATATACCCTAATCACTGAATTTTCTTAGCCAACATTCTACCATTCATACGAGGTCCGCATTCTCCACGATGAACGTCAACCATTATATGCTCTGCATCAAATTGATTGACACAAAGTAAGCTATTTCCCTTGTTGATATTTGTTAAGTTGTATTTTATACGTATTTTTAGTAGTTATTTAGTTTATATTATATAGTTTATTTTATCTAATTTATCATATTTTGTCTATTTATAGGTAATTATCAAATAAAGTGGGGAAGAAAAGAAAAGATGTCAAAAGCATATTTTTAGCTACCGACAAGCGTTCAAGAAAAAATGAAGTCGGTCCATAAAAATAATGTGTCATAAAATATTTATTTTATGACATTATATTTTGGAAGTCTTAATTTAAAGAGGAGAGTGAAGATAATCATACTTCTAAACCTACTAGGACTCCTTCTTAGAGTTGCATGAGAAGAAAGAGTAACCAAGCCAAAAACCCTCACTAGCTACTTAATAACCACGCAGCCCTCACGGAGGATCTCTCTTGCTGCCCACAGCCCTCCCCATCATCCTCTCTCGTTGCCTACAGCCCTCATGGCCACAATCATCATCACAATCATCAAAGCCTCCCATTTCTCCCCTTTGCCACCTCCTGCTAGCCTTTCCACCCCACGCCAACCCCTTAATCATCAATCATCATCACAATCATCAACATCTTCCATATAATCCTAATCATCGCCAATCATCATCAACATCATTGTTCCGTGGCTGAAGACATTTATATCGGTAGTATTATTAAGTATTGTAATTTTTTACTAGTAAAGATTGAATTTTTATTGTTATATTAAAATTAAAGATGCTATTTTTATTTAGATTACATGTTTTAAATTACATTATGTTTGAGTAGTTTTTTATACTTAGTATAATCTACATGAAACTATGTTAAATTAGTTATTTTGAAACAAAGTTTTGATCTTTATTGTCTTATTGATTAGATCCATGATTCTATGATAATTTAATTTTAATGTTTACGATTTTATGTCTAATTAATTAGAGTGCATACTAATTAGTTTTATATAAATTCATACGATAGTTTCAAGGGTTTAAGTACGTAATCGCTTGATTTTTAGACATAAGTATCACTCTAACTAATCATGGATGGCTCATACCCATCTCTTTTAATTAGGAAGTTATCATAGATCCTTTTTAAATCAATTTGCTAGTAGATTTGTTATTAGGTGTTAGATAATGTTTTTCTAATACTTAATGCTCTAATTTGATTAAATTCTAGTGCTAGTGCTAGTGCTAGTGGGTTATCAATATTAGTAGGGTTTATATAAGGGTTAAGCCTAAGTAAACTAATAACTCAGGAAAAACGAAGAAGATCCATTAGTGGTTGTCTTCTACAGTTTAGCTCATGCGTAGATCAATTTGTGTGTTAATGATAAAATAATAATTTGCATGGTGGATATAGATTATACCAAGTGTTTTTATAAATTTGATATCTTTGATAATTATTTATTTGCTTTGTAGTTATTTTACTTAGTTGTCAATTTTTATTTACAAAGTTATAATCGTTTATTATTAATTTTGTTGTCCCTCCCTTAAATAACAGTCTTTTAGGTTAGTTTTATGAATTCTATTTTAATTTAATTTTGAGTCTTTATGTATTTTAATTTTTAGATTATTTTTCTGTCGGCTTTTATTATTTTTGAGTCATTTTGTTAGAAATTAGTTTAAAAATAGTTTCTTTTATTATTTTTCATATTTTATCTTCTTTTAGGGTTTATATAGAGTCCTAGTTTGATGCGATTAAATTTTAGAATTTTTGGAATTAATTTGATAATTTTTCAAATTTAATTGTTGAATTTAATTACTGTAGGTTTTTAGTTAAATAAATTCGTAAATTCGTTTTTAAATTTAATTTTTATATTTTTAGGGTTTGCTTAGGTCTAGAAAATTAATATTAATATTCTGGATAATTTTAATATTTATTTTCGTAATTAATTTAGTGCAGAATTTTACTTATTTAATTTTCTGTTTTAGAATTTGTTTATTTTCTGCTTTAGTTTTCTGTTTTAATTATTCTAAAAAAATATACAAAAATATTTCTGGGTTATTATAGTTTTGTTATTATGTATAAATTATTTATTTAATTGTTAGATAATTTTCTATGATTTTTAGTTATTGATTTTTTAATTTATATTTTCTCTTTTGTTTTTAAGAGTAGTAAATTTAACTAGAATAAAGCTTGCGTGTTGTTATATCTTTCCTTGTGGATTCAATCCCTACTGCCTATGCTATATTGTTTATTATAAGCCTAAGTAGTGGTTTAATTTGTAGTTGTACGACAAGCTAACGGTTTTCTTGTACAATTATCCTTCATTTATGAAAACCTCGTGCAACTAACATGTGGATAGCTCGTTGGGCTCTAGGTGCGGAGTCCCGTGGGTATTCTAGGCTTCTTGAGAATCAGTAAATGTCATGGTACCCACTAGTTTGGTCGGTACTAGACATTTCTAAGGCGTATATGTGCACATGCGGACTTCTCTATTCTATATAAATGGGCATTGAATGAATGCCACTAAGGATATTGATCATGGATGCTAATTTGGCTAAGACATTCACTAACTAGCAATCATCCCCAATAATGTAGGTGTATGATGTGTTATCAAAATGATTTGCTAACTCCATCAAATGCGCTTAGTAGGGTGCCAAGGCCTCACTACGTACCTTCCACCTCTATGAAATTTGATTGATGATCGATTTGAGTCACCATAGACTTTGACGTTCTTAGCTCCTATCACTATTGAAGGTTTGCTCGGGAGAGTCCGAGTCACCCTAGAGGGGGTGAATAGGGTGATAGAAAAATCTTTGCAAAAACACACACTTTTGTGCGTAAAAGTGACCAAGACAGAATCCGAGTCTAAACAAGGGGTCGAAAAGATTGGACTCGTAAAGCAATGAATCGAAGAAGTAGGAGCACTAAAGCCGTCTCGAGTCTAGAATGAACTCGTAAAGAGAACACGAAATATTTACGTGGAAACCCTCCCGGGGCAGAAAACCACGGCCCGTGTCAATCCAGACACGAAGTCAAATCCACTATTTTGAGTCCACAAAATACCGTGAACTTGACGTAACCCGAGTTGCTCCCTTAGACAACTCTATACGGATTTTCCTAGACTCGAAGTTACCTTATCCGATCTAGTACTTCCTAGCTGAGATAACCCTTACAGCTAGGGACAACTAAGCTGAGTTAACCTTTACAGCTTAGTCAAGGGACCTTACAAAGAATGTAAGAAGAGTTTGTAACGAAGTACAAGACCTTACAACTCGTAAAGTAATGAATTACAGAGTGGGAGTTGTAAGTTGAAGATTGAGAGTAAAAATACAATAACTTTGAACAAGTAAGTGTATAGACAATATGTTCCGCAACCTTCAAGTCTTGTGAAGTGGCTTCTTCTTATAGATAAGACCAGCAGAGTAGCCGTTATTTCCATCTCGCGACCGAGAGTCCTCTCGTGACCGTTGAGAAAGGCTTTCCGAGTCACTCGTAAAGTATCCGTTGACATATGAACGTTGGACAACGGTTTAACTCTCTTGGAAGTCCCAAAACCATCGGTTGTGTCTTGAAAACCGAGGTGAAAACCACTCGTTAGACTTGGCGTTCCAGTTTTCCGGATATTGAAGCGCATAACTTCCGACACAATCTTCCGAGACTAAAGCAGGGAAGGTGAAAAGCCATATCTCGCTAGTGATTTGACGTTCAAGCCTGGCTACTTTTGTAGTTTTGAAAAGATATCCTCGATTGAATAACCTACAAAAGTAAAACAACTTTGGTTCTCAAAGTATAAAATACTTTGGTCCAAGGTTAGACACAGTATAACAAAATAATCTTTAGAAATTACGCAATTGATTATCTCGAGTCGAAAGGAAATGGAATATTCTCGAGTCTAATATCCATGATACTCGTAATTCCATATGACTTAGTCTTAAGAAAAGAAACACGTTCTACAAAGAAATATCAAAGTGAGAAAGAACTTGATATAGACTAAGCATGAAATGAGCTATGAATGCCGACTATGCAAACGATAGAGTAAATAGTCACAAGTCGATTCTGAGTGAGAAAGGACTCGGAATAAAGAACAACTTTTCCGAGTCGCTAACAAAAAACGATTAAAGAGATATGTGAAGGCCGAATCGCATAGGAAGGATACTATTTAATTCAAGTATGTTTCTAAGACACTGAGAATGCCTTGGAATCAAAACTCTATATGAATGACATCGTTATACCCGATTCCTTTTGCATGACTCGTAAAGATAGAGAGCAAGTGTCCGAGTCTTCAACTATAGCGACTTGTAGTATGATAATACATGCCTTGTATTCTACATCGTTGTTGGTGACTTCAAAATCCAATTTGACTAAAGAGGGAGTATGTACTCCCTCAAGCGAGACCATCCATTTAGTTACCTTACTCGTTGATAGTTGTTGTTCGAGAATATACTTGATGGGGTCCATTGGCGCTACCACTTGTACCGTGTAGGCTAGCATATATTGTCTAAGCTTCTTGGTGGCACGGACTAAAGCCAATGATGTCTTTTCTATGGGAGTATATCGGGTCTCACAATCTAAGAATTTCTTGCTTAGATAATACACCATGTACTCTTCTTTCTCGTCCTATTGAGCTAACATGGCTCCCATTGCAGTCTCTATTGTGGCAAGGTATATGATCAAAAATTCTTCGGGTTGGGGTGGAATTAGGACTTGTAGATTGGCCAAATATTCTTTAACCTTCTCGAATGTTGTGGGCACTCTTCATCCCAAATAGGCCTAGCTCTCTTTTTGAGCTTCTTGAAGATGAGTTCATAGACCATAGCCAATTTTGATATGAAGCGACTAATATATCTGCAGGTGCCCCGGAAAACCTCGTATTTCCTCTTCTGTCTTCGGTGCTGGTATCTCCAGGTTGGCATTGATCTTTGATGGATCTATTTCAATTCCTCTAAGGCTGACCTCGTAGCCTAACAGTTTGCTCGAGATTACCCTAAAGGCACACTTCTATGGATTAAGGCACATATTGTATTTCCGTAGTCTTTCAAAAAATTCCTAAGGCTAGGTAGGTGGCCTACCCTATTCTTGGACTTGATGATCATTTCGTCGACTTGGACAACCTCTTTGTGTATAATGTCGTGTAACAAGGTTGTGGCTATCCTCTTATACGTGGCTCCAAGCATTCTTCGATCCAAAAGGCATCACAACATAACAATACGTTCCCCATTGAGTGATGAAGGTCGTTTGTTCCATGCACTACAAAAAATCATCACTTGTGCCACGAATTATGCCACAAAAATATAAAATCATGGTAAATTTTTGTCTAGCCATGGGAAATTTTTATTCCGTACAAGTGCATATATATAAAATAATAAATATGTCACTATCTAAAATATATGTGGTAAAAAAGTATTTGAGCCACAAAAAAATACTACCCATGAATAATAGGCCACGAGTATGAATTACTATGGCAAAACATTGCTTGTGTCACAAGTAGATACGACCGTGGCAACAATATGCCCTGAGCATAAATTACTATGACAAAAATTACTTGTGACACAGTGTATACTACTTGTGACACAATGTATACTACTTGTGACAATACTATGTCGTGATTAGAAATTCTTATGGCAGACAATTACATGTATCAAAGCTAAAAAAGCATAAAACTTTAGATGGTGTGATTAAGTTGATTGAGTAGCAACTAACACTTGTAATTTACTTGTTAGCATATGGTTGATAAGATGGGCATTTGGAGAAAATGTGTTCGGTAATTTCATCACTGGAATAACTCATTAATGTAAATTTACATATAAGGATCAATAATTTTCCAAAAACAAACTTATAAGAGTAATTTTTTAACCATAAAAATATTAAATTGTACTTTTGAAAGGACAAAATATACTATTATTAGTTCTTCAAAAATACTCGCTTAAAACGCTAAATGATACTAAAATGTTAGCCAAAAAATAACTTAGTGAAAATTAATATTTGACTCATTTTGACTTACTTAGATCGTAAATGCTACTTCAAATGTAATTTCCGAAGACGTTTTATAATGTTAAAATTTTAAAAGATAGATAAATAAAATTTAACTTATTATAATATTCTGAATAATTTAACATATATCATCTAATTTAGAATAATATATTTTTTGGACACAATGCATCTAAAATAATATTTAGCTTGAGATTTTGATTAAAGAAAATATTTAGCTTAGGAATAAAATATTTAACTTTAGGATTTGTTTGGATCTTAGAAAATAGCTTGAAAAAAATTAGTAAAGTAAATTTTTTCCTTTCTTTAAATGGTAGAAAAAAGGAATGAAAAAAATTACTTAGAAATATGGAGGAATATTTAGTAGGAACCTGAAAGTCTAAAACTAAAAAAATTACTTGTGCAAAATTACTTGTCCAAAAAGGAAACCTAAAGGAATGTTTAACCACTACTGAATATTTTAATTTTAATAAATTAGTTTATATCTTATTTTTACTAATTTTGGACTGAATTAAATTTTCACCATTAAATCAATTTTTCAATTTCTTGTACTTCGTCCAACAAAATACGACCATATAGATAATTTTTTCAATTCCCCCAATTTAGTCACTGAGACTTATGTATCTCATTCTCTATCTCCCTCCTCTCCCCTGCCCTTTTCAAACAAGTGAAATCTACCCAAGAATCCTAGTTGACCAAGCGCCTCTCTCGCTAGTTGGTGGACTTGATGTAGACGCTCCAATGGCCTTTCATCCCCGTTGCCCCCCATCTCCTCGTTATCGTCGCCGACGACAATTGTTGCTTAGGTTTGTTCTATATCGGTGTAGAGGTTCGACCCCCAAATTAGGAAACCGTAGCGAAGTTTAACTTAATGTGAGTGTATGTCTTCTACTCGCTAGGCCGTCGACCATGCTCCGATGTTCATCGCTTTTGTACTCACTCTCTTCGCCTTAGGCCTCGCTCTCTCTCTGCTAAATTAAGTTGCACTATTAGAAATGTGTTTTTTACGACAATATTTAACGACCAATTGAAAAATTTGTTGTTAAATGTTACTAATAATGATTTAAGTAGCTTTTTGTCCTTGAATTTTATTAAATAATTATCATAAGATAATGGACAAAAAAGAAGGTTGTTATTACTTTTATAACGTTTGTCGTTAATATTATTAATAGAAGGGAGTATACATAACTTGGGAGGAAAAATAAAAATTAAAACTGAAAAATTAATTACTAATATTTCTACTTCTAAGTTAAAATTAGTAGCGGGAAAAAACTTAAACTTAGGTTTTTACCAATTTAATAGTTGAATTACCTTCTTCGTTCATCACCACGACCAAGGAAAATCGTAAGCTCGCTCTCTCCCCTTCATTCAATTCATTTTTCATTTGCTTTACGTACCAGTCAAGCCTGACCCTCCCCCTTCTTTCTCACACACCTTCAACCCATAAAGTCCAATGCACTCAAATTGAAGCAGTGGTGGCCGGCGACAGCTCCAGCAGCCAGCAAACCTCTGTCTCTCTCCCCTTCATTCAATTCATTGCCTTCCTTTGCTTTGCCTACTAGTCAGGATCTACCCTCACCCCCTCTGTCTCTTACACCTTCAACCCATAATGTTTGGCGCACTCAGATTGGAGCAGCTATGAGTCGACGACAGCTCCAAGGGCGGCAAGTTTATTTTCGGTCTCTCTCCCTTCTTGCCCCTATTCCCCCATTCCTTCTCGACTAAATTGATTTTTTAGGTTTTCACAGATCGCTCACCACGACTCTCTCTCTCTGTCTCTCTATCTCTCTCTCTCTCAAACTCACTTTGAGCAGCGGTGGGTGATGACACCAGTGGCAGGCATCGATTCAGCCCTTTGAGGTTGTTTCCGATAAGTTTCCCCCTCCCCTTCTTCTCAAATTGAAATTATTCGAGATTTCGAGCCTGAGTTTAATGCTTTTACAGCTATATGAACATTCATCTTTTTGCCAGCAAATATACAAGTAAATATTATCCTTTGTTAGGGGTAATTAATTGCAAATTTGCAGCTGTTGATTATTTGGTGCTCAGCCTCTCATGCTAAGTTTGGGTTTTTTTATGATTCAGTTTCCTATCTGATAACTCTAAAGTCTTTATCTCACAATTGGAAAGGCCTCTGACAAATGTATGATTTGCTTGTGATTGATTATCTCGAATGTTACTTGCTTGTATTTTATTGGCCTTAAGTTGGTGTGCTCTATGCACATGACAGACGTTTCTCAAGTATGTAAATTTTTCTTGGTACCTCATATGCTTAAATATCATTCAAGTTATATTTCTTTTGAAGTAAGGGTATCTTAGGGATCTATTCTACTTCCCTTTTCAATTTGCTTTCTATTGCAATGTGCTATTTGTTTCTCCAAACTCATGTGTCGTAGGTGCCTGTGTTTGTTTTGTAAAAATCTTGGTAGGTGGCTAGTATCAATTAATTGGCAGCAATAAAGATGGTCTTAGTTATCTAATTTTGGAACTGTCTTGATTAACTTGTGATGGCCTAAGTTAGAAGTGAAGCTTAGTTGGTGCTGGGATTGCAATCTCTATTTCATTTGTAAATTATGATGGATCAGGTTAGAAACTACTACTACAGGAATCATTTTTAACGACGGGTCTTTAAGGACGGTTAAAAGGACAATTCGTCATGGAAAATGGACCAGTGGCATTTTTGTAAATAATGAGCATTGTGTAACACATATGACGACGGTTCTTTCGGAGAATCGTCGTTATATGTTCTTTCATAGAACCATCATCAAATGTCTTTCGGATACAATCTAAAAACCCAAGGACATACCTGCTGCTTCCACACCCACTTCATATGCTTTCTCCTCTTGGTCTTATTGCTCTCCATAGTTCACTCTCATCCACTACTACTCGGATCTAGATCTACTCGGAGTAATACTTGTCACCGGTAAGTTATCCTCGTCGTTGATCCTCTTATTATTCAATGTTTTGTTTCGCTCACTATATCCTCTCGTCTCATCTCTTTCTTGTAGTTGTCTTCTCTTGTTTTGTATTTGCATCGGTGGTTGTCCGTGTTTCGCCGTGAATCCTCTCGCTCACTCTCACTCGTTGTTTTCCTTGTTCTTATGGTATAAATCTCTATCCTTTCTTATTTTTCACTTTAAGTTATTTACAAGAAAGTTAACTCGTTGAATATATTTGGGGTAATTATGTGAATGTGGACAATGTGGGTAATGTTTGAGATTGTTGAAATGTTGAATCGTTTATTGAGAATGTGAGTAACATTCTTAGTTTATTAAGTTGAAAATTCATCAAATGTTTGAGATTTTGAGAAATGGGTTTAGAAGTTTAGGATTTAATTAATATAGGCGTAGGAAAATAGAATGATTGTGAGTATGGTAAATCGAAAGAATGTATACAAATTTGTTTATGGTCGGAGAAATAGAAAGATAATTGGGATATAAGGTCCGCCCTAAAAACTTGTCATAAAGATAAATTTGTATCTAAATTTATTTATTTTGATGAGGTGATGTTGGGATCAACTCATTTATCAAATTATCGAAATTGGTATCCAAATATAGTTAGAGTTTAGAGAAATAAAAATATTTATGGTTTAGGGTATGAGGATATAGAAAAATTAGTGGTTTAGGGTATAAGGATCAATAGGGAGAAAATATAAAAGTGAAAATGTAAAAAATTAGAAAGGTAATTGGATATAGAGATCTCCCCAAAAACATGTCATAAAGATAAATTTATGATGAAATTTATTTATTTTGATGAGTTGATGTTGGGTGGACTAATTCATCCAATTATCTAAATTTTTTATTTCCTATTTGGTTGCAAGTTTATTATATTATACATGATTGTAAACTAGAGTACATGATTTTTGAAGTTTATGTAATGCATAAGATAATATAATGAATATGAATGAAATTTTGAGACCATCCATTTAGTTTGCTTTAACTACCCCAAGACATAACTACAACCGGAGTTCCCATAACTCTTTTTGACTTTAGCAATGAGATCGAATTCACTAGGTAAGACATAGAGTTTATGTGCAGCTTGGGTCGATACACGAAGAAATGGAAAAGGGATAAAGACATTATTGGAGAAAAAGGTGCTAAAAAATAGGGAATTATTACTAGTTTTGTGATTGTTTACCATCTTTTTCTCCGATAAAGCCGTTATCCCTTTTCCCTTTCTTTGTGTACTCGACCCATGCTGCACATAGACTCTATGTCATGCTTTGTGAACCCGATCTCATTGTTAAAGACAACATGGGTTATAGGAACTCCGTTTGTAGTTATGTCTTGGGGTTGTTAAAGTGAATTAAAGAGATGGCTTCAACATTTTATTCATATTAATTTGTCCTATGCATTATGTAAAACTTCAAAAAAAAAAAAATCATGTGTAGTTTATGATAATGTATGATAAGTCAAAATTGGAACCCAAAAGGAAACTATATATATATATAAGTATTTTAAAGAAAAAGAAATTTAACCACTACAAAAAAATAACAAGTTACAAAAATGGTCCGTGTTAGGAATATATACTAAGTAACATCATCTTTTTTGTTTTTCATATAATTCGATTAATGATATGTTTTATTAAATTATCATATGCATTTAATATGCTCGTAAAATAGTGGGGTCACATTGTAGGCTCATGCACTTCATTTTTCCAACTCCAAGGACAAAAATCTTATTGTACCTAAAATGTCATATTACAGAGTCATTGAGGAGATATAGTAGCTAGACTATAACAATAGTGTCCATTTTCCATGAGCCCGTTTTCCAAGTACAAATGGGTTGACAATAAAAACAAGTGTCCGATTTGATGAGATGAGATTCAAGATGGTCGATCTTACAAGAGAAAGGCCTAAAGGGGATCAATTCATTTTGGCATCCAAAGCAAGACAAGTGTTATATGTTGAGAACCCGGCCAATGATAAGTGGTCTATTGTTCTTCAATGAAAAGTGGTCTATTGTTCTTCAATGGAAAAGGCACGTTATCTGGTGGGGATGGTGAAGATTTGTGTGAGTTTGTTGAGGTGACCCCACCCTTCTCCTTGGGAATGCCTCGTTGAAAATGAGGATCCTAATTTTAAAAATTTGTATTTAAGGGTTGACAATCAAGAAGGCATATATATCGAAGATAAGTCCAACGGACGGGGAAAAAGGGCATAAACCATATAATTATATCAACTCGGTAAGAACATTAATTTTCTTTCGGAGGATATCCAATATTGTTGCTTGTTTTAGAAACTACAGTTTGCTTTTCATAATTTTTGACTTGTAGTATTCATGTAATAGATCATTCTTCGGTGAGGATCAAAATAAGGACTAAGTTTTCCAATGGAAGGGTAGAACATCATCATTCGATGAGGGCCATCATTCATGTAATGTTTCTTGTGGATAATTGTTGCTTAACACTTTTCTTAGTTTTGGTTGCTAATCTCAACTCTTGCTTAATGTTTTCTCGGTTTTCATGTTGTCCACCTCTCGCCCCTACACGATCTCCAAGCAAGCAAAATAAGGAACAAGCTCTCCACTGGAAGGCTAGAAGATCATCATTCGATGAGGGTCAACGAGTAAGCTCGTGAATGTTATCTTTGTCCCCGATTTTCTCATTGCATTTTCTCGACAATTGAGATAGTTTGCCTTAGAGGAGTCATCAGCTCAAGCATGACAAGTTCATGGGCGAGGTCATTGAGTTTCGTGTTGTCCACTTCTACCCCCGCACGAACTCCAAGCAAGATATACATGAGAGGAGTATCACTTTGGTACAATGACAAAAGAAATAGAGATTGCTGGTGAGATGACCTCTTTGTGTATTCCTTTTTAGTACTTATGTCCAAAAGTTAATCTCTTTCTCTTGAAACTTTGTGGTTTAAATGATTTCAATATTTATGTCAAATGGTTCATCTCTGTTTTCCTAAAGTGATGCTTTTTAGTAGATTGAGTTATGTGCTTGTCTTTATGACTATATTGCTTGCTTGGAGTTCGTGCAAAGGTATCGTGGACAGCAAATATGATGTATATATGTTGCCCAAGCTACCTCTACAACAACTTTAAGCGGACAATATCGTCATAAAGACAAATCACATAATTAAATCTACTAGAAAAGCATCACTTTTGGTAAATAGAGATTTTCCTTGGTGCAAATACATTGAAATCGGTTTATACCACAAAGTTTCAAGACGAGAGATGAACTCTTTTACATTAAATGCTTTAAGAAGCGTACGCTTTGTATTATATTTTATGTCATTGTAATATATTCTTTGTTGGAACTTATTGTGAAATATGGAATTGTGTTATCGAACTTGTTCAAGATGAAACTTTTATTGTGGTTGTAGTAAGTGGGAAATTTTTGTATATATTGAAAAATTGAGGTCTGCTGGTTGTTGATGTGTAAGTTGAGATGTACTTTGGAGTTTATTTTGTACAGGGGGAATGGAAAAAAATATAAAAAATATAGACATATGACGACGGTTCTTACATTAGAAGCGTCGTCATATGCCCCGCCTAAACTCGGAATCCCTAGCCCTAGACTCGAAGCATACTACTCTCCTAAAATGACGGTGAACTCTTGGTCCTCTTCCGTATCAATCCAAGTGACCCTTCTATGTTGACGTCGGTGATGAACTTGGATCGATCATTGTTCAAGTGTGACATTGCTTGGGATAGTACCGAAACCGAATTCGGCTCTAGGAATTTCTATTGTCCAAAAACAGACAAAAGATATTGCTCTCAACATGATTTATCCAACCATGGGTGGACTGTTCTTTCTCAAGAAGGTAAGGTGCCTCCTTTTCTAGTATATCACAATCACTAAAGATTTCTAAACCGGAGACTAGGATGCCCCTTTTTCCTTAGCATCGAATGGATACTAGGGTTAACATAAGGATTGAAGTTAAAAGTTGTTTCATCCTAAATTTCTTCATCGAGTCTCAAATCCATAAATTACTTCATCATCATCATCATGCTTAATTTCAACGACGGACTCCTTAGAAGTGATAGTGACGTAGAGGTTATCTCCCTTAATAGTTACCACCTAACCTTTGACCTTCCGGTTGCGAGTGTGGAATTCATTGCCCGGCAGCCATGCAACCAAGGGCGTCCTAGAAGGAGATTGAAATTAGCTGGAATGTCTAGGACTTAGAAATCAATGTTCTTCACCATTGGCCCAACATTGATTGGAAGAGTCACTATTAGCAAAATTGTTCTTTTGGAGTTGTCATAAACTCGGAGATGAATAGTTTTCTTAGAGAGTTGTTGCTCTATCATGCCTAACCTTTTGGCAGTCCTCCAAGGGCGGACATTTACATCGGATCTATTGTCCACTAAGGTTAGAGGGATAAACTTGTTGATGCAAGTTAAAGTTAGATAAAGGGTATTCGTTGTATGCAATGCCTTCTTTAGGTAGGTCCTTCTTGTCAAATGTAATGGTTCCATCTTATTATTGACCAATCCTATGATCTCCTTAGGTGTGACTTACGGAGAGACCTCAATCTTACTAAGTGCATTGATCAAGGCTTGTCTATGCTTTTGAGAGGTAGTTATGAGTTGTCAGGTTGAGATATCGGCTTTGAGTTTTTGAAGTTGTTTAAGGATTGGGTCTTCTTCTTTGGCAGCTTATATTTCTTTTGGGGCTTCCCGAGTCTGTTGTGGACCCGTTCGTGTGTTGTGTCGTCCAAATCTTATAAGGAACTAGATTTCGAAGTTTTGGTTCTCCTCAAAGGTCCTCATCTTTTAAGGGTGGTGTTCCTAGAATTTATCATCATTGCAATCCTTAGTCTTGTAGACATCGTCTTCATCATTACCGACAATACATGGATTTCTGGGTCTAAAAGGGCAAGCTAACTAGTAGTTTAGATTCATTGATGTCTTGAACAAAAGTAGAGGGATCCCACTGACCTGGAATGGGTTCTTGTTATTGTTAGGTTTTTTAGCGCCCTTAGGGAGAGGAAGTTGACCATTGTGGAACATGCTCTCTAGTTTGTTCTTAAAGGTCCAACATTGTTCGGTATTGCATCCTCGTGCACGATGGTACTTACGGAACTTTCATGCGTCCCGATTTCTAACTATTTTATGGTTTCTAATTTTGCTCTTACGGGCGGTAACTCAATTTTCCCTTTAGACAATAGACGGTCGAATGCTTGAGCGTAAGTAGTATCTATAGGAGTGTAGTCTTGATACCTACTAAGGTTATTGACATTTACACCCCTAGTGGTATTGCATGCGTGGGTAGTTTTCTTGTCTTTAGATTGGTAATTACTTCTATAACCACCCATAGCTTTTATGGTCGTGACATAACTCTTCTTCTATCAGCACACCCACGTCTCTAAAGGATGTGAAGCTCATGAATGGTAGAAACTTCAAATGTTTATTATAGGCGAGCTGAAGATTCTTCACAATGATTCCGACTTGGTCCTTCTCAAAAGGTCGGTCTACCATATGAGCAACCTTTGCGCTCCATCCGGTGAGGAAGTCGGTGAAGCTTTCTTTTTCCCCTTGTTTGATCAACTCTAAATTAGTGATTGTGCAATTAGTGAGGAAGTCGAAGGGTGATAGGTAGATTAGTGTTATAGGAGTATTGATGTAGGAAGTCCTTACACGATTAGTCCAATTAGTGATCGTGCGTAGGTCAAATGCATTATACCACTTCAAGCACATCACTATTAAATGTCCACAGGAAGATGTTGTGGTAAGTTTCTTCAGGTATATTTTTAAGAGTCATGGCTCCTATGAAGTTACAAACATGATGATGGCGATTCTTAGAACCATAAACTTAATATCTAACATAATGAATTTAGGAGGTAGTTTCCCTTTGAGGATTGAAATAAACCCCACATAAGGACAAAGTAGTGACTCTTAAACATTGAGGATTCCTTAGCATCCTTTCTATCCGATTTATATGTGGATCGGTCTTGGGCTCGGGAGTAGTTTCGGAGGAGGTTGAGGTGGTGGACCCTCGGGTAGTGGACGAGCTTCTTTGTTTCCTCCACTCTTATTTTCCTGAAGAGTCTTTAGGATGACGTCAAGAGTTTCATATATGGATTCTATTATTTTTTATTCTCGAGCCTCAATTTGGGCTTCCATTTTAGTAAAGGTTTCGTTAAGCAAGGTAATGATAGGAGATAGTTGTGGTTCTTCGTCCATAGGAGGGAAATTGTTTTTGAGTACTCGTTGTAACTCCCCGAACCCACCCAAGGAGTATTACATAGCTAGGGTTCCTCAAAAGGAACTCCCAAGGTGTCGGTTTGGCTTTCTAATTCCTACTTAAAGGTAATAAAGGAGATTTTACACCTTTCTTGAAAATGTTCCTGAAAATTTCAGTAGAGTTCCTCTCGTAATTTATAAGGGTGACACGTGGTGTCATGCCTTCCTTGATGTTAAATCGATTGAGAAAGTCTGTGAAGTGTATGTGATGAATGAGTATGTGCAAAGTGTTTAGCATACCGAAGGGTTCGAACTAGGGGACGCCTAGCAAGAAACTTCGAGGGAAGGGTTCTAATAGGGGTCCTGCAGAGGCGGGATGCCCGCTCCGAGACTTCCTAGAAGATAGGTCCCGGAGCCTTTTTGTCGGGGTTGCGCCCGAATTAAAGAAGTGCTAGTTCGAATCCTCAAAAGGCCCAAAAAGTTGATTCAACCCCAAAAGAATTGTTCATGAATGTGAAATTGTGCTTTTAAGTGATTGAAGAGTCATGATCTTTTCATTGCAAGAGATTTCATGGAAAGTATATGGATTTGTATTATACTATTATGCTTTCACAAATTTCATTATTATGAGTATTATGTGTAAAGAATTTCCATTTTAAGGGTATAAAACTCCGATGAGCCCGTGGTTTATTGTTCACCCCCTCAAATTCCCCTCTCCCCGCCCAAGTGTGGCGTGTACGTTCTCAAGAGGTGTGTGCGGTACTAAGTACCATATTTTGGATTCGTGCTTGCTGGTTGATGTTTGCTGTGTGTCTTGTTTGATAAGAGATTCAAGCGATAGACATGCATTTCTTTTATTTTTCTCAGCATTGTAACTTGTAATTTAGTGCATATAGTTGTACCAATGTATAGCAAACCATTTAGATCGTTTTAAGTTTTATCGCAGGATTGGTTGAACTCGAGCATGTGGCCATTGAGTTGTATACTCCAAGCGTGTGGCTAGTTGAGTTATATATATTTTTTTTTGGCAGGGTTTTAGGGCTTTAAGCCTAAGGGATAGTCCACTTTACAAACAGTAACTCTGCCGAAATTTTTATAAAATCTCGGATCCTTTTGGAAAACCACCATTATTATCCTTACATTGAGTCTAGACAGCCAAACCGACACCAGAAAGTGCCTTGGGAGTTCCTTTAAGGAACTCGGCGATGTAATACTCCCGGGGGTGTTTTGGGGTGTTACAGTTTTAGGAATAAAAACTAACAATAAAAAATACTCTTCCAATCTTAGTATAAGAAAACTAAGCTTGAAAGAGATTTAAAAATGTCTCCATCGATCTAGAACCGAGAATCTAGAGTTCAGGGATGAATGTATGAAATGTAGGGATGAGCCATCTATTCCACCCGTCAACGCACAACCTTTACTAATTCTAATTGTGAGTTAAAATAGCATGTTTTTAATCAACCATACAGCATATAATTATGAAAATTAAATAAATGAAATCATGTAAACAAATCAATAAAAGCACTTAAGAAAGTGATAAAGAAAGCAACAAAAAGAAATTGAAAAGGACGAGTGTGAAAAATAAAAATTACGAGTGGGCAAGGAAGAATTAAAAACAATTACATCTTGATCTTCAATACGAAAGCTATAAAAGCATAAATTAAATAAACTGGTTAGGGGTTTGAAAATAGGTTGAGCGCCCTCGGGTTGTCCCACCTACTATTCTCGAACTGGATCTAAAAGCGTGACAGTGAATGAACAAGATTGAAATAGGCTATTTTGTGGAGTTTGTGGAAGTAGAATAGTGTAGGAAAATGAGGAAGGTACTTGGTAGAGTAATGGCACTACTACGGATACCACTTTTAACGACGAGTCTTTAATAACGGTTAAAAGGAAAATCGTTATAAAAACTGGACCGGTAGCAGTTTTGTAAATAATAGGAACATATGAAGACGGTTCTTAAACAAGAGTTGTCGTCATAGGTTCTCTCAAACATTTAACTATAGTTCTTCTAATCGAACAATCGTTAAATGTGACATAAGACAACGGTTCACGTAATAGAATCATGGTCATATGTCTTTCGAGATCAACATAAAAACGCGATCCGTTGTTTCCACGCTCCACTTACAACTCTCGGTCTTATCGCTTTCTACAGTTTTGCTTCTCCACAAACCTGCTCATCAGATTTGGAAATCGTTCCTCGTCGCCGGTGGACTTTCATTGGTAAGCCTCTCCTCACACTCGCCGTCTAAATCTGCTCTCTCTTAATCTTTCATTTCTTTATAGTTTCCTCTCATCTCTTTTAAGTTTCCTCTCGTGTCTCATTGTGTAGATCTTGCTATCAAGCCTCTCCTCACCCTTGTCGTTGTCGGTTCTTAGGTATGAATCTCTATCCTATCTTATTTTTTGCTTTAAGTTATTTAGAAAATGTTTTATATATAGTAAAATGTTGAATGTATTTGTGTTAATATGTGAATGTTGAGAATGTGGGTAATGTTTGAGATTGTTGAAATGTTGAATCTTTGTTGAAATGTTTTTAGTTTACTAAGTTGGAAATTTGTGAAATGTTTGAGATTTTGAGAAATGGGTTATTAAGTTGGAATTTCGTTAAATGTTTGAGATTTTGAGAAATGGGTTTAGGAGTTTAGGATTTGTGGTAATTATAGCGAAATATGATAGGTAAGGATGGTAGATCCAAATAGTGCATCCAAATTTATTTAGGGTTTTAGAGAAATAGAAAGATAATTTAGATATAGGATCATCCTTTAAAACCTTCTCATAAAGATAAATTTGTATCCAAATTTATTTATTTTGATGAGGTGATGTTGGGATGAACTCATTTATCCAATTATCGAAAATTGGTATCCAAATATGGTTAGAGTTTATAGAAATAAAAATATTTATGGTTTAGGGTTTGAGGAAATAAAAAAATTTGTGGTTATATATTTAAGGATATAAAATGTGAAAATGTTAAAAGTTAGGAAGGTATTTGGATATAGGGATCTCCACAAATTCTCGTCATAAAGATAAATTTGTTATCAAATTTATTTATTTTGATGAGTTGAAGTTGGGAGTACCAAAATTTTCGGTTTCCTTTTTGGGTGCAAGTTTTTGTATTATACATGATCGTAAAGTAGAGGCCATGGAGTTTTTCAAAGTTTACGTAATTAATAAGACAATAATGAAATTATGAATGAAATGTTGAGACCACGCCTTTAATTTCCTTTAACAAACCAAAATATAATAGGAACCGGAATTCTCTTGTTGTGATTAAAAACGAGGTCGGCTTTACAAGACGACACATGTAGTGTACTTGGCAACATAGGTAGAAGGTCGAGGAGTCAAATGGAAACAAAGGTCATAAACAATGACTATTGTTTATGACCTTTTGTTTTCATTTCACTCCTCGACCTTCTACCCTTATTTGTGCACATTGTACAACACCCCTAGACCCACCCTAGGAGTATTACATGTCGTGGTTCCCCGAGCGGAACCCCTAAGGCTGCTTAAGGTCTCAACTTAGGGTTAATAATCCTTTCTTGGATTGGTGGAAGCGTGATTCTAGGTTTTCAAAGGTTTTTCTGAAAATTTCGTCGAGTTTCCTCCGTAACATGGCTAATCACATATGCTTAAAGCCCTAATCCCGAACGAAACACAATCATAAACGCAACGAGCCACACGCTCGGAGTATCACAACACAACTCAATGAGCCACACGCTCGGAGTATTCACTTAGGGCTTTTACATTCATAATCAAACTTAAGTTCACATACACCGATCTTTACAAGCATGAAAAACATAAAGTACATAATAAGTCCGGAGAAGTCCTATCCTTTGGTTCGCTTCCTCTAAAAGCCAAAAGAAACTCCGGGAGTGTTAACTTTTGCACCTGAAATTTTAGTGAGGTCATGAGCTCCACGAGCCCGGTGAATAACCCAAACCCAACCCCGGGTTTCACTTTGCGCATTAATTTATTAACAAACACACGTAAGTTCACGTTTCATTCATATCATACGATTCGGATCATACATGCTTAAGACATGCGAGATTCTAAACTTACCAACTTGTCGAGAAACATAATGACATCAATTACTCATGAATTCAATCAAACATACTTCATTCATCTTTCTACGCAAGTAGGTCATAGAATCATTCATCATGTAAGGCATTCATCACGTAAATCACATTTTACTTCTTATCTTATTCATTTCTTATGAAATCGGGATTCGTTCTTCCTCTTATTCTTTTTCTTGAGTTCAATCGTGCATTTCATAAATCATTAATTATTTCTTTCTTGTTCATTATGCACGATCATTCATTTCTCCATATCGTAATTCTTTAAGTCTTTTCGGTTTCGAATGGAAAGAAGATTTATGTTCCGCTCTAAAGACCCAGTTCTTGGAGCCAAAACAATTCGTGGGTGATAAGTGCCATTTTTGCATTATATTTCATAGGAAGTTGCTTGTCATTTTTGGGGATTTATGTTCATATTTATGTACTTTATGCCCCATTTATGCTTTTCATTTGGGTTTTGCGTTTTTGGTCTATTTACGTAGTTTCCTTCGATTTGGACTCGATTTTAGTCATATTTCAGTCCAAAGCTATTTTCAATCTATGTTTCTAGCTTCCTTATTGAAAGAGCTTCCCATAACTCATTTTCCTCTGTTTCTTTGCTCCGCCTCTCATTCTCCTTGCCCCTAGCCTTAGAACAGATCTCGCTGTCTTCCTCCTCTTGCTCGCCGACCGTCGGCCGCGGTTCCGTGCTCACCGACTGCCTTCCTCGGCCCTCGCGCTCGCTTCCCCTTCGTGGTCTCTACCTCCCGGTCTCTCGCTTTTCCCTGTTCCTTTGCTTTGCTCGGCCTCCCGAGCTCTCGCTCTCCCTTACCCACCGGCGAGGCACCCTTGCCGTTCAAGCGGCCACCGGCCTCTCGCGCTATCTCCCTCTCTCGCTTTCCACGCTTCGCTTCTTCGTTCCTCTTTTGTTCTCAATCCCAATTTCTCTCTCCTCTTCTCCTAATCACTCCTAATTAAGCTGCTGTTTTATTTTAATTAGACCCCTTAATTCTTTTGCTCTCATCATTTGCCAACTCCTCCTAAAATGCCAGCCAATTCACCCATCCAGCCCATTTCTTTTTCTTTTTTTTTTGTGTTTTAGATTTTCTATCTTGAGCTTTTACAAATTGAGCCCAAATTTAATTTCAATAAGCCCAATTAAGCTAGCCCAAGCTCGGGTTTCAATTTTCGGGTTTTAATTTCGACTCGGAAAAGTTCTAATTCACTTAATTCAATAATTTCTAATTTTTAACAACTTTTAATAATTTAATTCACTAGCAAGCAAACACCTGAAATTTCCGGGTCTTACACATTGTTTATGACCTTTTGTTTCCAATTGACTCCTCGATCTTCTACCCTTATTTGTGGATCGAGTCTATGTTACAAAGTACACTTCATGTGTTGTCTTGTAAATCGACCTCGTTGTTAATCACAAGAAGAGAATTTTGGTTCCTGTTATATATCTTGGGTTGTTAAAGGAAATTAAGGGGTGGCCCCAACATTTCATTAATAATTTCATTATTGTCTTATGAATTACGTAAACTTTAAAACAAAATCATGTCTAGTTGATGATAAATGTATAATACGTCAAAGTTGGAAGCGAAAAGGAAACTATATATATATATATATATATATATATATATATATATATATATATATATATATATATATATATAGGGTTTAAGGATGAAAAGGGCAAAAATATATATGTGAAAATGTAAAAACAAATTGGAAAGGTATTTGGATATATGGATCTCCCCAAATACTTGTCATAAGGATAAATTTGCTATCAAATTTATTTATTTTGATGAGTTGAAGTTGGGGGTGGACTAATTTATCTAATTACCTAAATTTTTGGTTCCTTTTTTGGGTGCAACTTTTTGTATTATACATGATTGTAAACTAGAGGCCATGAGTTTTTTGATGTTTACGTAATTCATAAGACAATAATGAAATATGAATGAAATGTTGAGGGCATCCATTTAGTTTGCTTTAAAGACCCAAGACATAACAAGAACCAGAATTACCTTGTTGTGATTAACAACGAAGTTGGGTTTACAAGACAAAACATGCAGGTGTACATGCAACATAGGCCGATCGACAAAGAAGGGCGGAAGGATTGAGGAGTCAAATGGGAACACATGAACTTGTGTTTCCTCCTCGATCCATCTGCCCTTCTTTGTCGATCAACCTATGTTGCATGTACACTCCATGTTTTCTTTTATAAACCCAACTTCGTTATTAATCACAACAAGGGACTTTCGGTTCCTATTATGTCTTGGGTTGTTAAAGGAAATTAAAGGGCTGGCCTCAACATTTCATTCATAATTTCATTATTGTCTTATGCATTATGTAAAAACTTCAAAACAAATCATGTCTAATTTATGATAAACGTATAATACATCAAAATTGGAATAAAAAGGAAACTATATATATATATATAGGGTTTAAAGGATGAAAAGGGTGATTTATTAAGAATATATACGTAAAAAAATCGGAAATGTATTTGGATATAGGGATCTCCCCAAATATTTGTCATAAAGATAAATTTGTTATCAAATTGATTTATTTTGATGAGTTGAAGTTGGGGAGGACTAATTTATCCAATCACCTAAATTTTCTTTAACAATAAGGTCGGATTCACTAGGCAAGCATAGAGTTTATGTGTAGTGTGGGTCGAGTATACGATGAAAGAAAAAAGGGGTAAGGGATTCATTGGAAAAAAAGGTGATAAACAATAGGGAATTATTATTAGTTTTGTGATTGTTTATGACCTTTTTCTCCGATTAATCCTTTATCCCTTTTTCCTTGTTTCATATACCGACCCACATTTCACATAGACTCTATTCTTGCGTACTAAATCCGACCTTGTTGTTAAAGACAATCAGCATTATAGGAACTCTGGTTTTGGTTATGTCCTGGGTTATTAAAGCAAATTAGAGGGATGAGGGGTAGTGGCTTTATTGAGGGAGTTGGTAATAGAATAATTATTTTGACTTAATTACTCTCTCCTTCGATCATAGTGAAATTAAGTTACTGAGCACTTCCTATTGGTTACGAGAAATTGTGCCCATGCTTCAGTAGAGGCTGTGCCGAACAAGTCTGTTGTGGCCAAACATTACATGTCCCTCGTTGCGAAGACATTCTACAACCTTCGATTGATGATGCCATGGAGCTGGATTTTACGGACTTTGACGAAACTCATTCTCTTAAACAAGCCCTTTCTCTCGTTCTTCTTTGGTGCGAAGGAACTTACTGAAGGAGAAGGGGAAGAACCTCCTTACGGAAAAGAAGAGGAACCTCCCTAAGAAGAAGTGAGGTTGTCCAACTCTACCCGTGCATGAATTCCAAGCAAGAGTGAGGTTGTCCAACTCTACCCGTGCACGAATTCCAAGAAAGCAATACACAAGAAGAACATCACTTTAGGGAAATGACTAAGGAGATAGAGATTGCTCGTGAGGACCAAGAACTGTATTACTTTCTACGGTTTCGCGACATTTCTGCTAATTCCTGCACTTCTATTGTTCTTAGGTCATTTATTTTCCTTTTGTAATAGATTTAGTTATGAGAGCTCACTCTTGATAGGTTTGTGAGCGAGATCATTAAGTGTTTATGTTGTCCACCTCTTTATGTATTCCTTTTTCAATACTTATGTAAAAAGAAGAGATTGCTTGATGAGATTTCTGTCTGTGTATTCCTTTTTCGGGAAGAGAGATGTGGCATTATGTTTTTATGACTATATATTGCTTGTTTGGACTTCGTGTAGAGGTAGCTTGGATTGCAAATATGATGAAATTATGTTGTCAAGGCTACCTATGTAACAACTTCAAACGAATAATATATAATCATAAAAACATAATACCACATCTCTCTTCCCGAAAAAGGAATACACAAATAGGAAATTCTTGTATTTATGTTGGAAAATTGAGGTTGTTGGTTTGTTGCTTGTGTAAGTTGTGATGTATTTTGGAGTGTATTTTGTACAGGGGGATGGAAAAAACACAAAAAAACTATTTAAAAAAATACAGGTGATTCTTACATTAGAACCGTCGTCATAAGCTCCGAAACAATTTGGCGGGACAGGACCTTTGACGACGGTTCCTCGGAGAGAACCGTCGTCATATGTAAATATATAGGCAGCATATGGCATAGGAAATGACCATCCTCGCAATAAGAGGTTCAGCTCTCTACTTATAGAAGAAAATCTAGGTCACAAAATGACCCAAAGGCAATGCAAACAGATCGTCCAAACAGCGGAACCGAACCGGCTAGAATCCGAAAAAACGGGATAAAATTAGCTCGGACGAAGAAGCGCGACCCGACCTCAAAACATCATCTCTTGAAAAATTGACCTTTCGTGCCTTGGTTGAACACTGAAGTAAAACATAGCGCTTTGGTGATATGAGCCATGAAGCGCGACACCAGCTTGAAATGGTGTCATTCGGTGAACTTAACTTTCGTGCCTCGGTTGGACGCTTGGACCAAAATATAATGCTTTGGCGATATGAACCATGAAGTGCAACGCTGCCCTCCTCCCGATTGGGAGCCTGGACCATGACTTAATTCGGCAAAAGAAAACAGTTTTGTGGGTTGGCCCAAACAAAAAGGCTTATTTTTATGGTGGTAATGGATTTTTGTGGTTTACTTGGATTCCGTCACACCAATCCGACTCCAACCGAGATCCAAGTTTGCGGACGAGACTGAGATTTCATCACCGAGCTTACAAAATAAAATAACAAAATAAAAGAGATAAGAGTGACACATTTTCGGTGTGTACAATATTATTTATTTATAAAAAAGTTGTAAAAATAATATTCGCTATAGACTTCAACTCTCATTGTTCTCATGATTGTAAAATATCATAATTAAAAAATTACAAAGCGTACATGATTGATAATTTTAAAATACCTCCGAGTCCATGAGAACAATTTGGCATACTCTACAATTGTTGTAGACTTGAACACTTATTGTTACTCATCAATTGGACAAAAATAGATATATGTGTCCTATGTATGGAAATGCTATGAACTCGGCACAAAGTTATATTGAATTTCAGCCTGTATGCCTGCGATGGTATATTATGAATGAGCATGTTGGTGTTTAAAAAATAGAGATTAATTTCTAATAAAGATAATATGTTATTACCAAAGAAAAATAGAAAGCTAATTAAAAAAATAGAACTCAAATAAAAATGTGCCGAAAGATATGACAATTAAAGAAAATACAATGTGGTATTGCCCAATAAAAAAAAATAAATGTTATAAAAAAAATTTTTTAAAGTACATATGTGATGCCCGAACTAAAAAGAAGTTTGAATAAAATATGTGACTTACTTATTAGATAACTTAATTTAATGATTGGTTATAAAATTCGTATATTGTGTTAGTTACCTTACATATATCTATTTATTTATAAGTTTGTTAGTTACGATCAATTTAGTCGAAATAATATTAAGAGTAAATTTAGAAAATATTTAATTTGCTTACTTTTTGCTTGGAATAAATAAATTAAAAAACATGATTATCATCCTAAGTTCTACACATCCAAAACTTACTCCTTCCTTCCCAAAACCTCGGCATTTTGGCCAATACTGCTTGCTTCATTTTTCTTTGCCTACTACCGCAACCTACATCTCTAGCCTCTTACTTAAAATCTGCATGTGTCACAATCATTACACCCACTACAAATCTGGTACATAAACTAAATGTGATGCTTAAATTAGGAACCTTGGCTTATTTTCTCTGGAAAGAAAAACCCAACAGCTCCAAAGAAGAAAGAAGGGGGAGAATACTAAGGGGACCCCATCTTCTTCCATCACATTAATTTCAAACTTTAACCTCATTGTTCAGCATCTTCACTACGGGTAGAGTAAAAAACAAAGGTAGAGGGATAGAAAGAAGGTTCAAGAATATAACAAACAACAAGAACTTAGCTCTAATCATACTCATTAAGGTAGGTTTCCTTCTCTTCCCCACTCGTATATTACATTCCAACCAAAATGAATTTCATAAGTGTGCCTATGAACCAACTTTAAATACTCAATCCTTCATGAAATTGATGCATGCATGTGTTTTGGAGTGACTCATTGATATAAATATGCTAAATGGATGTTAGAAAGGAAAAAGGTAGAAACATGATCATCATCATCTACTTGGTTGAGCTTCTCTTTTGTTATAATTTCGTGCATGAACATAAAAGTGAACTGACCATGTTTAAATCTTTGTGAAATCATGATTTTCTTGATGTTTGGAATATGCTAGTGAATATACTTGGTGTACTCGCTTTTAGGGATGAGTGATTGGAAATGTTCGCTCGAGTTTGCCCAAATCTTGGGTTGAGAATTATTTGTCTTGCATGTATATTTTAATGGTTTTTATTTAGCTAAATATGATACTTATGGGGTTAGAAATTTTCTAAGACAAAGCTCTCATAGATAAAACACGAACAAAAAAAGCAAAAGAATTTAAAGAATAAAAAAAGGGAGTTTGGGAATCACTGCCACCCACCATGGGTGCTCCCGCATGCTGTGGGGCAGCCTGTGGTGGCCACTAGAGGTCCCCACTAGCCTTGGGGAGACCTGTGATGACCATTTAGGCCAACCAATCAACCCCTACTGGCAATGGGGAGATCCGGGGTAGCCTCTAAACCAATCTTGGATTCCAACAATCCAAGGGCCTTGTCCCGGGATACTTGTAAGCTTTGTATTTTGTGTTGGGAAGCGAGCTTAAGCTTTTAAAGTGTGGTCTCGACCCTCACCGAGCAATTTAATTAATATATATATAAGGAATGAGAGAGATACTAATCATAATGCGAATTGAGAAGTTAATTCCTTGGACTTGAGCACTTTACCGGTACAAAATCAAGGAAGGTGACATGAGATTACATTCCGGCCTACAAGCAACGACTTTCACTCCTAGTTATCATGAGTATACACGTGAGTGGTTCCAAATCCCAGTACCATGGTATGTTGGGTCGAGTTCACATGCGTCAAAATAAAAAATCTAGGAATGTCACTTATTCTCGGTCTAAGGGCAGCGGCTTTCACTCCTGGATTACGAGTCCTCTCGAATAAGAAATTTGGATATACACCTAAGTGGTTCCGAATCCCCGTACTCGTGGTGCGTTAGGTCGGTTCACAGGCATCAAAGTACAAAATCTAGGAAAGTGACTTATTCCGGCCTGAGGGCAACAACTTTTACTCCTATATTACGAGTCTTCCCGAATAGGAAACTTGAGTACAAAAGTGAGTAGTTCCAAATCCCGAGTATCGTGGCTCATATGCATTAGTTGAGCACCAGGGTACTAGTTCTTGCCTAAAGAAGTTCAAGATTATAAAGTTAGTCTAAGTCCAAGTTGAGAAGTGATTTGGTCACATTGGTGAAGAAAATGTGGATCATTTAAGCTTTAATGCATTATGTTTTTCTCATTCAATTAAGATTAGGGTATGGTAAGATGACATTCTGCTTCTACTCAATTGTTAATATCATTATTATTAACTTAATTATGATTTTTATTATATAGGTGGAAAGTTATTTTGTTTTTTAGGAGGCGAAGGACTCCCATTGAGCTGTGGTTGCTCATTCCCCTACTTTTACATCTTTTTACATCAAGAGGAAGAGTAAGGTTTTTCACAAGCTTTACCATTTTAGAGGTCTGTTTAGATGTTCTTTTAGCTATAAGGAATTTCATATGCATGAGTTTCTTATGTGTACCTTTGAACTTTTGAAGTCGTGTGGGCTCTAGAGTCATCATAGCTTCTTTCTCGGGAAAACAAATTGCTAGCTTAACTTTCAATAGTTTTAAAAACATAATACGTTTGCCATATTCTTCCCTATATTAGCCTTAGGGATCCTCGAGAATGGTCCCGACGATGTGACATCTCTAGCAATGTTGTGGTTGTCCTCTTATACGTGGCTCCAACATTCTTGAGTCCAAAAGGCTTTACGACATAGTAATATATCCCCCATTTAGTGATGAAGGTCATTTTTACCATGTCTTCTTTGGCGATCATCACTTGGTTATATCCGGCATAACCATCCATGAATGAAAGTAAGGCATGATCAGCCATGTTGTCAACTAAAATGTCTATATAAGGTAGTGGAAAGTTATCCTTGGGGCTTGCCTTATCCGGATCCCTAAAGTTAACGCACATTCGAACCCTTCCATCTTTTTGAAGGACTGGTACTATATTTGCGGCCCATTGAGGGTAGTGAACTACTTTAATAAACCCAACTTCGATTGCTTCGAACCTCTTCTTTGATCATCAATGCCCACTCGGGTCCCAACCTCCTAAGCTTTTGCTTATCCGATTTAGCATCCTCATAGAGTGGAATTCTCTGTTCTACTATACTTTGATCTATTCCCGACATGTTTTTGTAGGACTAGTCAAAGACATCTATAAATTCTATAAGGAGCAAATTAAATTTCTTTTGTCTGCTTGGATTAAGAGTTTTCCTAATTTTAACTTGCCGGGGTTGATTTGCTGACACTAAGTTAATAGTTATTGTTTCCTATATTAATTGGTGATCAATTTTCATGATCTTCCATAGCTTTTATTAGTTCTTTAGGAATTTCTTATTCATCATTAGAGGCAAAATAATTGAGAATAGGAGGACGCAAAGAACAAGTGGAACGATTCATCTTATCGAATTAAGAAAGGAGTACATGAGACTCGTAAATAGAAATTGTAGAATTGGAAGACGAACTAATAGAATTAGAAAAAGAAAAATGAGCCTTAACACTAGACTCGAAAGCAGATCGCTCTACTAAAATGACGGCAAACTATTGGCCCTCTTTGGCATCGATCCAAGTGATATGTAGCACCCTTCTTCGTCGACATCGGTGATGAATCTGGATGGGTCAAACTTTAGGTACGACATGGATTGGGACAATATTGAGACTGAATTCCCCTCTAGGCATTTCTTTTGTCCAAATAGTACACCAAAGATATTGCTCTTTGTCAGAGTTGGTCCTATGTTGGGTGGACTATTCCTTTTCGAGAAAGCAAGGTCCCTCTTTTTCTAGTACATGGCGAGTTACTAAAAATTTCTAAACTAAGGACTAGGATGCCTTTCTCCTGTCGATAATAGGGCTTAGGAAAACCATAGTATAGAAGTCATCCCCTTCATTCGAAATAGCCCGTTTAAGGTACGAGGATAAGGCTCAATAGAGTAGACTGTCGGTGGTGCAGTCCTCCTAATATGTGTTTTGCACATAGCTTGAGCTACTTCTTTAGTAGTTGGATGGTAGCCTATACCGAAGTTGTAATTGATGGTGGGTTCAAGGGGTGGAAAGATTGGGTGGTACGCCTTCCCGCCTACGACTAAGCTAGCAAAATACCCCTTCTTCCTTAGCATCGAATGGACATAAGGATTAAAGTTAAGAGGTGCTTCATCCTTTTCCACAACCAGTATAGTCTCAAATCCATAAAGTTCTTCATTATCGGTGTCATGCTTGATTACGAAAACAGACTCCATAGAAATGATAGTGGCACAAAGATTGTCTCCCTTAAAAGTTACGACTTGACCTTTAATAATCATATTTTTTTATGGTGCAGTGTGGACGGCACTACCTAGTGGTCATAAAACCAAGGGCACTACCGAGTTGATATAATTATACGGTTTTTGCCTTTCTTTCCCCCTCCTTTCAAACTTATCTTCAATATATAGGCCCTCTTGACGGCCAACCCTTAATTACAAATCTTCAAAATTGGGATACTCATTTTCGATAGGCATTCCCAAGGAGAAGGGTGAGCTCTCCTTGACAAACTCACACACATCTTCACCATCCCCACCAGCAACGTGCCTCTTTCCTTGAAGAACAATAGACCACTTATCATTGGCTACGTCCTAATGTAGAACACTTGTCTTACTTGGGATGCCATAACGAATTGATCCTCTTTAGGTCCTTCTCATGTGAGATTGAGCATCGCGAATCCCATCTCATCAACTCGGACACCATTGTTATTGTCAACCCATTTTCACCGGAAAATGGGCTCACGGAAGTCAACATAGCTCCCATATCTCCTCAATGACTTCGTAATATGACATTTTAGCTTCAACGGAAGTTTTTGTCCTTGGAGTTGGAAACATGAAGTGCATGAGCCTCCAATGTGACCCCATTATTTTGCGAGGTGCTCCTATTGTCCCGACTCTTTATGTAGAAAGAGTGTCCATTAATGTCATACTCATGGTAAGATATGACTTCCAACTACGGCCCTCTATCTAAGCTTACTAATGTTTGCAAGATATGTTCTTGTGATTCTTCCAATTAGCTAGTGATCACTCTATCTCCGAACCAGTTGACAAATATGCGATTACGATGGGTCAGTACCCACATCTCATTTTTTCCTGCGATCGTGTGATTATGAGGGATTTGTACTCATCAATGAATGGCTGCACTTCATTGCTATTTTGTAGAATATAAAGATGTGCTTGATCTCTCATATCCCGACTAATTGTTAGAACCGTCGCCCACGGTTTCCCGCCCACCGATCTGTCCTATAAATAGATGTTTTAGAATACTAACTTCTTACATTTGGGGGTAGTAATCACAGGAGAACTCGACACACTCCTCGGATGTGTATGCCTCAACAATGCACGCTTGCGGTCGGTACTGATTTCTAACATACTCTTTGAGAATTTTCATCAAATGTTCAAAAGGGTACATCTATCGGTACACGTAATCATACTTTTCCCACTAAATAGACAACTAGGTGCACCATGATATCAAAAAAGAAGGTGGCACGTACATCTCAAGTTGGCATAATGTAACGATCACGCCGCACTAAAGATCATCCAATTTCTCTAAATAACCGACTTTGCTTGCATATGGCATTGAAGAAGAAGCAAAGTCTCGTGATTGCTCGTCCGATATGTTTCGGTATCATGGCTTGGATAGCAACCGGCAGTATTTGTTGCATCAAAGCATGACAATCATAAGATTTATGATCGATTAGTCTATAATCGGACATCAAAATGAGTATACCGATGTTTGAAGAATATCCCTATGGCACTTTGAGTTTCTTCAAGGTCTCACACAAAACATCATTCTACTCAATGTGTAAGACGCCGAAGGCAAATATGTTCTCTTCCCCTTTGGTTGGGGTACTAATTTCTCCCGTATTCCCAGCTCATATATAATGAATCGTGCTTTCTCTTTGTCCTTGGTCTTCCTCGGTATGTTTAGAAGAGTGCCAATGAGACTTTCACGGATGTTTTTCTCTATATGCATTACATCAAGACTATGTCTCACATACAACTCTTTCAAATATGGAAGATCAAAAAATATTGATCACTTTTTCCGTACACCGTTTTCGGATTGACGTGGGTATGGCTTGCCGAACTCCACATCAAGATCCTTCACTTGTTCATATTTTATGTTCTGGTAATGGAGTTAGAGCATAATTTATATCGATTTTACCATTTAAAGCCATTTTTTCTTACGATATTGATGGGAAAAGGGAAGAAACTTTTGGCATCCGATATAGGCCGTCTTTCTTACGTGCTTAAGTTGATAGGAGCAAGTACCCTTTGCACAAATGGGGCATGCCTTGTGGCCTTTGACGGTGTATCCGGACAAGTTTCCGTACGTGGGGAAGTCATTGATTATGGTGAAGATCATAACTCGCAATGCAAATTGCTCTTCACGGTATGCATCATAAACTGAAACACCATCATCCCACAAAAGCTTGAAATCTTCAACAAGAGACGCCAAGTATACATGTATATCATTTCTCGGCTATTTAGGCGCAGAAATGAGCATTGACAATATAATGTACTTGCGCTTCATACACAATGACGACAGTAGGTTGTAGATAACCAAAAGAACGGGCCAACTGTTGTTCTTGCTACTGAGGTGTACGTGGGGGTTTATTTCGTTCGTACTAAGACCCGGACATTTCCGTGCTTCCTTACCAAATTTCGGGAATAATGAATCGATCTTCTTCCATTGAGGAGAATTGGCCGGGTGACGTAGCGTGTCATTACGGACTCTTCGATCGGCACGTTATATCAAGTTCTTGGCATTAGTTACACTTGAAAACAAGCACTTAAACCTCGGTATTATTCACAAGAACTACGACACCTTTGCGGAAGGTCCCTCAACACTCTCTCCATCGATGTTTTTCATTTTGTATCGAGGTACACCACACTTAGGACATTCCTGTCTATGTCCATGTTCTTTTCGGTACAATATGCAATCGTTAGGGTTAACATGTATCTTCTTATACCCCATGCCCCTAGGATACAACATCCTCTTCGCCTCATATATACGACTGGGTAGGACATTGCCTTACGGGAGTATATCTTTGAGCACGATCAATAAGTCCGTGAAACATTTGTCACTCCAGCCATTAGCGGTTTTCATGTTCATCAACCTCAACACAACCGATAAACGAGTATACTTATCATACCCTGGGTAAAAAGGCCTCTCCGAATCGGCCACCAATTGCTCCAATACGTGTGGTTAATCGACTAACTCATGTTATACTCCACGAACTAGATCTTCAGGTTAATATTCTAATTCCATATTACCGTTGGCTTCATTTTCATTATACCCTTCATCTTCCTCTTGAACGACATTATTCATAGAGGACTCCTCCTCCCCATGCCACACCCACACCTTATAAGTTGTGTCAAACCCATGCCCATATAAGTGACCTTTTACAACCTTAGGGGGAAATCTTGAGGAGTTGAAACACCTTAAACACGGACAGAATATGAATTGTTCTTCGAATTTGGTGGCAAGCTCGACGACAATCACTAGGAAGTTGTTATCACCATCACGATATGCTACACTCCTCCTCCTATCGCTATAAACCTATGCTCGATCCATACCTTACCCATAAACACAAGAAGCAATTCACCATATATAGTTCGAGAAATATATACTTATGCACAAATAATATGACATGAGCCTAAGATCCTTCTATGGGGATAGATGGTCCTAAACACATTCAAGAATAATATGACCCTAGACGTGTAGTCAAATCTTATCATACATTTGACAAAATTCCAGCAGCATTTCCCTTAATCCTTCAAGTACAACATATGAAAACGAAGTGGCTAATGTGTATATCCTTACTTAATTGTATGGTAACATAAATAAAGATACACACATTAAACCCATCATCATCATAATTGCACTTGAAGAATGAGAGGGAAATGAGCACCGAGATATCTTGTCAAATGTATGATAAGATTATAATAACCACACAACCTATTATCATATTACTCTAAAACTGTCCAACACAGACAATTAAAAAACCTATACATACCAATCTAATATCCTGAGCGTTATATGTACATTTATGCACGTACCGCGACCTAGGATAACTTGTTATGTATAAATTTTTGAACGGTTTCTCTAATCTTACGAAATGCATGTAATAATTTTATGAAAAGCATATTGGTAAACAAAATAAGCACAATTATACATAATTAAGCATGCCATAAATTTATATAAAAAACAAAAGAAATGATGTTACTTAGTATATATTCCTAACACGGACCATTGTTGTAACTTGTTAGTTTTTTGTATTGGTTAAATTTCTCTTTCTTTAAAATATAAAAAAGTATGTGTATATAATATATGGTTTCCTTTTTGCTTCCAATTTTGATGTATTATACATTTATCATAAACTAGACATGACTTTTTTGAAGTTTACGTAATTTGTAAGACAATAATGAAATATGAATGAATTGTTGAGGTCACCCCTTTAATTTCCTTTAACAACCTAAGATATAAAAGGAACCGAAATTCTCTTGTTGTGATTAACAATGAGTTCGATTTTACAAGACAAGACATGGAGTGTACATGCAACATAAGCCGATCAGCAAATAAGGGTAGAAGGATTGAGGAGTGAAATGGAAACAAAGGTCATAAACAATAGTCATTGTTTATCACCTTTTGTTTCCATTTTATTCCTCGAACTTCTACCCTTCTTTGTGGATCGGCCTATGTTGCATGTACACTACATGTTTTGTCTTGTAAAATCGACCTCATTGTTAATCACAATAAGGGAATTTTGGTTCCTCTTCTGTCTTCGGTTGTTAATGCAAACTATATGGATGGCCCGAACATTTCATTCGTATTTCATTATTGTCTTATGAATTAAGTAAACTTCAAAAAAATTTGGTCTCTAGTTTACTATCATGTATAATATAACAAACTTGAAACCAAAAAGCAAATAGGAAATTTAGATAATTGGATGAATTAGTCAACCCCCAACATCAACTCATCAAAATAAATAAATTTGATAACAAATTTATCTTTATGACAAGTATTTGGGGAGATCCATATATCCAAATACCTTTCCAATTTTTTATATTTTCTCCCTATTGATCCTTAAACCCTATATATATATATATATATATACACAACTCTTTTCCTCTATTCGTTGTGCATGAGAATTGTTTACATATATATTATGTTAATAATAATATATATATGGTTTCCTTTTGCTTCCAATTTTGATGTATTATACATTATCATAAACTAGACATGATTTTTTAAAAAGTTTTACATAATGCGTAGCACAATTAATATCAATGAAATGTTGAGGCAATCCCTTTAATTTGTTTTAACTGTCCCAAGACATAACCACAACCGGAGTTCCTATAACACGTGTGGTCTTTAACTATGAAATCGTGGTCACGGGGTAAGACAATCACAAAACTAGTAATATAATTCCCTATTGTTTATCACCTTTTTCTCCAATAAATCCTTTATCCCTTTTCCCTCTCTTCGTGGACCGACCCACGCTGTACAAAGACTTTATGTCTTGCCTAATAAACTCGATCTCATTGCTTGAAGTCAACAAGAGTTATAGGAACTTCGAGTCCTAGTTATATCTTGGGGTAGTTAAAGCAAACTAAATGGATGGCTTCGACAGTTCCTTGATATTCATTATTGTCTTATACATTATGTAAACTTTAAAAAAATCATGTACTATGGTTTACGATCATGTATAATACAACAAATTTGCAACCAAAAAGGAAACTGAAAATTGAGATAATTAGATAAATTAGCTCACCCCAACATCAACTTATCAAAATAATAAATAAATTTGATAACAAATTATCTTTATGACAAGTACTTGAGGAGATCCCTATATCCAAATACCATTCTAATTTTTTACATTTTCACATTTATATTTTCTCCCTTTTGATCCTTAAACCCTAAACCACAAATTTTTCTATTTCCGAAACCCTAAATATAATACCCGTTATTTTATTTTGGGTGATTATATGAGTTTAATTAATAAGTTTGTTTTAATTAAATAAATTAGGTCGAATAACTAAAATATACGTAAGGTTATATTCCTATTTTATTTTGGGAAGATTATTATATGTTGTTTAACCTTAATTAATGAAATATTTCTCCTGACGTTCCGCTTAGGCCCCAAATAAGTAAAAGACTAGGACTTAATCGTGTTACTTATTTTAACTTGACCTAAATTTTGCTTAGTTAATTAAAAATAAAGAGAAAAGGGGTAAAAAGCGTGAGGCCAGGTGTTGGAATTAGGCAAGGCTAAGCGTAAAGAAAAAAGAATCGTGGCCTCCTCCGATGAAGGCATGGGAGAGAGAGAGAAGACTGAGACATTAGAAAGGAAAGAGAGGGGAAGGGGTCGGGAGATGAGAAGAACAAAGCAAAGAGGGAACAAGAAAGATAGAGAAGCAGAAACCGAACGTGAAAAAGAGAGGAGAAGCGAGAGGCCGAGGGTGTGGGCAAGAGATAAGCAAGAAGGGATTGAAGGGGAGTGAAAACGGCAAAGAAGAAAAAGAAGGTGAGAATCCCGAGAGGCCGAGAAGATGAACGACGCCCGACGAGCGAGAGGGCGAATGGCGGACGAGCAAGAACAAGAGGCAAGATGGGACTAAGAGGGAGCAGAAACAAGAAGGGGCGAGCGAACATACCAGAACCGAGTAAAAACAAGGGACGAAGGGAAGAGATAGAGCGACGAGCATGGGCGGACACAAGCGAGCAGAGACAAACGAAAGGAAAGGGAAGGCAAGGAACCCAACCCGACTCCATTTAATCAATTTCTCATACCCTAGAATTCAAGGTGGGTAATTCTTGAATTAATGGAAATTCTAAAGCCCTATTGAAGTTATTATTAAAGTATCCGATTTAGTATGAGAACTGAACCTTATGATTTCCTGAATTTGATATGCTATGATTGAATGTCTGTTTGAAGCGTATTGAATAGTTGATAATGCCAAATTGTGGGATGAACTAACCTTTAGAGTAATTATGAATTGAGAGGCTTGAATTAGGGCGTTGATTGGATAGTTAGATGAAATTGTGGAATTGAATTGAATATAGAGAATATTATCGGCTTGCATTTATTATGGCTCATTGGAAACTAGATTAACGAATTGATAAGTTAGGGAGATGTAATATCGGAATTTGAGGCAAAGATAACTATTGTGATGAGTTGGGACTTCTTAGGTTAAGACTATAACTTTTGGGTTTATTGTGGCTCGTATCACTTAAATTATTGAAATGAATGGTTAGGAAGATACAATACATGAGTTCGAACCAAATAGGGCAATTGTGACAAATTGTGACAATTTGGGGCTAATTATCATTGTTTGTGATAATCTATGGTTTTATGGATGGTGGTTATTGTGGCTTAGAGAAGTTTTAGTTCCCGAATTCATTATGCTCGAAATTGAATTGAGTTAATGAAGAACGAATGTTGGGGGTTAGAAAAGCAGCAAGAATTTGGAGTATCAAAGAAATATGTATCTATATTGGTTGATTATGACTTTGAAAACGGAGTGAGATGAGAATTACGTATATGAGAATAAGAGATTCTTACTTGAGTAAAATATGGATGAATATAAGAAGGTGCTAAGTACTTAGGTGAATATTTGAGTAAATGTGCTAGCTTGGGATGTTGAATCTTAATATGGAGATGCTTGGCTTGTAAAGTGACTTGGCCCCCAAATAGCGCGTAAAAGTTAGTTTTTAAAAAGTTCAAATGTTTACGCAAAACAATACTTGACTATGATTCTTGATAACTGCTTTTCAAACTTGAAATATGTCTTAAGGAAGTGAAAAGGATATGAGAAAGTGAATTTGGAAGGGTGGCACGTGGTGCTATGCCTTCTAATGTGTTAACCTGATTTGAGAATGTTGTTTGAAATAGCTTGATGAATGTATTTTCATTATTATGAATCGCCTTGGCCAGGATCGTTTAGCATACCGAAAGATTCTAACTGCGGTCCTCATCTCGCGAGGATGCCCGATCGAAACTTCGAGAGAAGGCTTCTAAGAGGGGTCCTGGTGTATCGGGATGCTCGATCGGAACTTCCCGGAAGATAGGTCCCGAGAGCCTTTATTCGAGGTCGCGCCCAGAAACTATGTAGTGCTAGTTCGAGTCCGTAGCCTACAATCCAATGAGTTGTTCATGATTTTGAAACTTTGTTATAAACAATTGAAAAGTTTATAATTATGAGTTGTAGGGAATCTCCTCGAAAAGAAACTCGATGTTTCGAGTAATTATTCAAGTGCAAAACTTTGTTTGATAAAAAGTGGAAATGTGATTTTAGTGTTAAACTGCTTGAATTTGTGAGCGTATTGAATAACTAAAATTCTATCTTGTTTTAAATGTGTTTGATCCACTCAGTAAGATAGTTCGGAAATGTGAGATAGTTCGGAAATGTGATAATAGTTGCTTGAGTAAGATGTGGAGAACATGTTGTGTTTGAAATGGAAGTTCGAGAGATATGAAGTGAAAGTTACGATATGGTTTGTTATATGTGCGAATAAAGTATGGTTGTTGTGATTTTTGGGGTAAGATTATCCACTAAGCTTGTGGTTTACTCACTCTATATTTCATTGCGGTTGTAGGTAGTCTATAAGGTGTGTCTCGTACTTTAGCATCTCCTGGACTTTTGTATGCAATTTGCTGATGACCGTTCCGTAACAACCCAAAACTTAATTGTAATTAATTATTTTAAATTTGTATTTTATCGTCTCAATATCGTTTAAGAGCAATGAGCCGCATAGAATACTGAAACCGAAATAAAATATACGAACAAATTTGATAATCACAAAAAATAATGGGTAAATTGTACAAATTCACATTTCGCATAATGTAAAATTGTGTCTCGAAACACGGTTTATTTATAATTAAAATATCAGTAAATGAAAAAAAAAAGAGTTAGAAAATATGTATAAGCAAATGAAAATAGGGAAATGTGTGATTAAACATTTAATCATGTGGTAAAATCAATAATAAAAATAGAGGAAGATATTAAGATTTTTTTAGACAAGAAAAAAAAAAAGAGATGAGGAGCTGCTAAAAGTCTCGGGAATATATCGATGAATTGGGGGTTATAAAACAAGCAAATACACATTGCATCTTCCATCTCTCTCTCACCTTTCCTCCACTTCCCCGACTCGCTGCCTCATGCCACCGACACCAAGCCATCGTCGGCACCCCGACCGCCACCGAAAACCGTCGCCGGAGACCCCGGCTGCCACCTTGCTGCCGTCGATCCTTCTCTCTCCTCCTCCCGTTGTCTCTCACGAGCAGGGCAAAACACCCCTGTTGTTACTGCTGCTGCTAGGTCTAGCCAGCCACCGGCCTGCCGCTTGCCTCTGTCCTCCGCCGGCGCCGACGCCGCTAATCAACCCCTCACGCCGCCGGATCTCCACCACCGAGCCACCACCATCCAATTTCACATCTAACCTGGTTTGAGGTATATCTCCAATCCTTAATTTCTAAGCAAATTTTATCACAAATTTATGTTGTTATTGAATAATTACACAAGTAGATGTGAGTTGTGAATTGATTATGGTGGAATTGAAGGAATTGTGGGAGAAAATGAAATTGGAATTAGGGTTATTATGTGTTGATATGGAATTGGAAATTAATTGGAGGTTTCTTTATAATTGTACATGTGCTTGTTTAATTTTTATATGATTATAAATGAATTTTTGGTTGTGGTGGAGTTGGATGAACTTTGGAGAGTAGTGAAATATGGATATATGTGAAATTGGATTTTTTTTTGGGTTTGTTGTGTGCTAAATTGGTATTGGAGATAAATTTGGGATATTCATAATTGTGAATATGCTTATTCAATTTTCTATATAAGCATGAAAGGATTGATTGGGTGTGTAAAAAATTGTTTAAGTTATAAGACTATGCTAGGGAAGTGAATTAATCAAATTGGGTTAGGTTAATCTTTGAAAAAAAAATGGATGAAAATATATTTGGAGGTTTTATTGAAATCGGAAGTGGTTTTTGTGAATTTGAAATTTGTAAATTGGAAGATGATAAATGAGTTAGTGGCTAGGAGGTATATATATAATTAAAAGTGTAACAGTTTCGGAGAGAATTGATTTAAGAAAATTAAAACTTTAAACCCGTTAGTGGTTTAGACAATTGAATTGGTCAAAATGTAAAGTACATAGGTACAAGAAAGGCAAATAAGTTTATTAATGCAAATATTAAATTTCCACTTCAAAATAGAAAATCAATAGGAACGACTATTCGGGAAGCAAAGAAAACAGAAATTAAAAGCAAACGATCGACCGAGGTAAGTTATTGCTTATACCCTTCCAAAATAGTTAAATTTTAATTGTTATGTAAAATGTCACTGTGTTTGTTTGTATTTCGGCCTACAACTCTTTAGGACCCAATGAATCGTGAATTGTGAATCGTGAATCATTAATCGTTAATCGTTCATAAATGTCCGCTAGCAGAATTAATCATATTGTGCCCTTCCCGATAATTGAGATCTTTAATCGAATCGTTTAATTGAGGCCACGTATTGAGCCTTCTCGGCAAAGGGGAACTTTAATCGAATTGTTTAATCAAAGTCATGGATGCAAATGCATGTAAATTGGGGTCCTAGCCGCGGCCGAGAAAATAAAACGTTTAACAAGTTGAAAACAAAATTGAGAAGTTTACAAAAACAGAAATTGTGCATTTTGCTTAAATATTTGAGTTTTAACTAAATTTAAAATCGCGCTCGTGCTCACTGACTCTTCAAAATTATTTTACGAGTGCAAGGGTGACATATTGAGCCAACCGCTCACTTTATGTTTTATGTTTTAAACTCTTTTAGGAAAAGAGAAGCAACCAATATTTAAACAAGAATTGTATGAGGAGAAGGACATAGAGGAAAAAGAATCCTAAAACGCTGGTATCGGAAAGTGACTTGCATGTTGTATTTTGGTGTTAAATGTATTTTGGATTATGTGTTAAGAAACAAACAGACTTTTGTATTATCTAAGCTTAAGTATATAATGTATAAACCTTGTGATCTGTTTGTGCAAATAAATATGATATATATAACAATATTTGGAATGTATGGGTCTAGGCCTTGTCTCTACTACAAGAGACGGCGGTAATGCCCCGACTTATATTAGCCTCCGCTGCCAAATATTTCTTAAATTTGATTAGGTTATGTTATGAATTAATTTTATGGATAATTATAGTCTAGGGCGTTACGAAGTGGTATCGAGCCAAGTTCGGAAATTGTAAGGATAAATTAAGAGGATAATTGTTGTAGGTTGAAAAAGGGAGCAATTTTGAAGTTTAGATGTTACAAGAGTGAATTTTAGGTTAATAGTATTAAATGATAAGGTTATGAAATTCGCAATAATTATGAGTATGATATCTTGGGTGATGTTAGTAATTTGATAAGCGTGATTAATATTTGGGAATGCTTGCAAGTCATTGAAGTGAATTTAGATGAAAGCATTAAAGAAAATAATGGAATGGAGAAAGAGTTTGGGACATGGGAATAGTAACAAGAGCAATTTGGGTTTCATGTTGAGAAAGTTTATTTAAAAAAATATTAAAAACTGAAGGGATAAAGTATAAGCTAGCCTAACCCCTTCATCCACGTATTTTGGTGTTGAAAGAAAACTAACGAAAATATATTATGTAATGAGTGATAAATACATTAGAAATATCAGCATGTATCACTTGCCCGAGCGAGTGTTAAGTATCAAATAATTTATATCTTGGTAATAGTACTGTGGATTGGAAAAGAAAATTAGAACTAATTATCTTCTCTACTTCTATATTAAACGGAATGTCGAATCGGAATGAGAATGTTCGTGGAAATGAACTCCAAGAAAACAACATGGAATCTATGCATTCTCAATTAGTTAACCATAGCCCTCCAATCCCTCATCAGGAACTAGAAAATGATACGCTTAAAAATGAGGATGAACAAAAAAGGTATTTAAAGATATAGACCACTGAGTTGTTGGGAACAATTATAGTCGTGGTGACAAAGAAGCTTAAAGAATCAAATTACAATAATTTAAAGAAGGATGGTAGATTTTTTATAAAGGGTTGCTCAACAAAATCCAAAAACTTACGACGGAAGAATGGACCAAGTGATATCGGACGAATGGACTAGGCGAGATGGAAAAGATATTTGATGAGGTCAAGGTACCGGACAATAAGCGTGTAAACATTGGAGCTTTTTACCTCACCGGACAAGCGGATATCTGATGGGCAACTGTAAGGGCCAATTTCCAACGCCTCGAGGGCACGTGGGACAAATTCTTGGACGAACTAAGAGCGAAATTTTATCCGAGTGCCCTTACTAAAAAAAGTAAAAGGAATTCCTGGTGAAGGTTTGCACTTGGAGAGTCTTAGTCGCCCTAGAGGGGAGGTGAGTAGTGATGAGGAAATTTAAACAATAAATAGTGGGTTAAAATTTAAATTAAACTTTAAGGTCAGTCCGAGTCTAGATTGGGCTTAGAAAAGAGTGAACTCAAAATTACGTGGAAACCCTCATTGGGCGAGAAAACCACAGTCAGTGCTACTCCAAGCACCAAGTCAAATCCACTATTTTAAATCCATAAAATACGATGGACTGACTCAACCAAAATTGCTCCCTAAGACAATTCTTTATAAAGTTTTCCTAGACTCAAAAGTTCCCTTATCCGATCTAGTACTTCCTAACTAAGATAACCTTTACAGCTAGGGACAATTGAGCTGAGTTAACCCTTACAGACTCGGTCAAGGGACCATACTCGGAAAGTAAGAAATAAGGTTTTGTGATCGATTACAAGACTTTACGACTCATAAAAGTGTTAAGTACAGACTTCGAGTTGTAAGATGAAGATTGAGTGAGTATTATACGAGATAGGTATGATTTGAGCAATAGGTTCAGCAAGCTTCAAATCTTGTGAAGTGGCTTCTTTTATAGATGATCAAACAGATTAGCCGTTGTGACTATCTTCCGATTAGAAGTCCTCTGTGACCATTAGTAATCGTTCTTCCGAGCCACTCGAAAAGATCCGTTGAGATGTGAACGTTGTGCAATGGCTCTTGACTCCTTAGGATGCCCAATTCCACTAGTGGTGTCTAATAAGTAGGGTGGAAACCACCGTTGAGCTTAGGTGTTGAATATTTCTAGTTTTGGAAACGGACAACCACGACACGATGTCCGGGCCTTGGTCGAAGTAGCAAAAGCCTTGTCTGCTAGCGATTTGACATCTTGATGCCGGTTACTTTTGTAATTCAAAAGTAGGATAACCTCATTTAGATAACCTAAAAAAGTAAACCAATTTTGGTTCTCAAAGTATAGCAAAATAAATTCCCTTTTTCGAATCACAATAACCACAAGTAGGTAAAACCTAACTCAACGTCTCAACTTTTCACAATTCTGTCTTTACTTCAATTCCTCATTCTAGGTCTCAACTATATAAATCAACTTCCTTTGCTCATACTCAACCATATAACTCCTAATCTCACTTTATCACTTAGGTTCCTTTTTGCTAGGCTCATCTTCCGACTTAATTTCATCTCAAAGACTTAGATAAATTCCAAACTCAACTTAACCTTACATTTCCAAGCTCGTCATTTTCCTACCTCAAACTCCCATCGTATGTCTTTATCTTATTAATCAACTCTTGTTCGTCCATCCTTAGTTATATAATTCTTAATTTTCATCACTTAATTTCCGTTAGCTTCACTTACCTTCACGTTTAGTTCAACCTCGAGGATTTAAATATACTTCGAACTCAATTAACCTGGACAATCACCCATTTCTCACCCCCATGTCTCAATTGTGCATCCATCAACATGAATTAATACTTCTCTTTATACTTCACTCATTATTTCCCGATATTAGCGATCATTTCTTAATACCGTAAATTCAATAAATTTCTAAGGCTCAATCCCCAATTGATCGAATTCTCGACACTACTCACTATACCTAACCAATCATGTGATAAACTTAAAACAATATAAATTTCTAATGATATAAGAAGTGCATATTAGCCACTTGAGTCACTTAGCAATTAGCAAACATCGATCAGCAGGAATCCAGAATATGCTTAGTATCGCACACACCTCCCGAGAGTTCACCTACAACACTTGGGAGGGAAAAGGGGAATTTGTGGGGGTGACCAATAAACCACGGGCTCACCGGAAGTCTCACATTCTTAAAATGGAAATTCTTTACACACATTACTCATAATAATGAAATCGGCAAAAGCATAGTAACATAATACAAATCTCTATACTTTTCAAGGAAATCCTTTGAAATCGGTTGTCACATATGAATCACAACACTTTAATCATTTGAAATGCGGTTTCACACTCATCACAATTCTTTTTCAATTTGAATCAACTTTACGGGCTTTCATGGGACTTGAACTAGCACTTCTTTAGTTCCTCGGGGTGGGACCTCAAACAAAGCCTCCTCAACCTATCTTCTAGGAAGTCTCGGATCGGGCATCCTGCCACTGCAAGACCCCTATTAGAACCCCTCCCTCGAAGTTTCTAGCCAGGCATCCTGTCGAATGAGGACCCTAGTTCGAACCCTTCGAGTGTGCTTAACAATCCATAGCCGATCGATTCAAAAACTTTGCACATAATCATTCATCACATTGGCTCCAAATAGCTTTCTCAAATTGGTTTAACATAATGGAAGGCATGACACCACGTGCCATCCCTCCAAATCCAATTTCTTAAATCCGATTCACTTTCTCAAATAAGTTTTGCTTCTTTAAAACACACTCATGCTTGAAAGACAATTAACAAGAAGTTGCATTCACGGATTATTCGCGTAAAATACGTAACTCCTTTCGTAATCACTTTTGAACATCATTTAACACAATCACTTGCACGAGATAGCCACAATTCAACACGGATAGTCACAATTCAACACAGATAGTCACAATTCAACACGAGATAGTCATTCTTAGCTCCTCTTCGACTAAACCTTTCTAAATTCACAAATTTAGTAAAATAAATTCCTTTTCTGAATCACAATAACCACAAGTAGGTACCACCTAATTTAACGTCTCAACTTGTCACAATTCTCTGTCTTGACTTCAACTCCACATTCTAGGTCTCAACTTTATAAATCAACTTCCTTTGGTCATACTCAGCCATATAACTCCTAACCTCACTTTATCACTTAGGTTCCTTTTTGCTAGGCTCATCTTCCGACATAATTTCATCTCAAAGACTTAGATACATTCCAAACTCAACTTAACCTTACAATTCCCAGCTCGTCATTTTCTTGCCTCAAAGTCCCATATTGTAAGTCTCTATCTTATTAATCAACTCTTATTCATCCATCCTTAGTTATATAATTCTTGATCACTTTTCATCACTCAATTTCGTTAGCTTCGCTTACCTTCACGTTTAGTTCAACCTCGAGGATTTAAATATACTTCTAACTCAATTAATCGGAAAATCACCTATTTCTCACCCCCATGTCTCAATTGTGCATCCATCAACATGAATTAATACTCCTCTTTTTACTTCACTCATTATTTCCCAATATTGGCGATCATCTTTTAATACCGTAAATTCAATAAATTTCTAAGGCTTAATCTAAAATATTAATTTCATAATTTATGTCCAAACCACCACGTGGTCATCCCCAACTCGACTAAATTCTCGACACTACTCACTATATCCAAGCAATCTAACTCCATCCGACTTGCCCGGCTTCCAATTGAGGCCTAAACAACTACCAAATCCCTTCAAGACTCTTAATTCAACTTTTAGCAACTATTAAACTTGTTTAATAGCACACATATTTAATATCCACAGCAATATTCATAATCACAATAAATCCATTTCGGTTTCGAAATTACTAATAATTTAGAGTATAGGACTATCCACCTCGAACTAGGGATCAAAGGTTTACCGAGTTCGGATTGGCCTAGGTCGGTTTCCTTCTTTCCTTTCTCTTCCTCTACTGCCAGCCTCGATTTTTCGCCTTCCTCCACGCTCGACGCCGTCGCCGGTCGCGGTTTTCGTGCTCACCGGCTGCCTCTCTCGGCCCTCGCGTTTGTGTTCTCTCCTTGCGTCTCAATTTCGCCTCCCCTTCGTGCCCCTTGGTGTTGTCACCCGCGTTCATCGGTCGCCCTTCCTTCATTCGCCATTCGGGCGCTGACCTCCAGCTGCTTCTCCAGCTCGTGCGCTCGCTTTCTCTCTCTCTCTCTCTCGCTCTCTTGGTCCCCGGTTTCAACCTCGTAGTCCCTTCCTCTCTCTTACTCTCGCCCTACCTTTCGGTGTTTGTCTGTCCGCGGCGTTCTTAGCGTTCGAGCGGCCATGGCCATTGCCACCGGCCTCCCGGCTCTCGCGCTCTCTCCCTCTCTCATTTTGTTCTCCTCGCCCGATCACCTCTCTTGTTCCCCTTACTTTGTTTCTACTCCCTCTTCTTTCGCTTTGCTCGGGCTCCCCTTCTCCTTCCTCCACCGAGCCTACTTCCTCTCTTTTGCCTCTAAGTTTCCTTCCCTTTTTTTTTTTTGCTATGGCACACCACTAATTTCACACTAATCAAGTCCCTAGCAATCCACTTAATCTTCCTTCTTATTTCCCTTTCCTTTTCTTTTGTTAATCCTCATAATAATTAAGCCCACATACTTGGCATCAATGGTCTCGGGTTTTTATTTAGCTAGTCCGGGCAGAAAATTCGGAGGAAAAGTTAATACGCTTCACTAATAATAGTTACGCAAACTAATAATAATTCGCTCAAATAAATCTATGAATATCTAACCATGTATATAACTTGGTCATTCGACCTACTCATATTTAATTAAAGCTAAATAATTAATTTAACTCATATAACTACCTAACCCAAAATTACGGGTCTTACATTTCTTCCCCCTTAAAAGAATTTCGACCCCGAAATTCGGAACGAGTGCTATCTAAGATACGTAAGGTATAATCGCATATACATGAGGCACACAAGTACTTAACATGGAAAGGAGCTCAATCGGACAACCACGATTACGGAAATTCTTAGGGGAGTCTCTATGGGTTAATGAGTTCCAGCCTCCTCTCTACCATCATTTTAGTACGTCTACTCACTTAATTAAAAGGAGCCAAGGAGCAAATCCTACTAGAAAAAGCAAATAGTTGGCTTGGAATGATCTCAGCATTTGTTTTAAATTGGATACTAATGTCTCTACCAAACACTTATGCAATCAACACGTTAACTTAGCACGCATCTAGTTCAAACATCTCACACCACCCTCTAGCTCCTTATCCTCCACAAACTTAGGCAAACTCTATGGCCAAGCTAGTTGGATGGGCTAGTTCAACGAATTATCTATGGTGCATCACTGGTCAAATGGTAAGAATGACACACATACCCGGCAAGTAACATCACAAAAAGCGAGTAGATAGAGCTCGATAGTATTATCTAAATGTTGGAGTTGGAACTAAGTTAGAATTTAGACGCAACCAACTATATGTGATCATATCCAGCACAATAAGATCCCTAAGCAACTCATGGTAACTACAATAGGTAGTAGGGAGTCCTCATGCTATTCCTTCACCTTTATGGGAGTTAAGATCAAACCTACGATCCTTATGTAAGGCTTAAAATATCTCGCTCCCAAGTAACTTATAGTCTCTCCCATGAGCACTAATAAACACAATGAATTCCAAATGCAATATGGGATTGATAGAACAACTTCTAACTTCCTTTGTAAACGAGGCACTCAATCTACAAGATTGTTATCAATGCCCCAGGTTTATAAAGGACCCAAGGAACTACTTCCAAACGATTCTCGACGTTTAGATTACTCACGAAGAATTGACACATATAAACTAAAAGTGGTGGGGGCATGATTCTAATATTCATCAATCAGCTCCTCTTAGCGAGACAGGTTAAGTTAAAGGAACTCAAGTTGTGGAAAGCACATCCTTCAATATGATTTACTTAGCTCCTTCTAGCCTCATGCTCGGCTTATTCTAGACCTTTCTCACAAATTTCTCAAATTGGAACTCACATATGGATTTTCGTAACCATGGCATCGTATGTTTGGTATATCCAAAACTTAGATGGAAATAGAGAAAATCCCTAGATCAACTGTTCCTTCAACGTAGCTCCCAAATGTACCCTAAAGAATACCTCCCAACACATCCGAACAAACATACACTTCAAGCAAAATACCAAGTTTGACATTCTTGATTATGGACCCAAATATTATTATCAAGGAAACCAATTCCACCAATGATACCATGAACCTTCACGTTGTATTTCCCATTAACTTTCCTCTCCATAGCGTCCAATTCTCATTTATAACTTCCAAAAGTACCCACCTATCCGTATTTTCGTAAATATATGCAAGTATCCTTCCACACTCGGGGTGCTTAGCCATATCCTATTCAACAATGTGACATTTCAATTCCTTCCTTAGTAACAACTTCGAAGAATGATTCACTTATGCTAATGCGTGATATGTCTTTTCTTTTCACATCTAAGGCCAATCATGCACTCTTGAAACTCCTTGGAAATAATCATATAAACAACCAATACATTATTGGAAACCCGTATGCTTCTTAGAGGTAGAATTCCTAAGTCGACTAATGATTAGAAGTCACACCATGAAATCAAGGAATACGGAAAGGAAATAAAAATTCAGCCACACCTAGTCACATACTTAGCACGCAAAAATCATCCACACATATAAGCACATAAGTTTACGATTCGGATCACTGAACTCATCCTCCAACTAATAATATAAGTAATCAAATCAATGAGGTCCTAAAGATAGAGGTTTCTAACTCGGGACTCAACGAAACCAACTAGTAATAGACCGGAAGTAAGATTTCAGCCACACTTACTCACACAATTAGCACACATAATTCACTCACACATCACCTTAATGGGCGGTTTGCAATAAACTAATTCGACTATGTCAACTAAGTAGTCACTTATAAGTTAGAGGTGGAACTTAAGGGCACACATATGTTGGCCACAAACAAAGCACATAATCACATACCAAGGATCCTAGATGACTATATGCAATGCAGACTTAAGGTCACCAAAATCTATGCTCTAATACCAATTTGTAACACCCCAAAACAGCCCCTAGGAGTATTACATCACCGGAGTTCCTTATGGGAACTCCCCGGGTTCTATCGGTGTCGGTTCGGCTCTCTAATTCCAACTTAGAGGTAATAAAGGTGGTTTTCTAAAAGAATTTGAAATTTCCTTAAAATTTTCGGCAGAGTTCTGTTTGTATGATGGACTATCCCTTAAGCTTAAGGCCTTGAAACCGTGCATAAAAATCATAACTCGACGAGCCACACGCTCGGAGTATACAACTCAACGGCCATACGTCGGAGTCCAACCAATCATGCGATAAACTTAAAATAATCTAAATGGTTCATGGTACAACGGGTACAAACTATATGAACTAAATTACAAAGTACAACACTTAGGGATATAAGAAATGCACAGCAGACCACTTGAGTCACTTAGTAATCAACAAACATTAGTTAGCGAGGAATCCATACTATGCTAAGTATTACACACACCTCCTTAGAGTACCTGCAACAATGGGAGGGAAAAGGGGGAATTTGTGGGGTTGAGCAATAAATCACGGGCTCACGGGAAGTCTCACACTCTTAAAATGGAAATTCTTTACACACATTACTCATAATAATGAAATCGGCGAAAGCATAGTAACATAATACAAATCTATATACTTTTCGGTGAAATCCTTTCAAATTTATTGTCACATATGAATCACAACACTTTAATCATTTGAAATGCGGTTTCACACTCATCACAATTCTTTTTCAATTTGAATCAACTTTGTGGGCTTTAAACGAACTCGAACTAGCACTTCTTTAGTTCCTCCGGGGGCCCGACCTCGAACAAAGGCTCCCTTGACCTATCTTTTATGAAGTCTCGGATCGGGCATCCTGCCACCGCAGGACCCCTATTAGAACCCCTCCCTTTAAGTTTCTAGCGAGGCATCCTCCCGAATGAGGACCCCAGTTTGAACCCTTTGGTATGCTTAACAATCCATAGGCGATCGATTCAAAAACTTTGCACATAATCATTCATCACACTTGCTCTGAATAGCTTTCTCAAATTCATTTAACACAATGGAAGGCATGACACCACGTGCCATCCCTCCAAATCCAATTTCTCATATCCGATTCACTTTCTCAAATAAGTTTTGCTTCTTTAATACACACTCATGCTTGAAAGGCAATTAACAAGAAGTTGCATTCAGGGATCATTCGCGTAAAATACAAAACTCCTTTCAGAATCACTTTTGAACATTATTTAACACAATCACTTGCACGAGATAGCCACAATTTATCACGGATAGTCACAATTCAACATAGATAGTCATTCTTAGCTCCTCTCCGATTGTACCTTTCTAAATTCACCAATTTAGTAAAATAAATTCCCTTTTCTGAATAACAATAACCACAAGTAGGTACCACCTAATTCAACGTGTCAACTTTTCACAATTATCTGTCTTGACTTCAATTCCTCATTCTAGGTCTCAACTTTACAAATGAACTTCCTTTGGTCATACTCAACCATATAACTCCTAATCTCACTTTATCACTTAGGTTCCTTTTTGCTAGGCTCATTTTTCGACTTAATTTCATCTCAAAGACTTAGATACATTCCAAACTCAACTCAACCTTACAATTCCCAGACTCGTCATTTTCTTACCTCAAAGTCCCATATTGTAAGTGTCTATCTTATTAATCAACTCTTGTTCTTCCATCTTTAGTTATATAATTCTGAATCACTTTTCATCACTCAATTTCTATTAGCTTCGCTTACCTTCACGTTTAGTTCAACCTCGAGGATGTAAATATACTTCTAACTCAATTAACTGGAAAATCACCTATTTCTCACCCCCATGTCTCAATTGTGCATCCATCAACATAAATTCAAACTCGTCTTTATACTTCACTCATTATTTCTCGATATTAGAGATCATCTCTTAATGCCGTAAATTCAATAAATTTCTAAGGCTCAATCCGAAATATTAATTTCATAATTTATGTCCAAACCACCACATGCTCCTCCCCAACCGACTAAATTCTTGACACTTGCTCACTATACCCAAGCAATCTAACTTTGTCCAGATTCCCGGCTTCTAATTTAGGCCTAAACAACTGCCAAATCCCTTCAAGACTCCTTATTCAACTTTTAGCAACTACTAAACTTGTTTAATAGCACACATTTTCAATATCTACAGACAATTTTCAGTAATCACAATAAATCCATTTAGGGTTCGAAATAACTAATAGTTTAGAGTATAGGACTACCTACCTCGAATAAGGTATCGATGGTTTACTGAGTTCGGATTGGCCTAGGTAGGTTTCCTTCTTTTATTTCTCTTCCTCGTCTGCCACCCCGGTTTCTGCTGCCTTCCTCCGTGCTCGACGCCGTCGCCGGTCGCGGTTTCCATGCTCACTTGGCTGCCTCTCTCGGCCCTCGTGTTTGCTTCCTCTCCTTGGGTCTCGATTTCAACTCCCCTTCATGCCCCTTGCTGTTTTCCCCCACATTCGTCGGTCGTCCTTCTTTCATTCGCCATTCGGGTGCCGACCTCCAGTCGCTTCTCCAGCTCACGCACCGACCTCCGGCTACTTCTCCGGCTCACGCGCGGTCTCTCTCTCTCTCTCTCATTCTCTCGAGTCCCTAGTTTCAGCCTCGCAATCCCTTCCTCTCTCTTTCTCTCGCCCTCCTTCTCAATGTTTACTGGCCGCGACGTTCTTGCCGTTCGAGCTGCCACGGCCAAGGCCACCGGCCTCCTAGCTCTCGCGCTCTCTCCCTCTCTCACTTTGTTCTCTCTCGCTCTGATTCCCTCTCTCCTTCCCCTTGCTCTGTTTCTACTCCCTCTTCTTTCCCTTTGCTTGGGCTCCCCTTCTCCTTCTTCAACCGAGCCTCGCTTCCTCTCTTTTCCCTTTAATTTTCCTTTTTTTTTTTTTCGTGGCTTCCCTTGGGTATGCCGAGTACACCCCTAATTTCACACTAATTATGTCCATAGCAATCCCCTCAATCCTCCTTATTTCCCTTTTCTTTTCTTTTGTTAATTCTCACAATAATTAAACCTACATACGTGGCATCGGGGGTCTCGGGTTTTAATTTAGCTAGTCCGGGCGAGAAAATTCGGAGGAAAAATTAATACGCTTCACAAATAATAGTTATGGGAACTAATAATAATTCGCTCAAATAAATCTACAAATATCTAATCATGCATATAACTTGGTCATTTGACTTACTCTTATTCAATTAAAGCTATATAATTAATTTAACTCATATTACTACCTAACCCAAAATGACGGGTCTTACGGAGCGTGTGACTCGTTGAGTTTTATTATGATTTTTATGGAAGTTTTTAAGGCTTTGAGCTGAAGGGTTGGACCATATTTCAAATGGAACTCTGCCGAAATTTTTAGAAACCTTCTAACCTTCATGGGAAATTGCCTTCCTTACCTTGAAGTTAGGTTTATACAGACAAAACTAACACCAGAAAGAGCCTTGGGAGTTCCTTTAAGGAACTCTAATGATGTAATACTCCTAGGGGTGTTTTCGGGTGTTACAAAGTGGCATGCTCCTTATGTGCTCTTTCTATCAACCTTGTATCCCGCATAGTCGGCATCCGAATATCTAGTGAGAATCGAGTCCTAAGTTCTTTGAAAACCATATACCAAGATTACGAGTCCCTGCATGATATCTAAAGATTTTCTTCATCGTAGTGAGATGTGGTTCCTTAGGATTAGCTTGAAATCTTGTCCAAAGGCAGACACTAAACACGATATATAGCTTACTAAATGTGAGATAAAGTAGAGATTCAATCATACCTCTAAAGAATTTCTAATCTACGAGTTTACCTTTCTCGTCTAAGTCCAGACTTCAAACTGCTACTCATAGGTGTTGCTCCATGCTTCACATCTTGTAGATTGTATTTCTTCAATAACTCCTTGGTGTACATAGATTGATAGACATAGATGCCAACTTTTTCTTGTTTGATTTGCGGACCAAGAAAGAAATTAAATTCTCCTATCATGCTCATTTGGAACTCCTGTCTCATCAACTCGGAAAACTCTTGACATAGAGTTTCATTAGTAGCTCCAAAGATAATATCATCAACATTTATTTGAATGATAAGAAAATTATTCCCCTTGATTTTTGTAAAAAGATTTTTGTCAATCTGACCTCTTTTGAAATCATTTTCAAGCATGAAGCTGCTTAGTCATTCATACCAAGCTCCGGGAGCTTGTTTAAGACCATATAAAGACTTTTGCAATTTGAAAACATGATTTGGAAATTATGAGTTTTCAAATCTAGGGGTTGCTCAACATAAACCTCTTATTGAATATAACCATTGAGAAATGCACATTTCACATCCATTTGATAAAGCTTAATGTTTATGCTACATGTTAATGCTAGGAGAATTTTGATTGCCTCAATCTTAGTAACAGGTGCAAAGATTTCTCCACAATCTATTCCCTCTTCTTGGTTATACCCCTGAGCAACTAGTCTAGCCTTATTTTTAACTACCAACCCTTCCTTATCTAGTTTGTTCTTGAAAACCCATGTGGTTCTTATTACTGGGTGGTCGGAAGGTCGTTTGGTCGAGTCCATACTTGGTTTCTTTCAAATTGATTTAGCACTTCTTGCATGGCCTCGACCCATTCAAGTTCGGTTAAGACTTCTAGTGCATTTTTAGGTTCTATTAATGATATGAATATAGAAAATGCAGACAGATTTTGCAAAGAAGATCGAGTTCTAACCCCATTGTTGATTCGGAATGTATGTTCTCGGGTGGGTGACTAGATGCATATTTGAAAGCTTTACCTGTCCTCCGATTTACCAAGTTTGTTGGTTAAATAGGCTGATATTTAGTTGATTGTTCTTGTTGAGTCCCTGCATTGGCTTGGTCTTCAACATTTTGACTCGGCTCTTGATTTTGTTCATTCTAAGTCACAACATTCCGAGTTTGCTCATTCTAGGTTACCTTATTCCGAGTTATCTTAGATGTTCTATTTTAACTCTTTTGAGCTTAGCTTCAACAATGTCATCTTCATCTCTCTTAAGCTTGAGATCTGAAAACGTGGATTCACTTATCTTGACAAGATCAATCTCATCAAAGACAACATGGATGCTTTCTTCCACTTTGTTAGTCCTTTTGTTAAAAACACGATAAGCTTTACTATAAGATGAGTAACCTCGAAATATACCTTCATCCGATCTAGCATTAAACTCGGTAAGATGATTCTCACCATTGTTATGTATAAAGCATTTACATTCGAATGCCTATAAAGTAGGAGATGTTGGGTTTCTTTCCTTTGTATAGCTCATAGGGTGTCTTCTTCAGAATGGGTCCGATGAGTCATCCGTTGAGTTTATAATTTGTTGTGTTGATTACCTCAGCCTAGAAATAGTAAGGAAGATCGGTTTCAATCATCATGGTCCTTTCTGTTTCATCAATAGTTATCTTCTTTCTCTCTACTACTCCACTGTGTTGAGGAATTCTTGGTGCGAGAGAAGTTGTTGGAGATGCCATTCTTGTCACAGAAATCTACAAATTCTTTCTCTCCACTACTCCACTTGAATTTTCCTGCAGATCGTAGTGAACTCTTTGAAGGCTTCATTCTTTTTCCTCGGAAAACACACCTAGGTAAATCATGAATTGTCATCAACAATAACAAGCACATATGATTTACCTCCTATGCTTTTCACAGGATTTTCACCATAAAAATTCATATGAACTAACTTAAGCACTTTGGATGTAGACACAATTTTGAGTGGTTTGAATGATGATCCGACTTGCTTTCCATTTGTGCATGCAACACAGATTTTATCTTTCTTAACTACACGGTTAGGTAAACCCCTAACAAATCCATGAGATACCATTTTCTTGATGGTATACATGCTAATATGACCTAGTTTACGATGCCATGTCCATGAATCATCATTCAAGGATGCTTTTAAGCATGATAAATTCTAACTAGAATATGAAAGTGGAATAGTATAAGTGTTACCTAACCTTAGACCCGAGAGCTTTGTCTCTTTGGTGATTGCATCGAAATGTAGCAGTTGGTCCGAGTGAACCTTACCTCTTGACCTTTGTCACATAGCCGAGAGATTGTACTTAAGCCCTTTAACAAGATAGACTAGGCTGATCGAGTTGTTTCGTTGTCAAATCTTGCCAATCCCAACTATCTTGCCTTTGTTGTCGTCTCTAAATGTGACTTTTCCTTCCTCCGGATCTTCTACCTCGGAGAAGAGTTTTGAATCTCCGGACATATGGCGTGAGCGACCACTATCTAAGTACCAGTGACCCTTCCGTTTCGAGTCACTCGTAAGCGTAAACAAACTAACCCTTCTCACTTCCTCTTATAAACCCGAGTAACTACTTTTACTTGTGGTCTTTCTCCGAGGAGGAGCACTTTTGGGAACCTAGATTTGAATAATTTTGGGTTTGGTCCGATTATGTGTCTTTCTTCTAGAAAACTAAGTTTGTGTCTCTTTTCTTTGAAAACATTTTCTTTTGTAAACAGGTAGAGATGGATTTTTCCTATAAACTGGTCTGTGCATAGTCCTTTTTCATTCGATTGAATGGACCCTGCTTAGCCTTCGTGAACTTTACGGTTCGGAATCAATTTTAAAAAGATCCGAGTAAGAATTAGATTCCTCTTTAGCATTGTAACTAAGATCTTCTTTGCTAAATGAGACACATTGAGAGCCAAGTAAAAGATCAAGGTTTCTCCGACCTTGAGTGAGTTTTAAAAGTAGCTCTTCGGACTCATTGAGCTTTCTTTTTAGTTCCTCATTCTCTGTTATGAGTAATTCGGACTTAGTCTCATTGTCTTGAGTACTTGGTCTTAAGTACCTTCAGATTTTGTCTTAAGTTTTCTAACTAATTTTTCAAAACATTACTCTCATCGATAAGAGACTCAAGTTGTTCTTTAAAATCGGAAGAGTCAAAATTGGACTTTTCTTCCAAAGCAAAGATATATATCTAACAACATCAACTTTGGGAAACTTAAGGAAGTATTCAATTACCTCCTAAGGACTTGCTTCCTTAGTATCCGAGTTGTCACTTGTCGACTCGGATCCAACATCTAAGTCTGCCAATGCCATTAGACACTTTGAATCATCTGAATCATCATCTTCGGAGGATTCATCATCACTCCGAGTAGCCATCATTGCCTTATTCTTCTTTCTGTCCTTCTTCGTCTTTGGACGAGTCCTTGACAATGTGATCCTTGTTGTCACACTCAAAGCACCCAGAGTTCTTAGTTAAAGATAACTTAGAAGGAGACGAGTATTTACCTTTCTTATCCTTCTTGTCTTTCTTGTAGAACTCTTCCTTTGGCCTCTTTTTCCATTTTTATACTTCATCATCTTTTTGAAGCCTCTGGCAATGAGTGCCATGGGATTCTCTTCCGAGTGTGAGGAGCTAAGACATTGTCTACTACTTTCCGAGGCCTTCGAGTGCAATGTTCTTTTTGGTGCCGACCTTGGCGTCCTCTTCTTCCGGATGCAGCTTATGAGTAAGTAGCTTTCCAATGATCTCGTTAGGCTTTAGTTGAGAGAGATTCCGAGCCTCTTCAATGGCTGCCACCTTAGGACGCAGACTTCTCAAAATTTTTCTGACCATTTCCTCATGAGAGATCTTTCTACCTAGAGACTTGAGATTGTTGGTAATCTCGGTGAACAGAGCATACATCCGAGAGATGTTCTCATCCGGCTCCATTATGAACCACTCATACTTGTGAAGATATTGACTTATCTTCGCCTGCTTCACTTGAATGGTTCCTTCATAGTTGTTCACAAGTGTATCCCACACATTTTTGGTTGTGTCACGAGCTGAAACTCTATTGTACTCTTTTGAGCTAGTAGCACACATAAGTGTGTCATAGCTTTGATGTTCTTTCTCAACTTCTCACTCTCTTTAGAACTGTACTTTGCCTTTTCTTTAGGCACAAATTTGACACCTTCCATCTTGATTGGAATGAAGTTCCCATTTTGGATGATGTTCCATACCTCTTTATCATTATCTAGTAGAAAGCATTCCATCATCTTCTTCTAGTGTGCAAAGTTTGTCCCCTTAAACTAGGGTGGTCTGGTGGATGATCTTTCTTCATTGAACTCTTTATTGTTGAGAGCCATTTGATCTTTAGACCTCTAAATTCCGAGATCCTTTTGAAAGGCTAGGCTCTAATACCAATTGAAGGTTTGCTCTTGGAGAGGTTAAGTCACCCTAGAGGGGGTGAATAGGGTGATGGAAGATTTTTGAGAAAAATCAAACTCTTTTTCACGAGAATAGAATAAGAAATGCATTCTAAGTCCAGATTGGACTTAGAAAGTTAAACACTCAAATATACACGAAAACCCTCATGGGACAGAAAACCACAGACAGTGCTAATCCAGGCACCAAGTCAAATCCACTAATTAAATCCTCAATTACAAATGACTCGACTCTAGCGAGAATTGCTCCCTTACATAATTTCATTACAAGGTTTTTATAGACCCAAAAGTTCCCTTACGTGATCTAGTACTTCCCGATCGAGATAACCTTTACAGATCAGGGGCAACCGAGCTAAGTTAGCCCTTACATCTCAATCAAGGGTCTTAGAAAGAAAGTAAAGAGTAGAAGTGATTACAAGACTTTCTTTACAACTCAAAAAGTAAGAGATTACATATTAGGAGTCATAAGTTGAAGATTGAGTAAGAATTCACTAAAAGAGTGTTAAGCAATGTGTTAAGTAATCTTCAAGTCTTGTGAAGTGGCTTCTATTTATAAGCACTAAGGCGGAATGACAGTTGAGACTTGTTCTGGACTAGTGAGCTTCATTAAGCTGTTATAACGACTAGTCTCGAGTCACTCGGAAAAGGATCCGTTAAGATGTGAATGTTGTGTAGTGGTCCTTGGCTGAAAAAGATGGTCCAATGATTTGGTCGTGATTGAAATCTAGGTTGGAAACAAGCTGTTAGACTCAAAGTTTTAGTTTTCCAGTTTTGGAAACAAACAACCCTAACATGGTGTCCGAGCCATGTCTATAAATGGTTAATCTCTGTCTGTTGGTGTTTAACGGTTAGAAACCGATTGCTTTTGTGATTCAAAGACTTGTTTAAACAACCTCGCAAAAGCAAATCAAAGTGGTACTCAAAGTATAAAAATAAAACACTTTAATAAATTTCCTAAAGTCGGTCCATTATGTGCATTTCGCCAAAAGCCAAAATACCCTTTTCCTACAAGGGTTAGTCCATTATCTGCACTTCCGAGTCATACTAATTTTTTAAGGGGTCTAAGTAGTCACCGCTCTGTCGGTCCAAAAGGGTCTTACCGAAGGTCCCCTTCACCTTTGGTCGATTACTTTTTCTTCACCTTTCTTTTTGTTTTTCTTCTTTCACATTCTCATTTTGCATTTGCATTAGCCAAATCAAATTCATCTCATCTTAGGTGAGTCCATTTTGTATTTGCATTAGCCAAATCAAATTTATCTCATATTAGGTAAGTTGATTTTACATTTGCATTAGCTAAATCAAATTTATCTCATATTAGGGAGTCTATTTTGCATTTGCATTAGCTAAGTCGAATTCATCTCATATTAGGTGAGTCCATTATGCATTTTCATTAGCCAAATCCATTTCATCTCATATTAGGTGAGTCCATTTTTGCATTAGCCAAATCAAATTCATCTCATATTAGATAAGTCGGTTTTGCATTTGCATTAGCCAAATCAAATCTCTCTCAAATTAAGGGAATTCATTTTTGCATGTAGCCAAAGCAATTTATTTCAAATATAAGGAAATGCATTACCATTTAGCTAGAATAAAAAGCATGTTTTCTTTAAAGATTAATCATTCATTAGCTAGATCATCATCTCAAAATAAGTCATACATCATTTCTTTCTCATCATTGCATTCGTTATGTGTATCCAAATAAAAGCATCCTTAGTCTCATCGGGTGTTGCGCTTAAGTCATTTCCTCCCAAAAGTGGTATTGTCTCACATGGTCCTAAACCTTATCCTTTGGGTTGTAGAATAGGGAAGTCTACGGCAACTAAGTATCATCGGAATCTGGGCTCTAAGTGATTAGAACGCCTCACGAAAGAGTGTGGCACATTATGCATTTGCATTAGCCAAATCAAATTTATTTGATATTAGGTATGTCCATTTTACATTTGCATTAGCCAAATCAAATTCATCTCATATTAGGTGAGTCTAGTTTGCATTTGTATTAGCCAAGTCTAATTCATCTCATATTAGGTGAGTCCATTTTTGCATTAGCTAAATCAAATTCGCCTCATATTAGGTAAGTCCATTTTGCATTTGCATTAGCCAAATCAAATCCATCTCAAATTAAGGAGTTCATTTTTTGCATCTAGCCAAAGAAAGTTCATTTCAAATATAAGGAAATGCATTATCATTTAGCTAGAATAAAAAGCATGTGTTCTTTAATGATTAGTCATTCATAAGCTAGGTCATCATCTCAAACTCAGTCATACATCATTTCTTTCTCATCGTTGCATTCTTTATGTGCATGCAAACAAAGGCATCCTTAGTCTTTTTGGATCTTGCGGTTAAGTCCCTTCCTCCCAAAAGTGATCTTCTCTCACATGGTCCTAAACCTTGTCCTTTGGGTTGTATAATAGGGAAGTCTACAACAACTAAGTATTGTCAGAATCGTGATCTATAAAATTAGAACGCCTCACCAAAGAGTTCGACACATTTTGCATTTGAATTAGCCAAATCAAATTTATCTCATATTAGGTATGTCCATTGTGCATTTGCATTAGCCAAATCAAATTCATCTCATATTAGGTAAGTCCATTTTGGATTTGCATTAGCCAAGTCCCATTCATCTCATATTAGGTGAGTCCATTTTGCATTTGCATTAGCCAAATCAAATTCATCTCATATTAGGTGAGTTCATTTTTGAATTAGCCAAATCAAATTCCTCTCATATTAAGTAAGTCCATTTTGCATTTGCATTAGCCAAATTCAATCCATCTCAAATTAAGGGAGTTCATTTTATGCATCTAGCCAAAGCAAATTCATTTCAAACACAAGGAAATGCATTATCATTTAGCTAGAATAAAAAGCATGTTTTCTTTAAAGATTAGTCATTCATTAGCTAGATTATCATCTCAAACTAAGTCATACATTATTTCTTTTTCATCATTGCATTCTTTATGTGCATCCAAATAAAAGCATCCTTAGGCTCTTTGGGTCTTGCGCTTAAGTCCCTTCCTCCCAAAAGTGGTATGCTCTCACATGGTCCTAAACCTCATCCTTTAGGTCTGTAGAATAGGGAAGTCTACGGCAACTAAGAATCGTCGGAATCGGAGCTCTAAAAGATTTGAGCGCCTCACCAAAGAGTCTGACACATCTTTTCTTTCTACTCCATGGTCTACACCGGTTCGACAAGCTTCGGTGCACACCACACCGCGGTCTCACATTGAATGCTTTCTAATGGATAATAATGAAGTAGTTTGGAACATCTCGAATGGAAACTTTATCCCATTGAAGACGGAAGGTGTAAGATTTGTGCTTATAGAGAAATATGAGTACACCGAGTGAAGAGATTGAGAAGTTCGAAAAAACTTCAAAGCTATGAACACACCGATGTGTGCCATCGGCTCGGAAGAATACAACAGAGTCTCTACTTGTGACACAGCCAAAGAGGTGTGGGACACACTTATTAACACCTATGGAGGAACAAGTAAAGTGAAGCGAGGCAAAGATAAGTCAATATCTTGACAAGTATGAGCTATTCAAGATGGAGCCGAAGAAAACATCTCTCGGATGAATGCTCCATTCATAGAGATTACTAACAATGTCATGTCTCTAAGAAGAAAGATCTCTCACGAACACATGATCAAAAAAATTCTTAGAAGTCTACCAAACAGAAGATAGGGTCCCAAGGTGACAATCGTTGTAGAGGCTAAGAACCTTTCTCAAATAAAGTCGGATGAGCTCATTGGGAAGCTACTCACTCATGAGATTCACCTGGAAGAAGGGGATGCGAGAGGTCAGCACCAAAAAGAACATTAAGCTGAAGGCATCGAAAGCGGACGTCAAGGTCCGAGCTCCTCATAATTAGAAGAGGATCCTATGGCACTCATTGCCCGAGGCTTCAAAAAGATGATGAAGTACAAGAAGTGGCAAAAGAGGCCAAAGGAAGAGTTCTACAAGAAAGATAAGAAGGACAAGAAAGGTAAATACTCATCCTCTTCAAAATTATCTTTAACTAAGAACTCTGGTTGCTTTGAATGTGGCAGCATGGAGCACATTGTTAAGGACTATCTAAAGAGAAAGAAGGATAAAAAGAAGAAAAAGGCTATGATGGCTACCTGGAGTGATGATGACTCATCCGAAGAAAATTATTCCGATGACGCCAAGTGTCTTATGGCACTAGTAGACTCATAAATTGAATCCGAGTCGGATAATAACAACTGAAATATTAATGACACAACTCCTTAGGAGGTAATTGAATACTTCTTTAAGTTTTCCAAAGTTGATTTTACTAGATATATTTTTTACTTTGGAAGAAAAGTCTAATTCTAACTCTTCGGACTTCAAAGAACAACTTGAGTCTCTCACTACTGAGAGTAATGTTTTGGAAAATGAGTTACAAAACTTGAGACGGAATTTAAAGGTACTCAAGAATAGTGCTCAAGATATGAGACTGAATCTGAGTCACTCACAATAGAGAATGAGCAACTGAAAAGAAGCTCAATGAGTTTCAAGAGCTGGTTTTAAAACTAATTCATGGTCAGAAAAACCTTTATCTTATATTAGGTTCTCGGTGTGTCTCATTTAGAAAAGAAGGTCTTGGCTAAATTGCTTGAAAAGGAATATAATTCCTATTCTAGTCTTTTTAAAACCGACTCCGGACCTGTAAAGTTCAGGAAGGCTGAGCACGTCCCATTCACTCTCATAAAAAGAGGATTGAGCCTAAACCAGTTTACGAGTAAAAAGCCTTCCCCACTTGTTTACAAAAGAAAGGATTTTCAAAGAAAAGAGACACACACTCGGTTTTCTAGAAAGAAGACTCATAATTATCCAAGACCTAAAATCATTCAAATTTGGGTTCCCACTTGTTTTCAAATTCGATACTAACGTCTCCACCGAACACTTAATGCAATCAACACCTTAGCTTCGTACGCATCTAGTTCGAATATCTCCCACCACCCTCTCGGCTCAATGTCCTCCACAAACTTAACCAAACTCTATGGCCCAGCTAGTTGGACGGGCTAGTCCAACGAATTATCTATGGCGCATCACTAGTCGAACCGAGTGAGAATGACACACATACTCGGCAAGTAACATTACTAAAAGGCGAGTAGATAGAGCTCGGCAGTACAATCAAAATGCTTGGAATTGAAACCAAGGTAGAAGTTCGAGGTAACCCAACTATGTGCGATCATATCTAGCACAATACAATCCTTGAAAATCTCATGGTCACTACAATAGGTAGTAGGGAGTCCTTATGCTATTCTTTCACCCCCATGAGAGTTAAGGTCAAACCTACGATCCTTATGTAAAACTTAAAGTATCTCGCTCCCACGTAACTTATAGTCACTCCAATGATCACTAATAACACAATGAACTCCACATGAAGTATAGGAGTGATCGAACAACCTTTAGACTTCCTTTGTAAATGAGGCACTCACCCCACAAGATTGTTATCATGCCCGGGTTTATAAAGATCTCAAATGACTACTTCCAAAGGATTTATGATGTATGGATTACTCGTAAAGAATGACCACATATAAACTCAAGGTGGTGGAAGGCATGATTCCAACATTCATCAATCAACTCCTCTTGGCGAGGTAGTTAAGTCAAAGGAACTCAAATGGGGAAAGCCCAACCTTCAATGTGATTCACTTTGCTACTTCTAATCTCATGCTCGACTTATTCTAGACCTTTCTCACAAGTTTCTCAATTTGGAACTCATAGATGGATCTCCATAACCACTGCGTCCTATGTTTGGTTGACTCAAAACTTAAATGGAAATAGAGAAAATCCTTAAATCAACTGTTTCTCCAACATAACTCCCAAATGTACCCCAAAGGATACCTTTCAACATATCCAAATCAACATGCATTTCAAGCAAAATACCAATTTGACATTTCGATTATGGACCCAACTATTATTATCAAGAAAGCCAATTCCACTAATGATACAACGAACTTTTCACGTTGTATTTCCCCTTAATTTCCCTCTCCATAGCCTCTAATTCTCATTTATGACCTTCAAGGTAGCCACTTATGAGCATTTCGCAAACATATGCAAGTATCCCTCAATGTTCGAGGTGCTCAATCCTATCCTATTCAACAATATGACATTTCACTTCCTTCCTTAGTAACAACTCCCCAAAAGGCAACCTCTATACTTAAATCAACGATTGGGATCAGGAGTCTCCAAGAATGCTTCACTTATGCTAGTGCACCGTATATCCTTTTCATTTCCCATCTAAGATGAATTATGCATTCTCTAAGCTCCTTGGGAATAATGATATAAACAACCAATACATAATTGAATACTCGCATTAGGGGTAGAATTCCTAAGTCAACTAACGATTCAAAAGTTACACCACGAAGTCAATGAATAACGGAACAAAAAAACATTTCAACCACACTCAGCATACTTAGTACATGTAAATCACTCACATATCACCTCAACAAGAAGTTTACGGGCTAACTAATTCGACTAAACCAACTAGGTAGTCACCGATAAGTCAGAGGTTCAACTTAAAGGCACACGTACATCGGCCACAAATAAAGCACATAGTCACAAAACAAAGATCCTAGACGGCTATATGCAATGCAAATTTAAGGTCACCAAAATCTATGCTACGATACCATAAAATGTAACACCCCAAAACACCCCCTAGGAGTATCACATCGCCGAGTTCCTTAAAGGAACTCCCAAGGCTCTTTCCGGTGTCGGTTTGGTTGTCTAAACTCAACTTAAAGATAATAAAGGTAGTTCTCCAAAAGAATTTGAGATTTCCTAGAAAATTCGGCGAGTTCTATTTGTAATGTGGACCATCCCATAGGATAAAAGCCCTAAAAACCTGCATAAAACGCATAATAAAACTCAACGAGCCACACACTTGGAGTATACAACTCAACGGCTACACGCCGGTGTCCAACCAATCATGCGACAAACTTAAAACGATCTAAATGGTTCATGGTACATTGGGTACAAACTATATGAACTGAATTACAAAGTACAATACTAGGAAATATAAGAAATGCATATTCTTGACTCGAATCATTCAGCACGCAGCAAATAGCAATCAGCGGAGTCCGAACTAAGCTAAGTCTAGATCATACTTTTCGGAAATGTACCTGCAATACTAGGAGTGGGGGAAAATTTGTGGGGGTGAGTAATAAAACACGGGCTCACCTGAGTCTTACACCCTTAAAATGGAAATTCTTTACACGTAATACTTATAATAATGAAATCAGCAAAAGCATAATAACATAATACAAATCTATATACTTTTCAACGAAATCTCTTGAAATAGTTTTCAACGTAACGATCATAACTTTTCAATCATTCAAAGCACGAATTGCAATCATTTTGGGAATTAACTCACTTTAAACAAGGTCAATTCATCTGCACTTTCTTTCAAATGCTTTCAATCGGACATTGGATCACTTCTACTTGAATCACTTCTCATAAATCATTTTCAATGAATCTCTTTCGGTGAATCACTACCCCGGTTTGGGACTCGAACTAGCACTTTGTAATTTCTTATAGTTTCTCTCGGGGCACGACCCTAAATGAAAGGCTCCCGGGACCTATCTAGGAAGATTCCAATCGGGCGTCCTGCTACACAGGACCCCTAGCTAGCCGCCCTAGCTAGAATCCTTCCTTGTGCTAAACGATCCGAGCAAAGTCGATTCACAACAGTTTCTTTAACATGATCACTTATTAAGCTTGTTTCAAACAGCATTCTCAAATCAATTCACTTCTTAAAAGTATGCTTTCACGTTTGAAAATCATGTATCACACAAGTCACATTCAAGCATCATTTTGCGTAAAACATATAACTTCTTTCAAAACCAACTTTTGAACAACGTTTAACACAATCACTTGCACAAATAGCCGTAATTCAACATAGATAGTCATTCTCAGCTTCTCTTCAACTAAACCTTTCTCAATTCTCCCATTTAGTAAGATTAATTCTTTTTTCGAGGCACAATAACCATAAGTAGTTACCATTAACCTCACATGTCCCAACTTCTCATAATTTACCATCTTTACTTCAATGTTTTTGATTACGCCTCCACATTACTAATCAACCTTTTCTTACTCATATTTAGTCGGATAGCTCTCATTCTTACTTCACTACTAAAATTCCTCTAGCTTCCTTCATCTCCAAGTGTAATTTGCTCTCATCTTAGGTTTCTATTTTATTAATTGCTCTTTCTCGTCCAAACTCAATCATACAGCTCTTAATCTCTTTTCATCGCTCCACTTCCGCTAGTTCCAGCTTATCTTCGAATTTAGTTCAACCTCAAGGATTTAATTATCTTTTGAACACAATTATCCTAATATTCACCCACCTCTCACTCCCATGCCTCAATTGTGCATCAATCGGTGTGAACTCGCACTCGTCTTTTATACTTAACTCTTTATTTCCCAATATAAGTCGTTACCTTCCAACGCAAAGAACTTAGGAAATCTCTAAGGTTCAATTGGAGCATCAATTCGTAGTTTAGACCCAAATAATCATTTCTTCATTTGTAAGTGCTAATTGAGACCTTCACAATAGTCTTTGTACCTACACAACCTAACTCCTAAACTTTCAAGCATCTCAACTCTACCCTAACAAACTACTAAGCTCCTTCACGTTTCTAATTCGAGCGTCACAGTTCAATTCGATTTTCTCATAACTTAATTCAGTCCTAACCACTTCCTTACTTCATTCTATCACATAAACATTCAACAATCACAACTAAAACTCATTGGATTTCGAAATTACTAATAGTTTAGAGTATAAGACTACCCACCTCGAATTCTAGGGTTTTGGATAATTGCTTCGGTTCGGCGTTTCTTGCTTCCTCTACTCTCCGCGCTCACCTGTCTCGCTCCGGATCCTTCGCCTCTCGTTTCGTCCCGGCCCCTCACTCCTTTCTTCGCTCACCGGTCGCTACCCTCGGGCCCTTTGTCCTTCGCGCCTTGCTTTTCTCCTCTGTTTCGGGTCCGGTCTTCTCCCTTTCTTGGCTCACTGGCTGCGGTGCTCTCGCCGTTCGAGCGCCACCGCCTCGTTGGCTCTCATGCTCACACTCTCTCTGCTCTGTTCTCTCGCTCGCTGTGTTTCCCCTCGCCCGATCTCCCTTCTCTCGTTTTCCCTCGTTCGGTTCCGCTCCTCCTTCCTTTCGCTCCCTCTTTCCTTTTCCTTCGTCCGCTGTCTCGTCTTCGGGCACGGCAGCCCGCCGATTGCCGGTTTCGGCGTCCTCTCGCTCCCGCTCTCGCTTCGCTCTACCTCTCTTTCCGGTTCCCCCTCTCGCTTTTCTCCTTTCTTTTCCTCTGCTCGGGCCCCCGAGCCTTCTTCTTGCTTCCCTCGTTCTCCACCGACCGAGTGTTAGTCTATCATCCTTATTGGACCCCAATTTTCCTCTCTAATCCATTAAGTTTAAGAATAATACTAATCCCATTTGTTTTCTTTCATTTATTTCCCCTGCTCTTCTTTCCTTTTTTTCTTCCGCCAAGCAATAACTTAACTAGACCCAAATAAGCAATGTACACGTCTTAGGTTTTTATTTAACCAGTCCAGCAGAAAATTCGGAGGAAAGAATTAGAGCGCTCTACCAATTAGAAATACGCGGACTAGTAATAATCCGCTCGGATAAATTTACGAATATCTAACCACGTATAAAACTTGGTCACTCGACCTACTCTATTTAATTAAGGCTAATTAATAAACTTAACTCGTAAACCACCTAACCCAAAATTACGGGTCTCACTCGAAACGAAAGGGTCATTGGTACTTAGACAGTGGTCTGCTCACACCATATGTCCGGAGATTTAAGACACTTCTCGAATTAGAAGATTGGAAAGTAGGCAAAGTCACATTTGGAGACAATAGAAAAGGCAAGATAAATTGGATTACCAAGATTGGTTAAGGAAACAACTCGGTCGATCAAATCTACCTTGTCAAAGCACTTAAGTACAATCTCCTTAGCATTTCTCACTACTAGAAAACCGACAATTAGCGGCGGAAACAGCGACGGAAAATTGTCAAATAGCGACGGATTTTCGAAAATAGCGACGGAAATATTTCGTCACTAAAAGTCGAGTCGCTAAAATTTAGCGACGGAAATACCTGAATCTGTCGCTAATTAGCGATGGATCAGCGATGGAAACTCCTTCCGTAGCTGATGTAAATCGGCGACGGAATGATGTTTCGTCGCTGATTTTAGCGACGAAATTGTGGTATTTCCGTCGTTGTTTTTCGTCGCTAATCCATGCTTATCCGTCGCTAATCCGTCATCAGCATGTCGCTAGCGACGGAAATTGTGGTATTTCCTTTGCTGTTTTCCATCACCGATCCACGCTAATCCGTCGTTGTTCCGTACCTAATCCGTGGCTAATCCGTCGCTACTCCGTGGCTAATCCGTCACTATCTTGGCAGAATTCCAAAATACATTTTTTAATTTTTGGTTACCCTAATACAAAAAATTGTGAATGGATATACAAATCCATCATTCGCATATGTGACAATTACATTTGGCATTTACATATGTCGACCACAAAGTACTCATCCAAGTTGGATATACAAATCCAACATACATGTTCAAAATCATGAACAATCCAAACATATTTAAAACCAATTCACAAGTTCACAAAAACAATCATACAAAAGTTCACAACAAACCATAAACATATTATGTGAAAAGTTCGCAAAATGTTAACCAATACACCAAAGTTCACAATCAATTCAGGGTCCTCACTCTTAATCTTCCTCTTCCTCTTCCTCATCCTCTTCCTCATCCTCATACTCTTCCTCTTCCTCTTCCTCTTCCTCTTCCTCTTCCTCTTGTGGTTGTATTAGTCGACGGTGAGATCCGGATGCTTGCCGAGATTTCATAAATTCAATGAAGCATGCTATTGGCTCAGCAAAACTGTCCACCTTTTCTTTAAGCTGCCTATTTTCTAACCCAAGCACATGAGCATGCTCAATCTATTGATGTAACTTAGAAGTTAAATTAAGCACTCGTTGCTCTTAAATCTAAGTCATCTAGAGTAGAAGCTTTCGGTGATTTGAAAGACATGGTTGGTTTTAAGTTTTTAGCCTCGGATCCAAGTCCATAAATGTGACTTTTTTTGTTCGTATTGGCTTTGACCCACAATTCATGTTGTGAAGGGGTGGAGACATGATCCTCGAAGAGTTGGGGTCATCGGTAGAAGGTTGAGTGGGTTGAGTGTTTCGTAACTCTTCCCACTCTTTTGAAACATGTCCTGAATAATATATAAATATTTGAGGCATATAACTATCACAGGTTGTCAAAGAAGACCATATATTAAAAAATATGAAAATTGCATATATAAGGTTACTCACATAAATGGCCTTGGATTTTTGGTCGACCCATTTATCCATTATTATCTCGTGCCTAATCTTAGACCAAAGTATTCTATACATTGAGAACCAAAATGATTTCTTTTTGTAGGTTATCCAAACGAGGTTATCTTATTATTGAATTACAAAAGTAACCGGCTTCAAGTCTGTCACTCACCAGCGAGACAAGGCTTTTTACTTCGAACAAGGCTCGGATGCTCTGTGTCGGGGTTGTGTGTTTCTAAAACAGGAAAACTTCAATGCTAATCTCAATGGTGGTTTCCATCTTTCTTTTTAGACATCACCAGCTGATTGGAGCACCTTAAGAAGCCAAGAGCCGTTACATAACGTTCACATCTCACTCGGATCTTTTCGAGCGACTCGGAAAACCGTTACAACGGTCACAAAGGACTTCGTTCAGAAATTAATCACAACCGCTAATCTATTTGGTCATCTATAAATATAAGCCATCACTCAAGACTAGAAGATTGCTTGGAACTATTGTTGAAACACATTACTTAAGCAAAAGTCATTGTATTCATACTCAATCTTTTATTTATAACTCACAACGTGTAATTCATACTTTACGAGTTGTAAAGTCTTGTAATCAATTACATACTCTGTCTTACTTTCTAAGTAAGGTCCCTTAACCGAGCTGTAAGGGTTAACTCAGCTCGCTTGTCCCTAACTCGTAAAGGTTACCTCGGTTAGGAAGTACTAGATCACATAAGGGAATTTCGAGTCTAGGAAAACTCTGTAAGGAATTGTTTAGGGAGCAATTCTGGTTGGGTTAGTCTCGTTGTATTTTGTGGATTCTAAATATTGGATTTGACTTGGTGCTTGGACTAGCACTTGTCCGTGTTTTTTACCCCAGGAGGGTTTCCACGTATATCCGTGTTTACACTTTTCCGAGTCCAATCTAGACTTAGATTGTCTTGATTACTCTTTTCAAGATTAAATCTTCTAAGTTTGTTAAAATGTCCTCATCACCCTATTCACCCCCTCCTCTAGGGTGACTAAGAGTCTCCAAGAGCAAATCTTCAACCCGACAATCACCTACTTCTCACTCCCATGCCTAATTGTGCATCAATCAGTGTGAACCGATACTCTTCTTTTTCTTCAACTCGTTATTTCCCAACATTAGCAATTATCTCCCAACATCGTAAATTCAAGAAATCCCAAAGTAATTTGCACCCAGATTGCAACTTCTTTGTCTTCAATTGCTTATTGAAACTTCAATATTATTCCTTGGACGTACACAACTCCAAATTCCCAATTCGGCCCTAATATTCAATCGGTTTCTCTCAAGTTCTAGTTCATCCCTAATCATTTCCTACAAAGCATAACCATTCACTATTCATAGCAGACATTGGACATTCATAATAAATACAGATTGGGTTCGAAATTACTAATAGTTTAGAGTATAAGACTACCCACCTTGAATTCTCCGGTTTTGGTGTTGATTTCAGGCTTCCTTACTTCCTCCTTTTTGGTCTCGGTCTCTCTCTCTGCCGGTTCTTGCTCGGTCTCTCTCGGTTTCTCGCTTCCCTACTTCTAGTTTCCCGTTTCTGGTTCTCACTACCCCTCGGTCCGGCCCTCGCATGCTCGCCGCCGGTCTTCCTCCCTTGTCGCCGCTCTTTTCCCGATTTTGGGTCTCTCGGACTCTCTCTCGTATGTGTCTGCTTTCAGGTTTCTCTCTCCACCTCTCGTTCTGTCCCAATCCCTCACTCTTTTCCTTTGCTCGACGCCTACTCGCGTCGCCGACTGCCATCTGCGGTGTTCGCCGGCCCCCTCGATCCTCCCTCTTTCCCCTTTCTTTGTTCTCGCTTCTTTTCCTTCGCCTTACCGAGTCCCCGTCGGTTCTTTTTTTTCCTTTTATCTTTAGCATTATCTCTCTCAACCGCCTCACAAATGATGCCTTCCCTTTTCATTGGACCCCAAATTAATCTCCTTTATCCTTTCATAATCCAGACCAAGGTGACCCTTCTTCTACATAAAACAAGTCCATGCCTTTCCCTTTTCTCGTCCTCTTATGCTTCTATCCCCGCTTGTTTTAATATGTCGGTTAGGACAATTCCTAACCGCATACGAGTTTAGCTCATATGAAAAAGGACGCAAATTCCTTGATTTAATTTATTCGACAGTAGCTTTCAAAGGAACATTAAATGTAATACGCCCGGCTATAAATAAAATTAATCACTCATCCCCTCCTTAGATTCACGGGATATTACTCAAGAAATTCTATTCTTTATAACTACGTTAGTTAAAGTCACGGGTATTACACCTTTCCCTATAAATATAGAGCCTTGGCTCTCATTCCCACACGACTTTCTCGCCTTAGCATCATGCTGCCGAAACTCGCCTAAGAGCTACCGAATACTTTATTTGGTATTCGATCTCATGGTCACTTTTTAGCCTATTCCTTCCTTACTTCGATCACACTCGAAGACTCGGACTTTACATATACATCATTCTGACTTCCATCAATGAATCGGGTATAAGACTTCAGCTCTCATAAGGTTTTGATTTCAAGTCATTCCGTGTGCCTTAGAAACTTTTCCGAGTGATAGATCATCATTTCGAGTGTTACAAAACCATTGCATATGTTCTCACTTGATTCCGATCGACTCGGAAAGCATACTCTGTTCACACACTATTCCGAGTCACTCGGACAACACTCGATATATAGCATGTTCAAACACTTGTTCTATTTTGCATAATCGCATATCTAACTTCATAATTCATTCTTCTAAGTCAGCATATTTTGTTTGAACTTTGCTTTATTTAAATCAAGTCCGATATTCTTTATTTGACTTGATTCTCTCTTAGACCGACTTAGATGGATTTTGAGTCTCATGGATATTAGACTCAAAATATTCCATTCGTTTTTCCGACTCGGATAATTATGCACTTAATTATCTTAATTAATTTATGATCCGTGTCTAATCTTAGACCAAAGTATTTTATACCTTGAGAACCAAATTGATTTACTTTTGTAGGTTACTCAAACGAGGATATCCTATTTTTAAATTACAAAAGTAACCTAAGCTTCAAAACGTCAAATCACCAACAGACAAGGCTTTTTCCATCTGCGACCTAGCCCCACACACTCGTGTCGGGGTTACTCGTTTCCAAAGCTGGAAATCTACAACGCTAAACAAAACGGTGGTTTCCACCTTACTTTTCAAGACACCGCTAGTGGTTTTGGGATTTCCAAAAGAGTTAAGAGCCGTTGCCCAATGAACATACATCAACGGATATTTTCCGAGTGACTCGGAAAATCTTTTACAACGGTCACAAAGGACTTCCAGTCGGAAGATGGTCACAACGGCTAGTCCGCTTGGTCATCTATAAATAGAAGCCAACTCTCAATTCTTAAAGATTGCTTAACCAATGGTCAATACATATACTTGAGCAAAAGTCTTTGTATTCATATTCAATCTTCTACTTACAACTCCAACTCTGTAATTAATATTTTCCGAGTTGTAAGGTCTTGTATTCGATCGAAACACTTATTCTTACTTTCCGAGTAAGGTCCCTTGACTGAGTTGTAAGGGTTATCTCAACTCAGTGGTCCTTAGCTCTAAAGGTTATCTTAGTCGGGAAGTACTAGATCAAATAAGGGAATTTCTGAGTGCTGGGAAAAACTTGTAAGGAGTTGTCTAAGGGAGCAACTCGATTAAGTCATTCTACTCGTATTTTGTGGATTCAGAATAGTGGATTTGACTTCTTACTTGGATTAGTACGGTCCGTGGTTTTCTCGCCCCAAGAGGGTTTCCACGTAATTTCGAGTTGATACTTTTCCGAGTCTAATCTAGACTCGCATGCATTTAAAGTTCTGTCCAATCAGTATCTTCATCTTTCACTTATTTACGAGTCGGTGTTTTTCGAGTTCATTCTTGACTCACACTCTTCTCGGAATCATATCAAGTGTTTAACTCAAGCGAATTTCCTCATCACCCTATTCACCTCCCCATCTACGGTAACTTAGCTTCTCCGAGAGCAAACCTTCAATTGGTATCGAGCCTAGCCTTTCCGAAAGGATCTAACCATCCAAAGGTCTAAAGATCAAATAGCTCGAACAACGGAGAGTTCGATGAACGAAGATCTTCCAAGAGACCACCAAAGTTCAAAGGATCTAACTTCGTGCACTTGGAAGAAGCTCATGGAATGTTTCCTGCTAGATCATGATGAAGATGTCTAGAACATCATACAAGTAGGCAACTACATTCCCATGAAGACGGAAGAAACAAGACTCGTGCCCAAGACAAAGGCTGAGTTCACTGGTAAAGAAATAGAAAAGTTCGGAAAGAACTTTAAGGCGATGAACATTCCGATGTGCGCCATCGGCTTAGAAGAGTACAACCGACTGTTTGCCCGTGACACGGCCAAAGAAGTATGGGACACAATGGTCAATACTTATGAAGGCACGAGGCCAGGTCGGACAAGCAAAGATAAGCCAATATCATCACAAGTATGAGCTGTTCAAGATGGAGCCGGAAGAAAACATCACTCGGATCTTCATCGGCTTCACCGAGATTACCAACAATCTCAAATCTCTGGGTAAAAAGATTTCCCATGAGGAAATGTGCAAAAAGATACTCGGGAGTCTACCCAAGAGAAGATGGGGTCCCAAGGTAACTGACTATCGAAGAGGCTCGGAACCTGTCTCTACCGAAGCCGGACGAACTCATTAGGACGCTTCTCACCCATGAGATACTCCTGGAAGAGGAGGATGCAGAGGTCGGCACCAAAAAGAACATTGCGCCGAAAGCCTCGGATACCGAGAGAAGCAAATCCGAGGTCATCCGACTCGAAGAGGATCCCATGGCACTTATCGCTAGAGGCTTCAAGGGAATAATGAAGCACAAGAGATGGGATAAGAAGCCAAGAGAAGAGTACTATAAGAAAGACAAGAAGGATAAAAAAGGTAAACACTCTTCCCCTTCAAAGTTATCTTTGACTAAGAACTCGGTCTGTTTTGAATGTGGCAACAAGGAACACATAGTCAAGGACTTTCCCAACAGAAAGAGGGACAAAAGAAAGAAAAAGGCTATGATGGCCACATGGAGTGATGAAGACTCATCGGAAGACGAGGAAGACTCGGATAACTCAAAATGTCGATGGCACTCTCGACTCGAAGCCGAAAGCAGTCGGATCCAGATCACTCGAGACAGTGAGGAAATAAATCCTCACGAGGTAATTGAATACTTTCGAAGTTTTCCAAATTTGATTTAGCTATGTATATTTTCACTTTGGAAGAAAAGTCCTATTCGACTCTCTTCTTTTTAAAGAACAACATAAGTTAATCAATTTTGAGAGCATCTCTTTAAAAAATGAATTAGAAAAACTAAGACTTACTCTCAAAGAACTTAAGACTGGTGCTCAATCCAATGAGACTGAGTATGAGTTACTCAAAAGAGAAAATGAGCAACTAAAGCAAAAGCTCAACGAGTCTCAAGATCTTGTTTTAAAGTTTACTCAAGGTCAAAAAACCTTGATATGCTCTTAGGGTCCCAATGTGTCTCCTTCGAAAAGAAGGTCTTGGTTTTAACAAAGAGGTGGAATCCAATTCCTACTCAAAACTTTTTAAAAAGATTCCGAAGCTGTGAAGTTTAGGAAGGCTGAGCACGGTCCTATTGATGAGAATGAAAAGAGGATCGAGCACGGACCGGCTCACAGGAGAAAGCCTTCTCCACCGGTTTAAAAAGAAAAGTTTCTCAAAAGAAAGAGACACGAGACTTAGTTCTCTAAACGGAAGACTCGAGAATCGGACCAAACCCAAAGTCATTAAAATCTAGGTTTCGAAAAATATTCTTCCTCGAAAAGGACCACGAGTAAAGGGTGTTACTTGGGTTCGTTAGAGGAAGTCGAAGGGTTAATTTGTTTCGACTTGCAGGTGACTCGAAAAAGAACAAAAGGGCATTGGTACCTAGACGGTGGATGCTCACGCCACATGTCGGGAGATTCAAGACTATTTTCCGAGTTAGAGGACTAAAAAGGAGGAAAAGTCTCGTTTGGGGATGACAGCAAAGGCAAGATAATTGGGATTGGCAAGATTGGAAAAGGAAGCAATCTGGTCAGCCCAGTATACCTTGTCCAAGGGTTAAAGTATAACTTGCTAAGCATCTCTCAGCTATGTGATAAAGGTCAAGAGGTAAGATTCACTCGGACCAACTGCTATATTTCGATGATGCTACCAAAGAGATCAAGCTCTCGGGTAAGAGATCAGGTAACACTTACACTATTCCCCTTTCGACCCGAGTCAGAACTTATCTTGTTTAAAAGCATCTCTTCATGATGATTCATGGACATGGCATCATAGACTAGGTCATGTTAGCATGCATACCATTAAGAAACTTGCATCCCATGGTTTAGTCGGAGGATTGCCTAATTGTGCATTTAAGAAAGATAAAATTTGTGAAGCATGCGCAAAAGGGAAACATGTCGAGATCATCCTTCAAATCCCTGAAAGCTGTTTCCACATCCAAAGTGCTTGAAATGTTGCATATGGATTTATGTGGTGAAATCCCGGTCAAGAGTCTCGGAGGTAAATCATATGTGCTTGTTATTGTTGATGATTACTCACGATTTACCCGGGTATGTTTTCTTAAGTATAAAAATGAAGCTTTTAAAGAGTTCAGCAAGCTCTAAAGGAAAATCCGAGTTGAGTCTCGGACTCGGATCTAGAGAATTTGAACCGACCATGGAACGGAGTTCGACTACTCGGAGTTTGCAGAGTTTTGTGATAAGAATGGCAACTCTCACAACTTCTCAGCACCAAGAACTCCTCAACAAAATGGAGTGGTGGAGAGAAAGAACAGAACTCTTGAAGAAATAGCAAGGACTATGATGATTGAACACAACCTACCCTACTATTTTCGGGCTGAGGCGATCAACATAGCTAACTACACTTTGAACAGATGCCTCATCGGACCCATTACGAAGAAAAATCCATATGAGCTTTACAAAGGGAAGAAACCCAATATTTCATAATTCGGACCCTTTGGATGTAAGTGCTTTGTTCACAACAATGGTAAGGATCACCGACTAAGTTTGATGCTCGGTCGAGATGAAGGTATTTTTCTTGGTTATTCATCTCATAACAAAGCTTATCGCATTTTCAATAAAAGAACTAACAAAGCTGGAAGAAAGCATCCGCGTTATGTTTGATGAGATTGAACAGGAAAAGCCAAGTGAATCATCATTCTCGGACCTAAAGCTCATCGGAGATGATGATCGTGATGAAAATGAGCTCATCAAGAATCAAATCCATGACACTCAAAATGAAGTCACTTAGAATGAAGTCACTCGGAATGAGACGACTCAAGAGCCAACTCGGAATTATGAAGGTCAATCTGATGAACAAGCTCACTCAGAACGGACTACGAGGATCAACCAATTCAACCTACAGATCTGGTAAACCAGAGAATAGGTAGAGCATTCAAGTATGCTTCCACTCACCCATTAGAAAATATCATATCCGACATCAACGAGTGGGGTAAGAACTCGTTCCTCTCTTCAAAATCTATGTGCATTCACTGCATTCATATCATTAACTGAACCTAGAAATGCACTAGAGAATGCTGAATGGGTAGAGGCCATGCAAGAGGAACTCAATCAATTCGAAAGAAACCAAGTCTAGACTCTAACCAAACGACCTTCGACCACCCAGTCATAGGAACCAAATGGGTTTTCAAGAACAAACTGGATGAAGGTGGGTTGGTAGTCAGAAATAAGGCTAGACTTGTGGCTCAAGGTTACAATCAAGAAGAAGGGATTGATTGTGGGAAACCTTTGCACCTATAGCCATAATTGAAGCCATTAGAATTTTATTGGCATTTGCATCTAGCATGAATATCAAATTGTATGAAATGGATGTGAAATGTGCATTTCTCAATGGTTTTATTGAAGAGGAAGTCTATGTTGAGCAACCCCTAGATCTGAAAACTCCGAATTTCCAAATCATGTTGTCAAACCGCAAAAAGCTCTCTATGGTCTTAAACAAGCTCCCAGAGCTTGGTATTAAAGACTGAGCAATTTCTTGGTTCAAAATGATTTTAGGAGAGGTCAAATTGACAAGACTCTCTTTATAGAAACCAAGGGGAAAGACTTTCCGATTGCTCGGATATATGTTGATGACATAATTTTTGGAGCTACTAATGAAATTACGTGTCGAGAATTTTCCAAGTTAATGAGACAGGAATTTCAAATGAGTATGATAGGAGAACTCAATTTCTTCCTTGGCCTACAAATCAAGCAAGACATAGATGGAATATATGTCCATCAATTAAAGTACACCAAGGAGCTGCTAAAGAAGTATAAACTTCAAGATGCAAAGCATGCAGCAACCCCCATGAGTAGCGACATAAAACTGGACTCGAGAAAAAGGTAAAGCGAGTAGATCATAAAATCTATCGAGGTATGATTGGTTCTTTACTATATCTTACTGCCAGTAGGCCGGACATAATGTTTAGTGTCTGTACTGTGTGCAAGATTTCAACCTAATCCAAAAGAATCACATCTCACTGCGGTGAAGAGAATTTTCGAGATATCTTGCAGGGACTCGGAATTTAGGTCTATGGTACTCTAGAAACTCAGAAATGACTCTCACTTGGATACTCGGATGCTGATTATGTTGGGTAGAATGTTGATAGGGAAAGAACCTCAGGAGCCTGCCGGTTTCTAGGTCAATCCCCGATATCTTGGCACTCAAAGAAGCAAAACTCAGTAGCTCTATCAACTGCCGAAGCTGAGTATATTGCAGCTGGGGCATGCTATACTCAGATTTTATGGATAAAGCAACACTTGATATATCTTGGACTTGCATTCAAATCAATTCTAATCAAGTGTGATAATCAAAGTGCAATCAGCATCACCAAGAATCCAGTTCAGCACTCAAAGACAAAACATATTAAGGTCGGGTATCATTTCTTAAGAGACCATTCCGAGAAAGGTGATATTGAGCTCAAATTCATTCCTACCAATCTTCAATTGGCTGATATCTTTACTAAGCTCCTTAGTGAAGATCAATTTTGCTTTATTAGGAATGAGCTAGGTATGTTAAACGCATAATTATGTGCCTTTTTGTGTGAATATTTTCTGCATGATTATGTGTTGTGTACTTACTTTCTTTAATAAGTTATTAGTTCAAATGAACCAGTGATACCGAGTGAAGAGTTGTTATTTGTTTGCGGTTTCGAGTCACTCGAAACTTAGTTTAGTCGGACTCAGATTTTGAGAAAAATTGGACTTCAAACCTCCGAAATCATCTCTAGATAAGTGGAGAATTTCGAATTTATTTTCTAAATCTTTCTTTTTCTCTATTTCTCTCGAGCGCTGTGATCGAGTCAACTAGCCTTTGGGAGGCAACTCGCTGGAATTCTAACCGTTGGAGAAGAGAACAGTCACACCGGTCGAGGTGACCGCTGAAGAGCTGAGTCGGAATGGATATTGAAGGACGCCGACTTCTCTATAAATAGCGCTTATTGTCATTCATTTCGTTACTTTACCATTCGCTTACTTTCTCTCTCGCAACGAAATCTTCGTCAACAAGCTCTCTATGATCAAAGCAACGCTTGGTGATCTCAAGCTTCGTGAAGAACATCTCAAGTAAGATCTGTTGCTCTCGGTTCTGTCTTCTTCTACTCTTTTATTTTCTTCGAGCCTTCTCTCTCGATCTCTCTCAAAAGCTCATTCTCTTTCTCTTTTCTATACCAAAATGCCGAAAAGAGGTTCTCACCCTAATTTTCTTGGTTCCGCCACCAAGAAGCCTCGCACAAAAGCCGGGAAGGTCCCTCTACTCCTTCCAAACCTCTTGTCACCCGAGCATCTCGTGCTTGGATGATAAATTCTTTCCAAACACAAAATTTTCGTGGTTGCCTCACATCAAATCCACTAGGGTCTACGATTTCCTTTGTTTCAATGAGTTCATTTATCCCGACCTCGTCTTTGAGTTTTACACTCATCTTTCCAGCTACGAGGGTATCCTCACATCACGAGTTCAGAACATAACCATTCGCATCAATACTTCCCTCCTCCATCGACTTTTCAAAGTATCTTCTCTTTTCTTGAAGAGCGACCCCATACCTTTCAATGAGGTTGCTGACGAATTCTTTGAGAAGTACACTAAAGAGTGCCCTGGGTCACATAAAAACTTCTCTCGTGATCCAACTAAAGTCGAAGCTCGCCTTCTATGTTTCTTGCTTGATGAGAACCTTCTTCTCATAGCATTCTAGCAAGGAGAACCCCAACTCCAAGCATCTCAAAGCTCTATTTGATATTCTAGAGGGCTATGAAGTAGACCTCTTCCCTGCTATCATTGAGTAGATGGCAGGTGTGCCGGCTCGGACTCGAACAAGAAGACCACCCCTGTTCCTTTCGGGGCTCTTCTCACCCTCGTTTGCAAACAATTCAAAGTTCCTCTTCCCTTAGATCCTAACATAGTTTCGAGGCTGCTATAGTCATTGGCAAAAAGGAACTTCTTGGGTATGGATACCGGGAAACCCAACCGGGTGTTTGGGTCCATAGCTAAGAACTGAGGCCACCTTCTCCGCCTTAGACTCATACTAAAACTCCTCTCTCTCTACCTCCTCCACCTGGTGGTGCCTCCACCTCAGGTGTTTCTCAAGTTATCTCTTCCGCCTTGTCCAGTGCTTTCATGGACAAGCTCTCCTCGGTGTCCACCGAGTTCAAGGACACCCTCCGGTCATTAAAGATCGTCCTTCGGTCTATGACCATTACCAGAAAATGACTCAATCCCAAATCGCGAGCAGTAGGATGTCCTACTTGAGATGAAGGCTCTGGTTAGGGAGCGAGAGGGAGCCGATCGAGCTCCTTTAGGAGAGGCGATCAAAGGTGGCTCGAGAACCCGTCGACTCGGACACCTCCGAGGAATCCTCGAGTCCGGCCAAATCACCCTCACAAGAGGAAGAAAAAGAAGCAGCGGAGCCTACGGCTAAGGCAGCTCCGTCTCGAGGAAAGGGAGAAAGAAGAGGCAGAGGAAGGAGCGAAGCCGAGGGTCCAAGTGCTCTAGAACTACAACCGGAGATGATCGGCTCGGACAGTAGTCCGAGTGGGTCGGAGGACCCCGGTGACCATGGTCGGTCGGCAGCCGGTCGATCGAGCGCACCCCTCCAGCGAGTCGAGTTCCGGGAGGATGAGCCTCCGGACAACCTTGTTCTAGGTCAACCTCTCATAACCGAGCCGATACTGGAAATCCCAGTGCTGCCCCGCCGCGTTCAACTACATCTTCTCAATCTTATCGGTGGAGGCGCACTACTCGTCCTTCTTTTTCAACCCAGACTACTCCATCTCCTCCTTCTTAGTTTCTTTTCTGTTTTCTTTTTTCATTTTTTTGTCCAAACATCAAATCTGTATCTACTTGATACATTCTTTCTTTTTTATTTTTGTTGAAAGGCAACAGGGAGAATAGTTAGAAAAATTTGTTGTCTTGTTTAGGGGAGTTTTCTCACCCTTTTTTTTTGTGTAATTTTTTTTTATAAAGTAATACATTTCATTAATAATTTCGAGTTTCATGGTTAAAGAAATTGTTTCATCGTTTATTATTTATGAGTTTCCATTTCTTGCTCAAGTATGTCAACTATATCTATCATTGCTCTAATACTCAGTTATTCTCTTTTCCTTAATGAATAAATGCATTTCATTAATAATCCTACTATCGATGCCCAATCATTGTTTTGTCTACAAGTATTTTTTTTATTGCTCCGATACTTTAGTTCTTGTTGTGCAATCTCAAACTATTGGCAATAATAGATAAATATGCTCCGATAGAACTTCATTTTATTACATCTTGCTGACTTAGTTTCGAGCTAGATTGAAAACAACAGATCTATATCACTAACAATGTTTTGCCTATGTATGGAATGCCTTTCATCAAAAGAGGGGGATTGAAGACTCGGACATTACATATACATCATTCGACTTCCATTAAAGAATCGGGTATAAGACTTCAGCTCTCATAAGGTTTTGATTTCAAGTCATTCCGTGTGCATTAGAAACTTTTCTGAGTGATAGATCATCTTTTCCGAGTGTTACGAAACCATTGCTTATGTTCTCACTTGATTTTGACTGACTCAGAAAGAATACTCTGTTCACACACTATTCCGAGTCACTCAAACAACACTCGGATATATCGTGTGTTCAAACACTTATTCTATTTTGCATAACTGCAGATCCGACTTCATATTTCATTCTTCTAAGTCAACATATTTTGTTTGAACTTTGCTTTGTTTAAATCAAGTTTGATATTCTTTATTTGACTTGATTCTCTCTTAGACTCGACTCGGATGGATTTTGAGTCTCATGGATATTAGACTCAAAATATTCCATTCGTTTTTCGACTCGAGATAATTATGCACTTAATTATCTTAATTAATTTATGATCTGTGTCTAATCTTGGACCAAAGTATTTTATACTTTGAGAACCAAATTGACTTACTTTTGTAGGTTATTCAAACGAGGCTATCCTATTTTTGAATTACAAAGTAACCGAGCTTCAAAACGTCAAATCACCGGCAGACAAGGCTTTTCCATCTGCGACCTAACCCCACACACTGTGTCGGGGTTGTCTGTTTCCAAAGCTGCAAATCTACAACGCTAAACGTAACGGTGGTTTCCACCTTACTTTTCAAGACACCGCCAGTGGTTTTGGGACTTCCAAAAGAGTTAAGAGCCGTTGCCCAACGAACATACATCAACGGCTATTTTCTGCGTGACTCGGAAAATCTTTTACAATGGTCACAAAGGACTTCCAGTCGGAAGATGGTCACAACGGCTAGTGCTGCTTGGTCATCTATAAATAGAAGCCAACTCTCAAGACTTGAAGATTGCTTAACCAATGGTCAATACATATACTTGAGCAAAAGTCTTTGTATTCATATTCAATTTTCTACTTACAACTCCGACTCGTAATTAATATTTTTCGAGTTGTAAGGTCTTGTATTCGATCACAAATAGTTATTCTTAGTTTCGAGTAAGGTCCCTTGAGCGAGCTGTAAGGGTTATCTCAACCCAGTTTTCCCTAGCTGTAAAGGTTATCTCGGTCAGGAAGTACTAGATCGAGATAAGGGAATTTCTCGGTCTAGGAAAAACTTGTAAGGAGTTGTCTAAGGGAGCAACTCGATTGAGTCATTCCGAGCCATTTGATCTTTAGACCTTTGGATGGTTAGATCTTTCCTGAAAGGCTAGGCTCGATACCAATTGAAGGTTTGCTCGGGGAGAGTCCGAGTCACCCTAGAGGGGGTGAATAGGGTGAGGAAGTAATCTTGTGGAAATTCAAACTCTTTTGCCAAGTAAGAAATAGAATGCGGTTCGAGTCAAAACGAGTCAAAAAGTAGAGACTCGGAAAGACTGCATAGATAGAAATGGCAAGTAAATCATTTGCTTTAAGACAATCCGAGTTTAGAATGAACTCGGAAAGTAAACACTTAGAGATTACGTGGAAACCCTCCCGAGGCGGAAAACCACGGACCGTGTCAATCCGGACATGAAGTCAAATCCACTATTTTGAGTCCACAAAATACCGTGAACTGATCGAACCCGAGTTGCTCCCTTAGACAACTCTATACAAGTTTTCCTAGAGTCGAAATTCCCTTATCCGATCTAGTACTTCCTAGCTGAGATAACCCTTACAGCTAGGGACAACGAAGCTGAGTTTACCCTTACAACTTAGTCAAGGGACCTTACAAAGAATGTAAGAAAGAGTTTGTAGTCGAGTACAAGACCTTACAACTCGGAAGGTAATGAATTACGAGAATAGGAGTTGTAAGTAGATGATTTAGAATGAATACAAAGACTTTGCACAAGTATGTATTTTAACAATAGGTTCGGCAATCTTCAAGTCTTGTGAAGTGGCTTCTATTTATAGATGACTAGGCAGAGTAGCCGTTATCTTCATCTGCTGACCGAGAGTCCTCTATGATCGTTGATAGACGCTTTACGAGTCACTCGGAAAGTATCCGTTGTAATGTGAACGTTGGACAACGGTTTAACTCTCTTGGAAGTCCCAAAACTACTAGCGGTGTCCTCGGAGGTAAGGTGAAAACCACCGTTAAGCTTGGCGTTCCAGTTTTCCAGATTTGGAAACAGACAGCTCGACACAATCTTACGGGACTGGAGCGAGAGAAGGTGAAAAGCCATGTCTGCTTGGTGATTTGACGTTTTCAAGCCGGTTACTTTTGTGGTTTGAAAAAGGTGTATCCTCATTTGAATAACCTACAAAAATAAATCAATTTTGGTTCTCAAAGTATAAAATACTTTGGTCCAAGATTAGGCACGAGATAATAAAATAAATATGATAATTAATCAACTAATTATCCGAGTCGGAAGAGAAGTGGAATTTTCCGAGTCCAATATCAATGATACTCGGAATTCCATCCGACTTAGTCTAAGCGATAGATCAAGATAAGTAAAGAATATCGAGTGAGATAACTTGATATAGACTAAGTACGAAATAGACTAGAGATACTGACTCTAACGAAATAGAGCTTATAACCGAAGTCGGATTCCGAGTGAGAAAAGACGAAATACTAGTCTATTCAATCTGCGATAAATCGAGTGATCTTTGGACTCGAACGAGAGAACCGGTTTTCGAGTCACTCACGGATAAGCAAGAAATATAAGAAGTAAAAGCTGTATCACTTAGAGAAGATACCATTTTACTCAAAGAAGTTTCGAGATACGAGAGAATGCCTTGGAATCAAAACTCTATAAGTATGAGATGGTTATACCGATTCATTTAATGCAACTCGGAAAAGCGTTGAGAAGTGTCCGAGTCTTCACACTCGGTCTAGAGATAGTTTCAGAAAATTTGAAGTCCAAGTTTCTCTACGTCCGAGTTTGACTCGGATTGGTTTCGAGTGACTCAAAACACGAAATAACTACCAAGCCGGTAACACTCGAATCAAGCTGAGCTAATGGTTATTAAAAGTGAAAACACATAACACAAAATTATGCAATGAATAAGAATAGCACATAATTAAGCATTTAACATACCAAGCTCATTCCGAATAAAACAAAACTGATCTTCACCAAGAGGCTTAGTAAAGATATCAGCTAATTGAAGATTAGTAGGAATGAACTCAAGTTCAATATCACCTTTTCCGAGTGATCACGTAAGAAGTGATATCCGACCTCGATATGCTTTGTTTTCGAGTGCTTCGGACGGGATTCTTGGTGATGCTGATTGCGCTTTGGTTGTCACACTTGATTGGAGCCGAGTTGAGGAATAGTCCAAGATCCTTCAAGTGTTGCTTAATCCATAGAATCCGAGCGCAACAAGCTCGAGCTGCAATATATTCAGCTTCGGCGGTTGATAGAGCTACTGAGTTCGTTTCTTTGAATGCCAAGATATTAGGGATTGACCCAGAAATTGGCAAGCTCCAAATGTGCTCTTTCGATCAACTTTGTATCCTACATAATCTGCATCCGAGTATCCGGTAAGAGTCGGTTCGAGTCTCCGGAATACCATAGACCTAAATTCCGAGTACTGCAAGATATCCGAATATTCTTTTCACTGCGAGTGAGATGTGATTCTTTTGGGTTAGCTTCAAATCTTACGCATAGGCAAACACTGAACATTATATCCGGCCTGCTGGAAGTAAGATATAGCAAAGATCCAATCATACCTCGATAAAGTTTCGATCTATTGTTTTACCTTTCTCGTCCGAGTCAAGCTTTATAATGTCTGCTCATGGGAGTAGATGCATACTTTGCATCTTGGAGTTTGTATTTCTTCAGCGGTTCCTTGGTGTACTTTGATTGATGGACATAGATCCCATCTTTGTCTTGTTTGATTTGTAACCCAAGGACGAAGTTGAGTTCTCCCATCAGACTCATTTGGAACTCTTGACTCATCAACCCGGAAAATTCTCGGCACGAAATTCATTAGTAGTACCGAAGATAATATCATCAACATAGATTTGAACAATAAGGAAATCTTTCCCCTTAGTTTTTATGAAGAGAGTCTTGTAGATCTATCCTCTTTTAAAATCATTTTGAACCAAGAAGTTACTCGAGTCTTTCATACCAAGTTCGAGGTGCTTGTTTAAGACCATAGAGAGCCTTTTGAAGTTTGAAAACATGATTTGGAAATTCCGAGTTTTCAAAACCGGGAGGCTGTTCGACATAGACTTCTTCTTCAATAAAACCATTGAGAAATGCACACTTAACATCCATTTGATATAATTTAATATGCATGCTAGATGCAAATGCCAACGATATTCCGATAGCTTCGATTCTGGCTACAGGTGCAAAGGTTTCCCCACAATCAATTCCTTCTTCTTGATTATAGCCTTGAGCCACAAGTCTAGCCTTGTTTCGACTACCACTCCACCCTCATCCAGTTTGTTCTTGAAAACCCATTTAGTTCCTATAGCTGGGTGGTCGGAAGGTCGGTTGGTCGGAGTCCGGACTTGGTTTCTCTCGAATTGATTGAGTTCCTCTTGCATGGCCTCTACCCATTCAGGTTCATTAAGGGCCTCTAGTGCATTTTTGGGTTCGTTTAATGAAATGAATGCAGTGAATGCACATAGATTATGTAGAGAGAAACGAGTTCTTACCCCACTTGTTGATATCCGAAATTATGTTTTCTTGGGGATGACTGGGAGTAAATTTGAATGCTTTACCAGTTCTCCGATTCACGAGATTTGTGGGCTGAGCCGCTTGATCTTCGAAGCTTGTTACGAGTGACCCACTTCATCAACTTGTTCGTTACGAGCGAGCTCTTGAGTTGTCTCATTCCGAGTTACCTCGTTACGAGTGATTTCATTACGAGCGAGGTTGAGTCCGAGTCTTTGTAGGCTCGGCTTCGTCATCATCTCTACTGAGCTTCGGTTCGAGTATGACGACTCACTTGGCTTCTCGTGTTCAAGCTCATCAAACACTACGTGGATGCTTTCTTCCACTTTGTTAGTTCGCTTATTGAAAATGCAATAAGCTTTGCTTGTGAGAGGAGTAACCTAGAAAAATACCTTCGTCGACCGAGCATCAAACTTGGTCACGTGATCCTCACCGTTGTTGTGAACGAAGCATTTACATCAGAATGGTGCGAAATAGGAAATATTTGGCTTCTTCCCTTTGTAGAGCTCATAAGGTGTTTTCTTCAGAATGGGTCCGATGAGGCATCTATTCGAGTGTAGTTGGTTGTGTTGATTGCCTCGCCTGAGAAATAGTAAGGCAAGTTGTGCTCAATCATCATCGTCCTTGCTATTTCTTCAAGGGTTCTGTTCTTTCCCTCTACTACTCCATTCTATTGAGGAGTTACGGGTGTTGAGAAGTTGTAGAGATTCCATTTTTGTCACGGAACTCTAAGAATTACGAGTAATCGAACTCCCTTCCATGGTCGGTTCGAATCCTGCTGGATCCGAGTGCGAGACTCAACTTGAATTTTCTGCGAGCTTGCTTGAACTCCTTGAAAGCTTCATTTTTGTGCTTAAGAAAACACACCCAGGTAAATCGTGAATAATCATCAATAATAACAAGTATGTAAGATTTACCTCCGAGACTCTTCACAAGGATTTCACCACATAAGTCCATATGTAGCAGTTCAAGCACTTTGGATGTGGAAGCTGTCTTCAGAGATTTGAATGAAGATCGACTTGTTTCCCTTTGGTGCATGCTTCACATACTTTGTCTTTCTAAAAAACACAGTTAGGTAAACCCCTAACTAGACCATTAGATGCCAATTTCTTGATAGTATGCATGCTAATATGGCCTAATCTACGATGCCAAGTCCATGATTCATCATGGAGAGATGCTTTTAAGCAAGATAAATTCTGACTTGGGTCGAAAGAGGAATAATGTAAGTATTACCTGACCTCTTACCTAAAAGCTTGATCTCTTTGGTAGTGGCATCAGAAATAGTGCAATTGGTCCGAGTGAATCTTACCTCTTGACCTTTGTCGCATCTTTGGGTAGATTATACTTTAATCCTTTGACAAGGTAGGCTGGGCTGACCAAATTGCTTCCTTTTCCAATCTTGCCAATCCCCACTATCTTGCCTTTGCTATCATCTCCAAATGTGACTTTTCCTCCTTTATGCCTTTCCAACTCGGAAAAGAGTCCTGCATCTCTGACATGTGGCGTGAACATCCACTTGTCAAGGTACCGATGTCCTTTTGATCTTTTCGAGTGACCTGCAAAACAGAGAGAATCTAACCCTTCTCACTTCCTCTAACGAACCCAGTAACATTCCTTACTTGTGGTCCTTTTACGAGGAAAAAGGTGTTTTAGAACCCAAATTTGAATGACTTTGGGTTTTGTCTGATTCTGAGTCTTCCTCTCGGAGAGCCGAGTCCGTGTCTCTTTCTTTTTGAAAACTTTTCCTTTTGAAGTAGGAGAGAATGGTTTCTTTTTGTAAACGGTTCAGGGCTTAGTCCTTCTTTCATTTACGTGAATGGGACCGTGCTCGGCTTTCCTGAACTTCACGGTTACGGAATCATTTTTAAACGAGTTACGAGTAGGAATTGGATTCCTCTTCTCTGTTGAAACCAAGACCTTCTTTTCGAAAGGAGACACATTGTGATCCTAAGAGCATGTCAAGGTTTTTCGACCTTGAGTAAATTTTAAAATCAGATCTTGAGACTCGGTGAGCTTCTGTTTTAATTGCTCATTCTCTTTCTGAGTAACTCGGACTCGGTCTCATTAGCTTGAGCACTAGTCTTGAGTTCTCCGAGTGTGAGTCTTAGTTTTTCCAATTCGTTTTTCAAAGAATTGCTCCCGGAAGAAATTGACTCAAGTTGTTCTTTGAAATGGGAAGAGTCGAATTGGACTTTTCTTCCAAAGTAAAAATATATTTAGCTAAATCAACTTTGGAGAATTTGAGGAAGTAATCAATTACCTCTTGAGGGTTAGTTTCCTCATTGTGCGAGTCCGAGTCGACTCGTTTTCGGCTTACGAGTCGAAATTGCCATCGGACATTTCGAGTCGTCCAAATCCTCATCATCTTCGATGAATCCTCATCGCTCCATGTTGCCATCATGGCTTTCTTCTTCTTTCTGTCCCTTGTTCTTTTCGGACAGTCTTTGACTATGTGGTCTTTCTTTGCCACACTCGAAACACCTAGAATTCTTAGATAAAGATAACTTTGAAGGGGAAGAAAACTTACCTTTTACGTGTCTCTTATCTTTCTTGTAGAATTCTTCTTTTGGCCTTTTGTCCCATCTTTTGTGCTTCATCATTCTCTTGAAGCCTCTTCCAATGAGTGCCATGGGATCGTCTTACGAGTCGGATGAGCTCGGATTTGCTTCTTGAGATTCCGAGGCTTTCGGTGCTATGTTCTTTTTGGAGCTGCCCTCGGCATCCTCTTCTTCTAGATGGATTTCATGTGTTAGAAGCTTTCCGATGAGCTCGTCGGCTTTAAGAGTGAGAGGTTACGAGCCTCCTCTATGGCGAGTCACCTTCGGACCCCATCTTCTTTTGGGCAGACTTACGAGTATCTTTACGCACATTTCCTCGTGTGTGATTTTCTTACCCGGAGACTTGAGATTGTTGGTAATCTCGATAAACCGGATGAACATCCGAGTGATGTTTTCTTCGACTCCATCTTGAATAGCTCGTATTTATGAAGATATTAACTAATCTTCGCTTGTCGACTCGGCTAGTTCCTTCGTAAGTGTTGACAGGTGTGTCCCACACTTCTTTTGTTGTGTCGCGAGCGGACACTCGATTGTATTCCTCCGAGCTAATGGCACACATCAGAATGTTCATTGCCTTGAAGTTCTTTCGAACTTCTCGCTTCGCTCGGAGTGAATTCAGCCTTTTTCTTGGGAATAATTCTCCATAAGCTTCTTCCGAGTGCCCAAAGTTTGATCCTTTGAATTTTGGTGGCCTGTTGGAAGATCTTCCTTCATCGAACTCTCCAGGTGTTCCGAGCCATTTGATCTTTAGACCTTTGGATGGTTAGATCCTTTCGGAAAGGCTAGGCTCGATACCAATTGAAGGTTTGCTCGGGGAGAGTCCGAGTCACCCTAGAAGGGGGTGAATAGGGTGAGGAAGAAATCTTGTGGAAATTCAAACTCTTTTGCCAAGTAAAATACGGAATGCGGTTACGAGTCAAACAGCAGTCGAAAAGTAGAGACTCGGAAAGAGCTGAATAGATAGAAATGGCAAGTAAAGCAATTGCTTGAAGACAGTCCGAGTCTAGAATGAACTCGGATAGTAAACACTTAGAGATTACGTGGAAACCCTCCGGGGCGAGAAAACCACGGACCATGTCAATCCAGGACACGAAGTCAAATCCACTATTTTGAGTCCACAAAATACCGTGAGCTGATCGAACTCGAGTTGTTCCCTTAGACAACTCTTTACAAGTTATCCTAGACTCGAAATTCTCTTATCCGATCTAGTACTTCCTAGCTGAGATAACCTTTACAGCTAGGGACAACTAAGCTGAGTTTACCCTTACGGCTTAGTCAAGGGACCTTACAAAGTAAGAAAGAGTTTGTAATCGAGTACAAGACCTTACAACTCGGAAGGTAATGAATTACGGAATAGGAGTTGTAAGTAGAAGATTGTGAATGAATACAAAGACTTTACACAAGTACGTATATTAACAATAGGTTCGGCAATCTTCAAGTCTTATGAAGTGGCTTCTATTTATAGATGACCAGGCAGAGTAGCCGTTATCTTCATCTGCTGGCGAGAGTCCTCTGTGACCGTTGATAGAAGCTTTACGAGTCACTCGGAAAGTATCCGTTGTAATGTGAACGTTGGACAACGATTTAACTCTCTTGGAAGTCCCAAAACTACTAGCGGTGTCCCGAGAGGTAAGGTGAAAACCACCGTTAAGCTTGGCGTTCCAGTTTTCAGATTTGGAAACGAGATAGCTCGACACAATCTTTTGGGACTGGAGCGAGAGAAGGTGAAAAGCCATGTCTCGCTGGTGATTTGACGTTTTGAAGTCGGTTACTTTTGTGGTTTGAAAAATGTGTATCCTCGTTTGAATAACCTACAAAAGTAAATCAATTTTGGTTCTCAAAGTATAAAATACTTTTGGTCCAAGATTAGACACGAGATAATTAAATAAATATGATAATTAATCAACTAATTATCCGAGTCGAAGAGAAGTGGAATTTTACGAGTCCAATATCAATGATACTCATAATTCCATCTAATTTAGTCTAAGTGAAGGATCAAGATAAGTAAAGAATATCAAAGTGAGATAACTTGATATAGACTAAGTAATAATTATACTAAAAGTACTTGAATATAACATAATAGAGCTTATAACCGAAGTCGGATTCCGAGTGAGAAAAGACGAAATACTAGTCTATTCAATCTGCGATAAATCTGAGTGATGAGGGACTCGAAACAGAGAACCGGTTGTCCGAGTCACTCACGGATAAGCAAGAAGTATAAGAAGTAAAAGCTGTATCACTTAGAGAAGATACCATTTTACTCAAAGAAGTTTCGAGATACGAGAGAATGCCTTGGAATCAAAACTCTATAAGTATGAGATGGTTATACCTGATTCATTTAATACAACTCGAAATGCGTTGAGAAGTGTCCGAGTCTTCACTAATTGTTGTATCGTTGGCAATATGTCTCTCTTGAACCTGCTTAATGGTCATCTCTACACTTTGGAACCTAAGGTCGAGTCACCTTTTTCTGGTCATCCATCTTCTTAATGATTTGCTCTAAAAGATAATTAGTTTTGTCCTGAGCAATGAATTGATCAAATTTTGGGGGTTTTCTTAAAATCCATACCTAAGGTTAGAGTAGTCACTCCATTCTTCATAAGTGTTCGAGAATGGGTCAAGGTTCATTTGACCTTGGTTGGAAAAAATAACATTCACATGCCCTCTTTGTTGTGTAGGATTGAATTAGAAACATGACCCTTTAAACAACAAATATTACAAACTACTACTTCTTCTCTATGGACTAATTTGTTCAACATAACGGTAATTTGGATAATTGGGTCTCTATAGATGGTCCTAAATTGAACTCATTAATATTCCTAAATTGGGTATCTCCAATTCCAAATTGTTGAGTATTTTGGGCCATAATATTAAACAATTCTCTAGCCTAAGCTGGAGTCTTATTAAACAAGGCCCCTCCACTAGCAACATCTACCATATATTTATCTATTAGCAATAAACCTTCATAAAAATATTGAATTAATAAATGCTCGGAAATTTGATGTTATGGACAACTAGCACATAATTTATTAAAACGCTCCCAATATAGAGAAAAAGTCTCCCCGAGTCATTTGTTTAATGCCACAAATTTCTTTTCTAATCGACCCTATCCTACATGCAGGAAAAAATTTCTCTAAAAATGATTTATGAACTTATTGTAGGGGTAGGTAATAAAACCAATCTTTAGTCATATCTTGAAGTGAAAAGGCTCTCAATTTAATTTGGTCTTGGGTGATTCCCTCAAATTGCATAGTGGTACATGTAATAATAAACTCATTAATATGATGATATGGGCCCTCACTAGGCAGTTCATGAAATTTAGGTAACATATTTAAAAATGTGGAGTTCAGTTTTAGTGGTCGGTCCACTGCATGATATAACATAGGTAGAAGTTGTGTATCCAAGTTAGGTGCAGCAAGTTCACGTAAAGTAGTCATCTCAATAATTTCAAAAGTTACGAAACAGAATTAGAAACACTTACTTGGCTTTCAACTTCATCAAATGTATACTCCTTGTTAAAATTTAAAAAAAAAACACTAAAAAAAAACTATGAAAATAAACTATTAAAGTAAGAAAGAAGGAATAAATGTAGTAAATCTAAACTAAATAAAACTAACAACTATTATTTTCTTTCCTCGACAACGGCGTCAAAATTTGTTAGTTTGTCGTTCAGCTACAAATTAAACCACTACTTAGGCTTATATAAATAATATAACATAGGAAAGTAGGGATCGAATCCACGAGGAAAGATATAATAACATGTAAGCTTTAATCTAATTAAATTTAGTACTCTTAAAAACAAAATAGAAAATATAAATTAAAAAATCAATAACTAAAAATCATAGAAATATCTAACAACTAAATAAATAATTTATACATAATAAGAAAACTACAATAACTCAGAAATATTTTTGTATATTTTTTTAGAATAATTAAAACAGAAAACTAAAGAAGAAAATAAACAAATTCTAAATCAGAAAATTAAATAACTAAAACTCTGCACTAAATTAATTACGAAAATAAATACTAAAATTACCTAGAATATCAACACTAATTTTCTAGACCTAACCAGACCCTAAAAATATAAAAATAAAATTTAAGACCGAATTTATGAATTTATTTAACTAAAAACCCGGAGTAATTAAATTTAAGAATTAAATTTGAAAAATTATCAAATTAATTCCTAAAATTCTAAAATTTAATCACATCAAACTAGGACTCTATCTAAACCCTACAAGGAAATAAAACACTAAAAATAATAAAAGAAATAATTTTTAAACTAATTTCTAACAAACTAACTAAAAAATAATAAAAATTGACAGAAAAATTATCTAAAACTTAAAATATCTAAAGACTCAAAATTAAATTAAAATAAAATTCCTAAAACTAACCTCAAATACTATTATTTAAGGGGGTTAACGAAATTAATAATACAAGATTGTAACTTTGTAAATAAAATTTGACAACTAAGTAAAGTAACTAAAAACCAAATAAATAATATCAAATATATCAGTTTTATAAAAAACACTCAGTATAATCTATATCCACCATGCAAATTATTATTTATCATTAACACACAAATTGATCTACCCATGAGCTAAACTGTAGAAGACAACCACTAGCGAATCTTCCCCATTTTTCCTTAGTTATTAGTTTAATTAGGTCTAGCCCTAATATAAACCCTACTAATATTGATAACCCTAGCACTAGCACTAGAAGTTAATCAAATTAGAGCATTAAGCATTAGAAGAACATCATCTAGCGCCTAGTAACCAATCTACTAGCAAATTGATTTTAAAAGGATATATGATAATTTTCTAAGTAAAAGAGATGGGTATAAGTCATTCATGATTAACTAGGGTGATACATATGTCTAAAAGATCAAACGATTACGTACTTAAACCCTTTAAACTATCATATGAATTTATATAAAACTAATTCGCGTGCACTTTAATTAATTAGACATAAAAACATAAACGTAAAGAACAAATTATCATAGAATCATGGATAAAATCAATAACACAATAAAGATCGAAACTTTGTTTCAAAATAAATAATTTAACATGGTTTTAAATAGATCATACTAAATATAAAAACTACTCACACATAATATAATTTAGGACACGTAAAAATAACATCTTTAATATTAAACTAACAATAAAAATAAAGTCTTAAAATAAAAATTACAATAATTATACTACTACCATAATAATCCTTGCCATAGTGATGATGATCAAGATGATGAATGAAGAATGAAGGGCAAGTAAAGGTGGCTGCGTGAGGTGGTGTGTTGATTGATGAAGAGGATGGTGATTATGATAATATTAGCGTGCGATGAAAGCGAAAATGATGAAGAGGAATATAATTTGAAGAGTTGATGAGAGATCATTAAAGAGAGGTACACGAGATATGGAATGGTGTGATGATGTGGTCTGTGATGGGGTTGGTGATGATAATTGCTTGTGATGGGAGATGAAGGTGGTGTGAGGTCTGCCGGCCAAGAGAGCCCGGCGGGGAGATGATTAGTGAAAAATATATATATGGTGAAGCAAGGAGGTTACAAAAGAAGAGGAGGATTATGATGATGATAAATTGGTGATGAGATAGTAATGGGTTATTCCTCTTTCTTCTCATGCAACTCTAAGGAGGAATTCTAGTGGGTTTAGGAGTATGATTATCTTCACTTTTCTCTTCAAATTAAGATATCATTAAATAAAATATCATAAAATAAACATTTTTTGACACATTATTTTTATGAACCGACTTCATATCTTTTCTTCGACGCTTGTCGGTAGCTAAAAACCCACTTTTAACATCTTTTCTTTTCTTCCCCACTTTATTTGATAATTACCTAAAAATAGACAAAATAGGATAAATTAGAAAAAAAACTATATAATATAAACTAAATAACTTCTAAAATTATGTATAAAATACGTCTTAACAAATTCCCCCACACTTAGACTTTGGACGTCCTCGTGAAAAGAAATCTAAGACTCGATCTAATATTACGCTTTCTTTTAAAGACACACATAAAACATAAAGTATAAACTAGACTTTCCTTGCTTGCAAAATAGTTTGATGAAAACTTGTCTTTCCCAAGCAATTGTAAAACTAAATATTGCATTGTCATCGGAGAGTTTATTCATCGAGCATCACAATATTTCCTTCACTTAAGCAATAGTAAAAAATTATCTATCTTTTTCAAACATATATATTCCGGTAAAGAGGTCTTAAAAGTTTTTAGGATGAGAAAAATTAAGGTGCGGTATGGTTATAGAGACGCTGAATTAGCAAATAACTCACTAAAAATCGATAATAAACTTGTCTTGTAAACACTCCCTGTCTCCCACTCACCCAAATAGAGGTGCTGAGTTTTTTATTTTTTTCCGTTAGTATGGTTCGAGCTATTGATCGGCCCAAAAGGGGCATGACTCTCACAACATAGGTTTCTCCATTCATAAAGGCTCAACTTGAGACCTGAACTTAAGGGGAAATGGTGCCGAGCCACCAACTCCTACCCATGTTAGTAAACTAATATATATATATATATATATATATATATATATATATATATATTTGTTTGTTGATATGTTTCGAGTTGTAAATGGCCCTAAATATGGTTGACTCTTCCAGCACATGTCTTTTCCATACACAAGTCACTTAAGGGGAACAAATGCCATACCACCTGAACCAACCTGTATTGGTGAACCAACATATTCTAAACTTTAATAAGCAAGACAAGAAAAATAAAATTTTCAATGAGTCATTCTGCTAAGTTTAGTAGTCTAGGTGAACAATTTAAGCCCATTTATTGCCTCTATCATGGTCATATAACATGATAAAAAATGAAAATTATGATTGTCAATAATTGAAGAAATATATGAGAATCAACTCTAAATGACAATTAACATGTTAAATTTCTCACTTACAAAGGAAAAATTTAAGCAAGTTAACCTAGCATATATTCATGTTCATGCATTTCTTCACAAGAAAGACACTAAAAATTTTTTTTTCAATAAAAAGTACGCTACTAAGACTAAATGCATAAAATTAAAATGCAAGATGCAATCCCCACACTTAATTCATGTATTGTCCCTAATGCATATAAAATAAAAATAAAAATAAAAATAAAAGTAAAAATTGTAGAAACTTCCCTAAAACTATTGGGTTACCTCCTAATCAGCGCCTTTGTTTACCTTCTTTGGCTAGACATCATTGTAACTCATGAGTCTTCTAAATGAATCTCCTCTACTGAGCAAATTTGGCTTCCTTCATAGAAATTCTTTAACCTGTGACCATTCACCTTAAAAATCTTATTAATAGAATAACTTTTAGTCTCAATAGCCTCATGTGGATAAGTCTTTACTACCTCAAAAGGTCATAGCCATCTAGAGCTTAACTTACTAGGAAAAAGTCTCAATTGTGAATTGAACAATAACACTTTCTCCCCTATTTGAAATTCCTTCCGACAAGCTTAGCATCATGAAATGCTTTGGCTTGACCTTTCTAAATTACTGAATTGTCATAAGCTTCCATACAAATCTCTTCTAATTCCTGCGAGTTGTAGCTTACGCTCCTTTCTCGCTAAGTCATAATCTAAATTGCATTTCTTTACAACCCAATATAATTTATGCTCCAACTCTACAGGAAGATGACATGCTTTTCCAAAGACTAGCCTGTAAGGTGACATACTTATAGGGGTCTTGTATGCAGTCCTATAAGCCTAGAAAGCTTCATCTAATCTAAGACTCCAATCCTTCTTATTTGGCCTAACTTTTCTAGAATTACTTTGATTTCTCTATTAGAGACTTCAGCTTGGCCATTTGTTTGGGGATGATAACTTGTAGACACCTTATGAGTTACATGGTATTTAGCTAGCAAGGCACCTAAAGTTTTATTACAAAAATGTGTCCCTCTATTACTAATGACCGCTATAGGTACCCCATATCTATGTAGAATACGACATTTAACATGTTTCACCACAGTCTTAGCATCATCAACTTTTGTAGCTACCGCTTCAACCCATTTACACACATAATCAACAAAGAAGAGTATGTAAGTAAAAGCAAAGGAAAGGGGAAACGGTCCCATGAAATCCACGCCCACACATCAAATATTTCACGAGACATACACATTATATAGGGAATTTGATTCCTCCCTTATAAATTTCCTGTCTTTTGCCATGCTTTTGGCATGCATCACATTTTGTAAAAATCATAAGCACCATGAAAAATAGTAGCTAATAAAATCCACATTCTAAGACTTTGTGTGCTGTTCTTTTTGGTCCAAAATGCCCCCCACTTTCGGACGAATGATAGAAAGTTAAAATATAATGAAACTCGAGTGTTATCTACACAACGCTTTATAATCCGACCTCCACAAAATTTCCATAAGTAAGGGTCATCCCAAACATAATATTTAGCCTGAGATCTTCTCTTTTGTTTTTGGGCTCTAGACATGTCTCTCGGAAAAGTTTTGGCAACTATGTAATTTACTACGATAAAGTAATCTATCAATGACAACATAAAGAGTCTCATCAGGAAAACAATCACTGAAAGGGCCACTACTTTCCCCATTTTCTAGCCTACTCAAATGGTTTACAACTAAGTTTTCAGCTCCTCGCTAATCTTTAAAATCTATTTTAAATTCTTGCTGTAATAAGACCCATCTAATGAACCTGGGTTTAGAGTCGTTCTTATTCAACAAATATCTAATAGCGAGAATGATCAATATAAACACTAACTTTCACACCTAGCAGATAAGGATGAAATTTTTCAAGAGCAAAACAATAACATACAATTCCTTTTCTATAGTGGTATAGTTACACTATGCTCGGTCAAAAGTTCTAGAAACATAATGAATTACATGAGGTACCTTCCCTACTCTTTGACCTAAGACTGCCCCTACCGCCTTATTACTAGCATCACACATCAACTCAAAAGGTAAGGCCTAGTTCGGAGGTTGTATTATTAGAGTAGTGGTCAATTTTAATTTCAATTCATGAAAAGCCCTCTCTCATTCCTCATTAAAATCAAATTTAGCGTCTTTTGCAAGTAAAGCACATAAAGGAGAGGCAATCTTTGAGGAGTCTTTAATAAATCTCCTATAAAATCCAACATGACCTAAAAATGACCTTACATCCTTAACACATTTGGGATAGGGTAAAGATTGAATGATGTCTACTTTTGCCTTGTCAACCTCTAAAACCTTAGATGACACAACATGCCCTAATACTACCCCTTGTTCAACCATGAAATGACACTTTTCAAAATTAAGTACCAAATGAGTTTCAATGCAACGCCTAAGTACTAAAGTAAGATGATGTAAGCACTCGTCAAATGAATCACCATGGATAGTAAAATCATCCATGAAAACTTCCTTAATTTTGGTGATAAACTCAGAAAAGATACTCATCATACATCTTTGAAATGTAGCAGGAGCATTACACAAACAAAAAGGCATTCTCCTAAAAGCATAAGTGCCAAAAGGACATGGAAAGGTGGTCTTTTCCTGATCTTCAAGAGCTATAGGGACTTGAATATACCCTGAATACCCATCTAGAAGAAATAATGTGATTTCCAAGCTAATCTTTCTAACATTTGGTCCACAAAAGGCAAGGGAAAATTATCTTTCTTTGTGGCTTTGTTTAATTTTCTATAGTTAATGCACACTCTCCAGCCACTCTAGACTCTGGTAGGAACCAACTCACCTTCCTTATTTTGGACTACTATTGTACCCCCTTTTTAGGAACTACATGAATCGGGCTAACCCATTCAGAATCAGTTATGAGGTAGATCACTCCAGCATATATCCACTTAAGAATTTCTTTTTGCACTACCTCCATCATAGGTGGGTTTAGTCTTCGGTGAGGGTCTCTCTTTGGCTTAACATCGGACTCTAATGTGATTTTATATGAACACAATGTTGGGCTGAGCCCTTTTAGGTCTGTTAAAGTCCACCCTAATGCTTCACTATGTTATCTAAGCACCTTCATAAGCTTATCTTCTTGTTCAACTTGTTAGTGCATTAGAAATTATAACAAGTAAAGTCTCATTATCCCCTGAATAAGCATATTTCAAATTTTCACGCATTGGTTTCAAATCTAATTTAGAGGGTGAAACACGAGAGGGTAGCAACTTTTCATGATTTACGAGATAGCTCTATCATCTTAGGTCTTCCCATTACTTATAAGCTGTAACAAAGACTCTATGCTATCTACTAGTCCTAAGTTAACATGATAGCGTATAACATGAAATACAAAGTGATCCAACCCTTTGGTAAGCACAGTTAACAATTCATCTTCCTGAGACAAATCCTAAACATCTAGGGACAATTCATCAATTGTATCAAGTGCACGAGACATAATTCACATCGGCAAGAAGCCATAATTCACATCGGCAAGAAATCTCATGGCATCAAAAATATTAAACTTAATTACATCACCATCAAATTCCATAGTCAATGTTCCCCCATGCACATCTATTTTTGTCCTAGATGTTTTAAGGAATGGTCTACTAAGAAAAATAGGAATGTCGTGGCATGCATTACCCATGTCCAATATATAAAAATCAGTAGGAAAAATAAGCTCATTGAGTTGGACTAAGATATCCTCTAAAACTCCATCCGGGTAAGTACTACTCCTATCAGCCATCTAAATTACTAGCCCAATTTTCTTCAACTCTCCTACGTTCGGTTTATCATAAACAGACTAGGCATCACGTTAATCAAGGCACCTAAATTAAGCATGACTTTGTCAAAGTATAGGTTTCTAATCTTATAAGGGACATAGAACACACCTGGGTCATTACATTTAGGAAGGAGCTTCTTTTGAAAAACAACAGATCCCCTACACTTATCTTCTCATTTCCTTTCAATTTTCTTTTAGAAGTACAAAGCTTCTTAAGAAATTTAGCATAACGAGGAACTTGTTTCATGGAATCTAGGAGAGGAATGTTGATCTCTACCTTCCTAAACGTTTGTAGGATTTCTTGGTTTGCCTCATCTATTTTAGGAGTTGTGCTTCTCAATCTACTAGGGAAAGGTGGAATAGCTTTGTAAGGATCTTTCTTATTGTCACTTATCTCTTTAGCATTAGAGGTGTTATCTTTCTTTAAGTCAGGTTTAGATTCCTTGACCTCTAGTTCGAGCTCTACCTCTCTATTGTTTCTAGGTTCATTCAGTTTCTTCCCGCTCCTTAGTCTTATGGCACTCACATTTTCCTTGGGGTTTTGGAAGGGTTGAGATGGTAATCTATTTTGCAATTGGGCTTACGAGGTTATTGAACATGGTATCTGTTGCGGTTTGTCTCTCTTGAACCTACTTAATAGTCATTTCTAAACTTTGGAACCTAAGATCGGATTCCTTTTTCTGGTCATCCATCTTCTTAATCATTTCTCTAAAAGAAAGATCGTTTTATCTTGAGCTAATGGTTGACACTAGGCTTAGTCAAAACCAAGGGAGTTGTTTCTAGGTCCATAACTAAGGTTAAGGTGATCCCTCCATCCTTCATTGTAGGTGTTTGAAAATGGATCGTACTTTCTTTGACCTTGATTAACAAAAATAGGATTTACTTCCCCCTGTAATGTAGGGCATGCATCGGTATGATGTCGTTCTAAACAGACAAACTCCACACATTACTGCATTTTGAACTCCTCCAGTGACGAGTTTGTTTAACATAACAGTGATCCGAGACAATTGATTTTCTAATGATGTACTTGAATTGAGCTCATTAACCTTCCTAAATTGGGTATCCCTAGTTCCAAATTGTTGACTATTTTGGTCCATATTGTTAAATAATTCTCTAGCTTGAGCTGGAGTCTTATTAACCAAAGCCCCTCCCCCCATTAGCAGCATCTAACATATTTCTATCAATTGGCAATAACCCTTCATAAAAAGATTGAATCAGTAATTGTTCGGAAATTTAATGTTAGGGAAAACTAGCACATAATTTATTAAAACGTTCCCAATATTCATAAATAGTTTCCCAGTCATTTGTTTAATGTCGCAAATTTCGTTTCTAATGGACCCAATCCTAGATGCAAGAAAGAATTTTTCTAAGAATGCTTTATGAACTTGGGTCCATGTAGTGAATGTTGCAGGGGTAGGTAACACAACCAATTTTTAGCCTTATCCTAATGTGAAAAAGGAAAGACTATCAACTTAATTTGGTCTTGTGTGATTCCCTCGAGGTTGCATGGTAGAACAAGTAATAATAAATTCATTAATATGACGATATGGGTCCTCACCAGGTAATCCATAAAACTTACGCAGTATGTTTAGAAATCCAGAATTTAACTTTAGGGGTCGGTCCAAAGTAGGATATGAAATAGACAAAGGTTGTGTTTCTAAATTAGGTGTAGCAAGCTCACGTAAAGTAGCTATTTCAAACTTTATAGAATCAACCTCGCTTTGCTCCTAGAATCTTCGGATTGTAGAGATTCGATGTCGTTCTCAACTTTTTCCGTCGTGTGCTCTTTCTTCTCTCTCGATCATGTGACAACTCTGCAATTGCATACACTAAAATGTAATCAAATTAAAATGCATAAGTTTAGAAATATATATATATATATATATATATATATATATATATATATATATATATGGGAAGGGTTCAAGTCAGCCCTCCCCTTTAGGTGAGCTCCCTTGTTAGGTGAACACTTTTAATCTGAACCATTCAAATAAAATTTGAGGGTTCAGATTAAAAGAGAGTTTTATAATTTAAAAAAAAGAAAAATACTCAAAAATGCTTGGAAGGGGATCGAGACCCCTTCCCTCATTTCTGCTCTACTACTCGTCTTCGTACCCCCTCTCTCTCGCCCTAAAACCTCTCGCACACTCGTCCTCTCTCGTTCGTCCACTGTTCCCTGCTGTTGCTGCTGCTCTCTCTCTCTCTCTCGGTCCCTCGTCCCTCGTCAACCTCCGTCAAAGTCGCCTGCCTCCGTCGAGCCCTTTTCTCTCTCTACCCATCCCTTCCCTCTCGTGTTTCACTATCGTCGATCCGGCCAGTCACTGCCACTGCCGAGGCCACTCACTCTCGTCGCTGTCCCTCGTCGATCCGCACAACCACCTGCCCCCAATCGCCCGCCACCGCCGAGCCCGTTCTCTCTCTCACTCTCGTTGCTATAAAAATCGAATTGGGAAGGAGAAAATTGCAGGTATCCACATTTTTTATCTCTCTTAAATTTTCAATTAATTTTGATTTGGGAAGGAAAAATCAAATTCGGTGTTGGATTTTTGAATTGATTCAAATTTTGATTTTGTGATGTATAATTTCTATGGATTTGGTGTTTTTGAATTGAATTGATTATGATTTGGTGATGGATTTTTGAATTGAATTGATTCTGATCTTAATGTTGGGTGATTTTGATTCGTGGTCGGGTTCTTGAAGCCGTTATTTTTCTGAATCTGATGTATAATTTCTATGGATTTGGTGTTTCCAGTTAACCGCTTTATGCCCGAGTACAATGTGTTATTCCTCGTATATCTTCCCGAAAGTGAAATTTGATATGATAATGGCTTCGTGATCATGCATGAGCAGAATGTGTTGTGAACGTAAATGTGGTATTTGGGTCCCGCAATTCACATTCTGTCATTGGTAACTTAAAGTTGTGCTGAAAATGAAATTTGTGCAAGCACATGCTATGTACTCGAAAATGAAATTTGTGCAACAGCAGGTAATGGAAAGTGAAATTGGTACTGTTTCTATATGCACATAATGTGAAATTAGTATTCTGAATTATGGGCTGAAGGTATCGGCAATGCATCATGTTGATATGAGCAACATGAATCAGCAATTTGATTACAGCTTACTAGAAGACCATCAAAATTTACAATCCTTGTCCTTATTGATTTTGTGAAGCAACCACTCTCCGGTGAAGATCAGTATAAAATTTTCGGTACATGATTTCTTTGTCTATATGACTTATTTTAAAGTGAAATGCATATATGCCAACAAGCCACTTGCAAGATGATTGAAACTAGTGATTAGCCCCTTTTTCTCCTTTTCTTTTCCTTTGGGAAATTGTTGTTTTACTTTTCTTTTTTTCTCTTCCTTTTGCAAGTGATTTTTATGTAGCCTATTAGCTCAATGGAAGAGTGTTTGTGTAAAATGCACAAAAGGTGTAGGTTCAATTCCTACATAGGCTTTGTTTATGTTCAATTTAGTTCAGAGGAGCATACATGTGCATTTGAATCCAAGAAAATTATTAAGGGAGAAAGGGGGTTGGTTTGTATGAGTCTAGCCAAACTCTTAGAAAGGGTGTTAAGGGGAAAGGGGGTTGGTTTGTATGAATATGGTCAAACTCTTACCACTCCAAGAACTCAAGAAGTTACATATCTCTTTTAAGGTCAGTCAGGAAATTCAAATTTCTGCTATTTTGGATCACCTACTAGTGTTACTTGTAATATGTGATATGAGGTATACATTTGATGATGATTTACACTCGTCTTGTTCGAGTAGTTCTCCTTACAGCAAGTGGCGAGTGTAAAAGCTGAACAACATAGTCATTCCTTTCGGTGAGCCGGTGAAGTTCTTAACCCTATTAGCTCAATGGTAGAGCGGCGTGACCTTGTGCCGGGAGATGTGGGTTCGAATCCCACCAAGGCTATATGAATTGTAACCTATAATATAAAGCCAAGATCTTGGCTTTTGAAACAACTCGTGCTTTTGCAAGAAATAAAATTTTCACTAGATATGTACCTTTGCTATGACAAAACAAAATGGGCAAGGATTGAGCAAAGGGAAAATCCAATTGAAATGAGCAATAAAGCAAAGTATATCTAACTAGCCCATATGGGATTCGAACCCACATCTCCGTGCACCATTACACGTTACTCTACCTTTGAGCTAATAGGCTACTAATGTCTAATAGAACATGTATATCAATTATCATAAGGTACAACAAATATTAGCATGAGGTCAAGCAAATCATAAATACAATGCTTAATCCAATCCAAGCAAACCTCAAAAATTTACAATATTTTTCCCAAAGCTTAAATATCAATTATCAGCACAGACTTGATTATCGACAGAAACCCGAATAAAACAATGTGAAGAGAGAGTCTGGGGGAGCTCAGTGTACATACTTATTTCTATTGTTAATAGATGATAAATAATCTCAACTAAATTCATAACATTTTCTAGAAAAAGATCAAGCATTCCAAAGACCACTCATAATGGCACCAAGAGTGTATATTTCAAAACAAAACTTCCAATTGAATCTTACTTTCACATAATCAGCATGTCCTAGACAATCAACATGTGCATAGTGCCCTTTTGGAGTCTCATACTCCACTCGACATGGGCCTCGAGAATGAGCACGATCAATTAATTTTGGTAATGTGAAGCATTAAGGAATTCAAAATGGCGAATGTGAAGTTTAGTAACTTCCGGAACACAAATTCATACCTAGTCATTCACTAGGCGCTCAATTACCATATTGAAGAGAACACGGAAATGTAAATTTCAGAAAGCAACCTCCATTTTTGCAAAAAGATGGGGAAAAATCGTTCCCGGATCGCTATAAAACTCGTAATCGAACAATCTGGAAGCGTAACAAAAAGAAGTAAACAATTGAATTCGATCAAGTGAAGAAGCAAAATACTATGAATTCTGCGTGAGTGTTCGTAAATACAATGAAGCATATATAATCTTTGTTACCTAATTCAATATGAATATTGTGCAATGAACTCGAGAACTCCACATCAAACCATACCAAACAAGGCATTGAAATACACAAAATCATGAAAGGTTTAAAGCATTTGTCAATTACGGTTATCAATTCATCTAAATGACAACTTAATTACTTCGCAATTAGCATCAAAATTAAGAAATCCATCCAAAAATTTAACAATTACCGTTTAGGATTCCGAAGGTGGAGGGGACGCAGGGGAGGATGGAGGCCGACCGGGCAGTAGGGAGAGAGAGACGCCGGCGGGAGGGCAGCGAGAGGGACGAGAAAGCGAGCATTAAAACTAACACCGACGGGGAGAAACCCTAGACGAGAGAGAAGCGAAAACCGACGAGAGTGAGAGCAAGCAGAGCACGGAGAAACCCTAAACGAGAGAGGGCAGCAAGAGGGACGACGCCGGTGGTGGAAAGAGGCCGGAGGAGGATGCCGGCGGTGGAAAGCAAGCAGTGCAGACGACAAAGAGAGAAGAGCAGATGGGAGGTTTGCTAAACCAGTAGAGTATAAGGGGGCCTCGAGCCCTTCCAATCCTTTTTGTGTTTTTTCTTTTTTTATTAAAAAATTCTGAATTAATCCGAACCCTCAAATTATAATTTGAGGATTCAGATTAAAAGTGCTCACCTAATAGGTGAGCTCACCTAAAGGGAGGGCTCACTTCAACCCTCCCCTATATATATATATATATATATAGTTAATTAGATTAGATTGTAAGAAAACTAAGATTTTTGTCTTCTTTCCCCAACGAACGATGCCAAAATTTGTTAGCTTGTCGTACAGGTACAAATTAAACCGTTACTTAGGCTTATAATTAACAATATAGCGTAAGGAAGTAGGGATTGAATCCACGAGGAAAGATAATGTAAAAATCAAAATTTCAATCCAATTAAACTTATTAATCTAATTTTTTTATATCTTTATCTTGTAAACCAAAACTTTAAACAAATCAAATTAAACTACTAAAAATTCTAAAATTTCTCATAACAAAGACTTCTGAAATTCTCCAAATTCATTTTTTATAATCTATTTTTGACATAATTATCCTAATTAATTCTAAATAATTCAAAACAGAAAATCAAATAAAAATTCAAAATAGAAAATAAACTTAGAATTTAATAACTAAAAATAACAGAAAATTATCTAACAATATAAACAAAATAATCTAGATAAAATATAAAATTATCATAACCCAGAAATATGTTTTACATATATTTTTTAGAACAATTAAAACAGAAAACTAAGACAAGAAAATAAAAAGATTCTAAAACAGAAAATTAAATAACTAAAATTCTGCACTAAATTAATTACGAAAATAAATACTAAAATTACCTAGAATATTAACACTAATTTTCTAGACCTAACCAGACCCTAAAAATATAAAAATAAAAAATTTAAAACTAAATTTACGAAATTATTTAACTAAATATCTACAGTAATTAAATTCAAGAGTTAAATCGAAACATTATCAAATTAATTCCAAAAATTCTAAAATTTAATCAAATCAAACTAGGATTCCATCTAAACCCTAAAAGAAGATAAAACACAAAAAATAATAAAAGAAACTATTTTAAAACTAATTTCTAATAAATTGACTCAAAAATAATAAATAGTGACAAACAAATAATCTGCAAAATTAAAATATATAAAGACTCAAAATTAAATTAAAATAAAATTTCTAAAACTAACCTAAAAGAATAATATTTTGGGGGGATAACGAAATTAATAATAAAAGATTGTAACTTTGTAAATAAAAATTGACAAATTAAGAAAAATAACTAAAAAGCAAATAAATAATATCAAAAATATCAAATTTATAACAAGCACTTAGTATAATCTATATGCAACATGTAAATTATTATTTATCATTAACACATAAATTGATCTACTCATGAGCTAAACTGTAAAAGATGACCACTAGCGGATCTTCCCCGTTTTTCCTTAGTTATTAGTTTACCTAGGCCTAGCCCTAATATAAACCCTACTAATTATGATAACTCTAGCACTAGCACCAAAATTTAATCAAATTAGAGTATTACGTATTAGAAAAACATCATTTAGCACCTAGTAACCAATCTACTAGCAAGTCTACACTAGTTGCTCAGGGGTATAACCAAGAGGAGGGAATTGATTGTAGGGAAATCCATGCACCTATTGTTAGGATTGAGGCAATCGGAATTCTTTTAGCATTTACATCTATCAAGATTTATCAAATGAATGTCAAATGTGCATTTCTAAATGGTTATTTTCAAGAAGAGGTTTATGTTGAGCAACTCCCTAGATTTGAAAACTCGGAATTTCCAAATCATGTTTTGATGTTGCAAAAGGCTTTATATGGTCTTAAACAAGCTCCCAAAGCTTGGTGTGAAAGACTAAGCAGTTTCTTGGTTAAAAATGATTTCAAAAGACGTTAGATTGACAAAACTCTTTTCATAAAAACCAAGGAGAATGATTTTCTTATCCATTCAGAATTATGTTGATGACATCATTTTTGGAGCTACTAATGAAACTCTATGTGAAGAGTTTTCCGAGTTGATGAGACAAGAGTTCCAAATGAGTGTAATGGGAGAACTCAATTTTTTTCTTGGTCTGCAAATCAAACAAGACAAGGATGGCATCTATGTCCATCAATCTAAGTACACCAAGGAGGTATCGAAGAAATACAAGCTACAAGATGTGAAGCATGGAGTAACACCTATGAGTAGTAGTTTGAAACTGGACTCGGACGAGAAAAGTAAAGTCTGTAGATTAGAAACTCTACAGAGGTATGATTGGATGTTTTCTTTATATCACATCTAATAGGCCAGATATCATGTTTAGTGTTTGCCTTTGTGCAAGATTTCAAGATAGTCCCAAAGAATCACATCTCACTGCGGTGAAGAGAATTTTTAGATATCTTACAGGGACTCGGAATCTCGATCTATGGTTTTCAAAGGACTCAGAACTAAACCTCTTTAGATACTCGAGATGCTGACTATGCTAGATACAAGGTTGATAGAAACAGCACATAAGGAGCATGCCAATTTCGGGTAAATCCCTTATCTCCTGCCACTCAAAGAAGTAGAACTATGTTGCTCTATCAACTACCGAGGCTGAGTACATTGCAGCTAGAGCTTCTTGTGCTTAGATTCTCTAGATCAAGTAGCACTTGAAGGATCATGGATTATCATTCACATCTATCCCAATTAAGTGTGACATCAAAGTGCAATCAGTATCATTAAGAATCCAGTTCAGCACTCAAAGACAAAGCATATTGAGGTTAGGTATCACTTTTTGAGATACCAATATGAGAAAGGTGATATTGAACTTGAATTTATTCCTACTAAATTTCGGTTAGTTGATATTTTTACTAAGCCTCTTAGTAAGGATCGGTTTTGCTTTATTAGGAATGAACTTGGCATGATTAATGCATGAATATCTAATTTATTGCTTGAGTACTTTTACATGATTGATCGATATATGCCTTGAGTAGATAACAAATAAATCGGTTGACTCAGATTGAGACTCGGATATGCATTATAGATTTTCTTAGTGTTCCGAGTCACTCGGACACTTTATCGAGTCGGACTCAGATTGTGAGCAAAATGGACATCAAAATTCTAAGGTCATCTCTAGATAAATGGAGAATCTTGTAAATGTTTTCGAAAACTTTTTCTTCTCTCTCTCTCTCGCTCTCTCTCTCTCGTGTCACGCAAATAGTCAGCAGAAACAAGACGTCCGAAGAAAGCCGTTGGAGAAATGAGTCGTTAATGCAAAGAGCGACTCAAAGGTATGAGAACCGTTGCTTGGTATTCGAGTCGAAAGTCGGTTGGAAGCCCTTTTCTACTATAAATAGCATTGCTTCAATTTACCAACTTATTGCTCGTAGTCTTTCTCTTTTGCTCTTAAACTCTCTCTTGCACACTTGTGTTCTCTCTCCGATTCTCAACTTTCTTTGTTCTCTATTCTCTCTCTACTCTCTCAATCACTCTCTAATCTCTTCGCGAACATTGCTAAGAGAGGAACCGCTCAAGAAGGAGGTTTGGTCACCAAGACGGCCGAACAAAGTCTACTTAATCCGAAGTTTTACAAGGCAAAGGCAAAGAGCCCGCCTCGGATCCACCAAAGCACTTTGTCGCCCAACACTTTATCCTAGACGATAAGTTTTTCCTTAAAACTTCCTTTTCTTAGCTGAAACACACCCTTAAAACATGAGTATGTTCATATCTTTATTTCCGTGAGTACATTTACCCAAACCTAGTGTCCGAGTTCTACGCTCACATGTCCGCCTCGGAAGGTGTCATCACCTCTCTAGTCCAAGGTAAGACCGTTCACATCAATCTTCGCTTACTTCACACACTTTTTAATGTGAAGGCTCTCTTTCTCAATTTTAATCTCGTTCCATTCAATGAAGTTGCTGACGACTTCTTTGAAAAATACGCCAAAATTGTTCCCGAGTCCGGAAAGAATTTCTCTCGTGACTCGGATGAAGTTGAAAGCTAGGCTTCTATGTTTTATTATTATGAGAACTTTCTAATCTCATCATTCTTGTAAAGAGAATCTTAACTCTAAAGTTCTCAAGGTTCTCTATGATATTCTTGAGGGCTACAAAGTAGACCTCTTTCCTCCCAAGTAGACCTCTTTCCTTTTGTTCTAGAGTATGTGGCAACTGTGCCCGCTAGCTCTAAGAAGTCTCCTTCATACCCTTTTAGGGCACTTCTCACCGTTGTTTTCAAACAGTTTCACATCCCTCTTCCCTCCGACCCCAATGCTTGCTTGAAACCCGTTGTCTGTCTTGGCAGGACTAAGCTTACGGGTCTAGGATACTAGGGAATTAAACCTGGTGTCTAGGTTCATTCGTCCGAGTTACCTCCTCCACCTCCTCCACCTTAGACTCGAGTACTCCAAAGGTACCATTTCTACCTACTAGACCTTCTACTTCTCAGCCCATTCCTTCTATGGAGCTACTCTCACAAATTGCCAACAAATTTGGTTATCCGGTCGAAGAGTTGCAATCAACTCGAAGTCATTCAAGGGCTTCATTCTAACACTATTTTAGATGTAGAACCAAGCATAGTCTCGAGTCGGAGAGAACCAACAGTTGATTTTTGAGCTCAAGGAGGTCATCAAGGAACAATGAGGACAAATTAATTGCCTCCAAGAGTGCAGGTCTAAGGTAGTTGAATTCTCGGAATCCTCGAAAACTTCTAAGGAATCCTCTAGTCCTTCCAAATCCAAATCAGCAGTAGGCGAAGAGGAAGCTGAAGGCTGTAGTAGAGGAAGAAGACCGAGGAAATGCTAAAGGAGGAGAAGAAGAAGCAGCACAAGAGGAAGAAGCTGGTCAGCCTAAGGACCAGGCAACAAAGAACCTAAGGTGACATCCTCATATCACACTCAAAGTGCCTTAGAAGAGGCTAGCAAAGCTGGTCAATCCAAAGCCCTCGCCTTAGAACCACTCGCCAAGCAATCGCTTTTGAAAAAGAGTCGAAGAAGAAGTGGAAGATATGCCTTTGGTTCATAGAACTAGGATCTCTCCAGCTTCCGATGTACCAGCTCTGTAGCCACCTCGCTCGGTTGTGTCAACACAAGCTTATAGGCAAAGGCACACAACACGCTCTTCAAGACGAACGCTCCTCCCTTTTAATTCTCTTTTAACTCAAATTTTTGTTTGGTCCAACATCTTTTGTACGTGTTCTTTCCTCCCTCCCTTTGTTGTTTTTGTTGAAATGCATAGGGGAGAGAAAAGATAGAAAAATTATATGTTTTGTTTAGGGGAGTTTCCCATTCCGTTTTAGAGTTAAGAGTTTTTTTTTTTTTTTTTACTTTTGTATATATGTTTCTTGTACTTAATGAAATATCTATTTTTGAGCACATCTGTTTCGAGTTATATTTTGTCTATTCCGATACTTAACTCTTTAATATATCTACTTTGATTACGACAAGAAACATATTTTGATTTATGCTTTGATCCGAGCTTCATCCATAAATATCTTATGTTTTGATTAAGATTTTCTTTTGCTCCGAGCAATTCGTTTTAAAAACTTAACCTTTTGAACTGACAAGTTTCTATCTTATGTATGGAATGCCTTTCATCAAAAGGGGCAGATTGAAGACTCAAGTACTATCTCTCTTGGGTTTTGATTCTAAGTCATTCTTAGCGTTATAGAAACTCATATATAAGTTTTCATCCTGGTCCGATCCACTCAAAAACTAGTCTTTTAGCATAACACTCTAAACTGTGTTTCCACTACTAGAAAACTAACAATTAGCGACGGAAATAGCGATGGAATATTGTCCAATAGCGACGGATTTCATAAAATAGCGACGGAATTAGAGACGGGAATATTCCGTCGCTGAAACTCGGGTTGCTAAAATTTCGTGACGGAAATTCCCAAATCCATCGCTAATTAGCGACGGAAACATCTTCCGTAGCGGATTTAGTTTAGCAACGGAATAATGTTCCGTCGCTTATTATAACAACGGAATTTTCTTCGCTGAACCGCGTAGGTCCATCGTTGTTCCATCGTTGTTCGAGCGAAATCCAAAATACAATTCTCTAATTATTCGCTACCCTAGTACAAAAAAATTGTGAATGGATATACAAATCCAACATTCACATATGTGACACTTGCATTTGGCATTTACATATGCCGGCCACAAAGAACCGAGTTTGCAAACTGTTCACCAATATACACAAAAGTTCACATTGCATTCAGGGTCCTCACTCTTCCTCTTCCTCTTCCTCTTCCTCTTGTGGTTGTACTTGGTCGATGGTGAGATCCGGATGCTTGCTGAGACTTCATAAATTCAGTGAAGCATGTTATTGGCTCAGCAGTAGCTGTCTACCTTTTCTTTAAGCTGCCTATTTTCCAACCCAAGCACCTGAGCATGCTCAATCCATTGATGTAACTCAAAAGTTAAATTATGCATTGTTGCTCTTAAATCCGAGTCATCTGCAGTAAAAGCTTTCAGTGATTTGAAGGGCATGGTTGGTTTGAAATTTTTAGCCTCATATCCAAGTCCATAAATGCGACCTTTCTTTTTCGCATTGGCTTTGACCCACAACTCATGTTGTGAAGGGGTGGAGACATGATCCTCGAAGAGTTGGGGTCATCACTAGAAGGTTGAGTGGGTTGAGTGTTTTGCAACTCTTCCCACTCTTTTTGAAACTTGTCCTGAATATTATATAAATATTTGAGGCATGTAACTATCACATGTTGTTAACAAAAACCATAGATTGAAAAGTATGAAAATTGCATATATAAGGTTACTCACATAAATGGTCTTGGATTTTTGGTCGACCCATTTGTCCTTTTTTGTTTTGTGGGTTCGTGAAAATAGTTGGGTCGGTAGAGGCTGAACTCCTTTAAGCTTCTTCATCTAAAAAAAGAAGATAGTAGAGAATCAATTTACTAATATGAACATGTTAATAGCTGCATGTGTAATCACTAATATAGGGGTATGTACCAATCCCCGCTTATGCTCCGTCATAGGGATTGAGCCACAAGTATGGAGCGATGAACCAAGTCCCCCTTGATCAGCATGGCGGTTTTTATGAGCCTCGCTCACGGAATTTCTTGTAGTCGGCAGTTTCCCAATATTCCAAGTAACTCGCGCCGATAGTTGTCACCCAACCATTTCGGCTTCTTCTTATTTTTCCTTGCCTTCGACATGAAGTCCTTTAATCGATCACTTCCTTTCTTTTGAAAATTTCTTCTTATTTGGACTTCATCGATTGGAGACCAAGTGAAAAATTTCTATATAAATAAAAAGTAGTTTATAAGTTATGAAATTATAATATAATGTTCGAACATACACAATAAGTCATTATGTTATCCGAAATTCGAAAACTAAAGATTTGTCATTACCTTAAACATAGAAAGCCGCCGATCACGTTGTGATCGAGGAACTTTACCCCATGTAGGCCATGCTCCATCATACTTGCTTTGAAAGATGTGGGAAATCATGCCCACAACTTTGTCAATGGGGAAGAACCTAATCAAGAAACATAGAAAACAGTTAGTAATACTATTCTATTATTAAGCTTAATTTATTTTATTACATATTATCACACTTACCCTTCACCTTCTGGCTCGATCCGATTCTTTTCCTGGCTGCTAGCACTGCTTGATTCAAGGCTAGCATGCTCGTTGCCTGCATCAGTTGGCCCATCATTTGTAGGCCTTTGTGGAGGCCTTTGTTCCACACCAACGTGGATGCGTGGCACATTATTTGTACCATATTGGTTATATGCATATGTATTGGGGGGTTTGACTAGATATGAGGGTGCTAAGAATATGGAGGGTTTGGGATGAAAGACCCACCCATTGGGCTTTGCATGTGGGGAATGTTTGGAGGTTGGAAAAAGGAGGGTTGGGAATGAATGACCCCTAAATTGGAGTTTGGTTGTAAGGGAGTGTGGAGATAGTGCTCCACCTACAGGACATTGAAGGTTATGAGGGTTTTCGGAGGGGGTAGAAGTGCTGACATCATTACCTTCCCCATTGGTAGTGGTGTTTCTTGGCCTTCCCCGAGGAGCTGATCTTTTGGACTTGCCTCTACCTCTTTCCTCAACATAAACAACCTAAAAACATCATTAGTAAACATCCAACAGTTAAAGTGATTCCATATAAAACAACATATAAACATTATTAAACATATAAACATGTAAGCATTAGATATAAATATTCTTCTATGAATAAATTACGCTTTAATTGTTTCACCTTCATTACATTAATAAGAATTCATTTCATTACAACACAAATGAAAGTTACTCAATATAAAACAAACCAAAAAAAGAACATCATCAACTAGCCATCATCCTCATCATCGGTATCATCATCGTCTTCTTTACTATCCTCTTCGGCATCTATGAATATGATATGTTCTTCTTCCTCATCGATGATGTTATCATCATCCCATTCACCTTCCTCATCTTCTTCATCATCCTCTTCTTCACCGACATCCTCAATCCCATCTTCTCGGTTTAAAATAACATCATCAACTAATTCTTCCGTTGAGATTGAGTTATCAACCAAAGTGTCCGGCAAAGTTTCCATTATAGGATCGATCTGTACCCATACTATCCTCTTGGAATGCAAGAGGAATAGTATATTGGTCATCAACTCGGCCCTTGGTTTTGATGCCACTACGACAAACCAATTCGAGTTTTCTCTAGGGACCCCTTGTGGATATGACATATAATACACCTGAGTTGCTTGTACTAGCAAATATGAAAGGATCGTACTTACGATAACGCCTTCTACGATGCACTTCAACATACGAACTAAATTTATGGCACCGAGTTCCCGAGGACGACTAGGGTCAAACCAATCGCGTTTAAACAGCACACACCTTTTTATTGGTTCACCAACATATTCAACTTCAACTACTTCTTGCAAGATGCCGTTGTAATTATTTTGAACATGTCCTCCATCAGTTCCTTTCACACAAACACCAAAATTGAAGGTCATCCTCCCTTCATTTCGAGCCTCAATATGAAATAACATTCCATTCGCCGTGTATGTTGTCCATGTTTTCACTCTCCTTAAAGGACCTTGAGCTAATTGCATCAAGTAAACATGCTTTTCATCATGATATACCCGATAACAATGAATCTTTGTCAATAACATAGTGTTCGTTTAGTTTATTAAAATTAAACAACCAATACTAATAAATTTGAGGCATGAGCATTAAGTCTTAATATATGATACTCACAGACTCCTTTGAACCAATCTTCGAACTCACTTTCCACCATTGCATCACTTGTAGCATCACTAACATCACCATACATAGCTCGTTTTTGGTGTTCGAATAGACTAAGTTCAAATAGTTTATTAATATGAAATCATCATTATGAAAAAAATTATTCAAATAAGTGTTGTACAGGACAAGATAAACTCACTCAAGGTAAGGTTTAACTTCGAACAGTTCAATGAAACATGGACATGTGCAGCCGTCTTTTCCTTATCATCAAGGAAATGCGGAGTGCACTTCCTTAATTGGAGCACCGTCTCGGTATGAATATCGAAAGAGTACGATTGTGGTATAGAACTTCACTGCCTTTATTTCGTCAACTTCTAGTGCGCCTACAAGGCACGTTAGAGCCGAAATAGTAAGATGCAAAATGTGCTTCTTCAAATCGTGCGTACTTTTCAGCGATACCCCCTTCGAGGCTTTGATTTATTTCCTATAGATCTCTTCAATCGGCTAAAGAACCTCTCAAATGGATATATCCACCAGTATTGTACCAGACCACTCAATTTTTCTTCCTCTCGCCAAGTGAACAGGCAAGTGTTCCATGACATTGAAGAACCCGGGAGGAAATATTGTTTTCAATTTACAAAGTGTTATTGCAATATTTCGATGTATTTGATCTAACTCGCATCCCGTAAAACAGATGAGAAAAAGTTCTTGAAGAACTCACTAATTTTAATGAGAGGCGCTAAAACCTCGTTTGGGAGTGCACTAAACACTATTGGAAGAAGACTCTCGATGAAAACATGACAATCATGACTTTTCATGCTATGGAACTTAGTGGAGTTTGGGTCTACAAGGTATGAAATGTTAGAACACTAATCATCCGGCATTTTTAACTCTCCCGCCCATTCACATATCGCCCTCTTATGCTCCAACGTGAACACATATTTTGCCTTCGGTTTGAGAATTTTATCATTTACTCCATGCTTTAAATTCAACTCAACACGATCACGTGAACTCTTCCAAATCCATTCTTGCCTTGATATCATCCTTTGTTTTACCAAGAATATCCGTAATAGTGTTAATTAGATTCTCAAAGAAGTTCTTTTCAATGTGCATCACATCTAGGTTGTGGCGAAGCAATTGATCTTTCCAATATGAAAACTCCCAAAATATGCTTTGTTTTGTCCAATTATGATCCTTTTTGAACTCCGAAATGTTAATTTCTTGCTCTTCTATTACGTTGGGAATGCTTTCAACCCATTGTTTTATTTCTTCCCCGTATATCGACGAGGAGGACCCGAATGTACGGTTTTTCCTTTTGTAAACGATGTGCTATTCCTTTGGAACGCATGACTTCGGGGCAAAACCGCCAATGGAAATCATACCATGAAAATTTTCGGCCATTTCTAAGTTTTAATGCTTTTTTTTTATTCATACATACCGGGCATGACATGGCACCATGCGTACTCCATCCGGACAACATACCATAGGCCGGGAAATCATTAACGGTCCACATCAACGCAGCCTTCATGAGAAAGTTCTCACCTTTTGAAATATCATATGTTTCAACACCATCTTCCCATAGTGTTTTCAAATCGTCAATAAGAGGCTGCAAGTACACACCAATTTTATTTTTCGGATTTGTAGGCCCTGGTAAGATACATGTCAAGAACATATAAGGCATCGTCATGCATAACTCGGTGGTAGATTATAGGGCGTAACAACGATCGGCCAGATTGAATAAGATCTTCAAGGTTGGCTAAATGGATTAAACCCATCCACGCATAAACCAAGTCTAATATTTCTAGGTTCGGTAGCAAATTTGGGGTAAACTCTATCAAAATGTTTCCATGCTTCACCAATCGAAGGATGATAGAGGACACCATCCTCTCTTACATTCTCATAATGCCATCTCATGTGCTCTTCCGTGGTTTTTGAAGCAAACAAGCGCTGAAGTCTTGGTATTAATGGCAAGTAATGCATCCTTGCAAATGGAGTTCTTTGACTTTTGCCTTGTCTTTCCCTTTGACGCTTCCATCTCGCATTACCACAAAACTTGCATGAATCAAGATTAATGTCCTCTTTGTAGAACAACATGCAACCTTTTCGATAACAATCAATTTTTGAACATCCATCCCAAGATTTTTAATGACCTTCTTTGCATGGTGAATGTCACGAGGGACTCGGTTATCAGGCGGACGAATCTCCTTCATAAGTTGAGCAATTTTATTGAAGCAATTTTGAGGCATGTTGTAGTCGGACTTGATGCTCAACATTCTAACGGTGGCGGACAACTCAGTGTGAGTTTCATTTCCTACCCACAAAGGTAGTTGCGTAGCCTCAACCATATTAAAGAAAGTTTGGGCATGGGTAATTGGAGGCTCACTTGTAGAGTATTGATTTGAGATCATGGCATATGTGACCATATCATTGATACGATCGATATTTGATTCTACATCACCGTACTTCATATGATTGGTTCCACTTTTGTCGTCGAATATGTTAGAAGTCATACCACCATCCTCATGTACATGAGGATCTGTTTCTCCACGACTAGTCCAATACCAATAGTTTGGAAGAAAACCATATTGATAAAGGTGTAACTTAACTTCATCGGGATCCTTATACTTCCGATTTTTGCATTTTCCATGGACACCTATATTGTTGATTATGTACAAATTCTGATAAGACTCCTCAACCCCGTCTAAAAACTCTTGTCTATACCCAACTCTACTAGGTAATAACCTACGATACATCCATCTACGATGTGTAGGTCCGTCCATATATATTCCGATTGACATTTAACAATTTATTAAATTATTAGTTAGTAATATCAATACATGGAGATATTATGATTACATTTCTTCTATAATGAACATAATTTATATATAACCATTATGCATTGAACATATATTTTTGTATTATACATAAATTTCTTTAATTTCTATATTTTACTCGTAAGTATTTATATCATAATTAAACTAATCATACCTAATTAGCATAAATAAACTCACACAAATATGATTAAACTAATCATACATGATCATACCTAATTAGCATAAACAAATTCACACAAATATATAAACTCACACAAACAATTGCACATATATAAATCACAAAAACATTTACTTCAACTTCAACAATAATTTCTAACAAATCTAGCACCACATACTTTCCACAACACAAATTCTATACATAAATAACATTTACTTCAACTTCAATAATAATTTCCAACAAATCTAACTTCAATAATATTTACTCCATAAATAACACAATTGCACATTTTTCTTTTCAAATTCATTCACAAACAACATTCATTTGCAATAAATTATATAAATTCATCAATTTTAAGTTAAATTATTAAAAACCCTAAATCTAACTTCAATAACATTTACTCCATAAATAACACAATTGCACATTTTTCTTTTCAAATTCATTCACAAACAACATTAATTTCCAACAAGTTAGATATATTCATCAATTTGAAGTTAACATTTTCAAAAACCCTAAATCTAACTTCAATAACATTTACTCCATAAATAACACAATTGCACATTTTTCTTTTCAAATTCATTCACAAACAACATTAATTTCCAACAAATTACATATATTCATCAATTTGAAGTTAAATTTTTCAAAACCCTAAATCTAATAAAAATCAAGAAAGCAATACCTTCAAAGAAGGAGCGGCACAGGGAGGACAAGCGTGCCGCGGCAGCAGCGGCGGCACGGTGGTCGGCAGCAGCGGCGGACGAAAGGCGGCGGACGGCTGGTGAAGGCAGCGGCGAGCGAACCGGCGGTGGGAGTGGGGGATGGCGACGGGTCTTAGCACTAACGCTCGCAATCGCTCGTAGCCTCTCTCTCTTTTGCTTTGGAATTCGGTCCGACCGAAAAGTCGGATCTCGGATTTATTCGGATTTAGCGACGGAACAGTCCATCGCTAATTAAAAAATTTTACTCGACTACGGAATATTTCGTCGCTAAATACTAACTTAATTAAATTTATTTTTTGGGTTTTCCTATATTTGAAAAATCGATTTAGCCCAAGTACAGATTAGCGACGGAATATTCCGTCGCTGAATAAATTAGTGAAGGAAATTTTCGTCGCTGATTCCAAATTAGTGACGAATTCCTATTTCGTTGCTAATTTCGTCGTTGTCCGACACAATTGTCGGAATTTGTCGCTAATTCCATCGCTATGTGGTGACGGACATGTTTTCGTCGTCTGTTTAGCGATTTTGTAGTAGTGTTCGACCCACTCGGATATCACTCGGAACCATTGCATAAGTAAATAATTTCTCTACCACGTTTATTTTCGGACTAACTTTATGTTTTGAGTTAAAATGAATTACAATGTTAATTCTAATGTCTAAGTCGGTTTATTTATGGAGAATTATTTGCTTGATCAAGTTTATATATCCCGATACTTTACTCCTTTTAACTTGATCATTGTTAAGGATTGACTCTAGATGGAATCTTATCGTAATGGATATTAGACTGACAAAATTCCATTCTTTTAGATCAAAGATAATTAAATGCTTAATTACTCCGATTTAATTATTATCTATGTCTAATAATGGACTCGGCTCGGACACCGTGTCGTGGTTGTTTGTTTCCAAAATTGGAAAACTGTACCTTTGAGTCTAACGATTGTTTCCACCTCGGTTTTCAATCACCACCAAATGATTGGACAACCTTTTTGAGCCAAGAACCATTGTACAACGTTCACATCTCAACGGATCTTTTACGAGTGACTCGGAATAGCCATTACAACGGCTAGTGAAGATCGTCGATCCGGAATAAGTCTTAACGGTTATTCTTCCTCAATGTTTATAAATAGAAATCATTCCACAAGACTTGAAGATTGCTGATGAACATATTGATAAACACTTGCTTAGTGCACTCTCAATCAATCTTCAACTTACAACTCCTAATATGTGATTTCTTACTTTCTAAGTTGTAAAGAAAGTCCTGGAATCACTTACATTCTTTCTAAGTCGCTTGACCGAGCTGTAAGGGCTAACTCAGCTCAATTATCCCCGACCATAAGGGTTAACTAATTCAGGAAGTACTAGATTAGATAAGGGAGAATTGTCTAAGGGAGCAATTTTGGGAAGATTTAGTCCTTTGTAATTGAGGATTCAATTAGTGGATTTGACTTGGTGCTTGGATTAGCAGTCTCCATGGTTTTCTCGCCCGAGGAGGGATTGTATGTATTTCTAAGTGTCTGTCTTTTTTAGTCCAATCTAAACTCGGAATCTATTTTTGTTACGTTGCTGTTCAAAAAGAGTTTGATTTTTATTAAAATCTTCCATCACCCTATTCACCCCCTCTAGGGTGATTTAGCCACTCCAAGAGCAAACCTTCAAAAAGTTAGTACTATTGGATGAGAGGTGCCTCAACGACCCGCACAATGTCCAAATATACCAAGCACTTAGGTCAATGGCATTCAACAAGAAAGTTAAGCCTAGAAATCTGCAAATTGGAGATTTTGTCCTTAAGGAGATAAGAATGTCGATTCAGGACCCACGAGGGAAACTTAAACCTAATTCGTAAGGCCCATTTATACTTAGTCGGATCTTACCTGGCAGCGCGGTCAAATTTAATGATTTGGATGGAGAGGAAATTTTTTAATACACGAATTTGGATCGGTTGAAGAAGTATTACATCTAGAACAACTTTAGACAGACTGCCATGCCCGGTCCGACCAGTGTCGTGCTATATCGGGCGCCGGCCACCATCTCGGACAATGGTGGGCTAGCCGGGACAAGTTTTTTTTCTTTTGACTCTATAATCTTTAAATCATCCAATTAGATAGTTTCTTTATTTTAGGGAAGTCCAATTAGATGGTCCAATTTATTTTCCTCTACGTGATCAATAAAATATAGAAGTATAGTATAAATCTTAATTTTATTTAATAAAAGGTAAGACCACTACTTACCCGACTACATAGCTAATAAAAGGGAAATCAATGCAAGCATACTACTTGTAAAAACAATAAGTTTGTTCCAAAGAGGCAAAACTAAACCTCATTCTCTTTTATTCTATCCTAAATTCTATCCAAAAAATTTCAAAGCCCTAGTCTATCTTTACTTTATTTCCTTTGGGGTCACTAGACTCAGCCTCATCATCCTGGGTGAATTTCTTTAGTTCCTCGATTCTTCGGGCACTCCTCTCTTCAACTCCTTTGGCTTTAGTTTCTCTTTGGCGGACGCGTTCAGCCACCCGAGGGTTTATTTCGCGAATTTGGAGAGGGCGTAGTAGGGACAACTTGTTCGGGATCTATCTCTTTGGCTCTCGGTGCCTTACGCTGTTGGGGATCCACTTCTATTATCCACTCCGGATAATAGGCAGATACGTAAGTGTTGGGTTTGCATGGAGGTTTCAACGGCTTCGGTACGTTCGTCCGAGTATTCGGGCCACAATTTTTTCGGTTAGAATTACCAAATCCCTTGAATAATTCAATGGTAGCGGGCTAGACACAGTCCAACAAAGGAATTATTTGTGCTCTTCCCATCTCGTGGTAACACACGGTATGGGAAATAGTAGGTACTTCTTTCTAGACCCAGCAGGCATACAAAGGGATGCTGCAAGGTATGCGTCCTGAATCGAGACACCTTCCAGTGCTTAACATACCACGCTATAATGTTACTGTGGTCCTTGAGGTACTCCTCCCACTAACAAGCCGGGTGATCGATTACAACCACTTCTCGTTTTCACTAACGAAGTGTACTTGCTAAGTATGAATCGGTTTTTGCAGGAGCCCAAATTAGCATTAGGTGCTCTGTTAACCAGATTTGCACATCACAAACGCAAAGTCAAAAATAATAATAAATGTCTTGCATTGTCAAAATTCAATCTTTTTAGGCCCAACAGGAGCAAAATTAAAAAAACAGAGGCAAAAACAAAAAGGAACAAAATAAACATAACTTTCGATGTAAGCCGGAGACGAATTATCCTCGACGCCACCGAACTGCATGACCCTATGGCCGGCGTCGCCGACCGGCAAACACTCGTTTAATCTCGTCAACGGTTATTTGCTTACCTGCAATAACAAGGGCCTCCCAGAGAAGTCTTCCTTAGAATTTTCTTCGACCCGATCTAAGCTTATGATTATCTTAGCAACTATTAGTGGTGTTAGAGAACAATAATTCTCTAATTGTTCAACCAAACTCGGTAGTACCGTGGGTGCCATATCCCTATGACCTCGTACCAGCAGAAATCCACCTACCAGTAGGAATCTACCTTATGAAGACTCAGGTATAACTCTCTATCTCTCTTAGGTTTTGATTTTAAGTCATTCCGAGCGTTATAGAAACTCATATCTATGTTTTCATCCTGTTCTAACCCACTCGAAACTAGTAATTTAGCATAACATTCTTAAGCTGTGTTTCGATCCACTCAAACACAACTCAGAACAATCACATGAGTAAATGCTTCCTTTAACACTTTTATTCCGAGCACCGGCTTCTTGTTTCAAGTAAAAATGAATTACTGCGTTAATTTTAATTTCCAAGTCGGTTTATTCACTGAGAATTATTTACTTCATCAAGTTTACGAATTCCGATATCTTAATCTTTCTCACTTGATCATTGTAAGGATTGACTCAAGATGGAATTTACACCTAATGAATATTAGACTTAGAAAATTCCATTCTTTTAGGTTGAAGATAATTAAGTGCTTAATTACTTTGATTTAATTATTATATTTGCCTAATTCGGACCCAAGTATATTTATACTTTGAGTACCACTTTGATTTGCTTTTGCAGGTTGGTTAAACAAGCCTAATCTACTTTTGAAATACAAAAGCAGCCGGTTTCTAGCCATTAAACACTAGCAAACATAAATCAACCATTTTTGGACATAGCTCAAACACCGTGTCGGGGTTGTTTGTTTCGAAAATTAAAAACTTTAACTTTGAGTCTAATGGTAGTTTCCACCCCATATTTCAATCACCAGCAGAGGGTTAGACCATCTTTGGAGCTAAGGATCACTACATAATGTTCACATCCGAACGGATCTTTTTAGACAGATTAAGACTAGCCGTTACAACGGCTATTGAGGCTTACCAGCCTAGAACAAGTCTCAACGGTCATTCTCGCCTTGGTGCTTATAAATAGAAGCCACTCCACAAGACTTGAAGATTACCACCGAACGCATTACTTGACACTTACTTACTGGATTCTTTTCAATCTTTAGCCAATAACTCCTAATCTATATTTTCTTACATCCTGAGTTGTGAAGAAAGTCTTGTAACCACTCATGTTTTTTCTACTTTCTTTGTAAGTCCTTTGATTAAGCTGTAAGGGATAACTCAGCTCAATTGTCCATGATTGTAAGGGTTAACTCAATTAGGAAGTATTAGATCGGATAAGGGAATTTCGAGTCTAAGAAAACTTGTAAAGGAACCTGTCTAAGGGAGCAATTCTGGTAAGAGTCGGTCCTTTGTAATTGAGGATTCAATTAGTAGATTTGAGTTAGTGCTTGGATAAGCATTGTTAGTGGTTTTTTCCCTAGAGGGTTTCTACGTATTTCTATGTGTACTTAACTTTTTGAGTCCAACCTAGACTCAAAATCTGTTTCTTAATCTATTCCAGTGCAAAACAGTTTGATTTTTCTGAAATATCTTTCATCACCCTATTGAGTAAACCTTCAATTGGTATCGAGCCTAGCCTTTCAAAAGGATCTCACAATCCAAAGGTCTAAAGATCAAATGGCTCGGAACAATGGAGAGTTCGATGAAGGAAGGTCATTCACCTGACCACCCAAGTTCAAGGGGATGAACTTTGTACACTAGAAGAAGATGACGGAATGCTTCCTAATGGATAATGATGAAGAAGTATGGAGCATCATCAAGAATGGGAACTTCATTCCAATGAACGTGGAAGGAGTCACATCTATGCCCAAGGAAAAGTTAGAGTACACTCATCGAAGAGAATGAGAAGTTCGGAAAGAACTTCAAAGCTATGAACACTTTGATGTGCACTATAAGCTCAGAAGAATACAACAGAGTATTAGTCTATGACACCACCAAAGAGGTGTGGGATACACTTGTCAACACCTGTGAAGGAACAAGCTAAGTGAAGCAGGCGAAGATAGGTCAATATCTTCACAAATATGAGCTGTTCGGAATGGAACCCGAGGAGAACATTTCTTAATGTATGCTTTGTTCACTGAGATTACCAATAATCTAAAATCTCTGGGTAGAAACATCTCTCACAAAAAATGGTCAGAAAAATCCTAAGAAGTCTACCAAAGAGAAGATGGGGTCGCAAGGTGACAAGCAATTGAAGAAGCTCATAATCTCTCAACCGAAGCCATATGAGCTCATTGGGAAGCTACTTACTCATGAGCTGCACCTAGAAGAAGAGGATGTCGAGGTCAACACTAAAAAGATCATCACACTGAAGGCTTCGAAAGCAGATGATAAAGTTTGAGCTCCTCAAACTCGGAAGGGGATCCCATGGCACTCATTGCCCGAGACTCGCAAAAAGATGATCAAGTACAAAAAGTGGCAAAGGAGGCGAAAGGAGAAGTTCTAAAAGAAAGACAAGGAAGGTAAATACTCATCTCCTTCTAATTTGTCTTTAACTAAGAACTCTGGTTGCTTTAAATGTGGCAGCGAAGGACCACATAGTCAAGGACTGTCCAAAGAGAAAGGACAAAAGAAGAAAAACACTATTGTGGCTACCTGGAGCAATGATGACTCATGTGAAGGTGATGATTTATATGATTCAAAGTGTCTAATGGCATTCACGGACTCGATACATCTGGATTTGAGTCGAGACAGTGACAACTCGGATATCGAGGAAACAAGTCCTTAGGAGGTAATTGAATACTTCCTTAAATTTTCCAAAGCCGATCTTACTAAGTATATCTTTACTTTAGAAGAAAAGTCTAATTTCGACTTTTCTAATTTCAAGAAACAACTTGAGTCTCTTACTCGTTGAGAATACTTGTTTTGAAAAATGAGTTAGCAAACTTAAGATAAAATCTGAAAGTACTTGAGACCAGTCCTCAAGACAATGAGACCGAGTCCGAGTGCCTTAGAATAAAGAATGAGCAACCGAGAGTTGATTTTAAAACTCACTAAAAGTTAGAAAACCCTTGATCTTTTACTTGGCTCTCAATGTGTCTTATTTAGAAAAGAAGGTCTTGGTTACAATGCTGAAGAGGAATGTAATTCCTATTCAAGTCTTTTCAAAACCGATTCCGAACCGTAAAGTTCGGGAAGGTTGAGCATGGTCCCATTCATTCAAATGAAAAGAGGACTGAGCATAGACCAGCTTTATAAGAAAAGCGTTCTCAACCTCGTGTACAAAATGAAAGGTTTTCAAAGAAAAGAAGCACACACAAAGTTTTCTAAAAGGAAGACTCAAAATCGGACCAAACCCAAAATTATTTAAATCTGGGTTCCCAAAAGTGCTATTCTTCAGAGAAACATAGCTACTCGGGTTTGTGAGAGGATGTGAGAAGGGTTAGTTTGTTTCGTCTTGCAGGTGACTTAAAAACAGAAGGGTCACTAGTAATTAGAAAGTGGTTGCTCACGCCATATGTCCGGAGACTCAATACTCTTCTCGAGTTAGAAGACTTGAAGAGAGGAAAAGTCAAATTTGGAGATAACAAGCAAACACAAGATAGTTGGGATTGGCGGGATTGGTCGAGGAAACAACTCAGTCAGTCCAATCTATCTCGATCAAAGGGCTTAACTACAATCTCCTTAGCATATCTCAACTATGTGACAAAGGCCAAGAGGTAAGGTTCACTCGGACCACTTACTATATTTCTAATGCATTCACCAAACAGACAAAGCTCTCGGGTATGAGGTCAAGTAACACTTATACCATTCCTCTTTCGGATTGTAGTCGAATTTATCTTACTTAAAAGCATCTTTGAATGATGATTTATGGACTCGGCATCGTAGACTAGGTCATATTAGCATGCACACCATCAAGAAACTTGCATCTCATGGATTAGTTAGGGGTTTACCTAACCGTGCATTTCGGAAGATAAAATCGTGAAGCATGCACGAAGGATAGAAAGTTAGATCATCTTTCAAACTACTCAAAACTGTGACTACATCCGAAGTACTTGAATTGGTTCATATTGATTAGTGTGGTGAAGTTCCTGTGAAAAGCTTAGCAGGTAAATCATATGTGCTGGTTATTATTGATGATTATTCACGATTTACCTAGGTATGTTTTCTCGAGGAACAAGAATGAAGCCTTCAAAGAGTTCACTAAGATCTATTGGAAAATTCAAGTGGACTTCCGGACTCAAATCAAAAGAATTTGAACCGATCATGGAAGGGTGTTCGATTACTCAAAATTTACAGACTTCTATGACAATAATGGTATCTCCCACAACTTCTCTTCAGTAAGAACTCCTCAATAAAATGGAGTAGTAGAGAGAAAGAACAAAACTCTTGAAGAAATAGAAAGGACCATGATGATTGAAAATGATCTACCTTACTATTTATAGGCTAAGGCGATCAACACAAGCAAATTATACACTCAATAGATGCCTTATCGGACCCATCTTGAAGAAGACACCCTATGAGCTGTACAAGGGTAAGCAGCCCAACAGTTCTTACTTCAGACCATTTGGATGTAAATGCTATGTGCATATCAATAATAAGGAACATCCGACTAAGTTTGATGCTAAGTTAGATGAAGGTATATTTCTAGGTCACTTATCTCATAGTAAAGCTTATAGAGTTTTTAACAAAAGGACTAACAAAGTGGAAGAAAGCATCCACATTATCTTTGATGAGATTGATATTGGTAAGATAAATAAATCCTACATCTCGGATCTCAAGTTTAACAGAGATGAAGATGACATTACTGAAACCGAACTTAGAAAGAGTAAAAATTAAAGAACCGAGACAACTCGAATAAGGCAACTCGTAACGAGCCAACCGAGAATGTTGTGACTCGGAATGAACAAGTTCAAGAGGTAGCTTAGAATGTTAAAGAACAAACCAATGTAGAATCTTAGCAAGAGCAATCATCTCGAAGATCAATCTATTTAACCAACAAACTTGGTAAACTAGAGGACAGTGTAGAGCTTTCAAATATGCTTCTAGTCACCCACCTATGAACATGCTTTCTTATGTCAATAGTGGGGTAAGAACTCATTCTTCTTTGCAAAATCTATGTGCATTTTAAGCATTCATATCATTAACTAAACCTAAAAATGTACTTGAAGCCTTAACTGAACCTCGAATGGGTAGATGCCATGCAAGAAGAGCTAAATCAATTTGAAAGCAACCAAGTTTGGACTCGGAACGGACGATCTTCCGACCACCCAAGTAATAGGAACCAAATGGGTTTTCAAGAACAAACTAAATGAGAAGGGATTGGTTATTAGAAATAAGGCCAAATTAGTTACTCAAGGTTATAACTAAGAAGAGGGAATTGACTGTGGGGAAACCTTTGCACAAATTGCTAGGATTGAGGCAATAAGAATTCTTTTAGCATTTGCATATAGCATGAATATCAAGCTTTTTCAAATGGATGTCAAAGGTGCATTTTTCAATGGTTATATTCATGAAGAAGTTTATGTTGAGCAACCCCTGGATTTGAAAACTCAGAATTTCCAAATCATGTTTTCAAATTGCAAAAGACTTTATATGGTCTCAAACAAGCTCCCGGAGCTTGGTATGAAAGACTAAGCAGTTTCTTGGTTGCTCAACATAATGATTTCAAAAGAGGTTAGATTTGACAAACTCTTTTCACAAAAACCAAGGGGAATGATTTTCTTATCATTCGGATCTATGTTGATGATATTATTTTTAGAGCAACTAATGAAAATCTATGCCAAGAGTTTTTGAGTTAATGAGACAGGAGTTCCAAATGAGCATGATGGGAGAACTCAATTTCTTCTTTGCTCAGCAAAACAAGAAAGAAAAGGATGGAATCCATTTTGATCAATCTAAGTACAATAAGGAGCTATTGAAGAAATACAACCTACAAGATGTAAAGCATGCAACAACACCTATGAGTACCAATTTAAAACTGGACTCGGACGAGAAAGGTGAAGTTGTAGATCAAAAACTCTATAGAGGTATGATTGGATCTCTACTTTACCTCACATCTAGTAGGCTAGATGTCATGTTTAATGTCTACCTTTGTGTAAGAATTTAACCTAATCCTAAGGAATCACATCTCACTACGGTGAAGAGAATCTTTAGATACCTTGCAAGGACTCGGAATCTTGGTCTATGGTTTTCAAAGGACTCATAACCGACTCTCACTAGATACTCGAGATGTTGAATATGCTGGATATGAAGTTGATAGAAAGAGCACATCAGGAGCATGCCAATTTTTGGGTCAATCACTCATCTCCTGGCACTCAAATAAGTAGAACTTAGTTGCTCTATCAACTGCTGAGGTTGAGTACACTGCTAGCTGAAGCTTGTTGTGCTCAAATTCTCTTGATCAAGCAACACCTGAAGGATGTTGGATTATCATTCACATTTATTCTAATCAAGTGTGATAACCTAAGTGCAATCGGCATAAGTAAGAACATAGTTTAGCACTCAAAGACAAAGCACATTAAGGTCGGGTATCATTTTCCGAGAGACCATTATGAGAAACGTGATATTGAACTTGAGTTTATTCCTACAAAATTTCAATTACACTACAAAAAACATAAAAACACCGATGGAAATTTTCGATGAAAATTTCCCGTTTGGAATTCCGACGGGATTCGACAGGTTTTTTATTTTTATTTTTAATTTGTTTGGAACTCCGACGGGAATTCCGTTCGTTGGAGGGAATTCCCGTCGGAATTCACGTCGCTATTTTGTTTTTTTTTTTAGTGTTAGCTGATATTTTCGCTAAGCCTCCGAGTGAAGATAAGTTTTGCTTTATTAGGAATGAGCTTGACATGCTAAATGCATGATTATCTGAATTATTGCATGAATTATTCTACTATGATTGATTGTTATATGCATTGAGTAGATAACAAATGGATCTATTGACTCGTAATGAGACTCGAGCTATGAGATATAAATTTTTTGAGTGTGATATGAGTTTCTCATACACCTTACTGAGTCGACCTCGGATTTTTAACAAAATGGACATCAAAACTTTGGGGTCATCTTTAGATAAATCGAGAATCTCATAAATGTTTTCGAAAACTCTTTTTCTGTCTCTATCTCACTATCACATGAAGAGTCAGCAAAACTAGTTGTTGGAAGAAAGTCGTTGAAGAAACTAGTCGTTATTCATCGAGAAACTCAATGGTCCGATAACCATTGCTTGGTGATTGAGCCCTAAAGTCGGTTGGAAGCCTTTTCTCGATATAAATAGAACCACTTCACTTTCATTCTTCTACTTTAGCTACTTATTGCTTACTCTCTCACTCTCTTTACTCTTAAAGTTCATTCACTCGTAATCACTCTCTCTCTCGATTCTCGATCTTTTGTGCTCTGTACTCTTTCTCTCGTTTCTCTCAAACACTCTCTACTCTTTAACTATGCCTAACAGAGGATCTGTTGTGGAAGGAGGTTCGGCCACCAAGAAGGCCAAAACCAAGTCTACTCGAACCGAGACTACACAAGGGAAAGGCAAATAGCCTACCTCGGAAGACCCAAAGCATATTGTCGCTCAACACTTCATTCGGACGACAAATTATTTCCAAAAACATCATTCTCCTAGTTGAAACACATCTTCAAAATTAGTGTGTACACCTATCTTTATTTCTATGAGTATATTTACCCGGACCTTATGTCCGAGTTCTATACTAACATGACGGTTAGCGACAACATTATTTCTTCCGTTGTTTAAGGTAAGATAGTTCAAATTAATCTTACTTTACTTCACGGACTTTTCAATGTGAAGTCTCTCTTTCTCAACTCTAATTTAATTCGTTTAAATGAAGTCGCCGATGACTGCTTTGCAAAATACGCTAAAGAACCTTCTCGATCCGGAAAGAACTTTTCGTGACTCGGATGACCTCGAAGCCGAGCTTCGTGTTTTATTCTCATGAGGACATTTTTCTCTTTTTACCCATCTAAAAGGAACGTCCACTCCAAAGTTCTAAAGGTTCTCTATGACATTCTTGAGGGCTACGAAGTCGAGCTCTTTCCATTCATCCTGGAGTAGATAGACTTTGTTCCTTCGGACTCTAAGAAGACTCCTTATCTTTTTAGAGCTCTTCTCACTCGTTGTTTTCACTCAATTTGGGGTCCCTCTACCATCCGACCCAAACTCTTGCTTTGAACCTACCATTTGTCTTGGCACAAGTGAACTCATTGGTCTTGGATATCGGGAATTTAAACCTCGGTGTCCGGGTTCACTCATCCGAGTTACCACATCCTTCTCCACCTCACACTTAAACTACTCTAGAGGTCCCACTCCTAACTGTTGGACCTTATACTTCTATTCCTGGCCCTTCTCTCGAACTTCTTGAGAAGGTGGCCAATAAATTTTCTTCTCTCGCCCTAGACTTACAATCAACTCAAGGAGCCTTCAAGGCTTTCATCTCCATGCTCGACTCGGATGCAAAGCCAAGCTAAGACTCAACTCAAGCGAGTCAAGATCTGATTTCCGAGCTCAAGGAAGTGATAAAGGAACATGATCAAATTCAACGCCTCCAAGAGAGAAGATCAAAGGCATTCAAAGACTCGGAATCCTCTAAAGAATTCGAGGAGTCCTTCACCCTTCTATGTCTAACTCGGAAGAAGTCGAAGAAGAAGCAGAAGAAGGACATGGAGAGGTCTGAAGGAGGAGAAGAAGAAGAAGAAGAAAAGGAGGAAGGTCGTGCTCAACCGAGAGGACCAGGACAACAAAGAACCCGAGGTCATCTCTTCTTATCACACTCGGAGTGCCTCGGAAGAGGCCGGTAAAGTTGGCCAGCCTAAGGTCCCCGCCTCAAAACCTCAACTAGCAATAGTCTTTAAGGACGAAGAAAAAGTGGAATTGCTCTCGGTTCATAGAACCCGGATCCCTACACTACCAAATCTACCTATTCTAATGCCACCTTGTGCAGCTACTTGCACCCAAGCATATAGCAGCAGGCACACGACTCGATCTTCAATTTCACGATAGATTGCCCCTCCTTCCCGATTTCAAACTCAATTTTCTTCCAACATCTTATGTATTTACTTGTTCTTCCCTCCTTCATTTTGTTATATTTTCTAAAATGCATAGGGGAGGAAAAAGATAGAAAAATAGATGTTCGGTTTAGGGGAGGTTTTTCCCTTAGTTGTTTTCTAACTTTATCTTACTTTGTTCTTCTATAAATGTCACTTGTAATGAATGAAATTCGCTTATTTATGAGCATGTGTTTCGAGTATATGTTTTCTGTTTACTCTTATATTATCTCTTTACTCTTTAACAACCTTGCTCGATGACTTCAAGAAACATATTCTTAGTTATGTTTTGATCCGAGCTGAACTAATAAATACTCATCATTATTTTCTTGCTCCGATTAATACTCGTGCTCCGATAAATTCTCTATGAAAACTTAACTCTCCGAACCGATTAGTTTCTATCTTAAGTATGGAATGCCTTTAATGAAAAAGGGGAGATTGAAGACTGAGGTATAATTCTCTATCTCTCTTAGGTTTTGATTTTAAGTCATTCCGAGGTTTATAGAAACTCATATCTAAGTTTTCATCTTGTTCCGAGCCACTCAAAAATCAATCATTCAGAATAACATTCTTAACTATGTTTCGACCCACTGCAGACACGACTCGGAATAATCGTATGAGTAAATAATTTGTTTAACACTTTTATTCCGATCACCGACTTCTTGTTTCAAGTGAAATGAATTACTACGTTAATTCTAATTTCTAAGTTAGTTATTTATGTAGAATTATTTACTTGATAAAGTTTATGAATTCTAATATCTTATTCTTTCTAACTTGATCATTTTAAGGATTGACTCAAGATGGAATTTGAACCTAATGAATATTAGACTCAAAAATTCCATTCTTTTAGGTCGAAGATAATTAAGTGCTTAATTACTTGGATTTAATTATTATCTTTGCCGAATTCTTGACCAAAGTTTTTTATACTTTGAGTACCACTTTGATTTGCTTTTGGAGTTTGGTTAGACAAGTCTAATCTACTTTTGAAATACAAAAGCAACCGGTTTCTAGCCATTAAACACCAGCAGACATGAAGTTACCTATTTCGAACATGTCTCGTACACCGTGTCGGGATTGTTTGTTTCCAAAATTAGAAAATTCAACTTTGAGTCTAATGGTTGTTTCCACCCTAGATTTCAATCACCACCAGAGGGTTGGACCATCTTTGGAGCCAAGGATCAATACACAATGTTCACATCTTAACGGATCTTTTTCGAGTGACTCGGACTAGCCTTTACAACGGCCATTGAGGCTTAGCAATCGAAAACAAGTCTCAACGGTCATTCTACCTTGGTGCTTATAAATAAAAGCTACTCCACAAGACTTGAATATTGTCGCTGAACACATTTCTTAACACTTAGTGCATTCTTTTCAATCTTCACCCACAACTCCTAATCTATATTTTCTTACTTTCCGAGTTGTAAAGAAAGTCTTGTAATCACTCATATTCTTTCAAGTTTCTTTGTAAGTCCCTTGACTGAGCTGTAAGGGCTAACTCAGCTTAGTTGTCCCCGACTTTAGGGGTCAACTCAGTTAGGAAGTACTAGATCGGATAAGGAAACTTTTAATTCTAGCAAAACTTATAAAGGAATTGTCTAAGGGAGCAATTCTGGTCGTAGTCATTCCTTTGTAATTGAGGATTCAATTAGTGGATTTAACTTGGTGCTTGGATTAGCACTGTCCGTGGTTTTCTTCCTCAGGAGTGTTTCCACGTATTTCTCTATGTACTCGAACTTTCGAGTCTAATCTAGAATCAAAATCTGTTTCCTAGTTTGTTATGTTCAAAACAATTTGATTTTTCTAAAAATTTTTAACACCCTATTCACCCTCTCCTAGGGTGACTTGACCTCTTCAAGAGCAAACCTTCACACTAGATTCTTATTGCTCGGTTTGAACAGGTACTTATAAGTTTTGTGGAGATTTTCCGAAGATTTGGGTGAAACCGGTTTCGTATGCCCGTGACTCGCCTAGTGTGGCATCAAATTTTTCAGTGCAAGGGGCACAATTCCTTATCCCCAAACTTGAAGACGTGATGGTGAGGCTCCCAAAAGGCCATAGAAGCCCTTAAGAAAGTCAAGTAGACCTACACTTAGCGAATGTTGAATAGGATATTCAGCCCATAATTTGATAACCCGAATATGTCAGTATTGCTCATCTCATGTATCCACCGGGTTAGCTCACTCATGTAACTCATATCTTTTGAAAGTAAGTGGAAGTCACATAACGTTTTTTGTTTGATTCGCACTAGGTTTTTTACGTTAGGCACATTTTTTTAAGCACTGGCATGAATCCTATTTATAGGAGCTTTCGAAGATTTTAGAGTCCTACCGCTCCTCCATCACTATAAATTTTCCAAGCACCCTGGACTTCACGGGTGGCGGGCGCCAGCTAGCCCGTGGTCAAGCTTGTTTCGGGGTTTTCTTCGGCCCGAGCATTCCTTGGGCTATATTCTTTTCTACTCCAGCCCATTGCGTGCACATTACTATTTTGGATCAAGCACTTAGGATTTTCCATTTTTATTTTTATTATTTTCTTTTGGGGAATGAGGGCTAGTGTAGTTTTTCTCCGATTCGTCTTTATAATTTTCCCTAAGTTTTGTTTGCATCATATTAAATAAAAGAACGCATTTCTTAGAATTGAGTCACCTCTACAAAGAAAATATTAAACAAACAATAAACACCCTACAAGGGACTCCCTAATCACCAACATCGGAAGTGACAAGGAATTCTTTAATCATAGCCATCGAAGCGGCGTCAATGATATAGTTCCCAAGGTCCTGCAAGACAGATGTGGAGAGCCGACCACCTTCATCACCTTGATAGGAGCTGCCTTCGTGGTCCCAAGATTGACAAACTTCATAGGATGGCCCGCTATACGAAGCCCGAGGGAAATAAAGAGGATTTCCATGACGACCGAAAGCCTGCAGAGTCAAGATATCCAAGCCCTCCTATGAAAAGCCAGGCCTTGCATCGGAACCGCTAGGTCCTGCCTCGGAAGCACTCGATGATGTGCGCGACGTAAAGAACATCATGAAGAACCTTGTCTACAAGTACTACTAGAAGGTGTTTGTTGACCGAATGGATGTGTTTATGCCCTGGTCTACCAGAAGACTCCCGGAGGGAGGTGCTCTAGATCGACGCCTCTACAAGAATGAGAGGGCAATTAGCACGCTTACTAAAGGCTCAATAAAATTAGCACTCCACTAATTAAGAACTTACCTGAAGGTTGGGAAAGATCACAAAGTAAGAAAATTTTGGATTCCCGAAGAGAAGATTGAAGGTCGTTGGACATGGTCCAGGATCTGTTCTCGGTCATACTATGAAATTTATACTATGGTGTTAGCCAAAAGTACTTTTAGCATACAATTAAACATAAAGAGCATGAAATTCTTACCCCTCGTAAATTTTTCGGCAAAAGGATGCCTAACACATTCTTCCTCGGGATTTCGGGAATTCTTACACATAATAGGAGATCCCTCGAGTTGAGTAATTTCCACATCAAGGCTTGGAATATGGATGTCTACCGATGTGAGCTGGCGAAAGATGGAGTTATTTCCACGCAAGAAATTCAATTATGATAAGAAAAGAGGTGAGAACTCACCAGTTGAGTCATAATACATGCCGCATGGTCGGTAGAGGATGTCTACAAGTTTAAGAATAAAGCATAAGGATACCCCACGACAACAATAGCTTGCTTATTTGGAGGAAGGGTGTGAAGGTAGAACATGTTATGGGATGGATCGATTGGAACAAGCGGAGGCCACATGTTGACCCGGATTTGAGGTGTGACCCTCTCCTCAAGATACCAACATAACCCAAAGGGACCTTCAAACAAGATCCTCCTTTCACTTAAATCACTCGTGCAATAAAACACTTGGAGGGATTTAAAGTTAGGCCCAAGGATGAAAATTAGCCTACATTCAAGATTTATCAAGAAACAAGAAAGCAAGAATGAAAGGCAGCCAGAAAATGGACGAAATATATCATGCATAATCAAGGCTTGAGTCCACCACAGGAAGACCCAAGGCAGTGCCACATGCCATGGGTAGGGGTAGCCAGCTAAACAATGTCATAAAAGTGCTCTAAGCATATTTTCGAAGTGAATTTTGAGATTAAAGAGGCATACCAAGGTCACACGGTTAAGGGCTAATCTCAAGAAGTCTATCCCATGGATCTTAGGACATCGAAGATAGACTTTAGCCCACGATATGGAGGCCGAAACCGTCGGATGATTCATTGAACCGAGAGAAAGATGCGGGAAATATTCGTATATTCATGGCTGCATGATCACAATTGAGTAAATTTCTTATCCACATAAGATGAAAAATACTTTAAAAAAAGGAGAATTTGAGCATAGCTCAACAATCTTCCGAAACCATAAAACGATAGATAGTTGGTCGAATCGACTCAGGTTTTGTATGCCGCACACCAGACACGGAGGCCCCTAATAAGGAAAGTATATGGGGAGGCCCCTAATGAGGTAAGTATATGCCAAAGCACCCCAGTTGAGCTCCTTTATTTTATCGAGGTCCACTAAGTTCACCAAATAGTGAACATGAACCTTAACAAGCATGATTTTGACTGTTCTTATGGAGAATGCTCGAGGCCAAAACCTAACATCCTCAAAGGCCTAAAAAAGACAATATACTTACGAAGCTTTCTCGAGGAAACCTATAAGCTAGAGGCCAAAAAGATGACGAAGATAGTCACGGTTTTTGTACAAATTTCGGTCATAGGCAAGAGGCTCTCTCAAAAAGCCCAAATCGAATAAAATAATTAAATCAAAAGGAATTATGGTTATTTCCCCAAAGGGAAGGTAGAAAGTGTTGGTTGTATCCCAAAAACGCTCACTAATGGCACTAATAGGATCCCTCTCCCTGTTGTCGTAGTGGTGGTTGAAGGCAAGGAAAAGAGGACCAAACCCAACATTATGCATGACATCCTTAACAGGAAAGTTCATCTTCCTCCATGTCTCCATGAACTTGGGAATAATTTCACTAATCCAAATTAAGCCTTTCTACAAAACAAAAATCCAATGTGATGTTTAGTGGAAGAACTACTCTAAATGAGCAAAGGAAGAAACTTAAGCCAATTAGCTTACTAAAGAAGTGATAGCGACCGAAGAAATGTGACTCTCAGCCTCCACCAAGAGGTCACTTGGGTCCCACTTGTTCTGCGGACACCATTCCCATTCAAGGATGTTATCTTGAACATGTTTCTCGGCTCTAGACCTCCTTTTAGGATGGGCTCTTCTTCTAGACAATTTGGAAGACTTTGGAAACCAACTAGTTTTCAAGAAGAAGCAAAGTAAGAGAACACAAGAGTAAGGCAAGAGTGAAAGAAGAGAAGCAAGTGTATGAAATAAAATCATCAAGCACCCTTTTTATAGACCCATTCGGTCAACCCAGCCAACCATACAAGACAAGCATCAAACAAGTAGTGGGAGACTAAAATAATCCGGTAGAAGCACGCCGGGGCCGGGCCTAGCAAAGATTGGCCGGTGCTGGCCACAAGGCGCTTTGGTGTCTCATCAGCAACAACTTTGCAACCCTATCATTAGCATGTGACTCCTTGGCATCTTATGCATGCAAGTGGGATCCCTTTGACGCACTAATCATCTTTTTCGGATCAGATTTCTCGGGTTGTTTTCAACTAAATTATTCGAGTAAAGCACTTAACTTGCATCAATTGATTATACACTAATAAGTATGTTAGTATAATAGATTATTTAGCCAAGCTTCAGCATTAAAATATACCAAGCTTCAAGCTCCGATCAAGCTAAGCTTAGCACTCTTTACTTGGACTTTAAAACACACGCATCACGATGAAGTCCAGGCCCCATTCTGGAGTTCCGGTTCGACTACAAGCTATCCCAAGCATTACACAATAACGAATGTCAAAAATCGAGGTAAGTACCCTTTAGTGTCTACTTTGACCATTCGTCTTCTTAGACTCTGGTCAAAGTGGGGGCTAACTGTAGACAACTAAAAAGTGTCATCTCTTATCTCTTTAAATCCGTATTTTATTCTCATCGACCCGATAATGAAATCTCGAGTCCTGTTTAGGGATTTGGATATTGGTATGTGTTCGATTGGTGCACCATAAGCGAGAACCACAAAAACCCCTATCGCTAAATAAATAACCTTTTGCCTTAAGTTGATCAAAAAATCCCCTTTATTTCGAATGATCCAAGAACCGGGCCAAGCCTTCGGAGACAACGGAGTCCAATGTCGTGTACCAGGAAATTCCAAGTTTAGAATATTGCATTTCACTTTTGTCTAATCGGACAAGGAGTTGGAAACCTAAGACAGCGTTAAAATGTTGCATTTTATGATCTTGAGTGTCAAAGTGCTTGCGTTCAAACTTCATAAAACAATCCACACAAGAGTAGGAGCTGTTCCCCTCAAAACAACATCGTAGCCGGCGCCCGCGAACCGGATTCTATCTAGTTTTATCCTTGCTTTGTCCAGTTTAATCTCAAGATATTCCGGCCTAGTTTATTTTCAACTGTTGGGATAGCCGACCGAGAGCAACCTTAGGTGATTTGTGACCTAGGTCTATGCCTATAGACAGAGAGCCTTGGCTCTTATTCCCATATGGCTTTCTCTTACGTGTAATGCTATCGAAAGCTAACCGTAATACACATCCATTAACATTACTCTACTGAAATTAATCTTAAACATTCCCTTTTCTACATATCACCATTGAATCTATGTAAAAAGCTAAAGGATATTTAGTTATTCTGATCTCTCGGACATTTATTCAACTCCTTACACACTCACCCTTTCGTAATTCACAAAAACAAACCCTTTCTTTGATTTGTCACCATCGCATCAAAAGATCCAGTGTAAAGATCCATATCAACAAGGTTGGACAACCTCGAGGGCAATCATTCATCCTTTAAAAGGTTATTTAATTTATGTTTTATTTATTGCTTTTTGTATTGTGGATCAAAGAGATGTAATCGTTTTTTTAATTTCTCCTTGCTCGATGTAATCTTTTAGTTTTTTGCTTTTCTTTCTTTATCGCTTTATTTATTGCTTTCTTTACTCGATTTCCTTTAATTTCGTTAGGTTGCTTTTATTATCATTTAGCATGTTGTATGTTTGGGTTTAGCAAATCCTTTTAGTATACTACTCAAACTAGTAATGGTCGTCTCCGGAAGGGCGGAATGGAAGGGTTTTCCCTACATTTCGTACCCTCGCCCTAAATCCGATTCTCGGTTGAAAGACCGATGGAGTCACTTTTAGCCTCTTTTAGTCTTCGTTTTCCTGTACTAAGATTAGAAGAGAAAATTTTATTATTATTTTTTGTTAGTTTTTCGTTCTTAAAAACTTACTAGCGACTCTCCTTTTTGCTTTATTTCTATTGAAAATACGTCTCGGTTATTTTCTTATTGTAGGCTAAAAAGAAGGAATCCGGATTCGCTTGCTAGGCCGGAGGCCGAGGCTAATTGCTTTAGCCCAAGCCCCTAGGCGACGCTTGTAACCGCCGAGTGCAGGTGGTAGAGGCTTAGGTCCGGACCAGTATGAAAACACTAGTCTATCCCTAAAGCCTCACGGCAAAAACCCTAATCCGTCATTTTTCTATTATTCAATTAGGAAATAATATCTCGAGAATTCTAAAAACAATTTATAAAATAAAATAGTTAATAAAACGCCAATCAATTCAATCTAATTTAATCAACTAATTAGATTTAATAAAATTTGGAACTCTTAATAAAAGATCAATCCCCACTTTTAAAAATTCATCTTTCAAAAGCCAAAAATCACTTTCCACCCTCATCTCTTATCTTTCAAAACCCATACGCTAGAAGGCAATCTTGGGGAAAAGCTCGGTTCGGCTCCCCTCCGGCCGTTGTTTCTACAACATGATGTGGTTCTTAAGGAAATTAGAGCATATATCTAGAATCTAAGAGGAAAATTCAGGCCCAAATGGCAAGGACTATACATCCTTTATTAGATCCTCGCCGGGAGGAGCGAGTTATGTTGAAGGATTTAGATGTAGAAGAATTATTTCGAGTACACCAATTTAAATCGGCTAAAAAGTATTATTTAGCATCAAACTAAGAAGATTGAACATAGGTCCGAGCCAGGCCCACACTAGGCCAGATTCCACCCTCTGCTAGCGCAAACCCGGCCAACCCGAGACTAGCCCTAGCCTCATTTGGGTGGCCCACGTTATTTCTTTTCCTGTGCTTATTTTTCACTGGGTCCAAATTCCGGATGGTCCATAATTATTATTATTTTAGATCAATTTGTTATTTATGGGTGACCAATTTCATTTTTATCTTAGTAAGCAATTAAAATTAAATAAAGCATAAGAGTAAGCATATTACTTGCATTTTACTTTATTAATAATAAGGATAAGCCTAGTACTTATCTTGGTACATAGCTCGGGGAAAAACAAGTGCACAACTTGAAAATTAAATCCTAAGACCCAAAACAAAATTCAAGAATAAAAATAGCATTCGTATTTCATAATTACTAGGCCCTAGTCAATCTTGACCTTTTTTCCTTCTAGGTGACTAGACTTGTTGCATCTCCCTAGGTTCGCTTCTTCACTTCTTCGATTTTGTAGACCCTCCTTTCCTCTTCTTCTTTAGCCTCAACTTCTCTAGTATGAGGCTCCTCATTATATTGGGGAGCTATCTCGTGAATCTATAAAGTTGTAGAAGTAGGAGCAACCCTCCTTTGTTTTCACTCTCTAGCCCTTAATGTCTTATGCATCAAAAGATCACCATCTTCTATCCACTATAGTACAACTCAAACACAACTTCGTAACGCTCTTCCTTAGGCTTCACTAAGCATGGCAAGTTCATGCAATACTGACTCCATGACTGGACTCAACTAGTGCTCGTTAAGCTTGAACCATGAAGTCGTGGTACACAATCCATGTAAGGAATATCTTATACCCACACATTTGCCTTATAACACGGTTTGGGAAGTGATGCTTGCTACACTCAAACCCTAACAACTACACATATGGTACCTTATAGAATGTGTCTTGAATTGTATGAGGTACGAGTGTTTGATGCACCAAAGTATCGGAGGAGTGGAATCCAATGACGCCTTCCACCGAGTAGTCGACTGTTCGATTAGAGCTGCATGTCGACACCTTTGATAGAACTATGTAACTAAAGTACGCATTGTCCCTATTAAGTGTCAAAGTTAAGCCCAAGTGCTCTACTATCCGAGATAAGCACATCGTAGATGTAAATATATTAGAAACTTATATATCCTCCATGACCCAACCAAGTCAAGTTTGCAGCCCAACAAGAGTAAACAAAACCCACATTCGGATCGTACTCGCAATAGAAGGGCTTCTATTGTCGAGCTTCTGTCGTCACTAACGAGGTTCCGATGACCATATTAGTCATTAATCGTAACTGCAAAACAAGGGGGCAATAGGCGAAATTCTTGTTCGGATTCACCCAAATTTGTCTCTCACACAAGAAGGTTTCAGCTAGAATTAACGTGGTCGGGGGTAGGATTATTCTTATCGTTTTACCACATTCGGTAATGGGCCAGAGCCCGATCCACATGGCCCCCGGAGCAAGAAGCCACCAATCAAACAAATAATAATAGGACAATGTGTAACACCCCAAAACACCCCCGGGAGTATTACATCACCGAGTTCCTTAAAGGAACTCCCAAGGCTCTTTCTCGGTGTTGGTTTGGCTGTCTAAACTCAACTTAAAGTAATACCGGTGGCTTTTCCCAAAAGAATCCGAGATTCTCTAAAAATTTCGGCAGAGTTCCGTTTGTAACATGGACTATCCCGTAGGCGCGAAGCCTAAAACCCTGCATAAGAAGCATAATAAAACTCAACGAGCCACACGCTTGGAGTATACAACTCAACGGCCATACGCGGAGTCCAACCCATCATGCTATAAAACTTAAAACTATCTAACTGGTTTACAATACTTCGGGTAGAACTATATGAACTAAATTACGAGTACAATCATTTAGAAACAAACAATGCATGACAGCCACTTGGGTCGCTTCAATCACCAACAATCGGCAGGAGTCCGAAGTGTGTTAAGTGTAGATTATGCTTCGAAAGTGTACCTGCAACATTGGGTGGGGACAGGGCAATTTGTGGGGGTGAGCAATAATCCACGGGCTCACCGGAGTCTTATACCCTTAAAAATGGAAATTCTTTACACATAATACTCATAATAATGAAATCTGCGAAAGCATAATAGTGTAATAGAAATCTATATACTTTTCTCTCGAAATCTCTTGCAACGAAAATGATTAAGACTCTTCAATCACTTAAAATATAGTTTCACATTCACAAACAATTCTTTTGGGGTTGAATCAAATTTTCCGGGCCTTCGAGGATACGAACTAGCACTTCTTTCATCTCGGGCGCGACCCCGACAAAAAGGCTCCGGGACCTATCTTCTAGGAAGTCTCGGGCGGGCATCCCGCCTCTGCAGGACCCCTATTAGAACCCTTCCCTCGAAGTTTCTAGTCGGGCGTCCCCAGTTCGAACCCTTCGGTATGATAAACGATCCGTAGCCTGTCGATTCAAAACTATTTGCACATTCTCATTCATCACATTCACTTTCTAGCTTTCTCAATCGATTTAGTATCAAGGAAGGCATGACACCACGTGTCACCCTTATAAATTCACTTTCTTAAATCTGATTCATTTTCTCAAGCAAGTCTCGCATCTTTAAAACATAATCACGTTCGAAAGGCGGTTCTCAAGGAATTTCATTCAAGAATCATTCACATAAAATACAAAACTCCTTTCGAAACGTATTTTGAGTATCACGTAAAGCAATCACATAGCACGAATAATCACCATTCAATACAAGCAATCATTCTCAACTCTTTTCCCAACTAAGCTTTTCTTAATTCATTAGTTTAGTACGATTGAATCCATTTTACGAGCCACAATAACCACAAGTAGATACTATTTAACTCGACGTTCTCGCTTTTCCCAATTCACTATCTTTATCTCAATTTCTCATTTCATGACTTCACTTTGTAAACCGACCTCTTTTGCCCTCATTCAACCATATATCCTTAAACTTGCTTTACCGAATTTCCTCTATCTCCATTCACCTTTTAATTCAATTCTTTCTCAAAGGTCTTAGACATGACTATCGTTTAGTTCCACTTTACCGTCCCCAACCTCGCTATTTCCCAACCTCAATCTCCCATTTAATATCTCTTACCTTATTAATCGATTCTTGCTCACCCATCCTTAATTATGTACCTCTTACTTACTTTTCATTATACGATTTCCATTATCTTTGCTTATTTTCACGCTTAGTTCAACCTCGAGGAATTAAATATACTTCAAACGTAATCAAGCTCACAATTACCCATTCTCACTTACTTGTCCCAATTGCGTTTTACTCAATATGAATTCATACTCCTCTTTATACTTCGACCTACCATTTCCCAATGTTCGTAATTAGCTCTTAATACCGCAGGTTCAAGAATCTCTAAAACTTAATTAACTCATAATTCATATCCATGTCCCAACTCTTCATCCTGAGTAACTAATCGAAACTTCAATACTACTCCTTTGACCTATACAATCTAACCTCTTCATAATCAGCAGGTTCCAATTCAACCTTAAGTAACTCTTAAATCTCTTAGAAGTTCCCGATTTAACTCTACTATTAAATCCAAGTAACTCCCTTCATTTCACGATTCAGCCCTCTCAATTCCTTAATTGCATTTTAAGTTCTTGTTTCAATCTCAAACAACGAATAGGTGCGTTGCCGCAATACGGATACTCTACATTCACAACAATTTAATATTCACATAACACATTCAACAATCACAACAAATCCAATTAGGTTTCGAAATTACTAATAGTTTAGAGTATAAGACTACCCACCTCGATTCGGGGATTGAAGGTTTGTGATTTGCTGAGGTTCGAGCTCCCCGGTTCAATTCCTTCTTTCGTTCCTCCTCCCCTGCGGCTAGCCTCGGTTTCTGCCGCCTTCCCCTGCATCTGTCTTCGTCGCCGGTTGCGGTTCCGCGTCCCCGGTTTCCGGCCGCTCGGACTCCCTCTCGTGTCTACCTCTGTTTCGAGTCCTTTTTCTCCCTCGCTCGGTCTCGGTCTCTCGCTCCCCTTCCCTTCCCTTGCGTCGCCGGCCGCCACTTCCGAGGTCCACGGTGGTCACCGGCCACCCCTTGGTCTCCTCGGACCTTGCACCGCTCGCCTTCTTTCCCTCTCGGTTCCTCTCGCTTGGTCCTCTCTCTTCCCGGTCCGGTGTTCCCTCTTTCCCCTTCCTCTCGCTTTGCTTCTTCCCTTCGCCTTCGTCCACCGCCCGCTGCGTTCGTCACTCCGCTCGCCGGCCTCCGGCCTCGCTCGGTTCCCGCACGCCCCTCTCTCTTTCCCCCTTTCGGTGCTCTCCCTTCGCCCGCATCTACTCGCGTCGCCGACCGTCGCCTTCGGTGCCGCGGTGGTCGCCCGTCTTTGCGGTCTCCTTCGCCGCGCGCACTCGCCTCCTCCCTCTCTCTCTCTCTTCCGTTCGGTGGTTCTCTCTCTCTCCCTTGCTCTGTTTGCTTTGCTTCTTCTTCCTCTCGCCTTCTCCTGTTTCCCCCTTCGGTCCTCCTCTTCTTTTAATTCCTTGTACCCTCTCTCCACCGCTTGACAAAACCCACCTCCTCAATCTATTGGACCTCCATTTTGTCTCTTTTATCCCATTATGATCCAAGTAACCTCCTTCTTTATAAGACAATCTGTGCCTCTTCCTTCCTCCGTCCTCTTATATTTTGTCTCCTAATTTATTTTGAGGCATCAATTAGGACACTCGCCTAACCGCACTAGAGTTTCAGCTCAAATAAGAAGGGAGGGTATTTCCTCGATTCCTTATTTGACAACAGTTCTCGAAGGAATACTGAAGTAATACGTCCGGCTGCAAACAAAATCAGTCCCTCACCCCGCCTAGTTGCGGGAATTATATTCAATAATTCTATGCTTTCCAGGTGCTTTCTTTAAAATTCCGGATATTACACAATGCTTCCGAGATATGCCCCGACCACGACCTATATATGGGACGAAAATGTAGTAGGAGGTTAACCAAGTGAACCTTACTCCTAATTAGGATTAAGTCCGGATCCCTATTGTTCAAGCATAATAGTTGTCCGTAGGTTATTGCCATGATCCTATATAAGGTGGGAACAAGCGGCCTTCTTTGACGGGAGCAACCAAGTATAACGTCAAACTTTTTAGGGAGAGGGCATAACTCCATATTCCCAAACTTGAAGACGTTCAACATGGGTTCCCGGTAGAATACGTTAGTCCTCGAAGTGTCTAGGGAATATTCACCTTTCCGATGTTGAAAAGGGTGTTTAGTCCATAAATAGATAGATTGACCCTTTCTACCTCCCCATTCTCGTGCATCCACTTGGTCAAGTCAACCATGAAATTCATGATTTTTGAAGTGGTAATTTCTTGGAATGTTACTTGTTCAAGGAATTTCTAATAGGTTCTCTCATTTGTGTTCTAATTAGGATCGTTGCGGTCCCTATTTATTAAATTTCTGGAAATATTATGCCCTGCCTCGCATCGGCGCACAAGTCGAGCGCAGCTATTAGGCCCGGCCCATTGACTAGCACGGGTGGGTTTGATCGGTTCATTCACCAATTCCATGGTCAAGCGCAACGTTTGCATATTGGGCCCTTTTTATTTATAATTTCTAGTCCAATTAATCGTGATCGTGCTATTAATTATCATTTTCATTTCTCCTATTTGTTATTTTCTTTTGGCGGGAATGGGGGCTAGTGCAACTTTTCGCATTTTGTCTTTGAAAATTTTCACATCATATAAATAAAGAAAGCATTTTAGATTGAGTTTTGCATTCATTTTCTTGCATAAAGTCTAATCATAGTACAAAATGCATAATTAATAACAAAAGCACCCTACAAAAGGTTATTTAATAATTTCCACCATCACCATCATCGACATCTCCGAAGAGATAGTTGCCCATATGCACCACAAGAGACATCAAAGCTCGCCAATCTGTCGTCACGTTAGAAGAGCTAGCTCCAAAATCCCAAGTTAGTTATGAGACCTCATGATCGGGCTCGCTCGGTAAAGATCATAAGGCCAACTGTGTGAGTCAAGAACATCCAAAGGAGCTAGGCTTCGGTCCCGATAAGCTCAACGCAACTTCGGAAGTGCTCCTTTTGTGAGAACACCGAGATGTACATCATGAAGTATCTCTCATGAATGTCACCGAGATGGCATTCATGTTTGATCATGTGCCTCCATACGAATCATAGAACCAATAAGGAAACCTCCCAAAGGGGACACATAGAGCAATGATCCTAAAATCATGGAAGAGTGATTAGCATACGGACTAAGAACTCAAGAGTTAGCATTTCAACTAACTAGCATACCCAAGATAAATCAAAGGTGGGATCGGTAAATAGATCTCGAAAATCACGAAATGTAGATTGGAATTTGATGGAGATTATCCGTGATTGCTCACAGATCACACTGAATAAATCATCATGTTTAAAAAGGCATTTTAGCATAAAACTAAAATAAAGAACATAATACCCATACCCTTTTCCAGTTCCTTGGGAATGGATGGCCTACACACTCCGATTCAAGAATCTCCGGAATTTAGATGATGTTTAGGGGCTCTCTAGGGAAACGTCCGCTTCAATATGAGGAATATGGATGTCACCGGAAGTGCTTATATCACAACAAGGTTAATTTCCATACAAGAAATAAAACTAAATAACAAGAGACTTAAACGTACCATTTGGGTCATCCCTAAGTATTGAGGATAAGTTGAAATCGAGTCTAGGAACAGGTGCGTAAGGATACCCAATTACCATCTCCTCATGCTCCTTTAAGGTAAGCGAGTGAGGGTAAAACATGGTTTGAGATGCATCCTTTAGAATGAAAGGTGGTCATGTATTATACCGAATTTGGGGTGTAACACACTCATCTGTGGTACCAAAAGAAACCAACTAGGCCTTCTAAAAGAACCAAACTCTCACTTAGATCCTTGCAACCCGGAATGGCGAAGAAAGTTTATTTCAAGGCCAAGTGTGAAAATTTGCGTACCCCAAAGCATAAGAATTTAACCCATAAGCATTAATGGAAGGATAACAAGCTTAGGTGGCTGAGAAAAAGCAACCACACACGGTTTTGGTCGGTCTGGCTCTACCATGGCCCGGGCGATGATAGACTATGGGCAGGGGCACATTGGAAGATGAAAAATAAATGATTTTAGACTATTCTAGTCTGAAATCTTAAATTTAAAAGAAGCATATCGTAGACACTTTATTGAGTGTGGGATGTAAGCATGCAAGCTCAATCTCTTTCCATTGAGCAAGGTAGACCTTTGCCTATGAAACATGCTATCGGAAATGCTGCGTGTATCCTTAACCCAAGTGAAATTTGGGAAAAATATCTATACATCCACGACTACAAATTTACCACACAAGTAAAATTTTTATCCATACAAGATAAAAGTAAAAGGCTTAGAGGAATAGAGTAGACCTTGATAATCCTCCAGAAGTCGGCCAAAGGCATATAGCTAACTTAATCTTTCTCGAAAGCGGTGCAGGTAGGCCCTAGCACGTAAGCCCCTTATTAAGCAAGTATATGCGGAAACATCCCAATTTAGTCCTTTTAACTAGTCAAGTCTATTAAGTTGGCTAGATAACGAAGGTGGACTTTAGACCTTTGGTCAAAAATGATAGACATGCTCAAGATAAGAGTAATCATGATACAAGCTTGTTGTTATGGCTTATGTCAAGCCCACAACTCTTCATCAGTGAAAGCGGAAAGGAGAATCAAATACATAAAATAGTTGTTCTATGGAAATCAAAGAGAAATCGGACCAAAAAGTGCCGACGACTTTTATACTGATTTTGGTCATATAATAAGGGTTCATCCAAAAACTCTAAATTCATGAGTGTAGAAACCTAAAATGTGCCATTCCTTATCTCTCTTTATTATGTATTTTATATTGTTGGCCCGATGATGAGATCCAAAATCTTGTTTTTGGAGTTGGAACACGATTGATGTCCGATTTGGGTGATGGAAGCTAGTAAACCATAAAGAACCTCCAAGCACCAAATAAATAGCCTCTTGCCTTAGGCCGGTTTAAATATCCCTTTTCTTTCCGACGGTCCAAGCTCGAGCCAAGCCTCCAAAGTCTGCGTAAGTCCGACACCGCATACGTGAAATTTCGAGGCTTAATTTTGCACTTTATTCTTTTGTCCAATCGGACACGGAGTCGAAGACCTCAAGATGACATTAGGCGCTTTATTTCATGATCACAAGTATCAAAGTGCTGCGTTTTGCTCTAAGACAGTCCGCCCAAGACGAGTAGCACACCTCCCTTCAAAACAACATCGTGGTCGGAGTCCCCAACGTGGGTTATTTCACTTTAAACAGCACGGAAGGGCACGAAACCTTAGGGTAACACCAGGTGACCGAGTGCCCGACCGTTATTTTATCCGATTTCCCCAACCGTTATTTTATCCAGGTTTTATCCTATTCTATTGGGGTTCAATCTTAGGATTTTTGGCCCGATTTTCTCAATTGCTATGAGGCGGCTAGCCAAGAGCAAACCCGAGGTCGGTTGTGACCTAGACCTCTCCCTATAAATAGAGAGCTTAGGCTCTCATTTCACAACGGCTTTTTCTCGTGCGTTATGCTATATAAAGCTAACCACAAAACAACCTTTCCCTAAACTTAACTCTGCTAAAAAGTAGCCTTAAAAGCTTCTTTCCCAAACATTATGCCGCTGAATCCTTATTAAGAGTGAATGAAAATTCGGTTATTCGATCTCCGGGTATTCATTTAGCTGATATTCCTTATTCTCTAAAAACTTACCCTCACAAAACTCATAAAAAGTATTCTTGAATCACCATCGTCGCATCAATTGATCCAAATATGAGATCCAAATTAGCAGGTGGGACAACCCGAGGGTGTGTATTCAGCCTTCAAAACGGTTTATTTATATTTTATGCATTTATTGCTTTCCAGTATTATGGAGAAGAAATTGTGAGGCTTTTAATTCCACCCGCTCTGATGTAATCCTTTTAATTTCTCGCTTTTCTTTTCCTTTTGCTTTCGTATTCTTTATCGCTTTCCCTTTATTTGCTTTTATCGCTTTCTACTATGTTTTGGTTGCTTTAAATTCTTGTAGCAAGTTCTTCGCTTGTGGCTAATACATTATGTAAGCTCACTACTCAAACTAGTAATGGTCTTCGTTCGACGAGCGAAACGGAAGGGTTTTTACCTATGTTCCGTACCCTCGCCCCGAATCCGATTTTCAGTCATAAGATCGATGGAGTCATTTTTAACATTTTTCGAGTCTTAGTTTTTCCCATACTCGATTGGAAAAGTAAACTTTATTTTATTTTTTATAGGTTTTCTTTCCTAAAAACATACTGGCGACTCCTATTTTTGCTGTAATTCTCAAATATTACATATCTGTTATTTCTTACTAAAAGGATAAAACAAAAAAAGTGATTCTTGATGTGCTTACCAAGCTAGAGGTCGAGGCTGATTTTTCAGCTGGCCGATGCCCCGACCGTTAGGTGCTGGCTTCTGCGAGCACCGAGTGGTCCGTGGTCATGCCTTAGATCCAAACTGGTGGTTTCACACCAGTTTGGCCCTAAACCTCACGACAGATTTGAAACCCTAACTTTCTTTATTTTATGTAGTTCGAAAATTCATCGAAAATAATTTCTAAAAATAATTTTTAAATAAAATAATTAATAAAACTATCATTCAAACTTTATCTAATCCATTTCAATTCAATTTAATAAAATTCAGGAATCTATATAAGAGGTTGATCCCCACTTTCAAAAATTCATCTTCAAAAACTTGGAATCATTTTCTAACTTTAAAAAACCCTAAAACGCCCAAGCTTATGGGGAAGCTAGGTCGGGTCCTGGCCCTAGTTCCTACCGTGGCGTCTCCACTAAGGATAAATCACTTATTAAGAGGGCAAAACTTGAAAATTTGAGTAATGAGTTTTAACAATGTCTTTACATTAGGCATTCTGCATTTAGCAACCCTCAAACATAGTTTATTCCTACTGGTGGATCATTAGGTTTTACCCCTTCTTAAACATTTCAGGTAAGAGGCTCCCACTGCATCCTAGGTGGGCCTAATTAGGCTTGATTACTAACGGAGGCGGTACCTCTTCCCTCGTAACACGCCCTTTTGGCTTACCAAGAGGCGCCGAGGATTCAAAGCATTTTTTCTGGTTGTGCACCCCATAGAAGACTAAATCCTTCGACTATGAGTCACCATGTATTCTACCTAGTCTTAACCCTCTTTTAATCATAGATCTTTGACTATTAGGCGGCACCTTGTCTTCATTTGCATGCTTGGATGAGTGTGATTGTTTTAGATTTAATATTTTGCTTATGAGCCTTTAGAGATACGTGAGGAGTGCTGATTAGCCCTTGCATGGGTGGGAGTAAAATATCTTCATAATTTCCTACAATCGATCCATTTTGTGCATTTTTAGCCAATGTCAAATTACCTTTCCGTTTTAGGTTGGTCCATTACTTGCATTTCCGAGTCATACTAAAAATTTCTTTAATTGATTTTAGGTAGTTATCGCCAGTCAGTCCGGAAGGGTCATACCAAGGTTCTCTCCATCTTTTTACTTAGTCGGTCTTTAAATTTAAACCTGTTTTTCTTATGCATTTCCATTTTGAATCTTTTATCTCTCATATAGTCAAAATAAAATTTATCAGAAATTAGGTGCGTCCATTTTGCATATTTATCTCTCATATAGCCAAAATAAAATTCATCTCAAATTAGGTGAGTCCGTTTTGCATTTTTATATTTCATATTAGCCAAAATAAATTTATCTCAGCCAAATTAAATTCATCTCAAATTAGGTGAGTCCATTTTGCATTTTCATATTTCATTTTGTCCAAAATACATTCATCTCAAATTAGGTGAATCCATTTTAACTTTCATATTTCATTTAGCCAAAACAGGTTCATCTTCCATTTAGGAATAATCATTTATGCATTCCAATTATGCACTGGCCAAATCATAAAATCATTCCTAACTAAGTCATAAGCTTCATCACATATATTTCATTTATTTTGCATTCCTTATGTGCATCCAAATAAAGAGAATTCCTAGTCTCTTCGGGTCTCGCGCTTAGGACCTTTCCTCCCGAGAGTGTTATTCTTTCACGTGGTTGTAAACCTCATGCTTTAAGCTGCAGAATAGGGAAGTCTACTACAATTGAGTTTCGTCGAAATCCAAGCTCCAAAAAGTTAGAACATCTCAAACAAGGAGTCCAACACATCTTCTCCCTGCTCTACTCCGCGCTCTACACCATTGCGACATGTTTCGTACACAACGCCCCAATTGAGTCTAATTTTCGTTGTAGGACATCACCTAAAAAGAATTCCCTCCAATGGATGGAACCCCATAACAATCCCCTAACCTTGTTTTGCTTAATGAAAGTTCAGCTAGGGTGGAAGATAGGATAGACGCTCGGGATCGGAAAGTAGAGTCTATATCAAGTGATCTTAAGGATATCCTAAAAGCTATTTCGGATAGCAAGAAAGATAAGAGAGAAGACCGATTAAGAAGTGGAGGAGGATTTCTTCCACCTCCACCGAGTCTATCTCCTCTAGACAGTCCCAAACACGAATCGTCCAAGCGTGAATTAAAACCTCAGCCTAATCCATGTAAAGATCGAGATAGAACAAATGTTGAGGAGTCAACCATGTTTAGTAATCACTACTTTGATCATAAAGGATTCACTTCAATCCCCAAAGGGAAATTACCCCTTAAGTTTACCATGCCCGATATCCAATTTCGAGGTTCCGAGAATTCCCATCACCATGTTCGCTACTTCTTAGGAGCAATAACTCTTAAGAAGCTACAGGATGACAGTTAATACATCATCTTCCCATGGACTTCGATACTAACATAATGAAATGGTATAACGTGATTGACCCACGCAAGGTCACCAATCGGATCGATCCGTATAAGGAGTCCTTACACCAATACTCCTATAACAGTGATTTACCAAAAGAGCATATTAGGCAATGTGAGAAAGCAAGCTTCATAGATTTTCGACTAGAAGGAGGGCAAAGGTTGCCCACATGCTAGACTCGACCTTCCGAGAAGGACCAAGTACGGATCATTGTGAAGAACCTTCATCCCGCCTACAATCAACATCTCCAATTCCTATCGATGATAAACTTTTCAACCCTTAGAGATGCTCGACATGCGAGATAGACAAAGAGTTGTCCATCACAACCACAAAAGTCGTCATGGGGTATAGAGGTAATTATCAATCCAAAGATAAGAAAATCTCCAATATAGGCAATATTGGCGAGGGTGCGAGATGTCAATACCCTAAACAGGTATAATGACTACAGTCCTATTGATACCACATACGCTCAAGCCCTTAACCTTCTATTAGTTAAGGGAAAGATAGAATTGCGACCTATAAGACCGGAATCGAAACCGCAAAACAGTCTAAAAGCTGGGATGCGGGAAACTTTTGCAAATACCATCGTACATGCAGACATGACACCGAGCAATGTTGGCCGTTCCGAACAATCTAGAAAGTATGTTCCACAACGGTCAACTCCCTCTACCTAAGGCCGCTCGTAAACTAAGTAATAACAAGAATCCTTTTAGCGGTAGCTTAGCTATTTTGTTGACCCATTCCGAGTCAGTGAGACCCATCCGTCTTCATTTAAGAAATCGACGAGTCCAAACCACTTCTTAGCTTACCTCTATTAGATTCTAACATCTATGGGCTGTTGGAATGTGATGAAGAAGATGTCTACGAAACTAGAAACAATAGTGACGACAACGACGATGACTTCTAGGGCACACCACCCTTAGAAGAGGAAGACTTTTAGGGAGAGCCTAGAGTTCCATAAATTAAGTTCCTTAATAGATCCGGACAGGATAATGCACCCCTGGATCCACAATGGACTCGGGAAGCCCCGGAAGAACCCGAAGCTTCGAAGAAGAAGACCCAATCCTAAAAACACTACAAAAAGACATAAAAATACCGATGGAAATTTCCCGTCGGAAAATTTCGACGGGATTAGACGTTTTTTTTTTTTGGAACTCCAACGGGAATTCGATGGAAATTTCTGTCGGAATTTGGCAAATTCCGTAGGAATTCCCATCGCTATTTTGATTTATTTTTTTGTAGTGAACAACTTCAAAAGTGAAAAGTTGACATTTCAATCTAACAACTTATATCCGCTTCCTGAAACATAGGCGGACCCTAATTGACGCACTTAGTAAGATCGAGGTCTCTCCCGAAACCATACCGAGAGGAAGTAGTAGGATTGGTTAACAAGTGGGGATGGAACCACTACTTTTGATCAAAAGGATTTCCCCGAAGAAGATGTTGCACACAACAATGCCCTTTATTTAATTATAACTTGCATCAACAAGTTCGTTCCCTTAACCTTGGTCAACAACGGATCAACTGTAAATGTCCGCCCTTGGAGAACCCCGAAAAGGTGAGGAATCGGAGAACAAGCAACTCTCTAAACAGATTTTTCACCTTCGAGCTTATGACAATTCTATAAAAAGGGTCTTGGCAACACTAACGTTAACAATCAATCTAGGACGCCCTTGGTTGCATAATCATCAAGACGTGCCCTTGGACGCGAAATTTAAGATGGTTATCAAAAGTGAGGTGGTAACCATCAACGGGGACAATCTCTACCATCACCTCCAAAAATATGTGGTTGAAATTGAGCATGATGCTCATGATGAAGAACTCTATGGATTTGAGACTCGTTGTCTGCCTTAGATAAGGATGAAGCACCTCTTAAATTCAATCCTTATGGCAACCCTAACGTTCACTCGATGCTTAGGAAGAAAGGGTATTTTCCGAGGCTTAGTTGCGAGCCAAAGGGCATACCACCTTATCTTTCCACCCCTCTAATAACTATAAATTCGGGCTAGGAAATCAAACTACCGCTAAGAAAATAGCCTAAGCCAAGTGGGAAGTTGAGATTAGAAGGACCGCACCTCACACAGTCCACTCTATCAAGCCTTTTCCTCATAGTCCAAATGGGCAATTCCTAAAAGAATGGGATACTTCCCTTACTACGGTTTTCCCGAGCCTTACTACCTTAAAGAGAAGGGTATTCTGGTACCTAGCCTAGAGAGCTTTAATGATTGCTATATATTAGTAAATGAGGCACCTTACATCCTAGAAGAGGGACAGTCCATCCCAGATCGGACCAACTTGGTTAGGAATAATATCTTTGGTCCGCTATTCGGATAGCGAGAAGAACCTAGAGGGAAATTTAGTCTCGATACTCGTCACAAGCCATGTCGCACCTGTAGTTTGATCCATTTAGATTCATTACCGACGTTGACAATGAAGGGTCCAAGCACGTTACTTGGATTGATGCCAAGGAGGGCCAAGAATATGTTGCTAGCTTAGGAGCGCATCCCTTTCCCGAGTCTCGTACTAGGGCTTTTGTTTCTCCTCCCGTTGCTTCTAGTTCTTTTTCTAATTATGTTATTTCCAATTCTGCATCTTCTATTTCTAAGTCCGATGTACTCGTTTCTTCATTCAATAAGATGGAACTTTCTGCTTACTCTTTGCCTCCTCTTGTTTTCCAATTGTTTTGCCTCTAATGATAAATAAGAAATCCCTAAAGAATTAATAAAAGCTATGGAAGATCACGAAAATCGCTCACCAATAATAGAGGAAACAATAAGAATTAATCTAGGATAAGTTGATCAACCCCAAGAGGTTAAGATTAGGAAAACAATTGATGTCAAAGAGTAGAAGAAATTTACTTTGCTGCTTACGAGTTCATAGATGTCTTTGCATGGTCCTACAAAGACATGCCGGGGATAGATCCAAGTATAGCAAAACATAAAATTCCACTTTTTGAAGATGGTAAGCAAGTTAGCGGAAACTTAGAAGGATGATTTGATTACCCGTAACTTTTTGAAGATGGTAAAAGGAGCCTCCTATGCAACTTTGACATCAAAGCAGGTAGCCAAGTTCATTACCCGCAACATCATTTGTCGATATGGGGTACCCCATGATTTGATTAGTGACCATGGTAGTCACTTCAAGAAAGAAGTAGCAAATCTACAAGAGAAATACAAGATCAAGAACCATAAGTCTTCTTCTTATCATCCTCGGACCAACGGAGTAGTTGAGGCCGCCAACAAAACATTCACAAAATAGTGGAGAAGATGGTTGTCAACTATAAGGATTGGTCTAACCAGCTTGCCCTTCACTTTCTGTGGCTATCGAACCTCCATTAGGATCTCCATGGGAGCAACGCCTTACTCCCTAGTATATGGCATGGAAGCCATCCTTCTAATAGAAATTGTCATCCCCTCATTATGGATCATTATTGAGAGTCAAATTCTAGAAGTAGAGTGGGCTAAGGCATGCTATAAAGAGTTAGTGTTGTTGGATGAGAGGCGCCTTGAAGTCTTGAAATATACCAGTGCACAAATATCAAGGGCATTTAACAAAAAGTAAAGCCTTGAAATCTGGAAATTGGGGATTTTGTCCTTAAGAAGATTAGTGCACCAATCCAGGATCCTCGAGGAAAGTTCGAGCCCAACCGGTAAGGCCCATTTATGCTAAGTCAAATACCGCCAGTAGGAGTAGTAAAATTGACCGATTTGGATAGTGAAGAGGTGTTTTAGTATACAAACTTGGATAAATTGAAGAAATAGTACGTTTAGCATGACCCTAAACGACGGGCCAATCCTAGCCCAACTAGGCCACACCATGGTAGGCGTTGGCCACCACCCGCATAACGGTGGGATGGCTGAGCCGAATGATTTCCCTAGGTTTTTATGTCTCGTAATTGTTTATTTTTATTGTCGAATTAGACAATATTTTCTATTAAATTAATTGTTATTCTACCTTTTTACAGTCTAACTAGACGGTCCGTTAATCCGAGTTAATTATCTTAATTTTTTAGTACGATCCAATTAGGCGATCGAATTTATGCCTCTAAGTGAGTGATAAATTTTATTTTATTTTCTATTAAAGTAGAACAGTGAGCACAAAACTTGCTTTTAAATTTTATTTAATAAAAAAGCTAAGCCTAGTACTTACGTGAATACATAACTAATAAAAGGGAAAAAAACAAGCACATTATTCGGAAAAATTAAAATTTTTCTAAAGAGGAAAAACTAAACTTCTTAATGTCTTTTATTCCTTCCTAAAAAAATCCTCTCTAAAAAAATTCAAGCCCTAGTCTATTTTCACTTTCTTTCCTTTCGATCACTAGATTCGGCTCCATCATCTTGAGTACGCTTTTTAGCTCCTCAATTCTATAGGCGCTCCTCTCTTCAGCTTCTATAGCCTTATATTCTCTTTTGTGGGCATGCTCTGCTATCCGAGGGATCACTTCGCATATTTGGAGAGGTGCAGCAGCAAGAACAGCTCCTTGGGGTCCAGTTCTCGAGCCCTTAGTGCCTTGCGATGTTTGGGGTCCACTTTTGTGATCCACTCCGGATAATGTGCGGATCACGTAGTAATCGGCTCACCTAGAGGCTTCAACAGCTTGGGTATGTTCATCCAATTCATGCTACGATTTGACTCGCGTAGAACTGCGAAAAACCTTCAAACAGCTTCAAAGGTAGCGAGGCCAAATGCAATCCAGAATGGGAATTGCTTGCTCTCTTCTCATCTACCTCAATAAACGATCAAGGAAATAGTAAGTAATGGTTTTTAGACCCAGGTGGTGTACAAAGGGTTACTCGTCCAAGTATGTGTCCTAAACTGGGACAATTTTCAGTGTGCAATATACCATACTATGGTATTACTTTGGTTTCTAAGATATTCCTCCCAACAAGAAGCGGGGTGATCGACTACCGCCTCTACCTACGAGTTATATCACCAAATAGGTATCAACTTTTGTAGGAGCTCGAATTTATTGCACATGCTCCATTAACCAAATCTTCACATCACAGTATAATAAAAAAATATAATAAGTGTCCTGCATGGTCAAAATTCATACTTTCTTTAAGGCCCAACAGGAGCAAAATAAAAAAAAGAAGAAATTATGAAAAAGTGGAAATTAGAGACTTTCGGCGTAAAACCGAAGGCTTTTAAGCCTCGGAGGCGCCGGACAGCCGTTTGTTGGCCGGCGCCGACGACCGGTTCAGACTCGTTTTGTCTTGTAGTCATTATTTTCTTACCTACGACAATAGGGGCTCCCAGCGAAATCCTCCTCCGAATCAGCCTTGACCCGATCTAATCCTATTATAGTTTCAACAAATATCAGCGGAGTCACCGAGCAAGTAACTTTCCGGCTTGCTCAACTAAGCGTAGTAGTGCCACAGCGCCATGTCTCCGTGGCCTCCTACCGGTAGGAAACCACCAATCAGGCAGGTGATAATAGCTCGCTATCTTGGGATGATGATAGACTCGGAGTATGCATACATTTGGAGATAATGTTTCATAAGGTGAATCGAGTTCATTTGATTCCCCGATAAGAATCCACTCTAGATTCTTATTAATCACCTTCGAAGGTATTTGTAGGTTTTGTGCAGATTTTCGAAGATTTGGGTACAACAGGCTCGCTAAGGCATTGGATGCGTAGAATAGCATCAAACTCTTCATGTAAGGGGCACATCCGCTTATCCCCAAACCCGAAAACGTGGTCGTAAGGATCCCAATAGGCCACAACCGCCTTTAAGAAAGTCTAATAGACTATCACTTCGTGAATACTAAATAAAGTATTCAACCCATATTGTGACAACCCTACCTTCTCGGTGTTTGTCATCTCATGCATCCAATGAGATAAATCAATCATGAAATTCATCTTTTGAAATTAGAAGGAAAATTACAGTACTAGGGAATTTCTTTAGGATCTGTTTTTCTAAGAAAATTATGGAAGAATGTTTAGAAGGCACAATTTTTTGTCATCAACAAGGGTCCAATTTATAGCAGCTTCCGGGCTCCATAGTCATACTCGCACCAGCACCACCAGCGTTCGCCGGCGCCTCGGTTCCTTGCGCATGGCAAGCGCCGACCAGTGGCCTTCGACCGGTCGGTTCGCCTTAATTTTTTTTTTTTGGCCCGAGCACTCCTTGGGCCATTATTTATTCCTACCCTAACCCATATGCACTTACAAATTCCCATTTTCATTTTTATTATTTTCTTTTGGGGAAATGGGGGCTATGTGTGCAAAATTTTTTCAATTTGTCTTTGTAATTTTTCCTACTAATTTTTCGCATCATATTAATAAAAGAAAGCATTTTTTAGAATTGAGTCTTTGCATATCATCTCATTGCATAGAGTCAAAATATTAAATGTTAAGCAACACAAAGAACCCTACAAGGGATTGACTAATCTTGACTATCGAAGCATCATCGAAGATATAATTCCCAAAGTCGTCCAAGATGGACGTGGAGAATCAACCGTCTCCACCTCCATGAGAAGAGTTAGCTCCATGGTCCCGAGATTGATGCTCCACGAGAAGGTCCACCATAAGATGTCTCGTGGAAGTTAAGTGGGTTCCCGTGGCGATCGAATGCGTGAAGGGGCGTAATATCCAAACTTTTTTCAATAAAGTTAGGCCCTATGCCGGAAGAGTGGCAATAGGTACCCGCTCTAGGGGAACCACTAGGAGGTGTTCGTAGGCCGCTTGAATATGCTTGTACCCCTAGTCCACCAAGCGGCCTCCCGATGAAGACGTTCTAAATCGATGCCTCTACAAAAATGAAGGAGCAATTAGCACACCCACTAAAAGCTTAATAAAGTTAACATTTCACTAACCAAAGATTCACCTGGAAGTTTAGAGAGGTTCTCCTAGAGAAGAAGTTTCAAATACCCCTAAGGACAGATTGGACTTTAATCACTACTATAGAAACCACTTTTAACGACGGTTAAAAGGTCGACCGTCATGAAAGATGGACCGGTGGCATTTTCGTAAAAATTACAGCTTTTAATGTATATATGATGACGGTTCACCATAAAAACCATCATCTAAAGTTTGTACTCGAACCTTACACCATGGTTCACTTACGGAACCATCGTCATAGACTTATTTATGACGACGGTTCATTTACTAAACCGTAGTCTAAGTACTTTGGACAATGGTTCTTGGTAGTGAACCGTCGTCTAAAGTACTCGCACAAAAACACCATAGGCCAACACCGAGTCTCACATTGTCTCTCACTTTTTGTCCCACACTCTCTCGCTTCGGTTGCTCTTCTCTCCACTCGTTGCTAGTGGTTTCCAATGCTACTCTGCGGTTTCAATTCGTGGTTGCACTCCCTCCCCCTACTCACTCTCTCTCGCATTTCCAGTTGTGGCTACATCACTCTCTCACCGACTTCTCTTTTCGATCTCATTGTCTCCGCGTGGCTGCACTTCTCTCGCCGACTCCTCTTTCCGAGCACCACCACATTTGTCTCTTTCTCTTCATCTTTAGAATTTTGCCCTAAATTACATTATGGGTTTTTAATTCTGTTATTGTTTTCCTTGTCATTTTTGGCATTTTTATGAAACTTGAAAGTGTACATAGTGCTTTCAAATTTCAAATCTAAACTCGAAAGTTTATTTTAGGAATCTTATATTTCATGGTGTTTTAGAGAAAATTTGTAGATTAATCTTATATTGGAGGAATATGAATGGATAGAATTTAAAAATAAGAGAAGAGACAAAAACAACCAAAATTGAGGAACCGGGGTTTTGGGCGACTAGCATGGCCCGTGCCAAACTACACGGTTAGTCCGTGTTGGCTACTCGCCGACTCAACTTATGAGTTTCCGGACGAAAATTATTGTACATTATTATTTATCAAGAGTCTGTATAATTGTTTGCACTATAAAATGGATTCTTCTAAAAGTATAAAAAAATTTAGGGGTCAAACTATGATGAATAAGGAGAAGGTCCGGAGTCGATACGATCCAACTCTCCTTACACGGGTCTATTTTGATAGCCACGGAAATATTGTAGGTGAGCATAAAGTTCCCTTTATGAGTCACGGTGTGGCAACCCGCTCCCACATGAACATCAACTTCGTAAATGGGTCGACATCTCTAATTCCATTAAGGACAACCTATGGAACAATATTTAGGCAAATGAACTACATCTCTACTTAGTATTGCAAGTTATATTATAAATGGTTAATATATATGTACTAATGCATATTATTCTTGTGTTTTAGAGAACGTTCAACTTGAACGTTAATGAATATCAAATCCCCTCCGTGAAACACAAGACCCTCACATCGGCGACAAAAAGTTTAGAAACTTCAAATATCGCATTGCCACTATATGGGTCTACAAAACAAGGTAGATAAAACAAGAAGGTAGACACTGGGAGGTCTACAATTGTATAACCAAGGAGGATCGTAGATCGTTCGAGTCATATGTCACCTCTCCGAAATACGTGGTAATTTTATTCAATATTCAATCTCATATAAAAAATTGTGTGATGTTGATTTTCTATAAATGTAAGTGGTGAGATATATTTGAGAAGAGCAGATGTAGAGGAGAATAAGAGGGAGTTGTCTTTTGCACTGATATTTTGTTGTCGAATTTATATAAAAAGATGAAATGTAAGTGTTATGCACTCGATATTTTCATTATCCGAATTACTTGCGTAGGTGATAGGTAAAGTCAACCGGAACAGGATTAAGAGCAATCTATACCCTCATGTGCTCTCCCATGGGGATACGCAAAGTTGGATGAAAGGTTGTACAAGAAAAAGCTTGAACAACTTTAAACCACATCCGAGTGAAGGTTCCACCATAGATACTTCGCAGCTTGTTGTCAATAAGGACGAGCTATGGGTTGAAGGAAAAAGAAGAAAGATGGAACCTTCACTATAGCCAATGTAGAAGCTATTTATCGTCGACTCTTGAGTTCTTTTACTATTTCCTTTATTTATTTTGGGAACTTATCTCGTTTATTTTATAAATTTTCAAATGATAATATTTTCTTCTTACATGAGTCTTTGTCACATATATCGATTTCGTAAGTCATTGACACCACCGGGTGGAGGGACAAGCTAGCCTTGGCCCTACAAAGAGATGAGCCTCGTCGATCGTGTTCGAGCTATTGTTGGGTGGGTGGGGATAGTTGAGCACTTTGGGACTAGGAAGAAGTGCCCCGTCTTTTCCAGCCAAGCACATATGGAGGCCCAAATGGCCCAAATGCGATCCTAATGACCCTAGAGGTCCTAGATGGCCGCACATATCAAAGAGATGAGAGCGCAGATATGGGCAGAGATGCGAGTGCCATATGAGGTCGTACTTCAACAACATGGGTATGACGTTACCTAGCAACTTTGATGATGTATGTCCATGGTCACCCCACACACCGGCCAGCGTGAATGCGATCTCACCCGTCGACCAATTCGAAGTTCAGGCGGAGGTTATTCGATTCGAAGTTCCGTCACAAAATCAATCTCATCCGCTATTACGATTGGCATTATGTGAGTTAATATAATTCATAATAAGTTCTTTTTTACAATTAATTTCAATATCTAACTACATATAATTAATATGTAAGGTGGTTGCACGAGATTGGGAAGGACTTCGTTTAGTTCGAACCTTAATTCCATTATTCAAGGAGTTGGCTGAATGGGTGATGAATGAGTCACGTATATCTTGGATGTCATGAAGCACACTCGGGGTAGATATAGCATGGTATTTGGCGGCGTTCAATGATAGGTAAGTGTACAAATAATGAACTAATTAACTAAAGTTTTTATATGGTGTTATACGTATAGTTATATAAATATGTGTTATTTGTGGTTATATAGCCACCATTGGATGCTTGTTGCCCTACATACAAGGGCTAATATCGCCTACTTCCACTACAAGAAAAACTACAATTTGTGACTGCCAAAATCCGTCACAAAATGTCAAATTTCGGTCACAAATGGGTTTTGTGACCCATTTTGTGACCGATTTGGGCGGTCTGAAAACCCCTTGTCGGAAATGAAATTTGTGACCGAATTGGTCACAATTATGTCCGATCACAAATTGTGATCAACTTTGTGACCGCATTGTCTTTCACACTAATTTTGTGACCGACCAATTTGTGACGTATGTTATGACCGTTATTCTTTGAAAATTATGTGACCGATTTTGTGACGCTTATATAATTGTGACCGCTTTGTGATCGACTTAGTTTTGAAGTCATGCTACTTTGTGACCGCTTTTGTGACTAACTTAGTTTCAAAATTATGCCTATTTGTGACCACTTTTGTAATCGATTCCATTTTATACTTAACTTTTGTGACCGATTTTGTCCCAATTCGAGAAAAGTAAACCTATATTGTGACTGTTTTTATTACCGCTTTTTTTTTTTTGCCATAAAAATCATTGTATATAATTATGCGACGAATCCTCGTATTAGAAAATCACACTATATATTTATATATAATCAATATCCATCATTCGTAACAACCAAGCTAGATTTAAACATACAAATATCCAAAACATAATTTCTCATCATCTTCAACCTATCAACATCCCATACTTATACAATAATCCCAAAAATTTGGGAGGAGAACCGCTAGCACTAAAAATTAGAGATGGGAACTGCTAGGACTAGGAAAAAGCGCGTAAGTACACCGCAACAACTCTAGCTAGTGACCACTTTTCAACACATCTTTGTTCTTCATTGGTCTTTCTTGCCGAAGCACATCTTTGCATTCGAAGTAGCCTGGGGTATCTAGGGTATCGTGAATTGTGTTTTGACAAACCGAGAAGCCTCTTTATCACCCCTATGGCACAATATTTTCATTAAGGTCTTGGCATCGTCCAACAGTTTACTTTTCCTACCTTGTTCTAACCCACCCATAGATTTCATCTCTTCAATCGGTTGTCGAGTTGGAGAAGAAATGACATGCGGAAAACATCTTAGCTCGGACTTTTGAACAACCATGAGTCACAATAACACCCCCTCCCAAAAACAATGCAAAAGAACAAGTCCCATTCCATTTTCATGAGAAAGGAAGGTTAAACAACTAAGGTTTTTGGAATTCCAAACAGGACATGAGTTCTTAAAAGTCACTAGCAGGAAAGAGTTGCATGGTTAATTAAGACAGTTTGCATAGTTGCATGTTTGAAGCATAAAGTGAAGTGTTAGACTATTGAGGTTCCAATGAACATGGGTATGTAGGTTAAATGAGACTCCATGTCAGATAGCCTGAGACATAAATGCATGATTGAGTGATAGGTACATGAAAACAGAAACTATATGAACAAGAATTATTATTATTTAGAGATTATAATGGAAAGGTAGCAACCATCAAAGGGATGCAGAATTAAAATTTACCAAACTTCCACACAAAGGGGTGGGCTGCTGTGGTAAAATCCCACCATGGGTAGAGGTATCAAGAAGGTTTGTTCTCTTAGTCACCATCCCCCATGCCTTCTGCCTCAAGAGTGCTATCACGATGGCTAGATAGGGGATACGTTATTCCTTCTTTTATTTTTTAAATTTTTTTGAAGAAGCTAGGAGTATAGAAGCTTGCAGATGAAAGCAGAAGACAATGCATTTCAGCGCTAATTCATCTTAATTGGAGCAGAATTATTCTTGGAAACCAAGGCAACTAACCTCGTAGTAGTGCAACTTTATTATTTGGCATAGATGTGCAGTAAGATTTCTAAAATTTCACGAGGAAGAACATCTCCTCCACAAATGAAGAACTCCTGCAGAGCGTATCATATGGATTTTTATGTAGACTGCTGGAAAAAAAATGTACAAAACTTTGACCAGACATGCAAAGCATCTTTCTCCAAATATTTAGGCCCACAATTCCATTTCCACATAATTACAAGTTACTTAGATGGAACAATCTATAGTTTTGATGCTCCTAATATCCCAAAAAGATAGTCTCTTTTTCCTTATGTGGATATCCCTAAATAAAATGAGTTTTTTCTTGTCAGAAAAAGGAAGATTTTCACTGAATAAATAGCGATACGACCTCTAAAAGATTTATCCCAAACAGATTCAAACACTAATGCCAAAATACAATCTCCATCTCCAAAGACTACTTTTACGCACACGGGGAACTAATCATCCATCTTGCCACAACCTTTGTTTCAGAAAGCAGGCCAGAGAATAGATCCACACATCTGTTGTAATAGCTCATTCGAAATAGATATGTTGATCCAGTGTAGTTTCCTTGGGTAAAATATTAATCTTTAGACATAAGAGACCACATTTGAAGTGTTGAATTATAATGAAGAGTCACTTTGCTAAATAATACTTCATCCCCATAAATCAAAGTACTTGGTCCCTAATTGTTGATAGCTGGATGCCAGTTTGAAAGTACATGGACTCAAATCTTAACGTCATTTCATCACAGTCTATCCACATGCTCTAATCCCCTCTAATTAACACCCTTAATCATTATACTACCGGATACATACATAATTAATTATCAAAATTTTTAAAACTAAAATCAACTCGTAGACCAACCCCCATTACTTGAACCACTAACCTACTATTGTTAATTCCTCACATAACTGTCATATAAAACATCTCTTTCCTGCTGGTGCCACTTGCTCCATCATTTCCACTTGGTTGATACCCAAATATATACTCGATGTAACCACTTGATGGCATACCTCCATCATACATACATACATAGTCTATGAGTATGATAAAACTGAAGACAATCTAGTGGGATTAATAACCACTTGATGGCACACCTCTATCATACATAGATACATTAGCTTGTTTTTCTATTAAATTATACTACTTAATTAATCATTGATTGGCCAACTATATGTGATTAGATAATTAGATCCACCCCTCCCCTTTAAAGCCTAGCGGAGAACCTATGATCGAGCAAAGAAACCATTGAAAATAGTATGCTAGGGGGTAATTAATCCACCCCTCCCCCACTTTTTGTTTAGAAAGTAGAGATTGAAAGACTCAAACTTGACCAGCTTTTCTTGGGTCAGAATCTCATGATATCAAGCCTTCACGAAACTTCATGGAACAACTCATCCACTATAACCATCCCCAACCTACACTTTGTCTTAACATTTTCTCTCATAAAAAAGTTGAAGAAGACATAATCCATATAGCAATTGGTTAGAAACTAGGGATATTGCTAAAAGGTCGAAGACTGTCTTTGAAGCGTAAATCCCCTCAAAAGAGTCGTGATAATAAAACTTAAACGGTTAGATATCCGTATAATTTTTAAACACCTTTTCTTTAATGATGAGGACAGCTGCCTAACTCGATTAATAGACAACTAGTCTACAACTAGAATTAAAATTGAGAAAGACAGCTCTGGACGGAGTTGATATAATCTAGCTTGGAAGAATCGATTCATTTAAATTATACAAATTTTTTAAACATATTATACATGACTTCATTTTATTTCCTTCAAATAGAACCTATAATGACCTAATTCAATACCAAGTCTATACAAGATGTTTATGGCCAAAAGATGGGGCACGTGGGTATGTAAATAACCAAATTGGACATTAGCCTCCTGTAAATGTGGAAGTAGATGATAATCTAACATCTAGTCCTATATTATGGCTGTGGAAATCTATAGATTTTGCCAAAATCAACATGCCAACCGTAGATTCTATCCAAATATCTTGTGATGTATCAATTATATAACAATGCCAACCAAAAATGGAACACAGAGTATCAAGGGGTAAGTATTATCCACCATGGACTGTTCAACAAAACGCCAAACGTGATTTATCTTAATGAGGTTTTCAATTATCACCATTTACAAGAGACGAGGTTTTCAATTATCAAATTTCCTTTCAGATTGTAACATACTAGCTGCTCACTTTCAACACCAGGGTGATAAATACCAAGGCTTGCCCAGTACATGTAGCCATTTGCGGGTATCATGTTGTAGACATTTAGGAACACTGGAGCATAGCCATTTGATGGTGCTAAGTGCCTCTACCCAATATTCAGAACGGAGACCAACACTGGAGCATAGCCACGGCTCTTTGCGGGAAGCCTGAATCACGAGTTCCAAATTTCAGAACGGAGACCAAAGATTGAAACCAATTTCAGAATGGAGAGGGAGGGGGAGGGTGGAAACTCCAAAATTGAACTCCAAAGTTCAGATCGAAGGAGGAGGAGGAGGGGGAGGTCTTTAAAATTCAGATCGAGAGCAAGGGCCGGGGGAACTTATTGGTGACAACCTTGTCACTGGTGTTGTCACCGGCCACTTAGAGCGAGTTTAGAGAGAGAGAGAGAGAGAGACTCGTGGTGGCAATGCTCGTCGTCACTTAGAGTGAGTTGAAAAACCTGGAAACCTAAAACATGCGATTTAGATCGAGATGGAAGAGGGAGGGAGAGAGAGACTTACCGCTGGATTCGCCGGCCGCCACTGGAGTCACCGGCTGCTGCTCATGCACTGAAGGTGAGAGCAAGAGAGAGAGAGAGAGAGAGAGAGAGAGAGAGAGAAACGAGGAGAGGGATGGTGAGTGCGACTAAAGAGCGCGAGTTACATTAGGGCAAGCATGGCATTCAATAAGCTTAACAAATTTTGTGAGCGCCAATGAATTATTTTTTGTTACAAAATTTTAATTTTATAACTGATTTTAAAACGGTCACAAAATTTATCACAAATTGTGACTGAATTTCTCACTACTAATAATTTGCTTCATAATTTCTGACCACTTTTAAATGGTCAGCAAAGTAGTCACAAATTATGACTATTTTTATTCGGTCACAAAATTGCGGTCACAAAATTCAATATTTTTAGATCCTCCGGGTCGTGACGTGAGGGAAGATATCAAAGACGTCATCGAGTCGTGAGTTCATACTTTTAATTATTCTATACTATTTTGTTAATTAGTAATTGTTCAATGGTATGTCTAACTTGAATTTTATTTTTTCGATTAAAAAATAGTGCTCTACTGCGCTATTATTATGGCGGAGGCGACAAAGACAAGTGAGTGAAAGCAAATCCACTAATTGTCACCGTCAAGGTGATGTTCTCTTGTTTATTAGAATCTACTTTAATTGTTTTTCATTTCATATTACTTGCTAGATACATAAAATACTAATTAATTCTTTATGTGTTAGGAATCTATTTTATTATTGTAGTGCCATATATAACCGGGGAACGTGGAGTGTGGCTTCTCCATTCTCCAAGAAATGGAAGAGATTGTGACCGAACTCGATTCAAATTCTACTACCAAAGAGGTATACTTGCACTTGTAATTGATTATATTCTTTTTCAGCTTGATTAACACTTGCACTTGACCTTATTAATATGTCTTTTACATCATTGGTTACAATATTTCTCGAGAATGAAGCCACCCACTCCCTATACGGATAAAGTGCTCAACGAGTTAAAATAAGTTTGGATAGAGTTTGTTACAAACCGTATAAAGAAATAGGTATATATTTATAGTTGTTCTTCATTATTTTATTGGTCAAGTTTGTGATTTTAGTATTCATACACTTATATGTATATATGTACATAGGTATATATATTTTTACACTGTCTTGTACCATATACAAAATGTGATGAGTACGTTGTTTTGTATATACTCGGTGAAGAGTGTATTGTATTGTGTTTTGCATATAAATGATTTTTGTTCTATACAGAGGACAAGACAACACAAGAAAATTATTTAAAAAATCGGACTTATTACTACGGTTCTTAAGGCGGAACCACGAGTAAAAGGTCCGGGTTGGAGCCTATGACTATGGTTTTTCACATGAACTATAGTGTGAGACCTGAGATTTTAATTAGATTAATTACAAGATTGAATTAAATTAAGTAATTAATGCATAAATTGTTTTATTTAGTATGAGTTTTTAGTCGTATGCTCTTTTATAAATAAACTAGCGGATTATCCTGCTTCCTTCCGACTCCCCACCAGGACCCAATAAGTAAAACCCAAGATAATTTACGTTAGCTATTTCTACCTTTACCTTAAGGTAATCCTAGCAACAAAGAAAAAAAGTAGAAGGGGAAAAGAAAGAGATAATGAGGGAAATTAGGGAGCTACATATAGGATGATTAGAGCAAGGAAGGGATTAGTGTTAAGTAGTGTTGCGTTGGCAATACTCGATGAAGACACACCAAAAAGGAAAGAAAGAAGAGATTAAGGGATAAGGAACAGGAAAGAAGGGCTTGGGGAAAGGAAAAGCCTAGCGAAAACGAGAGGAAATAAGAGGGAGCGAGAACCGGGAGCAGGGAAAGCGAGAGAAAGGAGAGGCGAGGGAGAACCGAGCGAGGGAAAGAGAGAGCGCGAGAGCGAGAGATGGAGAAGAGGCAAGAGGCCAGCGTACCGAACAGCGAACAAAGGAAAGGCGACCGACGAAGGCAAGGAAAGGAGCAAGGGCATGAAGGAGGGCGAAATGGAGACCCAAAGAGAGGAAGCGAACGTGAGGGCCGGAAAGAGGCCGCCGACGAGCAAGGAAACCACGATCGACGACAGCGTTGGCCATAGAGTAAGGCAATGAAACCAAGGCTAGGACCAGGGCTGGCAGCGAGGCGGGAAGGCGAGAAGAGAAGAAAGGAGAGACCGACCTAGGCTAATCCGAAATTCGCAATCTTCAATCCCTAGTTCGAGGCTGGTAGTCTTATACTTTAAATTAATAGTAATTTCGAAATTTAATTAAATTTGTTGTTAATATTGAGTATCTATATTGCTGAATAGATTTAATAGTTGTTTAAGGTTAAATTAAGAGCTTAGAATGAATTTAGGGAGTTGTTAGGGGCTGAATTACGATTTTAGAGAATCCGATTGAATTAGATTGTTAAGGTCTTATGGGTGACATTGGGAGTTTAGTTAGTTACAATGGAATTCTTGTAATTTCGGTTGTAGAATGTCGGTTGAGGTGATAGTTGAACCGTTTATGATTTTCTCGAAGTTTTTGAGTAGTAATTATATTGTGAATTGGAGATTTGGAGTAAAAGGGGAGTAGGTGTTCATCCCAATTAATGCATAATTGAGGTATGGAAGTGAAAAGCGGTCGTTGGGATAAATTGAGTTAGAGATGTACCTAAATCCTTGAGTTTGAACTAAACTTTTGAGCGGTAAAATGAAATTAAGAGTTATATAGTTAAGTATGGGCGAGGAAGACTTGGACAATAATATGGAGACACAATATAAGAATTTGAGGTAAGGATGATAATATGTGAAGAGTTGCAACCTTTGGGTTAAGCTATAATTATTTGTGGATATTATAGCTCTTGTAAACTAAATTAGTGAAATGAAAGATTAGGAAGATACAATATGCGAGAATCGAATTGAATATGGTAGTTTGGGATGAGTTGTGATAGTTTGGGCTAAATTATGATGGGTTGTGATTATGTACGGTTTTACCACTTGTGGTTATTGTGGCTCGGAGGAGTTTTAGTTATTGAGTTCGTTGTGCTTGAAAATGAATTGAGTTAAGGAATATGAATGTTGGAGTATAGAAAAGGAGAGGAAATTTGGAGTATTAAGGGAGTAGGTAACTATATTGATTGATTGTGACTTTGACGACGGAGTAAGACAAGAATTACGTATATAGGAGTAAGAGATTCTTGTAGAATATGGATGAATGTGAGTAGATGTTAGATAATTGGGTGAATACTTGAATAAATATGCTAGCTTGGGATGATGAATCTTAACATGAAGATTCTTTGAAGACTCGGACACTCGCTCAATATCTTTCCGAGTCATACAAAAGGAATCGGGTATAACGATGGTATTTATATAGAGTTTTGATTCCAAGGCATTCTCCGCGTCTTAGAAACTTACTTGAGTAAAATAGTATTTTCTCTAAGTGCTTCGGCCTTCAATTATTTCGTATATTGCTCTTCGATTAGCGACTCGAAAATCGGTACTTTATTCCGAGTCCACTCTCACTCGAATTTGACTTGTGGTTTTCTATCCTATTGTTTGCATAGTCGGCATGCGTAGTTCATTTTGTACTAAGTCTATATCAAGCTTTTCCCACTCGATATTCGCTTTTGAACTTGATTCTTCGCTTAAATCTAAGTCATATGGAATTCGAGTATCATGGATATTAGACTCGGAAAATTCCATTTCTCTTCGACTTAGATAATCAATTGCGTATTTTCCATAACTATTCTATTATCCGTGTCTAACCTTGGACCAAAGTATTTTATACTTTGAGAACCGAAGGTGTTTTACTTTTGTAGGTTATTCAATCGAGGATATCTTTTCAAACTACAAAAGTAGCCGGCTTCGAACGTCAAATCACCAGCGAGATATGGCCTTTCACCTTCCCTCGCTTTAGTCCCAAAAGATTGTGTCGAAGTCGTCCGCTTTCACATCCGGAAAACTGAACGTCAAGCTTCAACGGTGGTTTCCACCTTATTTTTCAAGACACAACCGGTAGTTTCGGGACTCCCAAGAGAGTTAAACTGTTGTCCAACGTCCATATTTCAACGGATACTTTCGAGTGACTCGGAAAGCCTTTATCAACGGTCACAGAGGACTCTTGGTCAGCGAGATGAAGATAACGGCTACTCTGCATGGTTTTCTATAAATAGAGGCCACTTCACAAGACTTGAAGGTTGTCGAATCAATTGTCTATACACTTACTTGATCAAAGTTATTGTATTTACTTTCAATCTTCAACTTACAACTCCAACTCGTAATTCTTTACTTTACGAGTTGTAAGGTCTTGTACTTAGTTACAAACTCTTCTTACACTCTTTGTAAGGTCCCTTGACTAAGCTCGTAAAGGTTAACTCAGCTTAGTTGTCCCTAGCTGTAAGGGTTATCTCAGCTAGGAAGTACTAGATCGGATAAAGTAACTTCGAGTCTAGGAAAACTTGTATAGAGTTGTCTAAGGGAGCAACTCGGGTTCGGTCGATTCACGGTATTTTGTGGACTCAAAATAGTGGATTTGACTTCGTGTCCGGATTGACACGGGCCGTGGTTTTCCGCCCCAGGAGGGTTTCCACGTAAAATCTCTCGTGTTCTCTTTCCGAGTTCATTCTAGACTCGAGACAGCCTTACTCGTACTTGTTTATTATGATTCATTGCATTCCGAGTCCAATCTTTTCCGACCCCGTGTTTAGACTCGGAAGCTGTCTTTGCCTCTTTTCTGTCAAAAAGAGTGTGTTTTCGCAAAGAATTTTTTATCACCCTATTCACCCCCTCTAGGGTGACTCGGACTCTCCCGAGCAAACCTTCATTCTTGGATTCTAAAGCGACTCAATTCCAAATAATGTTCAAAAGTTAGTTTTGAAAAGCGTTCAAATGTTTACGCAAAATGCTACTTGGCATGATTCTTGATAATCGCTTTTAAACTTGAAATGTGTCCGAAAAGGGTGAAACTGGTTTGAGATTATGGTTTAGAAACCAAGTTTGATAAGTGAGTATGATCCATTCGGTTTTAAATGAATTTTGGCTAAAGATTCTTTAGACCAAAGGAAGGAGGTGGTCGTACGTATCGTGCCACGGGGTCCTTGTGTATGAGGATGCCCATCAACCGATGAGGTTGATTCTTTCTTGACGAGGAAAACGGAGCCTTCCAAAAGTTTGACCAGAGATAAGTCCCGGGAGTTTGAGTCAAGGGTCTTACCTCAAAAGAAAATTGTGCGGTGCTAAGTTCAATCGTCCAAAGCCCCAAAAAGATATTCGGTTTCGATCGAATGCATTTGAAAGAAAGTTTTAGTGGTTGCACCACTTTTATTTAAAGTTGATTCGGTTCCAAAAGAGTTGCTAATGATTGCAAAATTGTCTTTAAAAGATTGAAGTGTTATGATCTTTATGTTACGAGATGATTTCGGGAGATTTCATTGAAAAGTATCTAGATTGAATTACGTTATTATATATGCACCGATTTGATAATTATCAGTAGTATGTGTAAAGAATTTCCGTTTTAAAAGTGTAAGACTCTCCGATGAGAGGATTGGTGCTCACCCCCACAAATTCCCCCTCCCTAGTTGCGGGGACCCCGAGAGATGGTTGTTTCGCCTCCTTCCCGACTTAAACGCTTGTTTGATGGTGGTCGTGACTTAAGTTTGATTTCATGTGTTTTCATGTTTAGCATGTTATATATACGGTTACTTATGTAAATATGTAATAATGTATAGTAAAGTTGGATGTATGCGTAGAGATTCAAGCTAGTAGCTCTAATCAGCCAGGAATTTCCATCTTTGTCAATTTTGCTCTTAACGAGTTGTAACTTAGTTTGTAACTTGGATTGTAACTCGGTTTGGAATTTAGTTTTATGGTTGTGAATATACTCGGCGTGTGGCCATTGAGTCTTGTACTCCGAGTGTGTGGCTTGTTAAGTCTTATTGTGATTTTTATGCGGGTTTTTAAGGCTTTGAGCCTAAGGGTTAGGCCATATTTCAAATGGAAGTCCGCCAAAATTTTTAGAAGATTTCAAAACCAATCGATAAATCACCTTTAGTAACTAGGAGCTGAAAAATCAAATTGACACTTTTTAGAGCCTCTGGGAGTCCCTTTTGAGGAACTCTAGTTATGTAATACTCCTAGGTTGGGTTTTGTGGTGTTGCACATAGTCATAGGATCATCTCGTGACGATGGTTCCTTCATCCGAACCGTCATCCTATATGCTCTGTAATAATTTTTTTCAAATATAGAGGAAGGCTTATGAAGACGGTTCGGATGAAGAAACCATCATCATATGTAATCTTATGACTACGGTTTCGAACCGTAGTCAAAGGTGTTACATACAACGACACCCACATACACAATGCTAGTTAACTGTAGTTAAAGGTCATTTTTAACCATAGTTAAAAGTGGTTCTTGTAGTAGTGAAAGGACATCGTCCGAGATTACTCCCGATCATACTACAAAGATTTAATGGTGTTAGTAACTTTTAGCATACTACTAAAAGTAGAGAGCATGAAGACTCAATTTTTAACTCTTAAGTCATTCTCGAGTATTACATAAAGACTCGGTATAAATCTTATCTCTCTTAAATTTTGATTTAAAGTAATTCCGAGCACTATAGAAACTCTTGTCTAACTTTTCATTATGTTCTAACCGACTCGTAAAGCACCTTATTGCATATCTCCTATACTCGGTGTTTCGACTCACTCGGACATCACTCGGAACTATCGCATGCTCAAATAATTTCTAACACTCTTATTCCGAGCATCGACTATGTATCTCCATGCAAAGAGAATTATAATATTAATTCCTTATTCTAAATCAGTTTATTTTGCTTGAGAATTATTCGACCGGATCACGTTGTTATACTTTGATATTTTACTCTCTCTACTTGATCATCCTTAAGATTGACTCGGATCGAATTTGAGTATATTGAATATTAGACTTAAAAATTCCACTCTTTTATGCCAAAGATAATTAAGCATTTAATTATTCTATTTTAATTAATATTTGTGCCTAATCTTGGACCAAAGTATTTTATACTTTGAGAACCAATGTGGTTTGATTTTGTAGGTTATTCAAACGACGCTAATCTATTTTTGAATTATAAAAGTAGCTAGTTTCTAGCCATTAACCACCAGCGGACAAGTTTTAGTTACTTCGGACATGGTTCGGAGACCGTGTCGAGGTTGTTTATTTCTAAAACTGAAAAACTCCAACTCTAGGCTTAACGGTTTTTCCACCATAACTTTCATTCACCACCAAGTGATTGGACCATCTTTTGGAGCCAAGAGCCGTTGCACAACGTTCACATCCCAACAGATCTTATCTAAGTGACTCAAAAGAGTCATTACTAACGGTTAGTGAAGACTTCGTTCGGAACCAAGACTCGACGGTCACTTTGCCTAGTTGGATATAAATAGAAGCCACTTCACAAGACTAGAAAATTGCTTGAATAGATTGTTGAACACATTGCTTGGAACCGAATTTATTGTTGAATTAATGGTTCTTACTCAATCTTCTATTTACAACTCGAAGTCTATATTTAATATTTTTGAATTGTAAAGAAAGTCTTGTAATATGTTACATTCTCTTCTTACTTTCTAAGTGAGGTCCCTTGACCGAGCTGTAAGGGTTAACTCAGCTCGGTTGTCCCCGATTGTATAGGTTACCCGAGTGAGGAAGTATTAGATCGGATAAAGGAACTTCGAGTCTAGGAAAACATTGTAAGGAATTGGTTAAGGGAGCAATTTTGGTATAGTGAGTCCTTGTATTTTGTGGATTCAAAATAGCGGATTTGACTTGGTGCTTGGATTAGCACTGTCCATGATTTTCTGCCGCAGGAGGCTTTTCACGTAAATCTGTGTTATCACTTTTCCGAGTCCAATCTATACTCGGAATTTGTTGTGGAGTTGAATTGTTGCAAAAATTGTTTAATTTTCTTCATCACCCTATTCACCTCCCATCTAGGGTGACTTAGACTCTCCACGAACAAACCTTTAATTAGTATCGAGCCTAGCCTTTCAAGAGGATCTCACCATCCAAAGGTATAAAGATTTGATGGCTCGGAAAAATGGAGAGTTCGATGAAGGAAGATCATCCACCAGACCACCAAAGTTCAAAGAGTCAAACTTTGCCCATTGGAAGAAGATGGAGTGTTTCTTGATGGACAACGGTGAAGATGTTCGGAACATCATCCAAGCAGGTAACTTCATTCCAATGAAGATGGAGAATAGAACTACTGTGTTGAAAGCCAAATCCGAGTTCACCACTAAAGAGGCAATAAGTTCAGAAAAAGTTCAAAGCTTTGAACACATTTATGTGTGCTATTAGCACTGAAGAAAACAAAAGAGTTTCAACCTATGACACGACTAAAGAGGTGCGGGACACTCTTGTCAATACCTATGAAGGAACAAGCCAAGTGAAGCAGGTGAAGATAAGTCAATATCTTCATCGGTTGTTTAAGATGTAACCGAAGAAAACATCACTCGTATGTATGTTTGGTTCACACAGATTACCAATAATCTCAAATCTCTGGGTAGAAAGATTTCTCACGAAGAAATGTCCACAAAGATTATGAGAAGTCTACCAAAGAAGAGATGGGGTCCTAAAGTGATAGCTATTGAAGAAGCTCAAAACATCTCTTACCTAAGACCGGACGAGCTTATCGAGAAATTACTCACTCACAAGATTCATCTAGAGGAAAAGGATGCAGAGATCAACACCAAGAAGAATATTGCACTCGAAGGCCTCAAAAGCGGACGTGAAAGTCCGAGCTCCTCGGAATTAGAAGAAGACCCTATGGCACTCATAGTTCGCGGCTTCGAGAGAATGATGCAATACAAGAAGTGGGAAAAGAGGCGAAAGGATGAGTTCTACAAGAAAGATAAGAAGGATAGCAAAGGTAAATAGTCTCCTCTTTTAAAGTTACCTTAATCTAAGAATTCCAGTTGCTATAAATGTGGCAGAAAGGAGCATATAGTCGGAGATTGTCCCAAGAGAAAGAAGGATAGAAAGAAAAAGGCTATGATGGCTACCTGGATTAATGACGACTCATCTAAAGAAGATGACTCGGACAACTCAATGTGTCTTATGGAACTTAAGGACTCGAAGCTGAATCTGAGTCAAACAACAAGGACTCGGATATTGATGAGGTAGTTGAATACTTTCTCAAATTTTGAAAAGTTGATCTAGCATGATATATTTTCACTTTGAAAGAAATGTTCAATTCGACTCGTTCCAGTTCAAAGAACAACTTGAGTCTCTTATCGATGACAACAATGCTTTGAAAAACGAATTGGAAAAATTGAGACAAAATCTGAAAGAACTTAAGACCAGTACTCAAGTAAATGAGACTGTGTCTAAGTCACATAGAATAGAGAATGAGCAACTAAAATGAAAGCTCAATGAGTCTCAAGAGCTTGTTTTAAAATTCACTCATGGTCAGAAAAACCTTAATATGCTATTAGGCTTTCAGTGTGTCTCCTTCGGGAAAGAAGGACTTGGTTTCAATGAAGAAGAGGAATCAAAATCCTATTCTAATCTTTTAAAAACTGATTCTAGAACCGTAATGTTCGGGAAGGTTGAGCATGGTCCCCGAAGGTTTGCTCTTGGAGAGTCTTGGTCACCCTAGATGGGGGTGAATAGGGTGATGAGGAAATTTTAACTATAATGGAGGGGGTTAAAGTTTAAACCGAATAATCAAGACAATCCGAGTCTAGATTGGACTCGAAAAGTATCAACTTAGAAATTCCGTGGAAACCCTCCCGGGCAGAAAACCACGGCCAGTGCTAATCCAAGCACCAAGTCAAATTCACTATTTTGAATCCACAAAATACAGTAGACTAATTTAACCACAAATGCTCCCTTAGACAATTCCTTACAAAGTTTTCTTAGACTCAAAAGTTCCCTTATCTCGATCTAGTACTTCCTAACTAAGGTAACCTTTATAGCTAGGGACAATCGAGCTGAGCTAACCCTTACAGACTTAGTCAAGGGACCTTACTTAGAGAGTAAGAAAGAGTTTGTGTTTGATTACAAGACTTTACAACTCGAAAAAGTGTTAAGTACAAACTTAGAGTTGTAAGATGAAGATTGAACGAGTATTGTACAAAGAGATATAATTTCGGCAATGGGTTCACCAATCTTCAAGTCTTGTGAAGTGGCTTCTATTTATAGGTGACCAAGCAGATTAGCCGTTGTGACTATCTTCGATTAGAAGTCCTTTGTGACCATTGTAACGGTTCTTCTTAGTCGCTCGAAAGGATCCGTTAAGATGTGAATGTTGTGCAATGGCTCTTGATTCCTTAGGATGTCCCAATCCACTGGTGGTTTCTGAAAAGTAGGGTGGAAACCACCATTGAGCTTAGCGTTGACGATTTCTGTTTTGGAAACAGACAGCCTTCACACGAGTGTCCGAACCTTGGTCGAAGTAGAAAAAGCCTTGTCTGCTGGTGATTGACGAGCTTAAAGCTGGTTACTTTTGTAATTCAAAAAGTGAGATAACCTCGTTTAGATAACTTACAAAAGTAAACCAATTTTGGTTCTCAAAGTATAAAATACTTTGTTCCAAGATTAGACAGAGATAATAATTTGATTAAGATCATTAAGTGAGTAATTATTTGAGTCCTAGAAGAGTGCAATTTTCCGAGTCTAATATTCATTATACTTTAATTCCATCCGAGTTAGTCTAGAGAAAGATCAAGTAAGAGAAGAGAATATCGGAGTATGAGTACTTAATCTAGACAAATATATTTCACTCATAACATGCTGACTTAGAAAGTTGGATTAACGCTATAATTCACTTTACCTTAGAATATGAAGTTAGAACTTGGTTTGACAGAGTTAGAGTGAATGTTTGATAATGGGATAAATCTGAGTGATGTCCGAGTGACTCGGAACCATCGAGTGAATTGATGAACAAGAGTGTGATTTCCGAGTCGGTCGGAATCGAATGAAAACATATGCAGTAGTTTCGTAACACTCGAAAAGTTTCTATAACACTTAGAAAAGTTTTTATAAACTAAGAATGACATGTAATAAAAACTTAGAAGGGATGAAGTTTGTACCTGATTCCTTGATAGTACTCATAATGATATAAAATGTAGAAATTGAGTCTTCAATCTCCCCTTTTGATGAAAGGCATTTCATACTTAGATAAAAACTTTGTTTGTGAAACAAGCCTTAGTTTTCATTCTTTCTTAAAGAGTATATCGGAGTTTAGAGATAGAATCGCAGAAATAGCTAAAGTGGTTCGGACTTAGATCGTATTAAAGCGATTGTACTTAGATTGCATCGAGCTAAGAATGAAATATTGCATAGAAATGAAGTGATTCGAACTTAGAGTATTGATTATATCATAGCAAGGATACATAGCTGAGTTGACATATCGGAGCAAGATATATTAAGAAATTGAAACTTAGAAATGAGTTACACTTAGAAGTAAATAAGCACGAAACGAAACTTCATTCATATTCACATAAGCATTGAAAATATATATACAAGAAGGGTGAGAAAAACTCCCTTAAACAAGACAATAAATTTTCTAAATATTCTCCTCTTGCCTTTCAAGCAAAAACAAAATGGAGAAGAATGTATCAAGTACATACAATTTGTTTGTCCGGACAAAAATAGAAATAGAAAAAAATTTAGGATGGTGGAGTGGGACCAGTCTGAGCTCATGTGGATGAACGTGCAGTGTGCCTACACTGGTATAAGCAAGAAGATGTTGTAGATCTTGGCGGGGGCAACACTGGTAGCTTCGGGATGGGCTCGGCTTTGAGTAGGCGACCCAGAATAAGGTCGTCTAGAGGTTCATCCTCTTGGAACTTGATGGAGGGTGGTGCATCCTCGGGCTTGACTACTGCCGACCGACCTTTGTCAGTAGGGTCTTCCGAGTCACTCGGACTACTATCCGAGCTAATTAGATCCGGTTGAGGGGCAAGAGCACCTTGTCCCTCGGCTGCTTTCTTTCTGCTCCTTCTTCTTCCTCCTTCTCCCCTTCCTCTTTCTCCTCGGAAGGAGCTGCCTCAGCCGCAGCCTCCTCTTCTTCTTCTTTTGCCTCTCCGGAAGGAGATTTGGCATGGCTCGAGGACTCTTCGATGTGTCGGAGCTGAATGGGTCCTGAGCTGCTTTGGAGCGACGTTCTTGGAGGAGCTCAATTAGTTCCTCGCTGCTCCTTAATTAGTGCCTTCATCTCGAAGGAGCACATCCTCGCTGCTCTCGGATTTGAGACTCGGGCTGTCTTTTGGTTTATGGTCATAGTCCGAAGGATAGTCTTGAATGATCGGAGAGTGTCCTTGATCTCGGTGGACATAGAGGAGAGCTTGTCCAACATTGTGTTAGACAAAGTAGAAGAGATAACATGAGAAGCACCGCCGGGTGGAGGAGGTAGAGAGAGTAGACTCGAGTCCGAGTTTGAGGCGAAGAGAAGGTTGCCTCGGCTATGAGCTGTAGACCCGGACACCCGGTTAGGTTTCCTGGTATCCATAGCATAGAAGCTCTTTTATGCCAACTACTATGGCAGCCTGGATCCGAGGGAGCGGAACTTTGAATTTTTTAAGATGAAGGTGAGAAGAGCCTCAAAAGGAAAAGGGGTGGATTTCTTTCTTGAGCTGGCACCGAGGCCATCTCGCTCAATGATTGCTGGGAAGAGGTCTACTTTATAGCCTTCTAGAATGTCAAAAAGAGCCTTGTGAATCTTGGAATTTGGATTCTCTTTGCTTGGAATGCTTGACAGAAAAAGGTTCCCATCAGCGAGAAAACAAAGAAGACGAGCTTCGACTTCATATGAGTCGCTGAAAAGTTTTTGCGTGACTCAGGGATTTCTTTTGTGTACTTCTCGAAGAATTCACCAGGAACCTCGTTGAAAGTTATAGGGTTGTTGTCGCGGAAAAGAGATGATACTTTGAATAAGCGGTGGAGAAGAGAGAAGTTGATTCGAACAACGACATCCGGAACTTTGGAGGTAAGGATCCCCTCGAGCTAGAAAGATTTGAATAGAACTCGGAGACGAGTTCTAGGTAGATAAACTCGCTAAAATAGAGGAAATTATAAACCCCTATGGTTTTGATGTGGTTCAACCACGAAAATTTTGTGGTTAGGAAGAATTTGTCATCCAACGTTAGGTGTTGGGTGACAAGGATTGTAGAGGGGTTGGAAGGACCCTCTTTGCTTTTGGTTCGGGGCTTCTTGTTTGCAGAACCAAGAAAGTCTAGGTGAGAACCTCTTTTCGGCATAGTTGAGGAGCTTCGAGAAGAGAGGAGATGAACTTTCACAAAGAGAGAAGATAGCTCCACGAGAGAAAAAAAAAGAGAGTAGAGAGAGAGCTGAGAGCTTTCGATGCTTACTTGAGATGTTTCTTGCTTTGCTTGAGAGAGAAGGTTTGCTCTTAGAAAACACTGAACTTTCTTGAGAGGTAGTATGCAAGAGAGTAAGTGAGTAGAGAGTAAAGTAGCGAAATGAAGGAACATGGACGCTATTTATAGAGAGAATTATCCTTCGATATTCGTTCGACCCAACTCTCCAACGATTAGAATTCCAGTGTTTGTCTTCTAACGGCTTGTTCTCCGATCGATATGCGAGAGAGAGAGAGAGAAAAAGAGAAATATTAAAAGAGATGTATGAAATTGTCCACTAATCTAGAGATGATTTCAGAAGTTTGATGTCTATTTTTCTCAAAACTGAGTCTAACTCAGTAAAGTTTTGAGTCACTCGAAACTGCAAACAAGTAATAACTCATAGCTCAGTATCACTGGGTCAACTGAACTAATTGTTACTAAAGCACATAAAAGAAACATTTAATACATAACCATGCAAAGTAAATTCACTTAGAAATGCACATGATTATGTGCATTTATCATTCCAAGTTCATTCCTAATAAAGAAAAAGTTATCCTCACTAAGTGGCTTAGTAAAGATATCTGCTAGTTGAAGTTTGGTAGGAATGAATTCAAGTTCAATATCAGCTTTCTCGGAATGATCTCGTAGAAAATGATACTTGACCTCAATATGCTTTGTCTTTGAGTGCTTGAACTGGATTCTTAGTGATGTTGATTGCCCTTTGATTGTCACACTTGATTGGAATTGATTTGAATGAAAGTCTAAGATCTCTAAAGTGTTGCTTGATCCATAGAATTTGAGCACGACTTGCTCCAGCTGCAATGTATCAGCTTCAACAGTTGATAGAGCTACTGAGTTCTCGCTTCTTTAAGTGCCAAGATATGAGGGATTGACCCAGAAATTGGCGGGCTCCTGAGGTGCTCTTTCTATCAACCTTGTATCCAGTATAGTCAGCATCCGAGTATCCAGGTGAGAGTCGGTTTTGAGTCTTTTGAAAACCATAGACCTAGATTCTAAGTCCCTCCAAGATATCTAAAGATTCTCTTCACCGTAGTGAGATGTGTTATTTTAGATTAGCTTAAAATCTTGCACACAGACATACACTAAACATAATGTCTGGTCTACTAGATGTGAGATATAGTAGAGATCTAATCATACCTCGATAGAGTTTCGATATATTGTTTTACCTTTTTCGTCCGAGTCCAGTTTTATCTTGCTACTCATTGATGTTGCTGCATGTGTCACATCTGGAAGCTTCTACTTCTTCAACAACTCCTTGGTATACTTGGATTAATGGACATAGATGCCATCCTTGTCTTGTTTGATTTGTAGACCAAGGAAGAAGTTGAGTTCTCCCATCATACTCATTTGGAATTCCTGTCTCATCAACTCGAGAAAAATCTCAACAGAGAATTTCATTAGTATCTCCAAATATTATATCATCAATATAGATTTGAGCAATAAGAAAGTCTTTCCCCTTGGTTTTTATAAAAAGAGTTTTGTCAACCTGACCTCTTCTAAAATCATTTTCAACCAAGAAATTGCTTAGTCTTTCATACCAAGCTCCGGGAGCTTGTTTAAGATCATAAAGAGCTTTTTGCAACTTAAAAACATGATTTGGAAATTCCGAGTTTTCAAATTCAGGGGTTGCTCAACATAGACTTTCTCTTGAATGAAACCATTAAGAAAAGCACATTTAACATTCATTTGACACAACTTGATATTCATGCTTGATGCAAATGCCAAAAGGATTCGAATAGGCTCAATTTTAGCTACTTGGTGCAAAGGTTTCCCATAATCAATTCCTTCTTCTTGATTGTAACCTTGAGCCATAAGTCTAGCCTTATTTCTGACTACCAACCCACCTTCATCCAGTTTGTTCTTGAAAACCCATTTGGTTCCTATGACTGGGTGGTCGGAAGGTCATTTGGTTAGAGTCTAGACTTTGTTTCTTACGAATTGATTAAGCTCCTCTTGCATAGCCTCTACCCATTTAGGTTCTTTAAGGGCTTATAGTGCATTTACGGGTTCGAGTTAATGGTATGAATGTAGTGAATGAACATAGATTTTGTAGAGAGGAACGAGTTCTTACCCCACTTGTTGATGTTAGACAAGATATTTTCGGGTGGGTGGCTCGAAGCATATTTGAATGCTTGACATGTTCTCTGGTTCACCAGGTTTGTAGGTTAAATTGGTTGATCTTCAATTGTCCGATCCGATTGAGCTTGCTCATCTGGTTGAGCTTCAGCATTCCGAGCTGGCTCTTGAGTCGATTCATTCCGATTCGGGGTGTTTTAAGTTACCTCATTCCGAGTGACTTTTCCTTGACTCTGTCTGGGCTCATCTTCAGCAAGAACATTATCTTGACTGAGCTTCGGATCTAAGAATGTTAACTCACTTGGTTTTCCCCGATCAATCTCATCAAAAACAACGTGGATACTTTCTTCCACTTTGTTAGTTCTTTTATTGAAAATGCAATATGCTTTACTATGAGATGAATAACCAAGAAATATACCTTCATCCGACCGAGCATCAAACTTGGTCAGGTGATCGTTATCGTTGTTATAAACATAACACTTACATCCAAAGGGTTTGAAGTATGAAATGTTGGGTTTCTTCCCTTTGTAAAGCTCATATGGAGTTTTCTTCAAGATAGGTGTGATGAGGCATCTACTTAGAGTGTAGTTTACTACATTGATCGCCTCAGCCCAAAAATAGTAAGGTAGATCATGTTCAATCATCATTATCTTTCCTATTTCTTCAACAGTTCGGTTCTTTCTCTCCACTACTCCATTACGTTGAGGAGTTCTTGGTGCTGAGAAGTTATGGGAGATACCATTCTTATCACATAACTCTGCAAATTCCGAGTAATAAAACTCCCTTCCACGGTCGGGTTCTAATTCTTTTGATCCGAGTTTGAGACTCAACTTGGATTTTCTCGCAGAGCTTGCTTGAACTCTTTGAAAGCTTCATTTTTATGCTTAAGAAAACACACCCAGGTAAATCGTGAGTAGTCATTAACAATCACAAGTACATATGATTTACCTCCGAGACTCTTGAAAGGGATTTCACCACATAAATCCATATGCGACATTTCAAACACTTTGGATGTGGAAATAGTTTTAAGAGATTTGAAAGATGATCCGACCTGTTTCCCTTTTGTACATGCTTCACGATTTTGTCTTTCTTAAATGCACAGTTAGGCAAGCCTCTAACTAAACCATAAGATGTAAGCTTCTTAATGATGTGCATGCTAACATGACCTAGTCTACGATGCCATGTCCAAGAATCATCATGTAGAGATCCTTTTAAGTAAGATAAATTCGACTCGGGTCGAGAGAGGAATAGTGTAGGTATTACCTGATCTCTTACCCGAGAGCTTAGTCTCCTTGGCAGTTTCATCATAAATATAGCAATTGGTGTGAGTGAATCTTACCTCTTGACCTTTGTCACACAATTGAGATATGCTTGAGCGGATTGTATTTTAATCCCTTGACAAGGTAGACTGGGCTAACCAAATTGTTTCCTTTTCCAATGTTACCTATCCCAATTATCTTGCCCTTGCTATCATCTTCAAAAGCGACTTTGCCTCCTTTGTAATCTTCTAACTCGGAAAAGAGTCTTGAATCTCCTAGCATGTGGCGTGAGCATCTACTGTCCAGTACCAATGCCCTTTTGTTCTTTTCTTAGCTACCTCCCGAGGATTCGTTTCCTCATTGTCCGAGTGGTCGAGTCCGACTCGGATTAAGTATCCGAGTCCGATAGAGCCATCGGACACTTTGAGTCGTCCGAGTCCTCATCTTCTTTAGATGAGTCTTCATCACTCCATGTCGCCATCATAGCCTTCTTCTTGTTGTCCCTCTTTCTCCTTGGACAGTCATTGACTATGTGATCTTTGCTGCCACATTCAAAACATCCGGAGTTCTTACTTAAAGATAACTTTGAAGTGGAAGAGTGTTTACCTTTTCTATCCTTCTTATCTTTCTTGTAGAACTCATCTCTTGGCCTTTTATCCCATCTCTTGTGCTTCATCATTCTTTTGAAGCCTCGGAGCGATAAGTGCCATGGGATCTTCTTCGAGTCCGATGAACTCAGATTTTCTTCTCTACTTTCCGAGGCCTTCGGCGCGATATTCTTTTTAGTGCTGACCTCGGCATCCTCTTCCTCCGAGATGGATCTCATGGGTGAGTAGCTTCCCAATGAGTTCATCTAGCTTTAATAGAGAGAGGTTTTGGGCTTCCTCAATGGTTGTCACCTTGGGACCCCATCTTTTCTTGAGTAGACTTCTTAGAATCTTTCTATACATTTCTTCATGGGAAATCTTTTTACCTAAAGATTTAAGATTGTTAGTTATGTCGGTGAAGCGGATGAACATCTTAGTGATGTTTTCTTCTAGCTCCATTTTAAACAGCTCATATTTGTGAAAATATTGGCTTATCTTCACTTGTCTAACTTAGCTGGTGCCTTCATATGTGTTTACAAGAGTGTCCCATACTTCCTTTGCTTGTGTCGCATGTCGACACACTATTGTATTCTTACGAGCTGATGCGCACATCGGAATGTTCATTGCTTTAAAGTTCTTCCTGAACTTTTCGCCTCTTCCGTGGTGTACTCGAGCTTTACATTAGGCATGAGTCTTGTTTCCTCCATCCTCATTGGAATGTAATTACCTTCTTGTATGATGTTCCATACATCTTCATCGTGATCCGAGTAGAAAACATTCCATCGGCTTCTTCTAGTGTACGAAATTTGATCCTTTAAACTTTTGTGGTCTCATTGGAACATCTTCCTTCATCGAACTCTCCATTATTCTTAGCCGTTTGATCTTTAAACCTTTGGATTGTTAGATCTCCGAAAGGCTAGGCTCGATACCAATTGAAGGTTTGCTCTTGGAGAGTCTTTGTCACCCTAGAGGCGGGGTGAATAGGGTGATGAGGAAATTTTAACAACAATGGAGGTTAAAGTTTAAACTGAATAATTAAGACAATCCGAGTCTAGATTGGACTCGGAAAAGTATCAACTCATTAATTACGTGGAAACCCACATGGGGCGGAAAAACCACGGCCAGTGCTAATCCAAGAATCAAGTCAAATCCACTATTTTGAATCCACAAAATACGATAGAGTCGACTCAACCAAAATTGCTCCCTTAGACAATTCCTTACAAAGTTTTCCTAAACTCGAAGTTCCCTTATCTAATCTAGTACTTCCTACCCGAGGTAACCTTTACATCTAGGGACAACTAAGCTGAGTTAACCCTTACATCTCAGTCAAGGGACCTTACTTAGAGAGTAAGAAAGAGTTTGTGACTCATTACAAGACTTTATAACTCGAAAAAGTGTTAAGTACGGACTTGGAGTTGTAAGATTAAGATTGAATGAGTATTATACAAAGAGATATAATTTCAGTATTGGGTTCAGCAATCTTCAAGTCTTGTGAAGTGGCTTCTATTTATAGGTGACCAAGCATATTAGCCATTGTGACTATCTTCGATTTGAAGTCCTCTCGTGACCATTGTAACGGTTCTTCTTAGTCGCTCGAAAAGATCCGTTGAGATGTGAACGTTGTGCAACGGCTCTTGACTCCTTAGGATGTCCCAATTCACTAGTGGTGTCTGAAAAGTAGGGTGGAAACAACCACTGAGCTTAGCATGGACGATTTCCAATTTTGGAAATAGACAACCCTGGCATAGTGTCCGGACCTCGGTCGAAGTAGAAAAAGCCTTGTCTATCGGTGATTGACGACTTGAAGCCGATTACTTTTGTAATTCAAAAGTAGGATAACCTCGTTTAGATAACTTACAAAAGTAAACCAATTTTGGTTCTCAAAGTATAAAATACTTTGTTCCAAGATTAGACAGAGATAATAATTTGATTAAGATCATTAAGTGAGTAATTATTTGAGTCCTAGAAGAGTGCAATTTTCTGAGTCTAATATTCATTATACTTTAATTCCATCTGAGTTAGTCTAGAGAAAGATTAAGTAAGAGAAGAGAACATCGAGTATGAGTACTTAATCTAGACAAATATATTTCACTCAAAACATGTCGACTTAGAAAGTTGAATTAACGATGTAATTCACTTTACCTTAGAATATGAAGTTAGAACTTGGTTTGAAAGAGTTAGAGTGAATGTTTGATCATGCGATAAATCTAAGTGATGTCCGAGTGACTCAAAACCATCGGAGTGAATTGATGAACAAGAGTGTGCTTTGTCCGAGTTAGTCGGAATCGAATGAAAACATATGCGGTAGTTTTCGTAACACTTAGAAAAGTTTCTATAACACTTAGAATGACTTGTAATCAAAACTTAGAAGGGATGAAGTTTGTACCGATTCCTTGATAGTACTCGGAATGATATAAATGTAGAATATGAGTCTTCAATCCCATTCATACAAATGAACAGAGGACTAAGCCCATACTAGTTTACAAAACAAAAGCATTTTCCTCCTGTTTACAAAAGAAAAGATTTTCAAAAGAAAGAGACACAAACTCGGTTTTCTAGATGGAAGACGCAGAATCGGACCAAACCTAAAATTATTCAAATTTGGGTTCCAAAAAGTGCTCTTCCTCGGAAAAGCACCACGATAAAGGAAGTTACTAGGTTTGATTAAGAAGAAGTGAGAAGGGTTAGTTTGTTTCTGTCTTGTAGATAACTCAAAAGAAAAAGAAAGGTTATTGATACTTAGACACTCGGTTGCTCATGCCACATCTCAAGAGATTCAAGAATCTTCTCCGAGCTAGAAGATCTAAAAGGAGAAAAAGTCATATTTGGAGATAATAGTAAGGGCAAGATAGTATGGATTGGTGAAATCGGTCAAGAAAACAACACAATCAGCCCGAGTGTACCTTGTCAAAGGAGTCGTGTACAATCTCCTTAGCATTTCTCAGCTGTGTGACAAAGCTCAAGAGATACTGTTCACTCGGACCAACTATTACATTTCGATGCAATCACCGAAGAGACTAAGCTCTCAAGTCCGAGGTCATCTAACACCTACGGTATTCCTCTTTCGATTCAAGCTAGAATATATCTCATTTGAAAGCATCTCGTGAATGATGATTCATGGACCTAGCATCGTAGATTAGGTCATATCGGCATGCATACTATCAAGAAACTTACATCTCATCGATCGGTTAGGGGTTTACCTAACTGCACTTTTAAGAAAGATAAAATCGTGAGGCACGCACAAAAGGTAAGTAGGTTAGATCATCTTTTAAACCACTCAAAACCGTATATACATCCAATGTGCTTGAATTTCTTCATATGGATTTGTGTGGTGAAATTCCTGTGAAAAGTCTTAGAAGTAATTGTATGTACTTGTTGTTGTTGATGATTTCTCACGATTTACTTGGGTATGTTTTCTCAAAAATAAGAATGAAGCCTTCAAAAAGTTCACTAAGCTCTGCAGGAAAATCCAAATAGAGTCTCGGACTCAAATGGGAATGATTCGAACCGACCATGGAAGGGAGTTCGACTACTCGAATTTACTGGACTTACGCGACAAGAATCGGATTTGTCACAACTTCTCAGCACCAAGAACTCCTCAACGAGAATAGAGTAGTAGAGAGAAAAACAAAACTCTTGAAGAAATAGGAAGGACTATGATGATTGAAAATGACCTACCTTATTATTTCAGGGCCGAGGCGATCAACACAACAAATTACACACTTAATAGATGCCTCATCGGACCCATCTTGAAGAAAACACCCTACGAGCTTTACAAAGGAAAGAAACCCAACATCTCCTACTTCAAACCATTCGAGTGTAAGTGCTTTGTCCACAGTAATGGTAAGAAGCATCCGACTAAGTTTGTTGCTAGGTAAGATAAAGGTATATTTCTGGGTTATTCATCTTATAGCAAAGCTTATCGTATTTTTAAAAAAGAACTAACAAAGTGGGAGAAAGTATCCATGTTGTCTTCGATGAAATTGATCTTGGCAGGATAAGTGAGTCCACATACTCAAATCTTAGACTTAACAGCGATGAAGATGACCTTGCCGATGCTCGAACTCAAAAAGAGTCAAAATGGAATTACTAAGGCAACTCGAATAAAGTAACTCGGAATGTTATGACTCAAACCGAACAAATTCAAGAGCCAGCTCGGAATGCTGAAGAACAACTCAGTGAGACTCAGTAAGATCGACCAATCGAAGATCCGCCTGTTCAACCAATAAACTTGGTAAACCAAAGGACATGTAAAGCTTTGAAATATGCATCCAGCCACCCACCTTAAAACATACTTTTTGACATCAACAGTGGGGTAAGAACTCGATATTCTTTGCATAATCTATGTGAAGTTTTTGCATTCATTTCATTAACTCGAACCCAAAAATGCATTAGCAGACTCTAAATACACCTGAATGGGTAAAGGCCATGCAAGAAGAGCTCAATCAATTTGAAAGAAACCAAGTCTCGGACTTTGACCAAACGACCATCTAACCACCGAGTTATAGGAACCAAATGGGTTTTTAAGAACAAACTGGATGAAGAAGGATGGGTAGTTAGAAATAAGGCTAGACTTGTTGCCCATGGTTACAATCAAGAAGAAGGAATTGATTATGGGGAAACCTTTGCACCTGTTTCTAGGATTGAGGCAATCGGAATCTTTTTGGCATTTGCATCTAACTATCAAGTTGTATCAAATGGATGTCAAATGTGCCTTTCTGAATGCTTTCATTCAAGAAGAAGTCTATGTTGAGCAACCCCTGGATTTGAAAACTCCGAATTTCCAAATCATGTTTTCAAATTGCAAAAAGCTATATATGGTCTTAAACAAGCTCCTAGAGCTTGGTATGAAAGACTAAGCAATTTCTTGGTTGAAAATGATTTCAAAAGAGGTTAGATTGACAAAACTCTTTTCATAAAAACTAAGGGGAAAGATTTTTCTTATCGCTCAGATTTATGTTGATGATATTGAAGGTTTGCTCGTGGAGAGTCTAAGTCACCCTAGGGGAGGCGGTGAATAGGGTCATGACAAAATATAAACAATTTTTGCAACAAATCAGCTAAACGGCAGATTGTGAGTCCGAGATCGGACTCGGAAAAGTGATAACACAAATTTACATGGAAACCCTTCTTGGGTAGAAAACCACGGACAAGTGCTAATCCAAGCACCAAGTGAAATCCATTATAAATACAAGGACTAACTCTACTAGAATTGCCCCCACAATTCCTTATAATGTTTTCCTAGACTCGAAGTTCCCTTATCTAATCTAGTACTTCCGAGAGAGGTAACTTTTACAATTAGGGATAACTGAGCAGAGTTAGCCCCTACAGCTCAATTGAGGGACCTTATTCATAAAGTAAGAAAAGAGTGTGATTGATTATAAGACTTTCTTTACAACTCGGAACATATTAAATGTAGACTTGGAGTTATAAATAGAAGATTGAGTAAGAATGAGAACAATAAAATCAGCTCAAGCAATGTGTTCGATAATATGTTCAGGAATGTTCTAGTCTTGCGAGGTGGCTTCTATTTATATCCAACCGAGCAGAGTGACCATTGAGTCTTGGCTCCGGACAGAAGTCCTCACTAGCCGTTGTAATGGCTCTTCCGAGTCACTTAGAAAAGATCCGTTGGGATGTAAACATTGTGCAACGGCTCTTGGCTCCAAAAGATGGTCCAAGCACTTGGTGGTGGGTGAAAGTTGTGGTGGAAACCATCGCTCGGCCTAGAGTTGGAGTTTTCCAGCTTTGGAAACAGACAACCACGACACGATGTCTAAGCTATGTCCGAAGTAAATAAACCTTTTCCGTTGGTGGCTAACAGCTAGAAGCCGGTTGCTTTTGTATTTTAAAAATAAGTCAACCTTGTTGGAATAACGTACAAAACCAAACCACATTGGTTCTCAAAGTAGAGAATACTTTTGTCCAAGATTAGGCACATATAATAATTAAATTAGGATAATTAGAAACTTAATTATCTTTGGCCTAAAAGAATTAGAATTTTCTGAGTTGAATATTCAATATACTCAAATTCCATTTGAGTCAATCCTAAGGATGATCAAGTTAAAAGAGTAAAGTATCATAGTATAACAAACTAGATTTGATCAAATAATTCTCAAGGAAACAAACTGACTTAGAATAAGGAATTAAAGTTGTCATTCTCTTTGCGTTGAAATACACGATCAGTGCTAACAATAAGAATGTTCGAGAAATTATTTAAGCATGCGATAGTTCCGAGTGAGTCGAAACATCGAGTGTAGGAGATATGTAATAAGGTGCTTTCGAGTCAATCAAAACAGAATGACAACTCACACAAGAGTTTCTATAGTACTCAGAATGACTTGAAATCAAAACTTAAGAGAGATAGGATTTATAAATGAGTCTTCATATAATACTCGGAATGACTTAGAGTTGAAACGGAGTCTTCAATCTCCGCCTTTTTATGAAAGGTATTCCACACTTAAGATAGAAACTTGTTAGTGCGAAACAAGAGTTTCATTTTCAATGATCGGAACATATCGGAGCGAAGAGTGACAGATGAGAGGCATTTCATATCATCACTTATAATAGTTATGAAAAAATAAATCGGAGCAAAGAAATAAACAGATTATATCGGAGCAGTAAAAGTATGACGAAATAGCAGAGTTAGATATTTGAGCATAAGATCAAAAGTATAACTCGAAACATAGAACTCGAAATAAATTTGTTCGAAAAAAATTCATTCATTGCTCAAAAAGAGGGTGAGCTCCCTCTAAACACAACATCAAGTTTTCTATATTTTTCTCCCCTAGCATTTCATCAAAAAGAGGGAAGAAAAATGGCAAATGGGTACAAGTGATGTTGGACAAAAACAAATAAAGAAAAGAAAAAAAACAAAGATGAGGTGGCTTGTTGTCGAGAGAAGAAGGGATGGGTAGTGCGTTAGCGCCGATTTGCTTGGGAGGAGGTGGATGATTGCGGCGGCGGTAGCATGGGGATGTCTAGAGGCGGCTTCGTCTTGGTTCCTTGAGCTAGGGGCATGTATTCCTTAGGCTCATCCTCCTAAAATACGACAGAGTAGTGCTTCTAACTTAGCAGACTGTGGATCGACCAACGTCCCCGGCTTCTTCCGGCACACTCGGATCGTGATATGAGGAAATCGGTTCCGGTACATGAGCTACTGCACCTTGGCCCTCGGGTCAAGTGACCTCTTCTTTTTCTTTCTCCTTTTCCTTCTCCTCTTCAGGCTTTGCTGCTTAAGCTTCTTCTTTTACCTCGCTCAAGGTAGACTTCGCTAGGTTGGAGGACTCCTCGAAGTATCCGAAGTTTCCGGGTCCTGGGCAGTCTTGGATCTGCGTTCTTGAAGAAGTTGGAGCTACTCGCGTTGCTTGTTGATGATGCCCTTGAGCTCGATCAGCATATCCCGGTTCTCCCGGATCCGAGATTGCCCGGTCTTCGAGGTTGATAACCAGGCCTTGAAGGACATTTTTTAGAGAGCGGAGGGTGTCCGGAAGTTGTTCGACACGTAAGTAATTTTGTCTACTAAAATGGTAAACAAAGTAGAAGAGGTTGAAGGAGGTGGTTGAGAGGTAGAGGGCCCAACAAAGGAAGGTGGAAGTGGTAGAAGAGTATGAGTTTGTGTAGGAAGGGGTGAGGGAGGTTTCAACTCATACACCAGGCTAGACTTCCCGGTACTGTACTCTAGAAGCTCTTTTATACTAACCACAATGGCGGTCTCGTAAACAACATTTGGATCCGAGGGGAGGGAACTTTGAACTATTTGAAAATAACATTTAAAAGGGCACCGAAGGGGAATGGAGCAGATTTCTTAGATTGAGGTGGCACAAAAGCCATCTTCTCAATGATAAAGGGGAAAAGGTCTAGGTCGTAGCCTCGTAAGGTGTCGAACAAAGCTTTAAGAATCTTGGAGTGAGGATTCTCTTTGCTTGGAATGATGAGAGAAGAAGGTTCCCATCAAGATAAAACAAAGTAGTCTTACCTCAAGCTTCATTTGAGTCACTGAGAAATTCTACCATGGCTCAGGAACTTCTTTGGCATATTTCTCAAAGAATTCATCACCAATCTCCATAAATGGTATGGGATTGCAGTTTAGAAAAAAGAAGAGACTTTGAAAATTCCGTGAAGAAGAGAGAGGTTGACACGAACAACCTTCTCTTGAACAAGTGAGGAAATGATTCCCTCGAGTACGACATGTTTGAGTAGAACTCGACAACGAGTTCGGGGTAAATGAATTCATTAAAACACAAATAATTGTACACTCTAGCGTATTTGATATGTTGCAATCAAGAAAAAGAAGTGGTTGGGAAGAATTTATCATCCAACGTGAGTTGTTGGGTGATAAAGATTTTAGAGGGGTTTCAAGTACCCTCTTAAGGAGTTTTTGTGTGGGGCTTTTGGTAGCAGACCCCAACACATCAGGTGTTGAACCTCGCTTAGGCATGGTGATTTGAGAAACAAAGAGGACATGAGAAAGCAAAAAGACAGCGTTTAGAATTCGAGAGAGAGAGAATACGAGTGAGCAAGAATGCTTAGAGAGTAAGAAGGCAGTGAGTAAAGTAAAGAAATAAAGGTCAAGGGATGCTATTTATAGCGAAAAGAAATGACCTTTAGCCTTCATTCTAACCAGAATACAAAATAGTACTCTCGGATCGGTGTAACGTTACGCTCTCTAACGACTAGAATTCCAATAGCTTTCTTCGAACGACTAGTTTTATCTAATAGAAACGTGCGGTAGACAAAGAAAGAGCAAATCCAGACAAAAAAATATTTATGAAATTCTCTATTTATTTAGAGATAATCCAAGAAGTTTAGTGTCCATTTTGCTCAAAAGCGAGTTTGACTCGGTTTGTTTTCCGAGTGACTCGGAACACTTAATGAACTAATAACTCATAGCTCAATTTTACTCAGTCAACTGATCCATTTGTTATTAAAAGCACATAACACATAATTATGCAAAGATAAATCACTTAATAAATCACATAATCATGCATTAATCATACCAAGCTGATTCCTAATAAAAAAACTGATCCTCACTAAGTGGCTTAGTGAAAATATCAGCTAACCGAAATTTCGTAGGAATGAGTTCAAGGTCAATATCACCTTTCTCAGAATGGACTCTCAAAAAATGATACCTGACCTCAATATGCTTTATTTTTTAGTGCTAAACCGGATTCTTTGTAATGTTGATTAAACTTTGATTATCACACTTGATTGGGATAGATGTGAATGATAGCCCTAGATCCTTTAAGTGTCTGCTTGATCCAGAGAATTTGAGCACGAGCAAGCTCCATCCGCAATGTACTCCGCCTCGGTAGTTGATAGAGTAACAAAATTTTTTTCTTTGAGTGCCAGGAGATGAGAGATTGACCCAAAATTGACATGCTCCTGATGTGCTCTTTCTATAAACATTGTATACAACATAATCAACATCCGAGCATCCAGTGAAAGTCATTTCGAGTTTTTCGTAAACCATAGACAAAGATTCCGAGTCCTCGTAAGATATCTAAAAATTCTCTTCATTGCTGTGAGATGTGATTCTTTTGGATTAGCTTGAAATCTTGCACAAAGGCAGACATCGAACATGATATCCGGTTTACTAGATGTGAGATAAAGTAGAGATATGATGATACGTCCGTAGAGTTTCGATCTACAGCTTTACCTTTCTTATTTGAGTCCAGTTTCAAACTGCTACTCATAGGTGTTGCCACATATTTCACATATTGTAGTTTGTACTTCTTCAAAAGCTCCTTGGTATACTTGGATTGATAGACATAAATGCCATCCTTGTCTTGTTTGATTTGTAGACCAAGAAAGAAGTTGAGTTCTCCCATAATACTTATTTGGAACTCTTGTCTTATCAACTTAGAAAACTCTTGACATAGAGTTTCATTAGTAGCTCCAAAAATGATATCATCAACATAAATCGAGCGATAAGAAAATCTTTCCCCTTGGTTTTTCTATAAAGAGTTTTGTCAATTTGACCTCTTTTGAAATCATTTTCAACCAAGAAACTGCTTAGTCTTTCATACCAAGCTGGGAGCTTGTTTAAGACCATATAAAGCTTTCTGCAATTTGCAAACATGAATTGGAAATTATGAGTTTTCAAATCCAGAGGTTGCTCAATATAGACTTCTTTTGAATGAAACCATTCAGAAAAGCATATTTGATAACCATTTGATAAAGCTTAATATTCATGCTAGATGAAAATGCCAAGAAGATTCTGATTGCCTCAATCCTAGTAATAGGTGCAAAGGTTTCCCAACAATCAATTCCTTCTTCTTAATTATAACCCTGGGTAACAAGTCTAGCCTTATTTCCGACACCAACCCTTCCTCATTAAGTTTGCTCTTGAAAACCCATTTGGTTCCTATAACTGGGTGGTTAAATGGTCGTTTGGTCGAGTCTAGACTTTGTTTCTTTCAAATTGATTGAGCTCTTCTTGCATGACCTCTATCCATTCAGGCTCATTTAGGGCTTGTAGTGCGTTTTCGGTTACGTTAATGATATGAATGCAAAAAGTACACACAGATTATGCAAAGAAGATCAAGTTCTTACCCCACTATTGATGTCGAAAGTATGTTTTCGGTGGGTCATCTGGATGCATATTTGAAGGCTTGACTCGTCCTTTGATTTACTAAGTTTGTTGGTTGAGTAAGCTAATCTTCGGTTGGTTGATCTTGTTGAGTCTCATTGAGTTCTTCAGACATTCTTAGCTAGCTCTTGAATTTGTTCGAGTATGAATCGGAACATTCCGAGTTGCTCGATTCCGAGTTGCCTCGGTAATTCGTTTTGACTCTTTCTAAGCTTAGCTTCGACAAGGTGGTCTTTATCTCTGTTTCGTCCGAGATTTGAGTATGTGGACTCACTTATCTTGCTAAGATCAATTTCATCGAAGACAACGTGGACACTTTCTCCCACTTTGTTAGTTCTTTTGTTAAAAACACGATAAGCTTTGCTATGAGATGAATAACCCGTAAATATACCCTCATCCGACCTAGCATCAAACTTAGTCGGATGCTCCTTACCATTGTTGTGGACAAAACACTTACACCTGAATGGTTTGAAGTATTAGGTTTTATCCCTTTGTAAAGCTCGTATGGTCTTTTCTTCAAGATGGGTCCGATGAGGCATCCGTTGAGTGTGTAATTTGTCTGTGTTGATCGCCTTAGCCCGTAAATAATAAGGTAAATCATTTTCAATCATCATAGTCCTTGCTATTTCTTCAAGAGTTATGTTCTCTCTTTCCACTATTCCATTTTGTTGAGGAGTTCTTGGTGCAGAGAAGTTGTGAGAGATGTCATTCTTGTCACGAAGTCTGCGAATTCGAGTAGTCGAACTCCCTCCTATAGTCGGTTCGAATCCTTCGATCTCGATCCGGGACTCCACTTGAATTTTTCTGTAAAGCTTAGTGAACTCTTTGAAGGCTTCATTCTTGTTCTTAAGAAAACATACCCATGTAAATCGTGAGAAATCATCACCATCAACAAGTACATACGATTTACCTTTTAGACTTTTTACGGGAATTTCACCACAAAAATCCATATGAAGCAATTCAAGCACTTTGGATCTAGATACGGTTTTGAGTGGCTTGAAAGATGATCGAATTTGCTTACCTTTTGTGCATGCCTCGCAAATTTTATCTTTCTTAAAAGCACAATGAGGTAAACTCCTAACTAGTTCATGAGATATAAGTTTCTTGATAGTATGCATGCTAATATGTCCTAATCTACGATCCCAAGTCCATGACCCATCATTCACATAAGCTTTTAAACAAGATAAATTCTTACTTGAATTTGAGAGAGAAATAGTGTAGGTGTTACCTGACCTTAAACCTCGGAACTTAGTCTCTTTGGTGACTGCATTAGAGATGTAGCGGTTGGTGCGAGTGAACATTACCTCTTGACCTTTGTCACGAGCTAAGAAATGCTAAGGAGATTGTACTTGAGTCCTTTGACAAGGTAGACTGGGCTGACTATGTTGTTTCCTTCACCAATTTTGCCAATCCCTATTATCTTTCCTCTACTGTTATCTCCAAAAGTGACTTTTCCTCTTTTCGGATCTTCTAGCTCGGAAAAGAGTCTTGAATCTCCCGACATGTGGATTGAGCAACCACTTGTCTAAGTACCAATTACCTTTCTTCTTCTTCCGAGTTACCTGCAAGATAGAAATAAACTAACCCTTTTCACATCCTCTTACAAACCCAATAACTCCCTTTACTGTGGTCCTTTTCTAAGGAAGAGCACTTTTGGGAACCTAGGTTTGAATAACTTTTGGTCCGGTCTTATTCTAAGTCTTCGTTCCAGAAAACTAAGTCTCGTGTCTCTTTCTTTTGAAAATCTTATTTTTTGTAAACGGGAGGAGAAGGGTTTTTCTTGTAAGTCTGTTCTAGGCTTAGTCATCTGTTCATTTGTATGAATGGGAGCATGCTCAGCCTTCTTGAACCTTACAGTTCCGGAATCCTTTTTGAAAAGACTAGAATAGGATTTTGGTTCCTCTTCTTCATTGAAACCAAGTCATTCTTTCCTGAAGGAGACACACTGAGAGCCTAAAAGCATATCAAGGTTTTTCTCACCTTGAGTGAATTATAAAACAAGTTCTTGAGACTTATTGAGCTTTCTTTTCGGTTGCTCATTCTTTGTTCTAAGTGACTCGAACACGGTCTCATTTGCTTAAGTATTGGTCTTAAGTTCTTTCGGATTTTATCTCGGTTTTCCAATTCATTTTTCAAAGCATTGCTCTCATAAGTAAGATACTCAAGTTGTTCTTTGAACTGGAAAGAGTCGGATTGGACATTTCTTCCAAAGTAAAAAATATCGTGCTAGATCAACTTTAGAAAATTTGACAGAGTATTCTACTACCTCATCAATATCCGAGTCCTTATTGTCCAACTCGGATTCAGCTTACGGATCCGTGAGTGCCGGAACACACTTTGAGTCTCCGAGTCATCTTCTTCGAGATGAGTCATCATTACTCCAAGTAGCCATCATAGCCTTCTTCTTTCTCTTGGGACAATCTTTGAATATGTAACGATAGCTTTAAAGAAGAAGGATATTTACCTTTTCCGTCCTTCTTATATTTCTTAGAGAACTCATCTTTGGCTTTTTATCCCACTTCTTGTATTTCATCATTCTCTTGAAGCCGCGGGCTATGAGTGCCAAAGGGTCCTCTTCTGATTCTAAGGAGCTCAAACTTTCATATCTACTTTCCGAGGCCTTCGACGTAATATTCTTTTTAGTGCTGACCTCTACATCATCTTGTTCCGGATGAATCTCGTGAGTGAGTAGCTTGCCAATAAGCTCATTTGGCGTTAGTTGACAGAGGTTATGAGCTTCTTCAATGGCTGTCACTTTGGGGCCCCATCTCTTCTTTGGTAGACTTCTCATAATCTTTCTGGAAATTTCTTCATGAGAAATCCTTCTACCTAGAGATTTGAGATTATTGGTAATCTCAGTGAACCGAACATACATCTAAGTGATGTTTTCTTCGGCTCCATCTTGAACAACTCATACTTATGATATTTACTTATCTTTGCCTACTTCACTTGGCTTGTTCCTTCATAGGTGTTGACAAGTGTGTCGCACACCTCTTTAGCCGTGTCATAGGCTGAGACCATGTTGTATTCTTCGATGCTAATAGCAAACATCGGTGTCTTCATCGCTTTAAAATTCTTTCGAATTTCTTAGTCTCCTCAGTGGTGAACTCGGATTTGGATTTATGTACAAGAGTTGCATCCTCCGTCTTCATTGGAATGTAGTTGCTGGCTTGGATGATGTTCTAAACATCTTCATCGTTATCCGTGAGGAAACATTCCATCATCTTCTTCCAATTGGCAAAGTTTTACCCTTTGAACTTTGGTGGTCCGGTGGATGATCTTCCTTCATCCAACTCCCCATTGTTCTCGAGCATCTAATCTTTATACCTTTGGATGGTGAGATCCTCTTGAATGGCTAGGCTCGATACCAATTGAAGGTTTTCTCGTGGAGAGTTTAAGTCACCCTAAAGGGGGCGGTGAATAGGGTGATGAAGAAACATAAACAATTTTTACAACAAATTAGCTAAACAACAAATTCCGAGTCTAGATTGGACTCGGAAAAGTGATAACATAGATTTACTGGGAAACCCTCCTGGGCGAGAAAACCACGGACAGTGCTAATCCAAGCACCAAGTCAAATCCACTATTTTGAATCCACAAAATACCAGGATCGACTCTACCGAATTGCTCCCTTAAACAATTCCTTACAATGTTTTCCTAGACTCAAAAGTTCCCTTATCTCGACCTAGTACTTCTTGACCGAGGTAACCTTTACAATCGGGGACAACCGAGTTGAGTTAACCCTTACAACTCGGTCGGGGACCTTACTCGAAAGTAAGAAAAGAGTGTGACTGATTACAAGACTTTCTTTATAACTCAAAAATATTAAATACGAGACTTGGAGTTGTAAATAAAAGATTGAATAAGAATGAGAACAATAAAATCACCTCAAGCAATGTGTTCAGTAATATGTTCAGGAATCTTCTAGTCTTATGAGGTGGCTTCTATTTATATCCAACCAAGCAGAGTGACCATTGAGTCTTGGCTCTAGACATAAGTCCTCATTAGCCGTTGTAACGGCTCCTCCGAGTCACTCGAAAAGATCCGTGGGGATGTGAACGTTGTGCAATGGCTCTTAGCTCTAAAAGATGGTCCAATCACTTGGTGGTGACTGAAAGTTATAGTGGAAACAACTGTTAAGCCTAGAGTTGGAGTTTTCAAGTATTGGAAACAGGACAACCATAACTCGGTCTCCGAGCCATGTCTAGAAGTAGATAAACCTTGTCTTGTGGTGTTTAACAGCTAGAAGCTAGTTGCTTTTGAAATTCAAAAGATAGATTAGCTTTGTTTGAATAACCTACAAAAGCAAACTACATTAGTTCTCAAAGTATAAAATACTTTGGTCTAAGATTAGGCATAGATAATGACTAAATTAGGATAATGAAAAACTTAATTATCTTTGGCCTAAAAGAATGGAATTTTCTAAGTCTAATATTCAATATACTCAAATTCCATATGAATCAATCCTAAGGATGATCAAGTTAAAAGAGTACAATATCATAGTATAACAAACTAGATCCGATCAAATAATTCTCAAGGAAACGAATTGACTTAGAATAAGGAATTAACGCTGTTATTCTCTTTGCGTTGAAATACACAGTCGGTGCTCACAATAAGAATGTCGGAGAAATTATTTGAGCATGCGATATTTCGAGTGATGTCCGAGTGAGTCAAAAACATAAGTGTAAGAGATATGTAATAAGGTGATTTCGAGTTAGTCATAACAGAATGAAAACCGACACAAGAGTTTCTATAGTACTCGGAATGACTTGAAATCAAAACTTAAGAGATATAGGATTTATACCTAAGTCTTCATGTAATACTAAGAATGACTTAGAGTTAGAAATTGAGTCTTCGGATATTATTTTTGGAGCTACTAATGAAACTCTATGTCAAGAGTTTTCTAAGTTGATGAGACAGGAGTTCCAAATGAGTATGATGGGAGAACTTAACTTCTTTCCTGGTTTACAAATCAAACCGGACAAGGATGGCATTTATGTCCATCAATCCAAGTATACGAAGAAACTTTTGAAGAAGTACATACTACAAGATGTGAAGCACGCAACAACACTTATGAGTAACAGTTTGAAACTGGACTTAAATGAAAAAGGTCAAGCTCTAGATCGAAACTCTATAGAGATATGATTGGATTTGTACTTTATCTCACATTTAGTAGGCTAGATATCATGTTCAGCTTCTGCCTTTGTGAAAGATTCCAAGCTAATCCAAAAGAGTCACATCTCACTGCGGTGAAGAGAATTTTCGGATATCTTGCAGGGACTCAAAATCTTGGTCTATGGTTTTCAAAAGACTTAGAACTAACTCTCACTTGGATACTCGGATGCTTGATTATATTGGATACGAAGTTGGTAAAAATAGCACAACAAGAGCATGTCAATTTCTGGGTCAATCCCTAATCTCCTGGCACTCAAAGAAACAAAATTTTGTTGCTCTATCAATTGTCGAGGCTAGGTACATTGCAATTGGAGCTTGTCTGTGCTCAGATTCTATGGATCAAGCAAGCACTTGAAGGATCTCGGGCTATCATTCAAATCTATCCTAATCAAGTGTGACAATCGAGTGCAATAAGCATTACAAAGAATCCAGTTCAGCACTCAAAAACAAAGCATATCAAAGTAATTTTTTAAGAGACCACTTTGAGAAAGGTGATATTAAACTTGAATTAATTAGCTAATATTTTCACTAAGCCACTTTTGAGAAAGGTGATATTAAACTTGAATTAATTAGTTGATATTTTCACTAAGCCACTTAGTGAGGATCAATTTTTCTTTATAAGGAATGAGCTTGGTATTATTAACGCATGATTATGTGATTTCTAAGTGAATTATCCTTGCATAATTATGTGTTATATGTTTTTTTAATAACAAATGGATCGGTTGATAGAGTGAGACCGAGCTATGAGTTATTAGTTTTACGAGTGTTCCGAGTTACTCGGAAAACATACTGAGTCATACTCGGTTTTGAGTAAAATGGACATCAAACTTTTGGAATTATCCCTAGATAAATAGAGAATTTCATAAATATTTTCAAAAAGTCTTTCTTCTCTCTTTCTCTCGCCACATGTTTCGATCGGAGAAAACTAGCCATTGGAAGAAAGCTGCTGGAATTCTAGCCGTTGGAAAGAGGAATGTCACACCGGTCCGAGAGTATTGTTTGGTACTCCGGTCGAACGAAGGCTGAAGGTCGTTTATTTTCTCTATAACTAGTAGCCCTTTACCTGCATTTCTTTACTTCACTCACTACCTTCTTGCTCTCTACTCTAAGCATTTCTGCTCACTCGTATTCTCTATCTCTCTAAATTCTAAGCATTTTCTCTCTCTATCTCTCGCTTCTCAAAAATCATCATGCCTAAGCAAGGTTTAGCACCGAGTTGTTGGGGTCTGCTACCAAAAGCCCCACACCAAAAATCTCCGGAGGGTACCTCGAACCCCTCTAAAATTTTGTCACCCAACATCTCACGTTGGATGATACATTATTTCCAACCACTTCTCTCTCGTGGTTGTAGCACGTCAAAAGCACCGAGGTGTACAATTATTTGTGCTTCGATGAATTCATTTACCCGAACTTGTTGCCGAGTTCTAGTCAAACATATCCTACTCGAGGGAATCATTACCTCAAGGGGTCAAGAGAAGGTTGTTCGTGTCACCTCTCTCTTCTTCATAGACTTTTCAAAGTCTCTTCCTTTTTCTCAACTATAATCCCATACCATTTATTGAGATTGCTCATGAATTCTTCGAGAAGTATGCCAAGGAAGTTCCTGAGTCATGAAAGAATTTCTCAATGACTTAGATGAAGACCGAGGGAAGATTACTCTATTTCATTTTGATGAGGACATTCTTCTCTCATCATTCCAAGCAAAGAGAATCATTACTCAAAGAATCTTAAAGCTTTATTCGATATCTTAGAGGGTTATGACGTAGACCTTGTTCCCTCTATCATTTAATAGATGGCTTTTATGCCACCTCAATCAAAGAAATCCGCTCCATTTCCCTTCGAGCCCTTTTGACTGTTATTTTTAAAGAGTTCAAAGTTCCCCTCCCCTCGGATCCAAATGCTATTTTTGAGGCTGCCATTGTGGTTGGCGGAAAAGAGCTTCTCGAGTACGGGTAGCCTGGTGTCCGGGTTCATGGGTCCGAGTTAAAACCTCCCTCACCTCCTCCCACTCGGACTCGGACTCATCTATCACTTCCACCCCCTCTCGCTAGTCCCTCAACTTCTCTACCACCTCCTCCACTCTCTGTTGTTATTTTTACTGAGTTGGTAAACAAACATGCTTTTGTGTGTGAAGAATCTCAAACTACTCTCTACTTTCTAAAAATGTTGTTCAAAGCCTGGTTATCAACCGGAAGATCGGGCAGTCTCGGATCCAGGAGAACTAGGATTTGTTGATTGAGTTAAAGGCCATTCTCAATGAGCAATGCGACCAGCTTCAATTTCATCAAGAATGCAGATCTAAGGTCGCTTAGGACTCGAAATTTCGGATAATTCCGAGGAATCCTATAGCTCAGCCCAGTCTACCTCTTTTGAGGTAGAAGAAGAAGAAGTCGAAGAAGGAGCAGCTCAGCAGGGAAGAGGAGAAGTAAGAGGAGAAAGAAAAAAGAGGCTGCCCCACCTAAGGGCCAAGGTATAGCACATCTTGAACCGGAACTAATTTCCTTAGATCATTATCCGAGTGGGTCGGAAGAAGTTGGGGATGTTGGTAAGTCTAAAGCTGCTGGGTCGAGAGGAAGATATGCCCTGGCTCAACTAACCAGCATGGAGCAACTCCCGGACATCCCCGATCCTGCGCCGCCGCGATCATCCACCTCCTTCCAAGCTTATGAGCGCGAGCACACTGGTCGTCCCTCCTCCTCTCGATAGCACGCTCCCTCCTCTTAACTTTTTTTTTGTCCAACATCAGTTGTACTAGATTGTTATTTTCTTCTCTCCTTTCGATGAAATGCTAGGGGAGAAAATATAGAAGACTTGATGTTATGTTTAGGGGAGTTCACCCTCTTTTTGAGTAATAAATGATTGTTTTTTAAACAGACATGTTTTGAGTTATTTATCTCTTTTGATTTTCCAACTCTTATACAATATGTTTATTTCTTTAATCCGATTTATTATCCGCTTAACTATTATGAGTGACAATATGATCTAAAATGCATTTTATAAGTATGGAATACCTATCGTCCATCACTCTTTGTTACGATACGTTTTGGTCATTGTCAATGAAAACTCATGTTTCACACTAACAAGTTTCTATCTGAAGTATGGAATGCCTTTCATCAAAAAGAGGGAGATTGAAGACTTAGTTATTAACTCTTAAGTCATTCCGAGTATTACATAAAGACTAAGGTATCAATCTTATCTCTCTTAAGTTTTTATTTCAAGTCATTCCGAACACTATAGAAACTCTTGTCTAAGTTTTCATTCTATTTTAACCGAGTTAGAAAGCGCCTTTGAATATCTCCTACAGTTGTGTTTCGACTCACTTAGACATCGCTCGGAACTATCGCATGCTCAAATAATTTCTCTAGCACTCTTATTTTGAGCACCGATTGTGTATCTCAAAGCAAAAAGAATTATAGCGTTAATTCCTCATTCTAAGTCAATTTATTTCCTTGAGAATTATTTAACCAGATCAAGTTTTTATACTATGATATTTTACTCTCTTTACTTGATCGTCCTTAGCATTGACTCGGATCGAATTTGAGTCTATTGAATATTAGACTAAGAAAAGTCCACTCTTTTAGGCCAAAGATAATTAAACATTTAATTATTCTATTTTATTTAATATTTGTGCCTAATCTTAGACCATAGTATTTTATACTTTGAGAACCAATGTTGTTTGCTTTTGTAGGTTATTCAAACGAGGCTAACCTATTTTTGAATTACTAAAGCAACCGGCTTCTAGCCGTTAACCACCGATAGACAAGTTTTAGCTACTTCGGACATGGTTCGGACACTCTGTCGGGGTTGTTTGTTTCCAAAGCTGGAAAACTCCAACTCTAAGTTTAATGGTTGTTTCCACCACAACTTTCCGTCACCACTAAGTGATTGGACCATCTTTTGGAGCCAAGAGCCGTTGCACAACGTTCACATCCTAATGTATCTTTTCTCGGTGACTCAAAAGAGCGTTACAATGGCTAGTGAAGACTTCAATCCAAAACCAAGACTCAACGGTCACTCTGCCTCGTTGGATATAAATAAAAGCCACTTCATAAGACTAGAAGATTGTTGAATAGATTGTTGAACACGTTGCAGGAACTAAATTTATTGTTGAATTAATTGTTCTTACTCAATCTTCTATTTACAACTGTAAGTCCGTATTTAATATTTTTGAGGTGTAAAGAAAGTCTTGTAATCAATTACATTCTCTTCTTACTTTCTAAGTAAGGTCTCTTGACTGAACTGTAAGGGTTAACTCAGCTCGGTTGTCCTCGATTATAAAGGTTACCTCGGTCAGGAAGTACTAGATTAGATAAGGGAACTTCGAGTCAAGGAAAACATTGTAAGGAATTGTTTAAGGGAGCAAGTCCGGTAGAGTCGGTCCTTGTATTTTGTGGATTCAAAATAGTGGATTTGACTTGGGGCTTGGATTAGCATTGTCCATGGTTTTCCGCCCCAAGAGGGTTTCTGCGTAAACATGTGTTATCACTTTTCCGAGTCCAATCTAGACTCATAATCTATTATTGAGCTGAATTGTTGCAAAAGTTGTTGAATTTTCGTCATCACCCTATTCACCCCCTCTAGGGTGTCTTAGACTCTCCACACGCAAACCTTAAGAGCATAAAACTCTTACCCCTTGCCAATTTCTAGGAAAAGGGAGCCTAACACACTAGTCCTCCGATTTTTCGAGAATCCGTATGTACCAAGGAGAATCCCCAGGTTGAGAAACATCCACATTAAGACTTGGAATGTGGATGTCCTCCTGGAGTAGCTACAAAGAGTTGAGGTTAATTTCCATATAAGAAATTCAACTACACGAGAGAAGGAAGAAAGAAGTGGAAACTCACCAGCCGGATCATAATTCGTCCTAAGTGATATTCGTAAGACATATATAAGTTTAAGAACTGGGTATAGGGGTACCCGGTGGTCGCTTCTAGTTGCTCTTGTAGAGAAAGAGAGCAGAAGTAGAGCAAATTTGCGATGGATCAAGAGGAACAAACAGAGGCCATCTATTGTTGCAAATTTGTGGCGTAACCTCTCTCTAAGGTACCAGCAAAACTCAAAAGGACCCTAAAATAAGATCCTCCTTTAACTTAACTCCCTTGCGATGATTACGCTTGAAGGAAGTTAGACTTGGGCCCAAGAATGGAATTGGCCTGCACATAGAGGATTTATAATTAGATAAGCAAGTACAAGCAAATAGCAGTAAGAAAATGGGCATAAAACGTGCTCGGCTAAGGCTGGCGCCGCCCACAACCACGCCCACAAGGCCTATCGAGGCCGTGGGTAGTGGTAGCCGATTGGGAAGTGAACCAAAATTTTTCTAGGCACATTTTTAAGCTTAAAAGTGACATACCGAAGCCACATAGTTGAGTGCAGACCTTAAGAAGCCAATATCATGGATTATGGGCTGTTAAAGATGGATTCCAGCCCATGATATAGAGGCCGAAAAAGTAGGATGATTTGTTGAACCGAACGACGGGGGTGAGAAATATTCATACAACCACGATCGCATTATTTGGAAAACAATTTAAATTTTATCCGGACAAGATAAAACATATTGAAATAAATGGAGAACTAGAGCATACCTCAATGATCTTCCATAAGCCACATAGTGGGAGATAATTTGTCAAATCCTTCTCATGCTTGGCATGTCACACACCGAGCACAGAGACCCCTTATAAGGCAAGTGTATGTAGTTGCACCCCAATTGAGCTCTTTTATTTTATCTAGGTCCGCTAAGTTCACTAAATAGTAAACATGAACATTTGACACTTGGTCGGAAAAGAGCACCGTGCTTAACAAGAGACCAAGCACGATATGCACTTGTTGTTGTGGAAATGTAGGGCCCCAAAACCTAACATCCTTAAAAGCCTCGAAAAGGACGCTGTATTTAAAGAAATTTTCCCAGGGAAACCTATTAGCCACGAGACCGAAGAGGTGATAAAGACAACCATGATCTTTATACAAATTTCGGTCATAGACTAGAGGCTCCCCAGAAGCCTATACCCGATAAGATAGCAAAATCGAAAGCAGTAATAGTCGGCTCCCCAAAGGGAAGATGGAAGGTATTAGTGGTATCCCAAAAGCGCTCACTAATGGCCCTAACGGGATCCCACTCTCTTTTGTCACAAAGATGATTCAAAGCGATGAAGAGAGATCCAAACCCAACGTTATGCATGATATCTTCTAAAGGATAGTGCATCTTTCTACATGTCTCCATGAACTTGGGTATGGCTCCACTACTTGGAATCGAGCCTTTCTACAAGATAAAAAACCAACAAATTTTTTTCAGAAAACTACTCTAAGTGAGCAAAGTAGAAGTTTAAGCCAACGAGCTTATCGATGGAGGTATGACAAGTGAAGAAACATGGTTTTCAGCCACAACCAAGATGTCATTTGGGTTATATTCTACATGTGGACGTCATTCCCACTCCAAGAAGTAGTCTTAGACTAATTTCTCAGCCCCTGTCCTCCCGGTAGGATGAGCCTTTTGTCTAGACATCCTTGAAGAGAGGACTTTGAAGACCAACTAGTTTTCAACAAGAGTGAAGCAAGAATACAACAAGAAGCAAAGCTAGAAAGCAAGAAAGGAGTAAGAGATGTGCAAAATGAGCACACTAAACTCCCCTTTTATAGATGTATTCAGCCAATGCAAGTCAAGCATATAAGACAAGAGTCAAAGAAGCAAAGGAGACCAAAGGAATCCGACGGAAGCATGTCATGGCGAAGCTCGCCAAAGGCTAGTCGGCACCGGCCACGAGCGGATGAGATGTCCCATCAACGCCAGTCTTGTAGCCCTAGCTGATGGGTAGCTTGTGAAGTCCCATCAAGCATGACAAGTGGATGTTTGGCACCATATGCATGCAAATAGGAGCTCTTGAACCCACTAAATTATCTTTTTTATATCAAATTTTCAATAAGTTTTCGATCGAATTATTCGGGTAAAATACTGAACTTTTGTTAATATGATTATCTACTAATGAGCATGCTAGTCCAACAGATTATCAAGCCCAACTTCGGATAAAAAACGATCGAAGTTTCAGCATCAAAATTTACCAAGCTTTAGGCTCTCATCAAGCCAAGCTCAGGATCCTCTTACAGGACTTCGTAACGCATACATCGCGATGAAGTCTAGGCCCCTATCTTGGAGTTCAAGTTTAATAGCGAGCCAATTCTAGACACACCACTATAGTCAACGCTCGAAGAAATTAACCAAATCAAGATAAGTATCCTTTAGTGTTTACTTTGACCCTTCCTCTTTCACACTCGGTCAAAGTGGGGCCTAATTATAGACACCTAAAGTGTGTCGTCCCTTATCTCTTTTAATTCTTTCTTTTTAATGGTGGCCCGATGATGAGATCTTGAGTTCTATTTGTGGATTTGGATCACAGTCGATGTCTAATTAGTGTGATGAAAGCCAGTAAACCACAAAGAATCCCCGAGCACTAATAAATAGCCTCATGCGTTGGGTTGGTTTAAAAATCCCTTTTCTTTCAGATTGTCCAAGCCCGGGCCAAGCCTCCGAGTCTATGGAAGTCCGGTGCCGTGTATAACAAATTCTAGGTTCAAAATTTTGTGTTTTATTCTTTTGTCCAACCGGACATGGAGTTCAAGACCTCAAGACGTCGTTAGGCGCTGCATTTTATGCTCACAAGCATCAAAGTGCTACGTTTTGCTCCAAGACAGATCCGCTCGAGACTAGGAGCACACCTCCCTCAAAACGACCCCGTGGCTGCCGCCCCAACTTCGGTTATTTCACTTGAAACGCCATGTTTTGGCCTAGAGACTCCATTGCAGCACGTAAGTGAACGAAACCCTAGGGTAACACTGGGCAACCAACGTCCCCAGTGCTATTCTATATGATTTTATCCTGTTTTATCCGGTTCAATTTTAGGATTTTTGGCCCGGTTTTCAAAGCTGCTTCGGACAGCTGGCCGAGAGCAAACCATAGGTCATTTGTGACCTAGACAGCTCCTTATAAATAGAGAGCTCATGCCCTCATTTCACCATGAATTTTTTCTATGCATTATGCTACAAAAAGCTAATCACAAACAACCTTTCCCTAAAAGTTACTCTACTGAAAAGTAACCTCCAAAGCCTCTTTCCCAAACATTACGGCATTGAATCCTTATTAAGAGCGAATGAATATTTAGTTATTCTGATTTCTTGGTATTCATTTAGCTTATCTTTTTATCCTTTACAAACTTACCCTCGCAAAACTCATAAAAAGTCTTCTCGAATCACCACCAACGCATCAATCAATCAAGATCCTAGATCCAGATTAGCGAGCGGGACAACCTCGAGGGGCGCAAATTCAGCCTTTAAAATTGTTTATTTATACTTTATGCCTTTATTTCTTTTCGTATTGTTGAGAAGAAATTGTATCGCTTTTAATTCCTCCCCGCCGGATGTAATCCTTTTAATTTCTCGCTTTTTTTTCTTTTGGTATTCTTATCGCTTTCCTTTTATTTGCGTTTATCGCTTTCTAATATGTTTTGGTTGCTTTAAATTCTTGTAGCATGTTGTTTGCTTGTGTTTAATGCTTTATGTAAGCTCACTACACAAACTAGTAATGGTCGTCGTTTGATGGACGAAATGGAAGGGCTTTTCCCTACATTTGGTACCCTCACCCTCACCCCGAATCCGATTCTCGGCTCTAAGACTCGATGGAGTCATTTTTAACCTTTTTAGTCTTAGTTTCTCCCATACTAAGATTGGAAAAGTAAACTTTATTTTGTTTTTGTTAAGTTTTCTTTCCTACAAATTGACTCGTGACTCCTTTTTGCTTTAATTCTCCAATATTGCATCTCGGCTAATTCTAACTGAATGGACAACAAAACACAATTTTGGATCGGCTTGCCAGCCAGAGACCGAGGCTGATTTGTTCAGCCGTGGCCTTTGGCCGGTGCCCTCAACCGCTAAGTGCTAGCTTGGGACAAGATCCGAGTGGTCGAGTGGTCGTAGCTTAGATCCAAACTAGTGTTTTCATACTAGTTTGGCCCTTAAAGCTTCACGACATATTTGAAACCCTAACTTTCTTTATTTTAGGCAATTAAGAAATAATATCCCTATAATTGTGAAAATAATTTTTAAAATCAAATAATTAATAAAAACTGCCATTCAAATTTTACCTAATCGATTTCAATTTGATTTAATAAAATTCGAGAATCTATATAAGAGATTCATCCGCACATTTTAAAATTCATCTTCAAAAACTTAAAATCATTTTCCAACTTAAAAAACCCTAAAAATGCCCAAACTTGTGGGAAGCTCAGTCGGCTCCCGACCATGGTTCCGATAGTGAGGACGACAAAATTTGGAGGTGTAATGGTTATCTCACGAAAGGGAAGATGAAATGTGTTCGTGGTATCCCATAATCGCTCACTAATGGCTCCAAGTGATACCCCGGTCGGTGAGATCACAAAAATCACTTAGAGTAGTATAAAGTAGAGCCAACCCAACATTGGTTAAAGTTTGCTCAAACGAGCGGTCTCATTCTCTTAAGGTACCAAAGAATTTCTTGATAGCTCCACTACTCTTAATGATGTCCCCTTATAAAGAACAATGATTTTGAAGCATCTTAATTAAGTGACACACTAGTATGAAATAAAAGAAATTCAATTTGAAACAATTACCATCATAGAGATCACTAATAAAGAAATAGGACTTTCGGTCTCCATTAAGAGGTCACTCAAATTCCATTCATGGTGAGGGCACCAATGTCTTTCCATGAACAAGTCTTGAATCAAGCTCTTAGTCCTTATCCTTCTTTCAAGTTGAGGGGGACATCTTGAAGATACATTTTGAGGATCTTTTAAGAAAACCACACTAATTTTCTCAACAAGCAAGAGAGCAAGCTCAAGAAAAAGTAAAAGGAAGCAAGAAGAGGAGTTATGAAGATGTGCAAAATAATCTTCCAAACTCCTCAATTTATACGCACAATCGGTTGCATAGCAAAAATAAAGCGAAAGTCTAAGCATATTTCGATTGGCTAGCAGCACGCTCCCCAACTGGTTACTATAAAAGTCGACCCACATTGCTTGCCAAGGACTAGCGAGTGTCTATCTATATGCCTCAGGTGGCAGGTGGCGTGGCCCGCAACCGGCACAAGTTCCAAGAAGCATGGCCGACAATTTCAGTAGTCTATGGAAGAATGTACACTCATAGGGCCCCCTACTTCAGCTTTTTCCAGTTTTCTTTTTAGTCTCTTTTGATTGAACTATTCGGATAAACTACTGAACATTCATACATCTGATTGTTTACTAACAAAACGTTAGTATTGTAGAATAATAGAGCTAATAAGACTGGTAAAACCTTACTTTTGAAATGTGAAAACACATGTGCTTAGGCTTATGCAATGTTCACTTAAGCACTCTCACAATCATGCAAACTATGATAAACTAGATAGAATTCTCTATTCACCACCACTCAAATGCAACATACATTATGACGATCAAGAGGACTGCAAATGGTTGTAACACGACTTAGACAATGGGTAAGAAAGGGACATTGTATTTTTGGAAAAAATGAGGCGCTAAATGGGCAAATAGTTAGGAGCTCTCAACACTTAAACCAATGAAATCACGGAATTATACATTATCACATCGAAATGTAATCTCCAACAAGTACTTTGGAAATAAGCTTATCCGATCGAGACCATACTAATCGTTCCATATGCGAAACATTTTATTGGTTACTTCCCTTTTCTTTTGTTTTCTTTTGAAGTTTTTTCTTGATTTTTTTTTCCAACAAAGATTTGGCATTAAGAATGTACAACACAACTCATTTTACACTAAAATACTCATATTTACCACTAAGAGGAGAAACTATTTCATACGCGCAAATCAACCCCTCAACTTAACAAAAAGAACGACATTATCGCCAATACATCAACACCCCCTAAACGACCCCAACAACATTAGTAGGAAGCTCCATTAGACTTGGCTTAGGTAAAACACCATGTGTTTGACCAAAGGTTAATTAGGAGGGTTGAAAATTAATGAATTTGTCAACTAGGCTCAAAGGGGCCATCAAAGGATTAATAACATAAATCAAGGTGGCAAGTTGGCTATTGTAGCTCATAAATGCAAAGAATTCCTCAATCACTTTGTCACAATGAACATACACGTGTGATTTTGAAGAGAATTCAAACAAGTTCTAGAGATATGATCATGAAAGAGAGTCACACGTGAAGAACTATGAGACTAATTGTAATATTGAGTCCATTCAAGCCTCAAAATCTCACAGGACCTTTACCACAATTCCATCTATCTCAAAGAGTTTCTCATGTCGACACGTTTATTAAGGAATCAAGGGCAATTGATTTTTGTTCATCTAATATGATCAAAATCATGATGTTCAACAACTAGTTTCTGAAAATTCATGCACTTTAAGGATATGCGTTCAAAGCATTCTCCACTGAAAACTTATTTAGCCTAAAAAGCACAATTATTGGAGGTTCGTCTCTTTTTTAGATTTTTTCGAGATTCTTTTTATGAAAATCTACATGACACAATCTAAATAATCTATATGCAAAACTAAATACTAAATGCTTGAATGTAAAAGAAACATGCTTTAGCCTAAAAGAAATGCAACTATATGCGAACCCGCCAACCACGATACACGATTGATAATATGGAATCCACTTATGCTTAAACATAACATTGTCCTCAATGCAAGAATATTTAACAAATATTGATGGGGCGAAGGAACATCACTCATCAAGCGCATATAATGATAATTTTTATGCAAAAATGCAAATAACCTAAAAATTATTAAAAAGAAAATAAATCACCTTGGATTGGCTCCCAGCGAGCATTTCTTTAAGGTCATCAGCTAGACCCAACTTCAATCATTTGTCAAAGGTTAGAGGATAAACTAGGAAGAAAGGGACTTCTCAAGAAACGTTCCTCCTTTGTCGTGGACTTCAAAATCGAACCCATGTAAAAGAAGGAACCATCAAAGGAAGAGATAATGCTCGTCCTTTCTAAACATGACGTACTTCCAAATAGCCTTATCGAGGATCACCATCATTCATACGGGGCACCACAAAGTCCATATTTAACCTGCAATTGAGGTCTAAATCAAGATCTCTTAAGGATAGAGTAGTAAATAAAGCCGGCTTCAACCTAACACACATCTAAACAAACTTCATTAAACACATAGAGCATGCCCTTGTTAAGCCTTGATGGAGGAAAGTTTTCAACTACTACCACCTTTGCATTGACAAGTTAATGTCCTTCATGTAAAGGTTTATCACATGCCACAACATCAATCACCTCAACACCATAACATACGAAGTGGAGAAAGTCTTAAGTTTCTTAAAGAATTCAAATTCAACATGATGATCACCCACATCCAAGGTCAATCTCCCTCTTTCACATCAATCTTACACCATGAAGTTGCCAAGAAAGGCCTCTCAAGAATGATTTAAGAGCAGGCATCCTCAACCATTTGAAGAATCAAAAAGTCCACAGGAACAAAGAAACCACCAACTTTGATAGGAATGTCTTCTAAAATACCCAAAGGATATATCCAAGAACAATCCGCTAATTGAAGAGACATGGTGGTGGACCTGAACTTACCTAAGTCTAAATTTTTGCATAAAGAATAGGGCATGAAGCTCACACTTGATCCCAAATGATATAAAGCACGATCAATGGACGTATTCCCAATTAGACACGGGATGCGAAACTCCGTGAGATCCTTAAACTTTTAGGAAGCTTATTTTGGACCACCACACTATACTCCTTACTCAATGCTCAGTCATTGTCCTCTTTTTGGAGAGGATCTCTTCTAAAAATTTAGCATACAAAGGCATTTGAGCCAAAGAATCAATCAAGGGGTTGTTCGTATTGACTTTCTTAAGAATCTCCAAAACCTTTCCAAATTACGTATCTAGCTTAACCTCGGCTAATGTTTGAGGAAAAGGTGAAGGTGGCACATAGGGCTTCGAGGAAGGAGTTTTGGGTGCTTCAATCCTATCTTTGGACATATCCTCACCACACAAATCATTTGGCTTATTAGGAGTTTTGCCATGGTCATTCTCATTTCTCTCAATATCAATAACAACCCGGGGACCGTCAAGGTGTTTTCCACTCTTCCGGATAATAGCATTGCAATTTTCTTTAGGGTTAATCTCGAGTCAATGAGGAAGTCTATCTAGAGGGGTGGAGGAAGAGGTGGCTTGGGAAGAAATTTGAGTCTCAAGCATTTTATTGTGCATTCCCAACATGTTAACTTCTAAAGTTAATTGCTTGATATGTTCCTCTTTTACTCATGAGCGACATATCAACCATGGCCTCCAAGATAGGATTTTGAGGAAGGGGAGGTTTTAGAACCCAGGGGAGGTCTAGTATTCATGTGGTGCATCGGCATAGCATTGGCATTATTTCTATATGACAAGTAGGATGGTTCTTCCAACTCGGGTGGAAAGTGCTACAAAAGAGGTCACGGATTAGCCTTGATTGGATGTTGCTCACATAACTAACTTGGTTACTAGGGTGAAGGTTTGCTCTTGGAGAGTCTTAGTCACCCTAGAGAGGGGGTGAATAGGGTGATGAGGAAATTTTACCAAACTTGGAAGATTTAAGTCTGGAAAAGAGTATTCAAGACAATTTGAGTCTAGATTGAACTCGGGAAAGTGTAAACTCGGATATACAAGGAAACCCTTCGGGGCAAAAAATCACGGACAGTGCTAGTCCAAGAACCAAGTCAAATCCACTATTTTAAATCCATAAAATACAGTAGACTGACTCAACTAAAATTTCTCCCTTAAACAATTCCTTACAAAGTTTTCCTAGACTCGAAATTCCCTTATCTAATCTAGTACTTCCTAACTGATGTAACCTTTATAGCTAGGGACAATCGAGCTGAATTAACCCTTACATCTCAGTCAAGGGACCTTAATCAAAAATTAAGAAGAGTGTGTAACTGATTACAAGACTTTACAACTCAAAAAGTATGAATTATCAGCTGGGAGTTGTAAATAGAAGATTGAGTATGAATACAATAACTTTTGCTTTAGTAATGTGTTTCAACAATAATTCAAGCAATCTTAAAGTCTTGAGAGATGGATTCTATTTATAGATGACCAAGCAGATTAGCCGTTGTGACTAATTTATGAACAAAAGTCCTATATGACCGTTGTAACGATTTTTTGAGTCGCTCGAAATGATTTGTTGAGATGTGAACGTTGAGCAACGTCTCTTGACTCCTAAGGGTGCTCCAATCAACTGGTGTTGTCTAAAAAGTAGGGTGGAAACCACTCGTTGAGCTTAGCGTTGAAGTTTTCCAGCTTTGGAAATAGACAACCCCGACACGGCGTCCGAGCCTTGTTCGAAGTAGAAAAACCTTGTCTCGCAGATGATTGAAAGCTTAAGCCGGTTACTTTTGTAATTCAAAAATAAGATGACCTCATTTGGATTACCTACAAAAGTAAATAATTTTGGTTCTCAAAGTATAAAATACTTTGGTCTAAGATTAGGCACAGATAATAATTTTATTAAGATAATTAAGTGCATAATTATCTCTCGGCCTAGAAGAGTGGAATTTTCCGAGTCTAATATTCATTATACTCAAATTCCATCAAAGTCGATCCTAAGAAAGATCAAGTTATAAGAGTAAAAAAACATCGGAGTATACATACTTGATCTGGACAAATAATTCTCAAACAAAACATACTGACTTAGAAAGATGAATTAATGTTGTAATTCACTTTACTTCAGAATATGCGATCGAACTTACATAAGAAGTGTTAGAGAGACTATTTGAACATGCGATAAGTCCGAGTAGTGTCCGAGTGACTCAAAAACATCAATATGAGAAGATAGACAAGAACGTGTGTTATGAGTCAGTCAAAATCAAATGAAAACTTAAACAAGAGTTTCTATGGTACTCAAAATGACTTGTAATCAAAACTTTCGAGGGATGAGGTTTGTACCTTAGTCTTTGGTAGTACTCGGAATGATATAGTTTTAGAGTCCGAGTCTTCATAGGGTATTGACCAAATTAGCTCCCAACATGACAATTTGATGCAAAATGTTCAACTGAACCACAAATTTCATAGTTAGGACAGGGGCACATTGATTCATGCTCAAGTTATCAAGTTTATGAGTCATTAATTCTACCTAGCGGGAAGTAATGTAATAATATCAATTTCATACTTACATGGTGTTTTGCTTGGTTGAGCATGATCATTTTTCAACAGGTAATAATTGAGGGTCATATCCACTATCAAATTGTAGGACTCGTCCATGGTCTTGCTTATCAAAGTGTCTCCCACTACCGCATCAATAATGTTCTTTATCGATGGGGTGACACCATTGTAGAAGGTTTTGACAATCATCCACTTCGAAGGCCATGGTGTTGACAAAATCTCAATGAATCCTTGATTCTTTCCCACGCTTCATAAATGCTTTCATCTTCTCATTGAGAAAATGTTGAGATTTGAGTTCTCAAATTTACGATCCGGCTTGGTGGAAAGTATTTGGCAAGGAATTTCTGAGTAAGATCATCCGAAGTTGTAATAGAGGCTGGGATATCGAATAGAACTAATCTTGTGCCTTATCCTTGACTAAAAATGGGAACAGACAAAGGCGGACAACTTTAGGTGAAACTCCATTTTGCTTGCAAGTGTCACACACCTCTAAAAAGATAGAGAGATCGATGTTGGGGTTCTTTATGGGAATGCCACCAAACTGATTTTGCTGCACCATGTTGACGATACCCGGTCTAAGTTCAAAATCATTAGCAACAACAGATGGTCTCGTGATGCTTGAGTTGAGAGTCGGGCTCCTAATGTAGTGAAATCCCGTAAAGGCTTGGTATCGTCACCATTTCTCGCCATGATAGGCGTTGGTTTATCAGCCTCTTCTAATTTCATTGCTTTTATTGGCATATAAAAGGAAAAAATCTTTCAAAACAAAGATAATCAAGAAGGTTAAAATCAAAAACGAAAATTTGGTGCTTAGTTAGATTAATAAGTCGTAACTCAATAATTTTCACCGAGTTCCTCAACAACAATGTCAAAAACTTCATCATCTCCGTAAGTGCAAGGTTTTATCATTAGAGAAATCAAGTGTCGTCTGATAAGGACCAATGTAATATACAAAGTATTGACTGTCTAAATATGTTAAGTAATTCAAATTGGAGTTTTGGTTAATTGACAATTAAATCTCTTAAGAAATCTATGAAATTTAAACACCTATAGATTACTTCACTTAAAATGCTTATATTCAATAGTTAAACATGTGCTCTTCATTCATTTGGATGACCCAAATATCGATAATCAAAAGGCAATCACAACTTTCTTTCAAAATGGAGTGAAGTCCTTGAGTTAAATTAATTACCTATTCTCAAGGGTTTTCAATTCAATCAATTCATAAACATAGATTATCAAAATGATATCCTAATTAGCAATTCTATATCTAGACATCAACAATTAAGTCCAATCTTAGTTTTTTCGATACTTGAACTTCTTTTTCAGTACTTCATTCAAGAAACTAGAATACATAGAAGAAAATAGCCAATATTCTCACAATACGATAAAAACTCAAAGATAGATAGAATCATTTCAAATAAAATTCAAGCACAAAAGTTCAATTACTAAAAGATAAAATTATTCAGTTTTAGCAAACCCTAGATTATAAAGTACTACACACATATGACTACAACTAACATCAAAACTAACATAGTCTGAATTAGAAAAAAAAAGAGATAAAAGGGATAATAGAAATGCTTCGTCTCTAGCAAGCCTTTCTTGAACCTCTCGGTGTGAACAACTCGATCCCTTGATCTTCAACCCTTCCTTCACCTCAGCACCAATTTTTTTTAAATCTCTCAATTCTCTCTCTCTCTCTCTCTCTCTCTCTGTCTCTAATGGTGAGAAGAGTGGATGCAGCATAGATGGTGAAAAATGGTGGATGAGGATGATGATTGATACCGCAAACTACTCGCAAAATTCAGCCTTCACTAACAATCAAGAGGCAATCAAGAGTAATAACCATTAGAAATGAAGAAAACGACACAAAATATAACAAACAAGGTCATGTCATTCGACACGAGCTGCCCATCTTAGCTGTAAACGTCCAACACAGAGCCGTTTTAGTGGACACCAACCGCTCTATTGGCTACTGGAACTCGTAAATTCTAGGGAAATAAAGGAACAGTCATTCGACTGCAAGGATAGACCGTGAAGAATCAAGTATAAATCAGTATCTCTCTTAAGTTTTGATTCTAAATCATTCCGTATCCTATATAAACTCTTATATAAGTTTTCATTATGTTCGACTTACTCGAAAGCGCCTTACTACATATCTTCGTCAGTAGTGTTTCTACCTCACTCGGACATCACTCGGAACCATCGCATGATCAAATAATTTCTCTAACACACTTTTTCTAAGCATTGACTTTGTTTTTCAATGCAAAAAGAATTACAACGCTAATTCTTTATTCTAAGTTAGTTTATTTCCCGAGAATTATTTGACCATTTCAAGTTGTTATACTCGGATATTTTACTCTCTCTAACTTAATCAACTTAGGATTGACTACGGATGGAATTTGAGTATATTGAATATTAGACTCAGAAAATTCCATTATTTTACATCAAAGATAATTAGGCATTTAATTTTTATTTATGCCTAATCTTGGACCAAAGTATTGTTATACTTTGAGAACCTATGTGGTTAGCTTTTGTAGGTTATTCAAATGAGGCTAATCTATTTTTGAATTACAAAAGCAACTAGCTTCTAGCCGTTAAGCACCAACAGACAAGTTTTAGCTACTTACGGACAAGGCTCGGACACCGTATCGGGGTTGTTTCCTTCCAAAACTGGAAAATTCCAACTCTAGGCCTAACGGTTATTTCCACTGCAGTTTTCCGTCACCACCAAATGATTGGACCATCTTCTGGAGCCAAGAGTCGTTATACAACATTCACATCCCAACGGATCTTTTCTTAGTGACTTAGAATAGCCATTATATTGGCTAGTGAAGACTTTAGTCCGAAACACGCCTTAACGGTCACTCTGCTTGGGTGTTGATACATAGAAGCCACTTTACAAGAATTGAAGGCTGCCGGAATGATTGCTTGAACCTATTATTGGATTCATTCTGACTCAATCTTCTACTTACAACTCCAATTCCGTATTTAATATTCTCTCGAGTTGTAAAGAAAGTCTTGTAATCAATTACGTACTTCTTTTACTGTCTTAGTAACTCCCTTGACTGAGCTGTAAGGGTTAACTCAACTCAGCTTGTCCTTGATTGTAAAGGTTACCTCATTCAGGAAGTACTAGATCGGATAAGGGAACTTCGAGTCTAAGAAAACATAGTAAGGAATTGTTTAAGGGAGCAATTCTGGTTTAGTCGACCTTTGTATTTTGTGGATTCAAAATAGTAGATTTGACTTGGTGCTTGGATTAGCACTATCCATGGTGTTCTGCCCCAGGAGGGTTTCCACTTATATCTGTGTTATTGCCTTTCTCAGTCCATTATAGACTTAGAATCGCTTTTAGTTTGTATTGGTGCAAAAATTGTTTAATTTTCTTCTTCACCCTATTCCCCCTCTAGGGTGACTTAGACTCTCTAAGAGCAAACATTTAATTGGTATTAGAGCCTAGCCTTTCCAAATGGATTTAACCATCCGAAGGTGTAAAGATTAGATGGCTTAGAACAATGGAGACTTCATTGAAGGAAGATCATCCACCGGACCACCAAAGTTCAAAGGGTCAAACTTTACACATTGGAAGAAGATGGAGTGTTTCCTCATGGACAACGATGAAGATGTTTGGAACATCATCGAAGATGTTTGGAACATCATCCAAGAAGGCAACTACATTCCAATGAAGACAGAGAATGGAACCATTGTGCTTAAAGCCAAATCTAAGTTCACCTATGAAGAGACCGATAAGTTCGAAAGAACTTCAAAGCTATGAACACATTGATGTGTGCCATTAGCATAGAAGAATACAATAAATTCTTAGTCTGTCACACAGCCAAAGAGTTGTGGGACACTCTTGTCAACACCTATGAAGGAACAAGCCAAGTGAAGCATGCAAAGATAAGTCAATATCTTCATAAGTATGAGCTGTTCAAGATGGAACCAAAAGAAAACATCACTCGGATGTATGCTCGGTTCACCGAGAGTACTAATAATCTCAAGTCTCTGGGTAGATAGATCTCTCACGAAGAAAAATCCAGAAAGATTATGAGAAATCGCCGAAGAAGAGATGGGGTCCCAAGGTGACAGCCATTGAAGAAGCTCGGAACCTCTCTAAATTTATACCGGACAAGCTTATAAGTTACTTACCCACGAGATTCATTCGGAAGAAGAAGATGCCAAGGTCGAGTACTAAAAGGAATATTACGCTGAAGGCATCGATAAGCGGACGTGAAAGTCCGAGCTCCTCGGAATCGAAGAGGATCATATGACACTCATAGCCCGCGGCTTCAAGAGAATGATGAAATAAACGAAGTGTGAAAAGAGGCCGAAGGATGAGTTCTATAAAAAAGATAAGAAGGACAGAAGAGGTAAACATTCATTCCCTTCAAAGTTATCTTTATCTAAGAATTCTAGTTGCTTTGAATATGGCAGCAAGGAGAATATAGTCAAAGATTGTCCCAACAGAAAGAAGGACAAAAAGAAGAAGGCTATGATGGCTACCGAAGTGATGACGACTATCCGAAGAAGATGATTCTACCGACTCAAAGTGTCTCATGGCACTTATAGACTCGATAGCTGAATCTAAGTTAGACAATAAGAGCTCGGATATTGAGGAGGTTATTGAATATTTTCTCAAATTCTCTAAAGTTGACTTGGCCGGATATATTTATACTTTGGAATAAAGGTCCAATTCCGATTCTTCACTATTCGAAGAAAAATTTGAGTCTCTTATTACCGAGAACAATGTTTTGAAAAATGAGTTAAAAAACCTAAGACAAAATATGAAAGTACTTAAGACCAAGTGCTCAAGAAAATCAGACTGAGTTTGAATCACTCGGGATAGAGAATGAGCAACTAAAAAGGAAGCTTAATGAGTCTCAAGAGCTTGTTTTAAAAATCAATCAAGGTCAGAAAAACCTTGATCTTTTACTTGGCCCTCAGTGTGTCTCATTAAGGAAAGAAGGACTTGGCTATAATGAAGAAGAGGAATCCAATTCCTATTCAAATCTTTTCAAAACTGATTCCGGAACCGTAAAGTTCAGGAAAGTCAACCATGGTCCCATTCATAAGAATGAAAAGTGAACTGAGCCCGGACCGGTTTATAGGAAAAAGCCTTCTCCACCTATTTACAAAAGAAAAGATTTTCAAAAGAAGGAGACACAGACTCGTTTTCTAGAAAGAAGACTCGGAATTAGACCGGACTCCAAAATTATTCAAATCTGGGTTCCCAAGAGTGCTCTTCCTCAAAAAAGAACTAGAGTCAAGGGAGTTATTGGGTTCGTAAGAGGAAGTGAGAAGGCTTAGTTTGTTTCGACTTGCAGGTAACTTAGAAGAAGAAGAAAGGTCATTGGTACTTAGATAGTGGTTGCTCATGCCATATGTTAGGAGATTTAAGACTCTTCTCTAAGTTGGAAGATCTAAAAGGAGGAAATGTCACATTTGGAGATAATAGCGAAGGCAAGATAGTAGGGATTTGAAAGATTGGTGAAGGAAACAACTCAGTTAGTCCAGTCTATCTTGTCAAGGGGCTAAAATACAATCTCCTTAGCATCTCTCAGCTATGTGACAAAGGACAAGAGGTAACGTTCACTCGGACCAACTTCTACATTTCGATGCAATCACCAAAGAGGCTAAGCTCTTAGATTTGAGGTCAGGTAACACATACTATTCCTCTATCATGTTCAAGTCAAAGTTTATCTTGTTTGAAAGCATCTATGAATGATGACTCATGGGCTTGGCATCGTAGATTAGGTCATATCAGCATGTATACTATGAAGAAATTTACACCTCATGAATTAGTTAGGGGATTACCTAGTCTGTGCATTTAAGAAAGATAAAATCTGTGAGGCATGCACAAAAGGCAAGCAAGTCAGGTCTTCCTTCATGCCATTCAAAACTGTACCTACATCCAAAGTGCTTGAATTTGTTCATATGGATTTATGTGGTGAAATTCGTGTGAAAATCCTTGGAGGTAAATCTTATGTACTTGTCATTGTTGATGATTTCTCACGATTTACCCGGTATGTTTTCTCAAGAAAAAGAATGAAGCCTTCAAAGAGTTCACTAAGCTCTGCAGGAAAATTCAAGTGGAGTCTCGGACTCATATCGGGAGGATTCAAACCGACCATGGAAGGGAGTTCGACTACTTAGAATTTGCGAGACTTGTGTGACAAGAATGGCATCTCTCACAACTTCTCTGCATAAAGAACTCCTCAATAGAATGAAGTAGTAGAGAGAAATAACAAAACTCTTGAAGAAATAGGAAGGACTACGATGATTGAAAATGATCTACTTACTATTTGCGGGTTGACGTAGATCAACCGAACAAATTACACACTCAGCAGATGCCTCATCGGACCCATCTTGAAGAAAACTCCTTACGAGCTATACAAGGGAAAGAAACCCAACATCTCATACTTCGGACCATTTGGATTTAAGTGCTTTGTTCATAGCAATGGTAAGGAGCATTTGACTAAGTTTGATGCTAGGTCGGATGAACCTATATTTCTAGGTTATTCATCTCATAGCAAAGCTTCTCGTGTGTTTAACAAAAAACTAACAAAGTGGAAGAAAGTATCCACGTTGTCTTTGATGAGATTGATCTTGGCAAGATAAGTGAGTCCACATACTCAAATCTAAGCCTTAATAGAGATGAAGACTACCTTGCTGAAGCAGAGCTCGGGAAGAGTCAAAACCGAATTACCGAGGTAACAAAGAATGGAGTAACTCATAATGTTATGACTCACACTAAACATATTCAAGAGCCAGCTCCGAATGCTGAAGAACAAGTCAACATAGAGACTCAGCAAGATCAACCAACTGAAGATCGACTGTTCAACCAATAAACTCGGTAAATCAAAGGACAAGAGTTCCAAATGAGCATGATGGGATAACTCTACTTCTTTCTTGGTCTATAAATCAAACAAGACAAAGATGGCATCTATGTCCATCAATCCAAGTATACCAAGGAACTTTTGAAGAAGTACAAACTTCAAGATGTGAAGAATGCAACAACACCTATCAATAGCAGTTTGAAACTGGACTTAGACGAGAAAGTTAAAGTCGTAGATCGAAACTCTTTAGAGGTATGATCAGATCCTTGCTTTATCTTACATCTATTAGGCCAGATATCATGTTCGGTGTCTACCTCTGTGCAAGATTTCAAGCTTATCGAAAAGACTCAGAATCTTGGTCTATGGTTTTCAAAAGACTCGGAACCGACTCTAAAAGGATACTCGGTTGCTGATTATGCTAGATACAAAATTGATAGAAAGAGCACACCAAGAGCATGCCAATTTATAGGTCAATCCCTCACCTCCTGGAATTCAAAGAAACAAAATTCAGTTGCTCTATCAACTACCGAGGTTGAGTACATTGCAGCTGAAGATTGTTGTGCTCGGATTCTGTGGATCAAGCAGCACTTGAAGGATCTAGGGTTATCACTCACATCTATCCAAATCAAGTGTGACAATCGGAGTGCAATCAGCATTAGCAAGAATCCACTCCATCACTCAAAGACAGAGCATATTGAGGTCGGGTATCATTTTCCGAGAGACCACTCGAAAAGGGTGATATTAAACTAGAATTTATTCCTATGAAATTTCGAGTTAGCTGATATTTTCACTAAGCCACTTAGTGAGGATCGGTTTTGTTTCATTAGGAATGAGCTTCGTATGATTAATGCATGATTATGTGATTTTTAAGTGAATTATCCTTGCATAATTATATGTTATGTGTTTTTCATAATAAATGGATCGGTTGACGAGTGAGACTAAGTCGTGAGTTATTAGTTTTCCGAAAGTTCTTAGTCACTCGGAAATCATACCGAGTCAAACTCGGTTGTTGAGCAAAATGGACATCAAGCTTCTAAGATCATCTCTAGATAAATGGAGAATTTTTTAAATCTTTTTGAAAAACCCTTTTTCTCTCTCTTTTGCCGAGCGTTTCAATCGAGAGAATTCTAACCATTGGGAGAAAGTTGCTTGGAATACTAACCCTTGGAGTGCAAAACGTCACACCGGTCCGAGAGTATCGTTTGATATTCGGGTCGGAATGAAGGTTGAAGGTCATTTCCTCTCTTTATAAATAGCACCTCTCTACCTTCTTTTCTTTACTTTGCTCATTGCTTTCTGGCTCTCTATTCTCGAAATTTTTGCTCACACATATTCTCTCTATGAAATCGACACTTTCTCTTTCTATCTGTTCTCTCGTATTTTCTCTATTCACCATGCCAATGCGAGGGTTAGCACCCAAATTGGGGTCGGCTACTAAAAAGCCCCGCACCGAAAATGCTCAAGAAGGAACCTCCAATCCTTCAAGAATCTTTGTCACCCAACACTTTACGTTGGATGATAAATTTTTCAAACCACTTCTTTCTCGTGGTTATCGCACATCAAAAACACTAGAGTTTACAACTACTTGTGCTTCAGTGATTTCATCTACCCGTAACTCGTCACCGAGTTCTATGCTAACATGTCCCACTCGAGGGTGTCACCACCTCAAAGGTTTAAGGGAAGGTTGTCCGTATAAACCTCCCTCTTCTTCAAAGACTCGTTTAAAGTCTGTTCTCTTTTTCTCAACTCAAATCTCATAACTTTTATGGACGTTGCTGATGATTTCTTTGAGAAGTTTGCCAAGGAAATTCTAGAGTCATGCAAAATTTTCTCAGTAACTCGGATGAAGATCGAGGCAAGATTACTTTGTTTCATCTTGATGAGGACCTCTTTCGCTCATCATTCCAAGCAAAGAGAATCCGAACTCCAAGATTCTCAAAGTTTTGTTCGATATCTTAGAGGGCTACGAAGTAGACCTCTTCTCTTTGACCATCGAGCACATGGCCACCGTGCCAGCTCACTCCAAGAAGTTTGCTCCTTTACCTTTTGGAGCTCTCTTAACGTTTGTCTTCAAACGGTTCAAGATTTCCCTTCCCTCATAACCAACAGTTCTCCCCGAGGCTGCCATTGTTGTTGGCAAAAAGAACTTCTAGGGTACGGATACCAACAAGTCAAATCTAGTTTTTGGGTTCACGGTCCGAGTTGAAACCTCCCTCACCTCCTCCCACTCGGACTCGGACTCCACTAGCACTTCCACCTCCCTCTGCTAGTCCCTCTACTTCTCTGCCACTTCCTCCTACTCCCTCTACTACAATGTTTATCGAGATGGTAAACAAGATTATCTCTATGTCCGAAGAACTTCGAACACTCTCTGCTCTCTCAAAGCTGTCTATCAAGGCTCGCTGATTGCCAAGAAGACTGTGTAGTCCTAGATTAGGGAAAGTTATGAACTTTTGCTCTAATTCAAGGCCATTATCAAAGAGCAATGCGAGCAAATCCAACTCCTCCATGAACGATGATCTAAAGCTGCTCAGGACTCGGACACTTTCGATACTTCGAGGAGTCCTCCAGCCCAGCTAAGTCTACATCCACCGAGGAGGCGGCTGAGGAAGCGATAGAAAAAGCAACTCCTGCTGAAAAGAAGAAAGAAGAAGAGAAAGAAGAGGAGAAGGAAGTAGGAAAAGAAAAAGAAGAGGCTGCTCAACTGGAGGGCCAAGGTGCAAGTAGAACCCGAACTACAACCGATCTCCCCATATCATGTTCCGAGTAGGTTACAAGAGGCTGGCGATGTTGGTCGAGTCCCAAGCCGTTGTCCCAAAAGCATCGCCCGATGCTTGTCTTTGAGGAAGATGAGCCTAAGGAAGATGTCCCTTTGGTTTACGGAACCAGGACAAAGGAACTTCCTAACATCCCAGATGCTGCAACCACCTCGCTCGTGCCCCTCCTCACAAGCTTACGAGTGCAAGCGCAACGGTCATCCCTCCTTGTCTAAACAACAAGCACCCCTTCTTAGCTCATTTCTTTTCTTCGTTTCTATTTTTTTTTTTTTTTGTCCAACATCAGCTGTCATCGCTCTCGCTATTTTCATCCCTCTTTTTGATGAAATGCTAGGAGGAGAAACTATATATAGAAAACTTGATGTTTAGTTTAGGGGAGAAACTCGCTTAATGAATTTTTATTTTCTCCTTTAGTCTATTTATTTTCTTTCACAACAATGAATTTTCTTTTAGCATACTCAGTCCTGAATTGCTTTGATGCTCTAATATTTTTCTATACTATGCTAATAATACTTTCCATTCCGAGTGTAATACCCCAAAACCCATCCTAGGAGTATTACGTCGCCAAAGTTCCTCAAAAGGAACTCTCAAGGCTCATTCGAGTGTCGGTTTGGCTTTTTAATTCTAACTTAAAGGTAATAAAGGTAGTTTTTTCCAAAAGAGTTTACAAATTTTCTAAAATTTCGTCGAGTTCCGTTTGTAATGTGGTCTACCCCCAAGGATTAATTCCGTAATACCCTGCATAAAAACCATAATATGACTCAACGAGCCACACGCTCGGAGTATACAACTCAACGGCCACACGCTGGAGTCCAACCAAATATGCATTAAAACTTAAAATATTTTAAATGGTTTATGATACATCCGGTACAACCTATATGAACTTAATTATAAGTTACAACACCTAGAAACATATGAAATGCACATCAGCAACTTGAGTCATTCAGCAATCAGCAATCAACAAATGACATGCAGAAGTCCAAAATATTCTAAAGCATAAGGCACACTTTCCGAGAGACTACCTACAACACTTGGGAGGGGAATTTGTTGGGGTGAGACCAATCCTCTCACCGGAGTGTCTTACACTCTTAAAATAGAAATTCTTTACACATACTACTGATAATAATGAAATCAATGAAAGTATAATAATGTAATAAAATCTAGCTACTTTTCAATGAAATCTCCCGAAATCGTTTGCAACATAAAGATCATAACACTTCAATCATTTAAAGACACCGTTTCGCAATCATTAGTAACTCTTTTGGAATTGAATCAACTTTAAACAAGGTGGTGCAACCCCTACGCTTTCTTTCAAACACTTTGAGTTTGAAACTAAATATCCTTTCGGGGCTTTAGATGATTGAACTAGCACCAAACAGTTTTCTCGGGGCGTGACCCTTTGACTTAGGTTCCTGGGACCTATCTTTAGTCAAACACTTGGAAGGCTCCGCTTTCCTCGCTAGGAAAGAATCAACCTCTCCGGTTGACGAGCATCCTAACACGCAAGGGCCCTATGGCCCGATACGCTCGACCACCTCCTTCCTCTATTCTAAACAATCCTTGGCCCAAAATTCATTCAAAACCAAAGTGATCACGATCACTTATCAAACTTAGTTTCTAAACCATGATCTCAAACCAGTTTAACATCATAGAAGGCATGACACCATGTGTCACCCTTCTCAATTCACTTTCTTAAATTGGTTTCACTTTTTAGAACATGTTTCAAGTTTGAAAAGCAGTTATCAAGAATCATAATCAAGCATTGTTTTGTGTAAACATTTGAACTCTTTTCAAAACTAACTTTTGAACAACATTTGGAATCGAGTCGCTTTACAAGCCAAGCATCTCTATGTGAAGATTAAACATCCAAAGCTAGCACATTTATCTCAAGGATTCACCCAAGGATCTAGCATCTACTCATATTCATCTCGTATTTTATTCAAGGAAGGATCTTACTCCTATATACGTAATGCTCATCCCACTCCGTTTTCCAAGCCACAATCAATATCTATAAAAACGTACTCTTTTGATACTCCAAATTCATGCACCTTTTCTATACTCCAACATTCATTTTTCTTTAACTCAATTCACTTTCAAGCCTAACGAATTCAGGAACTAAAACTCCTCTAAGCCACAACAACCACAAGTAGTTACCACGTAACCCAAAAATCCTAATTCCTCCCAAATTGCCATCTTTGCCTCTAATTCTCATATTACGACCTCATACCATTATCCAAATCTTTCTTGCCCATAATCCACCGTATAACTCTCGGTTTCACTTTACCACTTAAATTCCCTTAGCTTCGCTTATCTTCAAGTTTAGTTCAACCTCAAGGATTTAGATATGTTTTAAACTCAATTAACTCGACAATCACTTGCTTATCACTTCCATGTCTCACCCCTTTATACTCCAAATCATTATTTCCCAATATTAGCAATTATATCTCAACGCCGCAAGGTCAAGAACTCCCTAAGGATTCAATCGAAACATTAGCTCCTAATTCGTACCCAAATTACTACTTTTTCATCCTCAATTTCTAATTAAAATCTCCATATCACCCATCAAACCTTTGAAAATAATTCCATCGGAATTTATAGGTTCCCAAACCCACCTCAACACACTCAATCAGATTCTCTCATATCCTTCCTAATTCAGCCCTATCTATTTCCTAAATTCATTCCATAGAACAAACATTCAATATTCACAAGCAAACTCAATCCGTGTTATTGACTTTCCGAGTCCATTCTAGACTCGGAATCGCTTTAGTTTGTATTGGTGCAAAAATTGTTTAATTTTCTTCATCACCCCATTCACCCCTTAGGGTGATTTAAACTCTCTAAAAGCAAACCTTTAGACCGTGTTGGTCTTCTCAACACCCAAAATACTAGCTAATCATGGGAAGAGTTAGTATTGGTGATCAAATCTGGATAATTTATCTCAAAGCACAAAAACTTAAAGTCGAAAATGGAGCATAAACATGCTCCATTGAACTCAATTTCCCAAATAAAAGCATCAAAACATCATTAAAGCATATGTATTTCATGCACGTATCATATTGTAATCCAAAACATCTAATGTGCTCCAAGGATTACACAAAGTTGTGTATTCCGAGATGTGTGTCGACGCGTGGGTGTAAAAGTAGAGTCAATAAATCACTTAAAATAAATTGAAGACTCGGACACTCGCTCTATATATTTCGAGTCATGCAAAAATCAGGTATAACGATGTCATTCATATAGTGTTTTGATTCCAAGGCATTCTCTCGTGTCTTAGAAACTTACTTGAGTGAAATAGTATCTTTTCTATGCGATTCGGCCTTCACTTATCTCTTTAATCGCTTTTCGCTTAGCGACTCGTAAAACTTGTTCTTTATTCTCGAGAATCCGACTTATGATTATTTACTCTATTGTTTGCAAAGTCAGCATTCATAGTTCTTTTCGTGCTTAGTCTACATCAAGTGTTTCCCACTCCGATATTTGTTGATAGAACTTGATTCCTTGCTTAAGACTAAGCCTTATGGAATTCTCGAGTATCATGGATATTAGACTCGTAAAGTTCCATTTCTTTTCCGACTCGATTAATCTGTTTGTTAATTATCATGATTATTTTTATTATCTCGTGTCTAACCTTGGACCAAAGTATTTTATACTTTGAGAACCGAAGGTGTTTTACTTTTGTAGGTTATTCAATCGAGGATATCTTTTCAAATTACAAAAGTAGCCGGCTTCGTAACATCAAATCACCAAGCAGATATAGCTTTTCACCATCCCTCGCTCTAGTCCCGTAAGATTGTGTCGAAGCCGTCCGCTTCCATATCCGGAAAACTCGGAAGGTCAAGCTTAACGATGGTTTTCACCACACTTTTCAAGACACAACCGATGGTTTTGGGACTTCCAAGAGAGTTAAACCGTTGTCCAACGACCATATTTTCAACGGATACTTTCTAAGTGACTCGAAAGCCCTTATCAACGGTCACAGAGGACTCTCGGTCAGCAGATGAAGATAACGGCTACTCGCCCGGTTATCTATAAATAGAAGCCACTTCACAAGACTTGAAGATAGCGAAACATACCGTCAATACTCCAACTTGAACAAAGTTATTGTATTTACTTTCAATCTTCAACTTACAACTCCCACTCGTAATTCATTACTTTCGAGTTGTAAGGTCTTGTACTCGCTACAAACACTTCTTACATTCTTTGTAAGGTCCCTTGACTAAGCCGTAAGGGTTAACTCGACTTAGTTGTCCCTAGCTGTAAGGGTTATCTCAGCTAGGAAGTACTAGATCGGATAAGGGAACTTCGAGTCTAGGAAAACTTGTATAGAGTTGTCCAAGGGAGCAACTCGGGTTCCGTCAAGTTCACGGTATTTTGTGGACTCAAAATAGTGGATTTGACTTCGTGTCCGGATTGACACGGGCCGTGGTTTTCTCGCCCCAGGAGGGTTTCCACGTAAATTCTCTCGTGTTCTATTTCTGAGTTCATTCTAGACTCGGACAAAGACTCGCTGAACGTGTTTACTCCGATTCATTACATTCTCGAGTCCAATTTTTATAACCCCTTGCTTAGACTCGTAATCTGTCTTTGATTCTTCTCTCGTCAAAAGGGTGTGTGCCTTCACAAAGAATTTTTCATCACCCTATTCACCCCCTCTAGGGTGACTCGGACTCTCCCCGAGCAAACCTTCAATTGGTATCGAGCCTAGCCTTTCGTAAAGGATCTAACGATCCAAAGGTTTAAAGATCGGATGGCTCGTAACACCGGAGAGTTCGACGAAGGTAGATCTTCCAACGAGCCACCAAAATTCAAAGGTTCAAATTTCGGTCACTGGAAGAAGCCGATGGAATGTTTCCTTATGGATCACGACGAAGAAGTATGGGAAATCATACAACAAGGGAACTACATTCCAACGAAGACAGATGAATTCGTAATTCTTCCAAAGACAAAGGCCGAGTTCACGCCGACAGAAGCGGAGAAGTTCGAAAGAACTTCAAAGCCATGAACATCCTCATGTGCGCCATAAGCTCGTAAGAATATAATCGAGTCTCGCCTCGTGACTCTGCTAAAGAAGTGTGGGACACTCGGTCAACACCTACGAAGGTACAAGTCAGTGAGACAAGCGAAGATCGACCAAGTATCTTCACAAATATGAGCTTTTTAAAATGGAGCCGAAGAGAACATTACTCGGATGTTCATACGCTTCACCGAGATCACCAACAATCTCAAATCTTTGGGAAAGAAAATCTCCCATGAAGAAATGTGCCTGGAAAATTCTCGAAGCCTACCCAAGAAACGATGGGGTCCGAAGGTAACTCGCCATAGAAGAGGCTCGAACCTCTCAATCTTGAAGCCGGACGAGCTCATAGGAAAGCTTCGACCCATGAGATACATCCGGAAGAAGAAGATGCCGAGGGTACTTCCAAAAAGAACATCGCTCTTAAAGCCTCGTAATCCAAAGAAGCAAGTCCAAGCTCCTCCGACTCGAAGATGATCCCATGGCACTCATTGCAAGAGGCTTCAAGAGAATGATGAAGCACAAAAGATGGGATAAAAGGCCAAAAGAAGAATTCTACAAAAAGGACAAGAGAGACAGAAAAGGTAAGTTTTCTTCACCCACAAAGTTATCCTTGTCTAAAAATTCTAGATGTTTTGAATGTGGCAGCAAAGACCACATAGTCAAGGACTCGTCCAAAACGAAGAAGGGACAGGAAGAAGAAAAAGGCCATGATGGCAACGTGGAGTGATGAGGATTCATCTCGAAGAGGACGAAGACTCGGATGACTCAAAGTGTCCGATGGCAGCCATCGACTCGAAACCGAAAAGGAGTCGACTCGCACACGTACTCGTACAATGAGGAAACCGATCCTCAAGAGGTAATAAACTATTTCCTCAAATTCTCCAAAGTTGATTTAGCTAAATACATCTTTACTTTGGAAGAAAAGTCCAATTCTCGATTCTTCTCATTTCAAGGAACAACTTGAGTCAATCACTTCGAGAGCACCTTTTTAAAAATGAATTGGAAAACTCGAGACCGACACTCGTGAGAACTCAAGACAAGTGCTCATACTAATGAGACCGAGTCCGAGTTACTCGGAAAAGAAAATGAGCAACTGAAACGTAAGCTCATTGAGTCTCAAGATCTGGTTTTGAAGTTTTCTCAAGGACAGAAGAACCTTGATATGCTCTTAGGATCACAATGTGTCTCATTTCGAAAAGAAGGTCTTGGTTTCAACAAAGAGGAAGAATCTAATTCTTACTCGTAATTGTTCAAAAGGATTCCGTAATCGTTAAGTTCAAGAAGGTCGAGCATGGTCCCATTCATAAAAATGAAAGGAGGACTAAACCCGGACCTATCTACAAAAAGAAACCATTTTCTCCTGTTTCAAAAGGAAAGGTTTTTAAAAGGAAAGAGACACGGACTCAGCTCTCCGAAAAGAAGAAGACTCGGAATCGGACTAAACCCAAAGTCATTCAAATCTGGGTTCCGAAGCACCTTCTTCCTCGTAAAAGGACCACAAGTAAGGAATGTTACTCGGGTTCGTTAGAGGAAGTGAGAAGGGTTAGATTTTCTCTGCTTTTGCGAGTCACTCGTAAAAGATCAAAAGGACACCGGTACATGGACAGCGGATGTTCTCGACATATGTCGGGTGACCAAGGACTCTTTTCTCGAGCTGGAGTCATATAAAGGAGGAAAGGTGACCTTTGGTGATGACAAGAAGGGCAAGATAGTGGGCATTGGGAAGATTGGTAATGGAAACAATCCGGTGAGCCCAGTCTACCCGGTCAAAGGACTAAAATACAACCTACTTAGCATCTCCCAGCTTTGTGACAAAGGTCAAGAGGTAAGATTCACTCAATCCAAGTGCTACATCACGGATGAGACCACCAAAGAGGTAAAGCTCTCGGGTAAGAGATCGGGTAATACCTACATCATCCCTCTTTCCGACCCAAGTCGGAACTTATCATGTTTAAAAGCATATCTTCAAGATGATTCTTGGATTTGGCATCGTAGATTAGGTCATATTAGCATGCATACTATCAAAAAGCTTGCATCTCTTGGTCCAGTTAGAGGATTACCTAACCGTGCTTTTGAGAAGGATAAAGTATGTGGAGCATGCACCAAAGGGAAACAAGTCAGATCTTCATTCAAATCTCTCAAGACAGTTTCCACATCCAACGTGCTTGAATTACTACACATGGACTTATGTGGTGAAATCCTGTAAAGAGTCTCGGAGGTAAATCTTACATACTTGTTATTATTGATGATTTTTCAAGATTTACCTGGGTGTGTTTTCTGAAGCATAAGAATGAGGCCTTCAAGGAGTTCAGCAAGCTCGTAGAAAGATTCAAGTTGAGTCTCGGACTCGGATTCAAAAGATTCGAACCGACCATGGAAGGGAGTTCGACTACTCGGAATTCTCGAGTTTTGTGACAAGAATGGAATTTCTCACAACTTCTCAAGCACCTGTAACTCCTCAACGGAATGGAGTAGTTGAGAGAAAGAACAGAACCCTTGAAGAAATAGCAAGGACGATGATGATTGAACACAACTTGCCTTACTATTATCGGGCGGAGGCAGTAAACACAGCCAACTACACTCTCAATCGATGCCTCATCGGACCCATTCCGAAGAAAACACCTTATGAGCTCTACAAAGGAAGGAAGCCAAATATTTCCTATTTCGGATCTTTCGGATGTAAGTGCTTTGTCCACAACAACGGTAAGGATCATCTTACTAAGTTTGATGCTCGGTCGGACGAAGGAATTTTTCTAGGTTACTCTTCTCATAGCAAAGCTTATCGTATATTCAACAAGAAAACTAACAAAGTGGAAGAAAGTATCCACGTAGTGTTTGATGAGCTTGAACAGGGAAAACCAAGTGAATCTTCATACTCGGAACCGAAGCTCGGAAAGGATGATGACGAAGATGAGTCTATAAAGACTCGAAGGAGACCACTCGTAACGAGGAAGCTCGGAATGAGACAACTCGGAGGTCGCTCCGAACGAGCAAGTCAATGAAGAGGATCACACGTAACAAGCTTCGAAGATCAAGCAATTCAACCATCAAACCTGGTGAATCAAAGAACTGGTAAAGCATTCAAATTTACTTCCGGGCATCCCCAAGAAAACATTATTTCGATATCAACAGTGGAGTAAGAACTCGCTCTTCTCTTCATAATCTATGTGCATTCACTGCATTCATTTCTCTCGATCGAACCCAAAAATGCACTAGAGGCCCTTAATGAACCCGAATGGGTAGAGGCCATGCAAGAAGAGCTAAATCAATTCGAGAGAAACCAAGTCCGGACTCCGACCAACCGACCTTCGACCACCCAGCTTATAGGAACCAAATGGGTTTTCAAAAACAAACTGGATGAGGGTGGAATAGTTGTCGAAACAAGGCTAGACTTGTAGCTCAGTGGTTACAATCAAGAAGAAGGAATTGATTGTGGGGAAACCTTTGCACCAAGTAGCTGAATTGAAGCCATTAGAATACTCGTTGGCATTTGCATCCTGCATGCATATTGAATTATATCAAATGGATGTTAAGTGTGCCTTTCTCAATGGTTTTATTGAAGAAGAGGTCTATGTCGAGCAGACCTCCTGGTTTTGAAAACTCGGAATTTCCAAATCATGTTTTCAAACTTCAAAAGGCTCTCTATGGTCTTAAACAAGCCCCTAGAGCTTGGTATGAAAGACTCGAGCAGACTTCCTAGTTCAAAATGATTTCAAAAGAGGTCGGATCGACAAGACTCTATTCATAAAGACCAAAGGGAAAGATTTTCTCATTGTTCAAATATATGTTGATGATATCATTTTCGGTGCTACTAATGAATTTTTGTGCCGAGAATTTTCTCGAGTTGATGAGCCAAGAGTTCCAAATGAGCATGATGGGAGAACTCAATTTCTTCCTTGGGCTGCAAATCAAACAAAACAAAGATGGAATCTTTGTCCATCAATCAAAGTACACCAAGGAACTCGCTGAAGAAATACAAACTTCAAGATGCAAAGCACGCATCTACTCCTATGAGCAAGCAGTATAAAACTTGACTCGGATGAGACAGTAAAGCAATAGATCGAAACTCTATCGAGGTATGATTGGATCTCTGCTATATCTTACTTCGAGCGGACTGGACATAATGTTCAAGTGTTTGCTTATGTGCACGATTTCAAGCTAATCCAAAAGAATCACATCTCACTCGCGGTGAAGAGAATATTCGGATATCTTGCAGGCACTCGGAATCTAGGACTGTGGTACTCCGGAGACTCGGAACCGAGTCCGACCGGGTACTCGAGACGCGGACTACGCAGGATACAAAGTAGATCGAAAGAGCACATCCGGAGCTTGCCGCTTCGGGTCAATCCCTAATATCCTCGGCACTCAAAGAAGCAAAACTCAGTAGCTCTATCAACTGCGAAGCTGAATATATTGCCGCTGGAGCTTGTTGCGCTCGATTCTCCTGGATAAAACAACACTTGAAGGATCTCGGATTATCTCTCAACTCGGTCCCAATCAAGTGTGACAATCAAAGCGCAATCAGTATCACTAAGAATCCTGTCCAAGCACTCAAAAACAAAGCATATTGAAGTCGGTATCATTTCTTACGCGATCACTCGTAAAAGGGTGATATTTTACTTGAATTCATTCCGACTAATCTTCAATTAGCTGATATCTTTACTAAGCCACTTGGTGAAGATCAATTCTGTTTTATTCTGAATGAGCTTGGCATGTTAAATGCTTAGTTTCGTGTTATGATTCTTGCATTTTTCTCGTGCTATGTGCTTTAGTTGTCAATAACCATTGGTTCGATTGATCATGTGATACTGGGCTGATAGTTATTTCGTGTTTCGAGTCACTCGAAACTTTTCCGAGTCAAACTCAGACGTAGAGAAAAATTTGGATATCAAATTTTCTGAAGCTATCTCTAGAACAATGGAGAGTTTCGGATTATATTTTCAAACTCTTTTTCTCTCTCTTTCTCGAGCGCTGCGATCGGATCTTAACCGCAGATTTCAAACCGTTGTTATCTCAACCGTTGAAGCGGAACCGTCACACCGGGCATTAATGATCGATGGACGGGTAAGACGGAACGGAGTTACTTAACGGATAGTGAACGGGCGCGCGTATTCTCTATAAATAACGTCTATTCATCTTCCTCTCGGTATTCTCGAACTCCTTCCCTCTCAAACGAAAACCCTCTCGCGGAAAGTTGTCTACGTGAACAAGTGTTTCCTTGATCGTCTGCAAGTGTTGAAGAAGCTCTCTCTCTCTCGTAAGTTTTCGATCGCTCTCTTCTCTTTTTCGTTTTTCTTCTCTTCTACACCTCCTTCTCTTTCCTCTTCTCTCGAAAAGTTTCATCTTTTCATCTCTCAAAATGCCTAAAAGAGGAAACCACCCCGACTTTCGAGTTTCTTCATCCTCAAAGAAACCTCGCTCCAACAAGCCGTAAAGCTCAACCCCTCTAAACCCATTGTCACCCAAAGATCTTGCGCTGGACGACAAGTTCTTCCCAACAACCAAATTCTCCTGGTTGTCCCATATTCAAACCACCGGAGTCTACCATTTCTTGTGTTTCAGCGAGTTCATCTATCCCGAACTCGTTTCGAGTTCTATACTCACCTCTCTCACTCTAAAAATGTTCTAACCTCAAGGGTTCGTAACATTACCGTTCAGTATCAACACCTCTCTCCTTCACTGCATCTGTTCAAAGTTTCTTCTCTCTTCTTGAACAGCAACCCTATCCCCTTCATCGAAGTCGCCGACGACTTCTTTGAAAAGTACGCCAAAGAATTCCCCGGGTCCGAAAGAACTTTTCCGTGACTCGCTTGAAGTCGAAGCCAGGCTTCGTGTTTCCCGCTGATGAGAACCTTCTTCTCACAAAGCATTCTAGCAAGGAGAACCCCAACTCCAAGCACCTCAAAGCTCTCTTCGATATCCCGGAGGGATACGAAGTCGACCTCTTCCCCTCCATCATTGAGCAAATGGCCGCTGTGCCAGCTCAACTCCAAACCAAGAAGAACACCTCCCTTCCTTTCGGTGCTCTTCTCACCCTTGTCTTCAAACAATTTCAAGTTCCTCTTCCCTCCGACCCTAACGCGGTGTCCGAGGCGGCCATTGTGGTCGGTAAAAGGAACTCCAGGGTACGGATACCGAGAAACTAACCCCGGTGTCCGGGTTCACAACTCGGAGCCGAGGCCTCCTTCTCCACCTCGGACTCGAAATCAACCCTCTCTCTCTTCCCTCTTCACCTGGTGGTGCCTCCACCTCCAAGTGCTTCCAAATCTCTCTCCGCCCTCCTGTCTCCTCGTCTTCTTGGACAAGATCACCTCGGTGTCTTCCGATTTCGGAGACATGCTCGGAGGTTTCAAGTCTCGTCCTTCAGTGGTCCGACCATCAACCAAAAGACCGGTCGATCCCGGATCCGAGAGCAAGCAGCCTCTCGTTCTTGAGATGAGAGAGCTGGTTAAGGAGCGAAGGAGCCGGCCGAGCTCCTCGAGAGAGATCTGGTCCAAGGCGGCTCGAGACCCGAAGACTCGCGACCCATCTCGAGACGTCTTCGAGCCCAGGCCCGACCTCCTCGGAGAGCGAGGAAGCCGAGGAAGCAGAGGAAGAAGCAGCAGATGCAGCGGAGGATGCCGAGGAACCCGCAGCTGAGGCAGCTCCTTCCGGCCAAGGGAAGAAGAGGCCGTGGCAGCTGCTAAGGGACAACCTGCTCCCCAAGTTCAAGTTGTCAGACTCAGCTCGCATGCGAGCCTCGAGTGAGTCGAAGATCTCGCTCCTCCAGCCGAGTCAGCCAGAGCAGCCTCCTCCAGCCCCAGAGGTCCCAAGGGAAGAACCCTCGATCCACTTTCTCCGGGTCGACCACTCGGAGCCGAGCCCCTGCGAATTGTTCCGGTTCTCCCTTCGCCGCACTCAAGCACATCGTCAAGGTCTTATCAGCGCCGGCGCACCTCCGCCTCCACTCGAAATCCCCTCCCTCCTAGTTGGAGCCATGCACCGAGTCACGATTCCTCGTGCCTCCGAATTTCGCTTTTCAAAATTTTATTCTCGTCCGGACAATTTCGTGTATTACTTGTACTTTTCTCCCTTCTTTTTGTTTCTTGTTTTTGTTGAAAGGCAAGGGGGAGAAATGTAGTCGATATCTGGTTGTCTTATCTAGGGGAGTTCTTTCCGCCCTTGTAATATAATTTTTTTTATGAACCGAATGCATTTCATTATTAATTTCGAGTTCTTTCTTTTCCGAGTGAATAAGTTCAAGCATACTTTATTTTGCTCGATATATTGTATATTGCTCTGTTCAATATGTCTTACTTTTATTCGAACTACTCGGAATCAACCTATTTCCCTCTAACAAAGTTTCTGTTTAAGTATGGAATGCCTTTCATCAAAAAGGGGAGATCGAAGACTCGGACACTCGCTCTATATATTTCGAGTCATGCAAAAATCAGGTATAACGATGTCATTCATATAGTGTTTTGATTCCAAGGCATTCTCTGTGTCTTAGAAACTTACTTGAGTGAAATAGTATCTTTTCTATGCGATTCGGCCTTCACTTATCTCTTTAATCGCTTTTCAGTTAACGACTCAGAAAACTTGTTCTTTATTCTCGAATCGACTTATGATTATTTACTCTATTGTTTGCAAAGTCAGCATTCATAGTTCTTTTCGTGCTTAGTCTACATCAAGTGTTTCCCACTCGATATTTGTTGATAGAACTTGATTCCTTGCTTAAGACTAAGCCTTATGGAATTCCGAGTATCATGGATATTAGACTCGAAAGTTCCATTTCTTTTCCGACTCAGTTAATCTGTTTGTTAATTATCATGATTATTTTTATTATCTCGTGTCTAACCTTGGACCAAAGTATTTTATACTTTGAGAACCGAAGGTGTTTTACTTTTGTAGGTTATTCAATCGAGGATATCTTTTCAAATTACAAAAGTAGCCGGCTTGAACATCAAATCACCAGCAGATATAGCTTTTCACCATCCTCGCTCTAGTCTCGTAAGATTGTGTCGAAGTCGTCCGCTTCCATATCCGGAAAACCGGAAGGTCAAGCTTAACGATGGTTTTCACCACACTTTTCAAGACACAACCGATGGTTTTGGGACTTCCAAGAGAGTTAAACCGTTGTCCAACGACCATATTTTCAACGGATACTTTCCGAGTGACTCGTAAAGCCCTTATCAACGGTCACAGAGGACTCTCGGTCAGCAGATGAAGATAACGGCTACTCTGCCTGGTTATCTATAAATAGAAGCCACTTCACAAGACTTGAAGATAGCGAAACATACTCGTCAATACTCCAACTTGAACAAAGTTATTGTATTTACTTTCAATCTTCAACTTACAACTCCCACTCGTAATTCATTACTTTACGAGTTGTAAGGTCTTGTACTCAGCTACAAACACTTCTTACATTCTTTGTAAGGTCCCTTGACTAAGCCTGTAAGGGTTAACTCAGCTTAGTTGTCCCTAGCTGTAAGGGTTATCTCAGCTAGGAAGTACTAGATCGGATAAGGGAACTTCGAGTCTAGGAAAACTTGTATAGAGTTGTCCAAGGGAGCAACTCGGGTTCTCATCAAGTTCACGGTATTTTGTGGACTCAAAATAGTGGATTTGACTTCGTGTCTGGATTGACACGGGCCGTGGTTTTCTCGCCCCAGGAGGGTTTCCACATAAATTCTCTCGTGTTCTATTTCTGAGTTCATTCTAGACTCGGACAGAGACTCGCTGAACGTGTTTACTCCGATTCATTACATTCCGAGTCCAATTTTTTATAACCCCTTGCTTAGACTCGGAATCTGTCTTTGATTCTTCTCTGTCAAAAGGGTGTGTGCCTTCACAAAGAATTTTTCATCACCCTATTCACCCCCTCTAGGGTGACTCGGACTCTCCCCGAGCAAACCTTCATAAATATTAAAACCGCATTTAAATTACAAAAGCAAGTCATAGCATAGCCGACAAGGCCCTTGCTTTCCCGATACTAAACATAGGTTCAATTCATGTTGTCTCTATTTCGAGGTTTTTAATTTTTGAAAAAATTATTTTGTTATATTATATAAGAATCGTTATTCCCTTATTTTAAGAATGTTATTATTGTTTCAAACTTTTAAAAATTATTACCCCACACTTTTTAAAATTACACAAATATAAATTTTCAAGTTATTCTTTATCGAATATTAGTAATTCTTCGTAAAGAAATTGCTCATTATAAAATTATTTTTATTGAACAATAAAGGTTACTATTTGGTGAATAGTAAATCATTACTTAGTGAACAATGTTTGGTGGACAAAATATTTGGTGAATAAGAATGTACTTGTTTTGTTGAACAATAGTCTCACTATTAGTATATAATAGCTTAATGAATACTATATAAAAGAAAAATGTGAGTTGTAATGTCCTAATTCATAGTGTAAAATTGTTTGCTTATTTAATATTGTACAATATTCCTTAGGATGGTGTACAATAGTCATTACTGCTACATTTTGTCTACTAAGTAGTGTATAATGGTTTTTGAGATGGTATACAATAGTCTACACTACAACATCTTTCTACTAATTAGTAGAGTACAATAGTCTTTAATTTTCATGATAGTGTACCGTTACAATTGTCTAAAAGTAAAAACATGAGTATGAATAAGAATAAAAATAACACATATTTTAGTGAACAATGGCCAACCGATTAGTGTATAATAGTCCAATGTACTTGAAAAATAAAATATAACTAAATCAAACATAATTTTCTTAACTGAAAATATGTACATTAAACACAAAACTAATGCACAAAACATAAATCTTATGTGCACATTTTCATTTTTATATTCAGAATGACATGCATCCAAAATAACACCAGTAGACACTACTACGTAAATGACTTTTTACGACGTCTCTTTTACAACAATTAAAAATAAAAACTTTACTTAAAAATGAGGCGATGACATTTTTATAAATAAAATTCACCTATTACTATGGTTCTTTCATTGACCTATAATAATAGGTCATATCCCGACTTTTTACTATGGTTTAATTAAAGAACCGCAGTAATAGAGGCACCTATTACTATGATTCTTTCATTGAACCGTGATAAAAAGTTGAGACACCTATTACTATGGTTCTTTCATTGAATTATAGTAAAACATCTTGTATTTTGATTGACGAGTAAATCAAATCTCAACTTTTCACTCTCTACTCTCGAGGCCACCCTAGAATTTGCTTTAACAACCCAACAAATAACAGAAGCTGGAGTTCTCGTGACCCTTGTTCTCTTTAACAATGAGGCCGGGTTCACAAGGCAAAACATGGGGTCTATTTGCAGCATGGTTCAGTCCACAAAGAAAGGGAAGAGGCACTACTACAAAACTGTAAAATAGCGACGGAAACCAATCGTCGCCAGGTAGCGACGAAATCAGCGACGGACACCGACAAAAATTGACAATCTGGATCACACAACGACGGAATTAGCGACGGAAAATAACTTCCGTCGCTAATCCGTCGATGATAAATCGTACATCAAAAAATCCCGGAAAGAAAAAAAAAGTAATCAGTAGTCATTAGCGACGGAATATTCCGTCGCCAATCCGTCACTACCGACAATTTCGTAATTAGCGACGGACTGTTCCGTCGCCAACAGAGAGAGCGAGAGCGAGAGCGAGACCACCGCAGCTTGACCACCGCCATCGGCCGCTACCGCCGGCGACTACGCAAGCCGCCTTGTCGGCCGTCGCCGTTGCCGCCGCCTCCCTTCCGCCGCCGGTTCAGGACCCCCAAGGCCGAATAACCACCAATCTTAGCTTCGTTTCGCCCGACCCTCGCACCGCCGCCGCCGCCGCTCGGGTCAAGGACGCCGCCGACGAACCGCCGCCGCTGCCGCCTCACGCCTGAGCTTCGCCGTCGCCGCCTGTACCGCCGCCGGTGCCGCCCATAAATTTGAGGTATGTTTGTGTTGATTTTTGTAGATTTATGGTTTAACAAAATTGATATTGAAATTGATGAATATATGTAATTTGTGGGAATTTAATGTTGTTTGTGAATGAATTTGAGAAGAAAAATGTGAAATTATGTTGTTTAAGGAGTAAATGTTATTGAAGTTAAATTTAGGGTTTTAAAAATATAACTTGAAATTGACGAATATATGTACTTTGGTGGGAATTAATGTTGTTTGTGAATGAATTTGAGAAAAAAATGTGCAATTGTGTTGTTTGTGGAGTAAATGTTATGGAAGTTAAATTTAGGGTTTTCAACATTGTAACTTGAAAGTAACATATATATGTAATTTAGTGGAAATTAATGTTGTTTGTGTATAAATTTGAATAGAAAAATGTGCAATTGTGTTCTTTATGGAGTAAATGTTATGGAAGTTAAATTTAGGGTTTTCAACATTGTAACTTGAAAGTAACGTATATATGTAATTTGGTGGAAATTAATGTTGATTGTGGATGAATTTGAATAGACAAATGTGCAATTGTGTAGGATTTGTGGGACATTATTGTTGAAGTTGAGGGAAATGGTGTTTTTGATTTATATATGTGTAATTAATTATTCTTTTTTGTGTGAGGTTGTTAACGCTAATAGGTATGCTTATAGGTATGATTGCTTTACTCGTATCATTAGTTTAATTATATGTATATGAGTTTATTTATGCTAATTAGGTTTGATTACTTTAATTATGAAATAAATATTTAAGAGTAAAATATAAAAATTATAGAAATCTATGCATATTAAAAAATTTATAGATGCATAATGGTTATATATAGATTATGTTCGTTATAGAAAATATGTTGTCATCGAATGAATTCTTATTAATGTAATGAAGGTGAAACCATTGAAGCGTACTTTATTCACATGCTTCGATTTATATCTAACGCTTAAATGTGCATTTGTTGACTATTGTTTAAATGTTGTTCTATATGAAATCACTTGAACCGTTGGATATTTACTAATAGTGTGAATTACTTGTTTATGTACAGAAAAATGGAGAGAGGTAGAGGCGGAACCAAAAGATCAGCCTACTCGGGGAAGGGCTAGAAACACCTCTACCGATGGGGAAGGTAATGATGTCAGCACTTCTACCCCCTCTCAAAACCCTTAGAACCTTCAAACTCCTGCCGGTGGAACACTATCTCCACACTCCCTCACAACCAAACTCCATTGGGGGGTCATTTATTCCCAACCCTCCCTTTTTCCAACTCCCAAATTTCCCACACATGCAAAACCCACTGGGTGGGCCTTTCTTTCTAAACCCTCCATATTCTCAAGCAACCCCATATGTACTCAAACCCGTCGAGTACATATACATATCAACAATATGGTACAAATAATGTACCACGCATCCACGTTGGTTCCGAACAACGGCCACCACAAATGCCTACAAATGAAGGACCAACCGATACAGGGAACGAGGATCCTTGTCTTCAATCAAGTAGCGCTAGCAACTGAGAAAAATCCGAATTGAGCCGGATGGTGAAGGGTGAGTGTGATAATAAATAATAAAATAAAATAAGCATATTAGTTATTAGTTGAACTAACTATTTTATATGTTGAATTGATTAGGTTCTACCCCATTGACAAAGTTGTGGGTACGATTTCCCACATCTTCCAAAGCAAATACGATGGAGCTTGGCCTACATGGGGTAAAGTCCCTCGATCACAACGTGATCAATGGTTTTCTGAGTTTAAGGTAATGACACATCATTAGTTTTCTCCAGTTCGGATAACATAATCACTTATTGTGCATGTTCGAACATTATATTTTAATTTCATAACGTATAAACCACGTTTTTATTTATATAGAAATTTTTCACTTGGTCGCCAACCGATGAAGTCCAAATCGAAGAAATTTTGAAAAGAAAGGCAGTGATCGCTTGAAGGACTTCATGCTCAAGGCGAGGAAAACTAAGAAGAAGCCGAAATGGTTAGGTGACAACTACCGGCGCGAGTTGCTCGAATATTGGGAAACCGCTGAGTACAAGAAGTTCTCGCGAGCAAGCTCGAAAAACCGTCATGCCGATCGTGGGGACTTGGTTCATCACTCCATACGTGTGGCTCAATCCCTATGACGGAGCATAAGCGGCGATTTGTACGTACCCCTTTCTTATTGATTACGCATGCAACCGTTAACATGTTCATATTGGTAAATTGATTCTCTACTAACTTGTTTTCAATTTTAGATGAAGGAGCTTAAAGGAGTTCAGCCTCTACCGACCCAACTATTTTCACGCACGCACAAAACAAAAAAGGACGAATGGGTGGACAAACAATCCAAGGCCATTTACGTGAGTAACCGTATATATGAATTCCGCATATTTTTCTATCTATTGTTTTCGTTAACAACCTCGTGATATTTACATGCCTCAAATATTTATATTATATTCAGGAGAAGTTTCAAAAGAGTGGGAAGAGTTGCAAAACACTCAACCCACTCAAACTTCCAAGTGATGACCCCAACTCTTCTGAGGATCATGTATCCACCCCTTCACAACAAGAGTTGTGGGTCAAAGCAAATGCGAACAAGAAAGGTCGCATTTATGGATTTGGATCTCGAGGCTAGAAACTTGAAACCAACAATGTCCTTCAAATCACCGAAACCTTCTACTACAGATGACTCGTAATGGAGAGCAACAAAGGCATAATTTAAATTCTGAGGTACATCAATGGATTGAGCATTGCCGGATGCTTGAGTTACAAAATCGGCATCCGAAGGCACAGGTCGACAGCTTCGCTGAGCCAATAGCACGTATGAATGAATTTCGCAGTCTCAAGCAAGCATCCGGATCTCACCGTCGACCACCACAACCACGAGGAAGAGGAAGAGGAAGAGGAAGAGGAAGAGGATGAGGATGAGGAAGAGGATGAGTGAATTCAAATGTGAACTTTTGTATATATTGGTGATCATCACTTTGCGAACTATTTACAAATTTGTTTTAACTATGTTATGGTTGTTGATGATGTTGAATATGTAAGTTGGATTTGTATATCCAACTTTGATGAATTATTTGTGGCCGGCATATGTAAATGCCAAATGTAAGTGTCACATATGTGAATGGTGGATTTGTATATCCATTCACAATGTTCTGTACTAGGATAACGAATAATTAGCTAATAATATTTAAAATTTTTCACGTAACAGCGACGGATCAGCGACGGTCAGGCTTCCACTTAGCGACGGAATTTGGGGAAATTCCGTCGCTAATATGGCTATCAGCGACGGAAATCGGGTGATTTCCGTCGCGATTTAGCGACGGAAATAGGCGACGGAAGTCCCAAATTTCCGTCGCTAATCAACGACGGAAATGTTTTCCGTCGCTGATTTCTATCGGCTACGGAACGAGAATCCGTCGCTAATTGGCGACGGACTTGAAAACTTCCGTCGCTGATATTTAGCGACTCGCTTTTCAGCGACGGAACAGCTTCGTCGCTAATTGCGGAATTCCGTCGCTAATAACTAACATTCCGTCGCTATTTCCGTCGTGATCTGCTGTTTTCTAGTAGTGAGGGGCAAAGTGTTCTTATGCTAATTCTTATGCAATTGGTGCAGTGAATGCTAGCTTCTTATCACCATGCTCTAGATCACATTGTGGCAACGGGTTTTGTTCACCCTATGCAGCTAGTCGTCGTCGTTCATGGGGCATGGTCGTTAGAGGATATGGTGAAGGTGAGGGCCACGAAACTATGCAAGGGAAAGGCAGTTATGAGTTACCGATCTAATCATCACAAAAATTATGTAAGGGAAAGGTAGCTCTTACCGGAAGATAGAGTACTTCAAATCACAACACGAAGTCATGTGTTGGGGTTGACCGATGATAATGAGATGAGGATACCGATTTTCTTGGATGACATACTACAATTTCTATAGATGCAAGAGATCGGTGCAATCGTTGTTACGCTCGACATTATGTGAGTTACTATATGTAAGTTCATTTTAACTGTTCATTTTTATTTCTAACTATATACGTACAATTAATATGTAATAGGTTGTTACACGAGATGACTTATTCCATAAGAGTCCAGTCTGTTGAGTTTTGTAGTCTTGAGGCGATTCAAGCATATAGACGGTCTTGCACGGACCGATCCAAATTTATCTCCGACCTCATGGTCGAATGCAAAAACATGTTACTTAGAACCGTTCAACGAGAGGTAAGTGTAGAATAACTTAAATGGAGTGGTAATGGTTTAATAATTACAATTGTATCCATGTTTTTGGTGTCGGTATAACCACCACTCGCTAGATGCTTACTACTACATATCCGAGGAGTAACATGGCATACTCGGCTCAATCCTCCGGGTCATCTCATGAGGAACGATATCGGACTAGTAAACTCGTGAGTTCGAGTACTTACTCATTTTCATTATTTTTGTTAAGTATTCTTTTTAATTGTATGTTGTATGCATGCCTTTATAATGTATTTGAACAATACATGATCTTCATTTGAATTTTATTTCATCTAATTGAAAAATAGTGTTCTTAAAGTGTACGACATGCAAGAAGGCTCGACAAGCTCTATAGGAACCACGACCCATCCTCGTAGGGACCCGTTGGACAGAGTTTCCCTATGAATGTTGTCTCTCTTTATTTTATTTTTTAAGATTCTTTCTGAAAGTTAAGTTTTGAAAGTTCATTTGGAAAGTGGGGAGAGCCTCCGATTAAGATTATTTATTAGTTTTAGCAAAAAGAGTGATTGGCGATTTTTATTAACCATTTTCATTTTAGAAATCAATTTTTAGAGAAATCCTGAATGTTATTTTGAGGTTAGAAAAACAGAAAAATTAAGATCACACTTTGCCACAAAGTTCTTGGGCCAAACAAATATATATGGTTTGGTCGAGAGTTTAGCCCAAAGATCTAGCCGGTCTTGGCATCGGCATCACCAACCGTAAACCGGTGCCGGGCATAAGGTCATGGATCGGGAAATTAGTCTTGGCCCTATAGCTCCAACAATCAAAATGGAACCCAAGTTTACCATTTTCAACCCGAAATGCTAAGAAATAGATAGAGAAAAATGAAACAGAAAATAGGAAGTCGCCGACCACTTTTAGAAATAAAAACTAACAAAAAATAGAAAAAATACTCTTCTAATCTTAGAATGGAAAGACTAAGCTGGAAAGAGGTTTTGAAAGAGACTCCATTGGTCTTGAAACCGAGAATCCGGTGTTCGGTGAAAAGGTATGAAATAGAGAAAGATGTTCTCCATTCCGCCCATCAACGGACGACCTTTAGTAATCTAAATTGTGAGTTAATAAATTGTGTCTAAAGAGTCAAGCAAACAGCATGTGATAGATAGAAATTAAAGCAAACAAAACATGCTAGGAAAGCGATAAACAGGCAATAATAGTAAAGTAGTTAAGAAAGCAATAAAGAAAGAGAACAGAAAGAGAAAAGAACTTAAAAGATTACTGTGGGCGGGCGGTTGTAAAAGCAATTACATCGCTAAAATCACAATACGCAAAGCAATAAATAACTAAAATTAAATAAAGTACAAAAACAAACTTCGAATGGTGCAATGGCACCCTCTGGTAGACCCACCTACTAGACTTAAATCACAATCTAACTTCATTAGAGTGACGGTAAGGCGATGACAAGCAAAAGAGACAAAAGGAGGCATTTTTGTGAGTGGTTTGGAAAGGACGTTTTTGCGTGTTTATGGAGAGAATAGAATGGACGAAGAGAGAGTGAGAAAATTTAGCAGCTTGTGTGAAATGAGGGAGGAGAGGCCCTCTATTTATAGTAGAAAATTAGGGTAGAAATCAACCCTAAAATGCCAACCAGCCTATCCGAATTGACTCGAATTGAGCCCGAATTTGTTGGAAGTGATAATGACAAAGAACCGAATATTCTCGCTTGGACCGGATGATACCACATAGAGGGTAGACAAATGCAGTTGCGGGCTTAAACGGCGTTGTATGGACACTCGAGTTCTTTGCCTCTACTGGTCGCCGAGAGTAGGGTAAAACGCTACATTTTTGCGCAGTTTGGAGTAAACTAATGCAAATTTTAGCACTTTCTATTTTTGGAATGTTTCTATTTTTGGTGTAGGTTGGCTTTTTGTTGGCTACTAGTTTCGCCACTCTGCTTTTAGTCCGATCTTGACCCGAGCATGCAAACGAGACTAGGTTTTCATCACCAGGCCAACAAAAATAAATAAAAGAGATAAGGATAACACATTTTCGGTGTCTACAGGCTCACATAAGACAAAAATCCTAAGTGTTGTCTTTGTTAAGGTAAGGTTCTCTTGCTTAGTGTTAAATTAGTTTTCATTTCCGGCAAAATTACTTGCTACATAACTACTAATTAATTCTCTATCTGTTGGGAATCTATTAGGATTATTGTAGTGCCATGAACAATCAGGGAATGTGGAATGCGGCTTCTACATTCTCCAATACATGAAAGAGATTATAACCAAGATGAATTTCAATGGTCCCGAATCTAATCTACAAAGGTACTCAATTATAAGCACCCTTTGTTACATTTTTTTATGAAAATTTAATTTTTTCATGTTCTTTTTAGCTTAATTAGTAATTGCACTTGGCGTAGATATATGTAAAATTATTTATACAGAATTGGTCGCAGATATTTCCGCGAAAGAAGCCCGCCACTACCCATTATTCACAAGTTATGCTGAATGAGCTTAGAGAGGGTTGGGTGCGGTTTGTGTATGGACGTGTAATTACACATAGATAAGTATTTACAAATGATTTTTTCCTCATTATTTGATTGGTAACTTTTGTGATTTTTTTATTTTATATAGCATACATACATACATACATACATACATACATATATATATCTTGTGCGAATAAGAATAAGTTGGGAAATAAGTGACGTTGTTGGTGGTATGTTGTGTAAATGGTTATGGTGGCAAAATATCCATATATATATTCTAGTTATATAATTGTACAGGGGTATGAAAAATAAAAGAAAATTATAAAAAATTCAGACCTATTACTATAGTTCTCACTCAAGAATCGTAGTAATAGGTCTAAAATTGACCTATTACTACGGTTCTTAGGTAAGAACCGTAATAATTGGTGGACCCCCTCCCTAAAATGGCAAAAAGGATGCTTTACATACCAATTACTACAGTCATTTGTAGTAATAGGTACCTATTACTAAAGTTCTGAAGCAAGAATCGTAGTATTAGATGTACCTATTACTACGGTTCTTTGTCCACAACGATAGTAATAGCTAGCTATTATGATGGTTCTACAAATGTACTTATAGCAATAGGTTCTCTTTTATTACGGTTTTGAACTATAGTAAAAGATGCTCATCTACTACTACCCTCACTCACACTACACCATGTAACCGTAGTAAAAGCTCTTTTTGAACTGTAGTACACTATTATAGGAACTACTTTTTACTATGGTTCTGAAAGAGCTTTTACTATGGTTATCTAGCGTCGTCTATGTGGTCGTAATTGTATATAGCCATCTTTTACTATGGTTCAGAACTATAGTAAAAGTTCTGAAGCAAGAACCGTAGTATTAGATGTACCTATTACTACGGTTCTTTGTCCACAACGATAGTAATAGCTAGCTATTATGATGGTTCTACAAATGTACTTATAGCAATAGGTTCTCTTTTATTACGGTTTTGAACTATAGTAAAAGATGCTCATCTACTACTACCCTTACTCACACTACGCCATGTAACCGTAGTAAAAGCTCTTTTTGAACTGTAGTACACTATTATAGGAACCACTTTTTACTATGGTTCCGAAAGAGCTTTTACTATGGTTATCTAGCGTCGTGTATGTGGTCTGTAATTGTATATAGCCATCTTTTACTATAATTCAAATCCGTAGTGAAAAATCACCCATTACTAGGGTTTATTTGAAGAACCGTAATAAAAGAGAACCTATTATCATGGTTCGGATAAACAACTATAGTAATAGGTTGATCTATTACTACGGTTCGTAATTAAAAACCATAGTAATAGGTATGTGCCCAACACCCACATATTTGGCCAAAATTTTAGGCCTAGACCTATTATTATAGTTTTTCAAGTAAAAACCCTAGCAATAAGCCTGAACTATTTTTTATAATTTTTTGTTTTTCGTACTCCCTATACAATTATACAAACATAACATACACATGTACAACCACAACAAGTTACACAACAAACCACCAATGACCTCACTTGTTTCACAATAAATTTTATACATTTTGCAACTATAATAGTTCCATGGTCCAATATTTCGCTAAACAAATTCCAAGACCAAGAGTGTAGGAGCCACAGCCTCGGGCCCACACCGGGACCGGACCGAGCTTCCCACGAATGCTTGGTGTAGGTTTTAGAAAGCTTTCCGGTTTTCGAAGATGAAGATGATTTTGAAAATAGGGATAAACCTTTTATTAAGATTTTTGAATTTTATTAAATCTGATTTAACATGAATTAGTCAAAGTTTGAATGGCGGTTGTATTAATTATTTTATTTTGGCAATTATTTTTAAAAAGGTCCCTGGATATTATCTCTTAATTGAAAAATAGAATTATGGTTTATTGAATCCGCCACGAGGCTTTAGGGCCAAACTGGTGTGAAAACACCGATTAGCCTCGACCTATACCTTGGTCGGCAAATCTAAAACCTATTTTCTATCCTGCTAGTCAAAAAATAGCCGGTAGGCGCATCTAGGGAAATAAATCAAAAGGGGTCGCCGATCGGCTTTTAGGAAAGAAAAACTAACAAAAAGAAAAATAAAGTTTGCTCTTCCAATCTTAGTATGAGAAAATTAAGACTAAAAGAGGCTAAAAAATGACTCCATCGATCTTTAAACCGAGAATCGGATACATGGGCAAGGGTACAAAATGTAGGGAAAACCCTTCTATTCCACCCGTCCAAAGACCGTCATTACTAATTTGAGTAGTGAATTAAAATCATACAACAAAAGCAAGCAAGCAACATGCAATGAGAATTAAAAGCAACCAACATACTAAAAGAAAGAGATAAGGCGGAAAAGAAAGCGGAAAAAGAAAACAAAACGAAAACAAAAGCAACACGAAAAGAAAAGAAAAGGCAAAGCGAAAAGAAAGAAAGCGGAAAACTAAAAGATTACATCGGGTGGGGACGAAATTAAAGCGATACATGTCGAGTCCACAATACGTAAAGTGATAAAGAAAGCATAAAAATAATTAAACCATTGCTAGGATTAAATCCGTGCCATCGGGTTTTCCCACATGCTATTCTCGGATCTCGAATTTGAATCTGGTGATACAACAAGTGGTGAATTTAAGGGGCTTTTTATGAGTTTATGTGTAGGTAGGTAGACGCATGTATGATTGATGGAGGTCTTAGGTTCGGATGTTTTAGGAGTGAGGGGTAGAATATGAATAGGTTGAAAAGAGACCAAGAGATCGGAAGACAAAATGGAGTATTCGAGTAGCTCTTAGGCGAATTTTAGCAGAGTAACCTTGAGGGATGAGCCATTGTGAGAATGAGAGCTAAGCTCTCTATTTATAGGGAGAGGTTAGGTAAAGGAAATGACCTAGGGTTAGCTCGGCTAGCTGTCTAAAAGTAACAACAAAACGAGGCCAAGATATTGTGAAGATTGAACCGGATAAAGGGAGGATAAAACCGAAGAAAACCGAATTCATGATGCCGCCCACCAAAGGATTTCTAGAGCTTCGTGCCTTAGAATGTTTCCAAAGGAGTCTCCAGTGGAAAACGTCGCGTTTCACTTAAAATCCAGGGTGGCAAGGCGTCGGTGATCTAAATCCTCAAACAAGACTCGAGGATTTCATCATCGGGCCAACAAATAAATAAGTAGAAAAGGCATGACACTTTTTAGGTGTCTACAGTTAGCCCCCACTTTGATCGAGTCCGAAAGAATAAGGTCAAAGTAGACACTAAAGGGTACTTACCTGGTGTTGGCGTTTCTTGGGAATCCGATTGAATTTGTGCATATGAAATTGAGTATCTTGAATTCTAACGAAGGGTCATGGACTTAAATAGCTGAGTCCGAAGTCCGAGTTGTTGATTCCTAAACTTTGCTACTTAAAAAGTTGAAGATTAGATTGATGTGCCTAAACTTGACCATGTAGTTAGTCCGAAGCTTGGTGAGGGAGCTTGAACTTGACTCGCGTAGTCAAGTTTGAAATCCAGCTGGGGTGCCCGAACTTGACTCGCTTCTTGGATATAAAGTTTAGCTGGGTGTCCTAAGCATAGATCGATTCCTGCCCGAAGTTTGGAGGATGGGCCTAAACTTAACCGTTTCTTGGCTGAAGTTTGGCTAAAATTTTCTGCACTAACAGCTTTGTTAGTTAATAATCAAATGTAAATAGCTTCAAGTGTTACCTGGAGATGGTCCGTAGCAAAATCATGTTTCGGAGGTGTTGTCTCAACTTGGCTATGAGGAGGTCCTGAAGTCTTGACGTTGTATTCGTAAACCTTAACCATTGTTGCGCCTAAAGTTATATGGAGGGACATCCGAACCTTGGCCACAGCTGAGCTTGAAGCTCAATGGAGATGATATCCGAACCTTCACCATCGGTGGGCTTGAATCTCAACTCGGGTTTTTGTTTGAAACTTGACCACTATTGGGCCTGAAGCTCGACTAAGTGTTGTCTCGAACCTAGACCGCTGCTGGGCCCGAAGCTTGACTAAGGTGTGTCCGAACCTTGACCATTGATGGGCTTGAAGCTCGCCTTTTATCCACTTTGGTCGGAATAGGGACGAATGCTTATCTTTATATAGAAATTCTTGCTTAAACTTGGTCATTAGATGACCTGAAGTCTAGGGAACGTCGACATAAAATAGGATGTTCCCTTGGGTAATGTGCCTCATTCTAATTTCGAGCTTTTAGTTTGTGTGCTAATAGCTCCTTTGTTTGTATGGTAGATGATTTGTGTCTTCCCCGAGAATTTTTTGTAGTTGTTGTGGTTGTATGACCCTTTTGATCTTGAAGCCTCATGTTCTTCTTGGGTGCTTGTGTCTAGCTTTTCTAGCATGTTAGAGAGTTGGCGAGCTTCGATGTCCTAGGTTAAATTCTTTGAAGGTGGTCGTGCAAGTGACCTTCTCGATGCTGACTTGATGTTTGATGCGACTTGATTCAATAATTCCTTATAGGGTGCTTTGTTATTAATTTTGTATTTTCAAGAGTTTGACTCATGCAAAAGAGATGTATGCAAGACTCTATTCTAAAAACAAATGCATTCTTTTATTAAAATGATGCGAAAAGTTCATAAAGACAAATATGAAATTGCACTTAGCCACCACTCCCCAAAGTAAAGCCTAAAGAAAAGCAGGTCACTTGAATTACGATGTGCTCATGGTTGGGTTTCCTCTTCTTTGGATAGGTCAAAGTGGATTTGATTTTTGGAAATAGGAAATGGAAATAAGATTAGCTTTGGGGCCGAACCTCGTGGGCTTCCTACATATCCACTCTAGCGAAAATCAGGCCTTCTTAGTTCAAAAGGAAGTATTGATTTGGGTTTTTTGTGGAAAACAGGAAAAGGAAACAAACATTACAATGGATATCGAAAAAGGGAAGAAGCAAGCTTTATTAGCATCCTTGATGAGTGGTGGGCTCATTGGATGATCTTCTAGTCGAATATGTGCTCTTCGTCTACGAGCATGCTAGCATCTCCGAGTGTTTTGAAGTTCATGATAGGCAAGAACTTCAAGTGCTACCGATGGGCTGGTTGTAGGTTCTTGATGGTGATTCCGACCTGATCCTTCTCGGATGGTCGAGCAATCATGTGGGCAGCATTCGCCCTCCAGCTAGTAAGGAAATCGGTGAAGTTCTCCTCATCTTTTTGCTTAATTAACTCTATGTCCCGAAGACTGACCGGTAGATCTATATTGTAGGATTATTGATGTAGAAGTCCCGGCAAAGATGCTTCCAGCTTGTGACATCGTGTGGGTCAACAAGTATTGTACCACTTCATGACGTTTGTGTCAAACATCCATGGGAAGATGACATGGTAAGTGTCCTCCAAGTACACTCTTCAAACTCATTGCCCCCACAAAGTTTCTCACGTGGTGATGAAGGTTTTCATTTCTATGAAACATGATGTTAGGCATAGTAAACTTAGGGGGTAGCTTGCCTTTAGGGATTGAAGTGAATCCAAGGGCCGGATAGTGGTGGTTGAACATCAAGGGCTCCTATAACATCTTCCCTATCTCGATCTATTCTTGGATCGGATTGTGGCCTCGAGTTGAGGTTCGGGCGAGATCCTTGTCCTTCTTTTTCTTTCCCTTTGGACATTGATTTCCTCTCTAGTTCTTTAAGAATGAGACTAAGGGTTTTCGATATCGACTAAATTTTCTTATCTTAAGCCTCAATCCTAGCTTCTATCTTAGTAGTAGACTCCTTGAACGAGGTCATAATGGGTGTTTGCTCTGGATGGTTGGTCATTTTTTAAGGAGGATTTCATTTTGACGTTGGACGACGCACCGACATTATTAGTAAAGGTGCAAGACATACCGATGTGGTGTGTGTTAATGTGGGACATATCGGTGTTGACCATGTCGGTGTTGAAGTAGATTTCTTATTTCCTAGGCTTTTCGTGCCAGGATTCGCGACTTTCATAGGATTTCCTATCCCGTATCCCAAAAGAGGTACACTTAGGATTGCCTCGTGGAAGAATTTTTATGGGAGATGGGGCTTAAGTGCTTGACCCGAGGAAGACTTATCATAGGAGGAAAAAAATGATATGCTCATTTATTTGGATGCACATAAAGGGATGCAAAATAAATGGAATGGAATGTATGCAACGACGCGCATGACTTAATCCGGGATGATTCTATGATTTGGCTAGTGCATAACCGAAATGCATAGATGATTATTCCTAACGGAAGATAAAATTTTTTTAGCTAAATAAGAAATGAATGATTCTCCTACTTTGAGATGAATTTTATTTTTGGCTAATGGAAGAATAAAATGCAAATGCGAACTCACCTAATCCGAGATGAAATTTAAATTGACTACTTAAAAATGCGATTTAAGAAATGCAAATATGGACTCACCTATTTTGAGATGAAATTTGAATTTGGCTAATGAAAATGAAATGTAAGATTGGATTCACCTAAAGAGGGATTATTTTTAATTTGGCTAATGCAAATATGAAGTGGACCGACCTTAAAAGGGAAGGTAATTTTTTGACTTCGGCTAAAACAAAATTCGACCGACTCAAAGTTTTATTTTGATTTTTATTTTCACACCCATGCAAAGATTATTTAGCGCTCCTCACCTATCCATAAAGGAAAAATTAAATCAAAAAACGAACACACTCATCCAAGCATGCAAGTGAGGTCAAGCGACCATCTAATAGTCAAAAGTTTTATGGTAAAAAAAGGTTTAGACTAGGTAGGATACATGGTGACTCATAATCTGAGGATTTGGTCTTCCATGTGGGGCACGACAAGAGAAAAGTCAAGAATCCTCAATCAACCAAACTGTTTGAACCAAAAGTGCATGCTACGAGGGAAGAGATACTGTGTTCGTTGGCAATCAAGCCTTGTTGGGCCCGCCTGGAATTCAGTCAAAGCCTCCTTAGGCAATCATATTCTATTTCTTACTTTTATTAAATCTGAACCCGACAACTCCATCAGCCACACATCCGCCTACCTATCTCCACAAAATACTCACAAAAATCCTTCCTTAATTCACCACCATCGCATCAAGAGATCCGGATCCGAGGTCCGGATCAGCAAGTGGGACAACCCGAGGGCACAAATTCGATCTTCAACAGTTAATTTTATTTATATTCTTTCTTTGTTGCTTTCAGTATTGTGGACAAACGATGTATCGCTTTTAATTTCTCCGTGCCTAATGTTATCTTTTAGTTTGCTCGCTTTCTTTTCTCTTTGCCTTTTCTTTTTCTTTTCATTATTGCTTTCTTTACTACTTTCCTTATCGCTTTCTTTTATTATGTTTGGTTGCTTTAATTTTGCTTAGCATGTTATTGTATGCTTACGGCTTTTCACATTATTTTAATTCACTACTAGAACTAGTAATTGTAGTCTTTGGACTGGGCGGAATAGAAGGGCCTATTCCTACATTTCGTACCCTTGCGCCCCAAATCTGATTCTCAGCTCAAAGATCAATGGAATCATTTTTAACCTCTTTTAGTCTTAGTTTTCCATACTAAGATTGGGAAAGCAAATTTTTATTTTTTTTTAATTAGTTTTTCTCTCCTAAAACCGATTGGCTACTCCATTTGCTTTATTTCTTCTATAATTGCATCTCAACTATTTTTTGACTAAAAAATAGGAAAATAGATCCCAGATCTCGCCAGCCAAGGTAGAGGTCGAGGCCGATCTCCTCGGCCGTGGCCTCTGGCCAATGCTAGCCAACACTAGGTGTAGGCGGGCCCTAGAGCGTCACGGCAAAAATAGAAACCCTAATTTCTATTTTTCGGTTTAGAGATAATATCCCGAGATTCCTTAAAATAATTTCTAAAATAAAATGATTAATAATTATGGTACTTTTACGAGATTGGTTACATTGCATATATCTAACTAAATGGTAATTATATAAATCTTCAACCCAATATCGTCCCCTCCAACACCCTCCTAAAAATGCACTCTGTTGGACAGCCCTACAAAGGAGTCCAAGTAGTTGCACACTTTCAAGAAAACCATTAAAAAATCCATTAGTTGCACACCGAGGTTCTATCCAGTTCTATCCTTACTTCATCCGGTTCAATCTTGTGATATTCTAGCCCGGTTTTTAGCAGCTGCTTCGATGGCTGGCCGAATGTAAACCCTAGATCATTTGTGACCTAGGTCTCTCCCTATAAATAGAGAGTCTTGGCTCTCATTCCTATAAGGGTTTCTCCTATGCTCAATGCTCGAAGAAAGTTAACCGGACCTCTCATACCTATATGTTACTCTGCCGAAATAAACACCAAACATTCATCTTTTTTGTACTTATTGCCATTTAATTTGTGCAAAGAGCTAAAGAATATTCAGTTATTCCGATCTCTCGGGCACTTATTCAACTCGATTTTTCGTACTCCTTACACATTCACCTTTTACATAATCCACAAAAACAAGCCCTTTCTTTGATTTGTCACTATCGCATTAAGAGATCCAGTGTAGAGATCCATATCAGCAAGTCGGGACACCCGAGGGCAATCGGTCAGCCTTTAAACGGTTATTTAATTTATGTTTTATTTATCGCTTTCGTATTGTGGTATGAGTAGATGTAATCGCTTTTTTCAATTCCTCGCCACCCGATGTAATTCTTTAATTTTTTGCTTCTTTTTCTTTCTTTATCGCTTTCTTTACCCGCTTTCTTTATTGCTCTCATTTAATTTTATTTGGTTGCTTTAATTTCGTTTAGCATGTTGTTCTATGTTTGTGTTTAGCATATTATTTTAATACACTATTCAAACTAGTAATGGCCGTCTTCGGACAAGCATAATAGAAGGGTTTTCCCTACATTTTGTACCCTCACCTCGGGATCTCGAATCTCGGTTCCAAGACCAATGAAGTCAATTTTAGCCTTTTTTAGTCTTAGTTTTCCCATACTGAAATTGGAAGAGCAAGTTTTTATTTTTTTACACTACTACAAGAACCCACTTTTAAATACGGTTGCAAACAACATTTAACTATGGTTTACTAACGTCGTGTATGTGGTCGTCGTTGTATGTAGCATCTTTTACTATGGTACAAAACTGTAGTCATAGGTTAATATATGACGACGGTTCAACAGGCAACACCATAGTCATAGGTCAATCTATAATGACGGTTTCTTCATCCGAACCGTCATCATAGACCTTCCTCTCGTAGTTGAAAAACTTATTACAAAGCACCTATGACGACGGTTCCGATGAAGGAACCATCATCATAGATGAGCCTATGATCGTAGTTCAGGTGAAGAATATATATACCTATGTACATATATACCTATATAACTCGTATGACTACTAAAATCATAAATTTAACCAATCAAATAATGAAGAATAACCGCAAATATATACCTATTTCTTTACACGATTATATACAAACTCGCCTAACCTTGTTTTAACTCGTTGAGCACTTCATCCGTATAGGGAGTGGGTGGCTTCTTTCCTGGAAATATTGTAACCAATGTTGTAAAAGACATATTAATTAGGTCAAGTGCAAGTGTTAATCAAGCTGAAAAAGAATATAATCAATTACAAGTACAACTATACCTCTTTTGGACTAGCATTTAAATCGAGTTCAGTCACAATCTCTTTTATGTACTCGGAGAATGTAGAAGCTGCACTCCACATCCCCTGGTTGTTTATGACACTACAACAATAAAGTAGATTCCCAACACATAGAAAATTAATTTGTACTTTATTTAGCTAGTAAGTAATATGAAATGACCAACAATTAAAGTAGACTCTAATAACCAAGAGAACCTCACCTTGACGGGAACAATTAGTGGTTGTGCTTTCTTCACTCGTTTATCTTTGATGCCTCTACCATAGTAATAATGGAGTAGAGCACTATTTCTCAATCGGAAAAATAAAATTCAAGTTAGACATACCATTGAACGATTACTTAACAAAACAACATAAAATGATTAAAAGTATGAACTTAGGTCTCGATGACGTCCTTGATATCTTCCCTCACTTCACAACCCAAAGGATCAAGCTAGTAGGCAATATTAGCCCTTAGATAAAGGGCAGTAAGCATCCAATGGTGGCTACATAACCACAAATAACACATTTTTATATGAGTATAGATAACACCATTTAAAAACTTTATCAGTTAATTAGTTCATTATTTGTAGACTTAACTCTCATTGAACGCTGCAAGTACCATGTTTTATCCTCCATAGTATGTTTTATAACGTTGAAGATATAGGTGACTTGTTCTTCACGATTTATCCCAACTCCTTGAATAATGGAATTATGGTTCGAAACCGAACGAAAACCTTCCCAATCTCGTGTAGCTACCTTACATATTAATTGTATGTAGTTAAAAATTGAAATTAATAGTAAAAAACAAGAACTGATTATGAATATATTAACTCACATCATGTGAAGCGTAATAGCAGATACGCCGATTTCCTCCATGCTCAAAAATTGCAAGTATGTCGACTTCACGTTGCCGAAACACGTGACTCGGCGCGCTATAGATGAACGATTCCTATGGTGATAGAGTCTTCACATAACTTTTCAAAGTAGCACACCAATTTGTGCTAGACTCCTTAATAGATTTGAGAGGACACTTCTTCACACAACGAACAGGCGCTACTAAACGTTTGCTTGTGCCATTGGCGCCCTTCATCCACTCTCGCATTTGTCCCCGATATCCTAGTGAATAATCAATATAAAAATGAGAAATATATATAGGTGATATTAACAACGAGTTAAATCTAATATTTTTAATAAAAATGAATTACAATAGTGAGGATGACCAAACTCTTGGGCCAACGAAGAAAATCGTGGACTCGCGTCGTCAACAGTGTGGAGGCCTAGTCCCCGGATCGACAACTCACACTCGCCTTTCCCGTGCATCACATCCTTCACACTCATCCTCAGCTCATCGGCTGCAGGGGTGTCCCGTGAATGACAATCTCTAACCTCCACGGAAAAACAACACCCAATGCCACAACATGCTCTAGGAGAGGGTCATGAGAATCTAGCTTGCAATTCGCCGACTGCATAAGAATAAGAATAACAATTACAATCATGGGATAACCTTTGACATAAAAGTTAAATAACCTAAAAACCTTGAAAATAAACAGAAAGAGTTTCCCTTTAAAAGTACACATTTTCCCGGGATAGCGGCCCTCATCGAAACAACAAAAACATACTATTAAATAAGTCATTACTCAATGACCACATGCTGGCCTTATGCAATAACCACACAATATACACTATCCATACAACAAGATATACACAAATTAGTCAAAAATATACTATAAGTAAATATTCAACAAAATTTATACATTAATTAATCAAAATATAAACATGCATGTAAATATAATTAGGTTGCAAAATCTCGAATTACCTCCGCCGTAACTTCGAATTGGTCGACAGGTGAGCTCAAGTTCATGCTGGCCGATGTGTGGGGTGAGAATGGACGTACATCATCAAAGTTGCTAGGTAACAAGCATACCCATGTTGGTGAAGTACGGCCTCATCCGGGACTACATCTCCGCCCACATCTACGCCCTCATCTCTTCCATCTCGTGCATCCGTTTGGGACATTTGGGACTCGTATTTGGGGCTCCATATGTGCTTGGATGGAAGAGACGGAGCATTTTTTCCTAGTCTCAAAGTGCTCAACTATCCTCACCTGCCCAACGACGGCTCAAACACAACCGGGATGCTCATGTCTTTGTAGGGCCAAGGCTAGCTTGTCCCTCCTCTCGATGGTGTTAGTAACTTCTAAAGTCGATGTCTCGTGACAAAGACTACTGTAAGAAGAAAAAATATAATCATTTGACAATTCATTAATATTAAAATCGATATGTTGTCAAAATAAATAAAGGAAATATTAAAAAAACTCACAAGTTGGCGAGAAATAGCTTCGACATCGGTCGTAGCAAAGGTTCCATATTTCTTCTTTCTTCCTTCGACCCACAGCTCGTCCCTATCGACAACAAGCTGCAAAGTATCTATGGTGGAACCTTTACCGGATGTGGTTTGAAGTTGCTTAAGCTTTTGCTTGTATAATCTCTCCTCCAATTTCGTGTATCCCCACAGGATAGCACATGAGGGTACGCATTGCCCTTAATCCTCTTCCAGTTGGCTTCACCTATCGCCTATGCAAGTAATTTAGCTAAAAATATCGGTGCATAAGACAACGCCAGCCTCATTGTCCTCGACATCCGCCCTTCTCAAGTATATCTCATCACTTACATTTATAGAAAAACAACATCACACTATTTTTATATGAGATTGAATATTGAATGAAGTTGCATACTATTCAAACCCTATATTTTCTCCTTAGAGCTACCCATTAACTTTTTTATACAATCATTGATGATGTAGTATGAAAAAAGGTATCAAAGTAATGAAATTACCATGTATTCGGAGAAGTGACATGTGATTCAAATGATCTCTAATCCTCCTCGGTGATACAATTGTAGACCTCCCAAGGTCTACCTTCTTGTGTTTATCCGCCTTATTTTGTAGACCCATATAGCGGCAATACGATATTTGAAATCTCTAAACTTTTTGCCATCGACATTAGGGTCTTGTGTTTCACGGAGGGGATCTCGGATTCATTAACGTTCAAGTTGAACGTTCTTTGAAACACAAGAACGATATGCATTAGTACATATATATTAACCATTTACAATATAAGTTGCAATACTAAGTTGAGATGTAGTATAACATAGCTAATGGAATCAGGGACGTCAACCCATTTTCTATAATTAATGTTCACGTGGGAGCGGGTTGCCGTACCAACATAGCTCATAAAGGGAGCTCTATACTCACCTACAGACATTTTCATACCTATCAAAATCGACCTGTATAAGGAGAGTTGGATCATTTCTACTCTTGACCAACTTCTCCTTGTTCATCATAGTTCGCCCCTCGATTTTTTGTACTTTTGGAAGAATCCATTTTATGTTCCAAAAATTATACAACTCTTGATAAATAAACACGTACAACAATTTTTGGACGGAAACACATAAGTTGGGGCAGGCAGCAACCAACATGGGCTGACCATATAGTCCGGCATGGCCCGTCATCGGCTGCCCGTAACCCCGATTCCTCAATTTGGATCGTTGTTTGTCTCCTCTCTTATTGTCATATTCTATCCATTCACATTCCTCAAATATAAGATTGATCTATAAATTTTCTCTAGAACAATGCAAAATATAAGACTCCTATAATACACTTTCGAGTTTAGATTTGAAATTAGAAAGCGATATCTACACTTTCGATTTTCATGAAAATGCCGAAAATGACAAAGCAAACAATAACAGAATTAAAAACCTACAATGGAATTTAGGGCAAAATGCTAAAGATGAAGAGAAAGAGACAAACCTGGCGGTGCTCGAAAAAGGAGTCGATGAGAGAGGTATAGCCATGCGGAGAGAGTGAGGTCGGCGAGAGAGGTGCGATCACGCGGAGAGTAAGAGTCGGACAGAGAAGTCGATGAGAGAGTGGTGTAGCCACAACCGGAAACGTAGAGAGAGTAACTAGGGGGAGAGTGCAACCACGGCTCGAAACCGCAGAGTAGCACCTGAAACCACCAAGCAACCACGGAGAGAAGAGCAACCAAAGCTAGAGAGTGTGGGACTCGAAAATGAGAGACAATGTGAGACTCGGCATTGGCCGAGGGTTTTTTTGTGCAAAACTTTAGAATACGGTTTACTACTAAGAACCATTGTCTAAAGTTCTTAGACTATGCTTCTTTTACGAAACCGTTGTCATTGATGTATTTATGACAACGGTTTAGTAAAAGAACCGTGGTCTAAGGTTCACTACAACCTTTAGACGACAGCTTTTATGTTGAACTCGTCATCATATATACATTAAAAACCGCATTTTTTATGAAAATGCCACCGATCCATTTTTCATGACGGTTTGTCCTTTTAACCATCGTTAAAGACTCGTCGTTAAAGTGGTTTCTATAGTAGTGTTAGTTTTTCATTCCTAAAAACTAACTAGCAACTCCCCTTTTGTGCTTTATTCTTATTAAAAAAAAAAAAGCATCCTGGTTATTTTCTGATTATAGGGTTAAAAAATAAAGGAGATCCGGATCTACCTGCCAAGCTAGAGGCCGAGGTCTGCTCGTTCGGCCTAGGCCCCGGCCGGTGCCGTGACCGACAAGTGCGAGGCTGGGTGGTCAACGACCGAGGCTTGTGGCTAGATTGATGTTTTCACATTGGTCCGCCCCTAAAGCCTCACAGCAGAACCTAATTTCTAATTTCTTTTATTTCTTCCATTAGGAGATAATATTCCGGGAATTCGAAAATAATTTCTAAAATAAAATGATTAATAAAATGCCAATCAATTCAAATATGTTAATTTGACTTAATAAAATTCGGAACTCGTTAATAAGAGATCAATCCCCATATTTTAAATTTATCTTTCAAAATCCTTTTTCAAATCCCATTTTCCAAAACCTAAGAAACGCCAAAAAGGCACGTGGCGTAGCTCGGTTCGGGTCCGCCTAAGCCGCGGTTCCCACACACCTTGATTTGTTTTTGCAGGATGGTTAAAGTGATTTAATCTCGGTTTGAAAAGAAAAGGCGATCGGCTTCTAATTGTTCAATGCCAGCAGACAAAAACCCCATTTCCGGGACGGCTTAAATAACGTGTGATGGTTGTTTGTTTCCATTTCCGATGAAAATCCAACTTTGAGTCTAACGGTTGTTTCCACCCTATATTTCAGTCACAACTAGTGGGATGGACCACCTTTTGAGCCAAGGACCGATGCACAATGTTCATCTTTACAACGGTTCTCTTTCTAAGGGACTCGGACTAGCCGTTTCAACGGCTAGTGAAGCTTCCTAATCTAGGATAAGTCACAATGGCTATCCGCCCTACCGATTATAAATAGAAGTCACTCTACAAGACTTAGAAGATTTTTGGAACCGAACTCTAATCTTATTCTCTCAATCTTTTCTAGCTTTCAACTCTACACTCAAGTTTTTCTCAACTTCGAGTTGAAACAGAAGAAGTCTTGTAATCAATCAAACTGAATTCTCTATAATTTCCCTTAACCGAGATTTAAGGGGTAACTTAGCTCAATTGTGCTTAGCTATAAAGGGTAACTTAGTTAGGAAGCACTAGGGTAGATAAGGGAACTGTTATGCCTAGGAAAATTTGTATTGAATTGTCTAAGGGAGCAATTTTGTAAGAGTCAATCCTTATATTTTGTGGATTCAAAATAGTGGATTTGACTTAGTGTTTAGATTGACACCATCCGTGGTTTTCTCGCCTAGGAGAATTTCCACGTGTTTTTCCGTGTTCTTACTTTCGAATTCATTACGGACTCGGAATTGCTTTTCCGAGTTTTAACTTGGTCGAAAATCCTTTAATTCTGTAAAATTTCCTTCTCACCCTATTCACCCCCCGGGGTGACTCAAACTCTCAAGAGCAAACCTTCAAACGCTATAATGGGAAGTGGTCACTAGTGATGTGGCATTAAGAGGTTAGACAAGTGGAACCTTTGCTTCCTTACGAAACAACTTTGGAGGGTCGTCTAGAATGATCCTATTTTATGGGTCCAACTTTGTAGAGCCAAGTATTTTGACATAGAGCACCTTGATATTTGCTACCCTAAGCCTTATCACTCACCTATTTAGCGCAACCTTCTCAAAGCCCAACATCCGTTGTCCTCTAATGCAATCATCAAAATTAGGAATGGTGGAGAGACGTCTATCTAGATTGACAAATGGCTTCCTTGTGGACCTCACATTGAGATTAAGAATGTTATCCCACCCCGACGATTGAATATTTACATGTCTCTTCCTTAGCTCCTAGAGGGCGATGGATTCAAAGACGCATAAATGGCTTGTTTACCAAAGACATTGCTGATTTAGTTCTTATGCTCCCTCCCCATTGCCTCCGGAGCCCAAGGACATGCTTATCTAGGAATGCTCCACTCTAATGGCTTTTTCTCTATCCAAAGCCTTTATAAAACCATTAACCCGGGACACCGAGCCCCCTTACCCCCGCCCCTCATCGGGTGGAATGCAATTTGGAAGAATGTAGCTAAGTTCAAACATAGAACTTTGATGTGGTGTTCTTGTTTTAAGGGATTGCCGGTTGAGAGTCTCCTGCCTCAATGCATCCCTAACTCTGAACCCTAGATGTCCAATTTATTAGAACCCGTTTGCAACACACCTCCACCTATTTAGAGACTGCCCTTAAGCGGTCGTTACGTGGGTCAAATTCATAAATAATAATTGCTCAAACCTGGTTGTACATTGTTTTAAAGAGGGCTAGATACAATGGATTAATCTTAACCTTAGGGAGAATAAATACTAAGTTTTGAATTTCCTTGCTATTTGTTGGTATATTTGGAATTACCGCAACAGGTGTGGATTCTATAATGCTTGCCCAATGACGCAAAGTCTATGGAATGATATTCGCTCAAATATTAAAGTTGCTAACGAGATTTCAAGAGTGCAAGGACCGGAGTTTCGAAAAATACCCTTTGGTTCTTTGGACGCCACCTATCAAGGCCCACTTCAAACTGAACATTGGATACCATTAGCACGTAGAGAAAGGAAGATTCATTGCTGCATGCGTTATGAGAAGCTGTTAGGTATAGGTGGTTCTTTGGAGTTACCATTACTCGTCTACGAGTGGCAACAATGTTATGGCCATGCTTAAGGGCCTTAAAGAATCCCTTTGTAAAGCATAGGAGTTAAGTATCCCCAAGTTCGAGATTGACCAGGAAGTTGAAGCCATTAACAAGCTTTTGGAGGAAGGAGAGTTTAGTAATGACCCCATTGCCTATTTTGTGGGACAAGTTAAGAGTCCGATACTGAAACCGTGGAACATCAAAATTAATCATGTGATCAAACAAGTGAATATGGTGGCTTACGCTCTTGTTATCCTCAATGAAGATCAAATGGAACCCTTGAGGGTTCACACTCTTCGCCCTCCCGAGTTGAAGTGGATTATCAAGGCTAATGAAGAAGCACTTAATATCAATAGACTTATCCAGACATATCTCATGGTGGCCATCAACAACTAATGAGTGTCGTTTTTTTCTTTAACTTTGTTTCGATGCTCCTTTGTTTCTTGCTGGGTGTGGTTTTTGGGCTTTTGGGATGGTGATGTTCCTTTTTGCTAGCCCTTGGTGAGGTTGCCCTATCGTGTGTGTTATTGCCCCACCTATTGATGGACTGGTGTACTTGAACTATTTATTTATATTATTTTGTTTTCTTCGAAAAAAAAATCAAGTAATTATATATGTTGTATGACATAATGTTTATTCATAGATCACATAAATCAACACCCCTAAAATTTCAAATAAACCCTTCTCCAGCTACATTGTACTGATCCACCACCACTGAAACCACACCATCAACAACCCTATCACTCTCAATCGTTACCACATTACTTGACACATCTGTAACTGCATGAATTGGGAATCCGCTAGCTGCTCCTTCCTTCCTGTAAAAGGAATGGTGCACATGAGCTACCCTATTAGGAAACAGCAACAACTTTGAAAAATCAGCCACCCACATCGTAGCATTCCTTCCTGTCACGCTCAATCGGCCCACAGTCGACCTCATCGCCATCCCAATCGCGTTGTTATAATCAACAACCACCTGATCGATCTTTCCGAACACTCCATCCAACTCCACAATGGGCTTCATAATCTTGGGGTCGCCATTGAACATGTTGTTCACAATGTTTAACCCAGAAATTTGTCCATTAATGGATTTTAGGACCACGTTTCCATCCCCTAAAAAGAAGCTGTCTGTGACATGCACTTGAACTGGGTCTTCCATGACAATGGAGTTATAATCCAAGTAGCAATTGTCGATCCTAGTCTGTGCTAACCCTGGTAGTTTAAGCAATATCCCAATTCCACCAAACACGGTGGCCTTGTTATAGCAGTGGACTCCGGTGATTATGTTAGCCTGGCCTCGCAAGACAATGCCAATGGCAGCGGAGAAGATGGCAACATCAGTTATGGCATTGTCATTGCTCGCGATATCAATTGCAGTACCTGTGAACCCCCGCTCTTCTGGGGAACCTCCAACAGTTTCTTTCTGCCCAAGAAAGGTATTGGAAATGAAGGTCTCGTGGCCGCCTTGAAGTGCAACTCCTTGAGTTGTGAAGTGGAGGAAGTAGCAATTGGTTATTCGGATTCGAGCAGAATTCACTATGGATATTCCTCCACCACGGAAAGAGGAGTCAAATAGGATGTCGCGGAATGTGATGTCTTGGTACTGGATTGATTCTGTGCTTCGGTCGGACTTCAATTCGATCAGATGGCGATCTTCAGGGAATGCGTCTGATGCCCGTAGCGTTCCTCCTTGTACCTGGGGTTTCGCACAATTGCTCAAACACAATTAACGAATCGAATCATATACATAGAGGGTATGTTTTTTATATATTTATTCATTCAAAATCCTTAACTAGTTGTCATGGGGTTTAATTGTTACACTTTTTATCAATAGATTATTTAAAAATATTTAGTTCTAAAATTTTCTGTATGCACAGATATGAAATTTGTAATGAAGAATGACTCAAATTTATTTCATTGTTAATTTGGAAAACTTTATTTAAAAAGATTTGTTGAAGTACTAACTTATCTATCTCTTACACTATGGACTCGTAATATATAGCCTCGAGTCACATGGTATCAAATAATTGCGAGTGAGAATTAGGGGGATTAGGTGAGAAAACAAAGTTGTTTACTTTTTATCTCCTATTATCCGGATCCATAGATCTGGATATAGGATATCAAAAGTATACCTCCTCTGTTTAGAATAGTTTTTTTCTAATTTTGATCTATTAAAATTAAATACAATGTTCTATCTAACTTTTGATGAAAAAATGGCCTTCACAATCAGAAGAATACATTTTGAAAACCAAACCTAGAATTTTATTGTTGATCTTTACCTCGTTTAACCAATCAAAATCAATATAATAAAAGTAAAATGGAGATGAAAAAATATATGTAACGTAACGTAACAGGAATTCAACAATTTTAAACAAGCATTGCATTTTTTACATTCAAACTACTTGTTTAGGGGCTTAAAAACGCCACCACTTGAGAATAATTTCCCCATCCCCCCACTGCAAGTGGGATTATCCTTATCCCTTGGGCCTAAGTTAAGCATGACACTAAATGTATATAATATAAGACTGCTTGTAAAAATATTAGTAAAGATAAAAGTTGTCTACGTATGAATATATAAGATCACCACTTGTGGATTCTAATATTCATTGTATTTGATCCAAAATACATTAAAAAATAGTTGATGAAATTTTCTAAAATCAATATAATAAAACTAAAATGGAGATACGAAACTATGTGTCACGTTACACATTACATAAGAGGAATTAAACATCTTTAAATAAGCATTGTGGTGTTTAGTTTCAACTACTAATTTAAGGCTTAAAATCTACCGCTTGAAAAATTTACTTGTGGGTGCAATAGTAATAGTTTTTGGAACAAGTGAATTTAGAAAATAATTTTTAAAACCATCATAAACTGAGTATAATAAATTTTTGGCTCTTTTTGGTATTAAAGTTAATTTTCTGGCCAATTTTTAAATTTATCATATAAATTGCCTCTCATTAAAAATAATATCTCCTTTTAAAATTTGAAGATTTCTTTTCTCTTTCAAATGTCCTCTACATTCTGACTCATTCTATTCAACACACAAATTTCGTGAGAAGTTGAATTTTAAATAAAAAAGTATTGTTTTTATTAAGGGATATAATGGTTAATTTATATTACAATATGAAAAATTAACCAAAAAGTTAATTTTGATAATGGAAAAGGGTCGAAAAATCATTGTACCCAATTCTTAATGGTTTCAAAAATTATTTTCTACGCTGGTTCCAAAAATTATTACTTAAATTTTTCGCGCTTGAAAATGATTTCTTTTTCCCCTCCCCTGCAAGTAGGATTATACTTCCTAGGTTAAGTCTTAACATGACGAAACTGAAGATAAATTCAATATAGGGTGTCTTTGGTTGAAAGTTTCTTAAAAATTTTTTTGATATGATGATATGTGTCTTACATGAAAACGCTCTTAAAATGTTTTGTGTTGGTCTATATTAATATATTTTATTATTTAAAACTATTATTTTTTTAATAATTATGATTGATTATGAAGGTAAAGTTTTAATAATTGTCGATTACGCCAATAAGTATCAAATGACACCCTAATCGGATCAGCCCTACTTAGAAGTTGTATCATACGCATAATTTTACAAATATAAAAAATGATGGATAAAATTATGATTTACATAATTTATAAGTTGTAATACAATTATACCATTCAATCATATCATTCTTATTTAATTCCTTACATAATATAATAATTTTTAAGTTGACAGAAGACATTTAAGATGTGTCTTACAGAAGTCACATATCATTCTTGAATAATTTTTCATTGTCATTTTTGTATGTTTGGGAATCATCTCAGAAAATTAATTACCTCTTCATTTCAATATCCAAAATTCAAAGCAATTATCTTCCTTTGCCCTTCCCTTTCTCAGTCTCTCTCATATGCCTTCTCCAACAATCTCTCTCTCTATCTCTTCTCCTCTACTCCGCCATCTGCCTCTCTCTACGAACCTGTTTCTTTTTGTAATTGGCATATACTTTGATCAAGTTAGAACCAACTCTGCCCCGATTTGTGACCAACTTAGAACCTGAGCCGTCCAACTCCATCTGGCATAGCAGTCGACGACGGCCTTCTCCGAAGAAATTCCACCCACTTTTCAGTAAGTTCTCACTCTCCCTGTTCTGGATCTGTATTCTATACACCGTCAACCTCAGAGAAAAACTAGCTAGAAGCGCGGAAGCCATCCTTGGAAGAAAAGACGCCACGGTGTATGGACTAAAGATGTGGTGGAGGAGAGAGATAGGCATAAGTCGGAGGGAGCTAGAGCTACAACAACAAACAACTAATTTTCCGATAGGGGATGAGGAAGAAGGTGCAAAGTGAGATAGAAAATCTAACTTGTATGGTATGAAAATGGAAAACATTTTCGTTTGGTTTGGGTAAAACCATTTTTCCTTAAAAATTAAATTTTCCTCCATTTATTATCAAACACCTTAAAATGGAAAAATAACTTTCTAAAATAATGATTTTTACTCCAACCAAACACACTCTTAGTGAATATTAGCTCATCTAATAAGAGATAAAATTTAAGCTGAATGAAAAAAGTTACGGTAATTTTTGTATGATACAAGGCGAAAACTTGTTTCTTGTTTGGGTTGTAGTATACTCATTATGTTCCATGAAGAATAAATAAAAGAGTAATGTAATCTTTTTTATCCAAATGAGTTACAAAAAGGACAATATAATATAATGAGAAAAAACGAATCCAACTCTGGTATCTACTTAGGACTTCAATCAAGTCCGCTAGACTAAAACCTCATTTACATAAAAACAAGGGCGGATCTAGTGTTTAAGGAGTGGTGTCGCTTGACACCACTCGTTTTTGAAAAAGAAAAGTTACATATGAAAAGATTTTCAAAAACTAGATATATATAATCCGACACCACAAAATATTAAAAAAGTGATAGATAGTGTAATGGTTAAGGCAGTTCAAATTAATCAAGCATGCCCATGTTCGAATCCTAAGGGAAGTTTTTTTTTTATTTTATTTCATTCCATATTTTTTGTAAACATTATGAGGGTCCCCTTCCTAAATAACTTCTCATTTCTCACTTCTCACTTCTCACACTCTTGCTTGCTCTCCAATTTCTTTGGCCATAAAACCCTAGAATAACAGACACACCACGCCCTACTTCTCCTCATTTCCCTAAGCTAAGTCATGGTGGCCGGCCGTGATTTGCGTGCGTGGCTACCTGGTCGAAAACCCTTGTCATGACTTGCATGCGTGCCTCGCCCCGCCCCGCTGCTCGACTTTTCTCTTTGGTCACCAAACCTTAACACACGCCCTTGCCTCGCCCCACTCCTCCTTACTCATGCACTTGCGGCTAGTGACTCACTTAGCCGGCTGCGCAACTAGCCCCCAATTGTTGTAGCTAACTATCCCTTTGTGTAGCAGCTTGCTCGGCCAAAATCCCGCATCCGCCCACTCCACTCCACTCGTTAATTGATCTAAGTTTCTTATTAAAATCTGATATTGAGATTTATTTTCTGAATTGGGTTCTTTCTTAGCATATTTGTGTTTAATTCACTTTAGTTTGTGAATGAAGTGTTGTTTTAGACTTTTATAGATTGCAATTATAGATTGTTTAATTGTTTAATATTATTGTTGGATAGAGTTGTAGGTCACTCCATGTTCATGAAATGTAAGATTTTTCAATCTTGATTTGATTAATTTTGAGTTTGTGAAGTTATAAATACAATTTTGATTCGAATTGAGTAATTTTGATTTTGTAAAATCATGAAATGTAAGACTTTTATTGAATGCAATTTGGAATACAACTTTGATTTTGATTTGTGAAGTTATGAAATGTAAGGTTATTCAATATTTGAATGAGGAGAATGACAAATGTAAGACTAATTTCAATCTTTTTCAGTTGCAAATGCATAGATTTTTTACATAATGCTATTATTACTTATTTTGGGGACGGTTTTTCAGAATTGTAAATAATGAAAAAAATCATGCTTCAGTTTTAGAAGATGAAACCTCTGCAAGGAGAATTGTAATGTATTAGTGGTTTAATTTTATTTTATAATTATAATGTATTAGCTATTTAATTTCATTTTTAGTACTTCGAACCTAAAAAATCAATTTTAGCAATAATATTTAAATCATATATATATATATTTCCATTTGACCCTGATGCCACTTAATTTTAATTTGGATCCGCAATAATTTATACATAATATAATGTCAATCTTTTCAAAAAGCTGACATGATAGTATGAGAGTGAATTTAGGAATTTCGTCCAATAAAAAAAATAATAATTTATCATTAAAAAAATTGGTTTCCACTCATATATGGACTCTTTTTTACTCCATGCCAAAATAAATATTATAATAATAATAATAATAATAATAATAATAATAATAATAATAATATATAATTTTTCATGAAAATTAAACAAAATCAAAAATATTAAAATAAAAACATAATCTTAAACAAAAAGTTAAACAAATAATAAAATGCACTAAATAAGTACAAAAATAAATAATTAAATTACAAAAATATTAAAACTATTTTATGGACCCAATAGCCTAAAAAGCTAAAATAAAAATGAAAAAACTAAATTTATAAATTTATTAAATTAAAAACATACTTTAACCTAAATTAGTAAATAAGTATGAAAAATTATCAAATCAGTTATATATTATAAAATTATCTAATCTTAATATAAAAATTAAATAATAATTAATCATCCTAATTAATTCATAAAAATATAAAACAGAAAATAAAAACAAAACTAAGTAGAAAATTATATAGTCTTAAACAAAATTATATAATAAAGAAAATAAAAAATCTGAAATAATATAAAAGTAACCTAAAACCAAAAAATATTTTTTTTTATAGTTTTCCAGAAAAATTAAACAGAATTAAAAATAATAAAATAAAAATATAATCTTAAACAGAAAGTAAAACAAATAATAAATTGCACTAAATAAATGAGAAAATAAATAATTAAATTACCAGAATATTAAAATTATTTTTGTACCTGAATATATCCTAAACACCTAAAATCAAAATGAAAAAACTAAATTTATAAATTTATTAAATTAAAGACCTGCTTTAATCTAAGTTACAAAAAAATCAAAAAAACTATCAAATCAGTTATAAAAACTAAGAAAATTAATACTAACATATGTTGTGGAATAAAACGTAATGAATAAAAAGTTATGAATTATATTACTTTAGTTCAGTAATTTGTGTACTTTAAGTTCGTAATTTGTGTTATATTTAAAGGATTGTAAACTTAATATGTCAACTTCTATTAAACCCATAGGATTTCGAATAAATTCGTTAGCCTCAAAATTTTTGCACAACATACAGATCATTTTTTTTTTTTGTTACAAATACAGTTTATTTTAGTTTCTTCCTAACATGTATATTTGTGACTTATTATTGACAAACACATTTAAATCATATCTTTTACTATTATAAGTTTTCTAAATTATTAAAAGATGAGTATTTGCCATCAAACCTCCCGCTTTCTTGAAATAGAACTTCATGTTACTCTTATTATGTTAATTAATTAAGAGAAAGAGTTGTGTCTCAAGGGAAGCAATTGGTTGTTAATCAAGTAAAACGTGTATTTATAAAATCTCAATTGTATCAATATTTTTGCCCCATTGATTCACTACTAAAATCGCGATTAATTTTCAATATAAGTACAAAACAAAGATGATTTTATTACCCTATGCCGCGAATTGACCTATCATGCCCTTTATTATGATACAAATTACCTATTATTGTTAAATATATTTGGATCACTTCTATCATTATAATATTTTTCACTATTAATCTCAATATAAGTAGTTATTATATGTTTAATTATCTTCGTATGCAGATTAGGTAAGAATGGATAAATTATTATATTCACCTTATAATTTTAAAAAATGAGATCCCATTATGGGTATATGTATACTTTTTAAAAGTTCGTGTAATATTTAAGTCAATGATGTTTTAGTAGGTTGGTTGCATATAAATATTTATCTCGGCGTCTATTGAGTTAAATTAGTATTAAATTTGTAAAGAGTTATAAGTTATAAGTTTGATATTCTTTTATTGATTTGATAGTACTTTGTGTTGTAATATTAATTTGTGACATAATGATATTTATTGTCATCTATAGGTCATCTAACTCAATATTACCAATCATATATTATTCCTTTTCCTACTAATATTTACCTTTTGATACCCAAACATATTGTCACACTATTTTTATAAGCTGTACGAGTTAGGATTATTTAAATTGTTTGATTCTTAGAGGGGTTTGGCTTCTTAATATTCCAAATCACGAGTGTAATCTTAAAACCTTGACGATATTTTTTAACATTCTTTTTTATTTATTATTTTAGATTATTTATTTATTCTTTTGAAATTTAGAATGATTGGAAGATGAAAGTGTGATGGGCTCTAATGATTTTTATCTATTGGGTTCGATAACTTTGATGAGTCATGAAAACGTTTTCGCTATGAGGGGATAACATGTAAAATAATGTTATTGAAAGTGAAAACATTCAATAAAATCAAATGATGGAGAAAAAGAAACTCACAAGTATAACATCGCTCCGTAATTTAATAATTTCTTAACTTATGCATTGTACAACATTATTTCGTACATATCACGGGTCCGGACTAGTATAATGAACTACCATCTACAAAAGTTATTTGAAAGTTTGTAGGAATCGTACAACCTTGAGTATTCTTAATCCTCATTAATATAACGAACACAATCCAACTTATTGTATATAATTAGCTGTACATTTGCATATAACAAATAATATAATACGGAGTATTGTATAATTAAATAGTATATTGATTTTGATTGATATATGTTTGTCAAATTCTATTAGAAAAATAATTTGTTTTTCAGATATCAAAAACTTAACAGAGTTTAAGTATGTGCCTAGTTGCTGTAGTAAAATTCTACTGTATTTGTTTTCTAATGGAAATTATTAACATTCTTTTTCTTATTATTCGTTACTAAGCGTTTATAGGTGGATGATTGCTTTAGTTATTACTAGCTTTAATTTATACATAAATATGTGCGGATTGCATAAAAATAATTTTGTGAAATAATAACATACAAATATACAAAAAAATAGTACCAAAAGATTTAAAAACTTGCATATAACTAAACATTTAAAAGATGTATAAATTAAATGAAATGGTAGAGAGAGAGCCTGGCGAAGGGAGAGAGAACTAAATAACCGAATGGGATGGGTGAATTTATTAAAATTAAATTAAATAAACTTTGATAACTGAATGAGATAAATGACAAAATATCAATTTCATTCCTACAATTTAAGTTAAAAAGAAGAATAAATAAGAAAAATTAAAAATCATACATCACTTCAACCCTCTTAACTTTATATATAACTTACATATTTGTGAGAAATTGGGCACCTCGTATATACTTACGAATTCATTTGTGTTCCAATCATTTCCATCTTTGATTCATATTCATATGTGAAAATTGAAATCCTTGGTGTACTTTATCAAGATATTATTATAGAAATTTTTTGGAGAAATTATTATCTTAGGATATTAAAACAATGGAAAAGTATATTCTTAGAGTGAAAAATATTTATTTAATATTGAAATATTTGTTAATCAAACGAATTATACAGTAAGCATAACAAATATTTAGGGGGTTCTCTATAATGAGAACAAATATTTTTAATTTTATAGAAAGTATAGTGTATATGAAATTTTGATGAATCTTGATTTGTGGGAATTGGGAAGGATGTGAAGTTTGTGTACAAATTACAACATATATAGAATTCACCATACTAAATTATGTTGATTTATATGGCTTATCACCTGTTTTTCCGTATGTAAGTCTTACGTTCAATTGATGAATATCATATATGTTTTGTAGTAAGCTTAACTATCTTATCTCCACCAAAACTAATATAAATGATCAAATTTTCAATAGGTTACATTTAATGATCAATTATAATGTTTCAATATTATAATTGAATTAATCTTATCTAAAAGATATTTCATACGTTTAATTCTATAATTACTAAAAGTTATAAATAAAAATATGAGATTGCATGCTTTATAAGTTGTAACACTATAACACTATTTAATTATACTCATTATTTCATGATAAAAAATTATACTCATTATTTATTAATTTAATATATGATAATACAACTTTTAAAGTTGAGATTAAATTATATCTTGTATTAATTAAGACTTATATTATTTTGCATAAAGTAAATCTATACTGACATAATTCTACTTTTTATGAGAATATCGTAAAAAATTAGCTCTAATCAAGTCACGATCAAATACAAATAAACGCAATATAGTAGAATAAGCCTTACACCTTCAATATATATATTACATTGGCATTTAGCGGAGAAAAGGTGTGGCTATGTATCACCGCTATCCTCATAAAACTAATTAATAAGATCTTCCTTCTAAATTAACATGGATTTTTCAAATTTTCGTATTAATTTTATGTTTTGTTTGTTGGTGTCTTTTGCATGGATATCACTAAAAAAAAATAAAGTAGATGCTCTGATTTGAGAGATGGAGATGACATACCACGACATTGCCGACACGAGGAGGAAAAGAGATGGGTTCGCTGATGATATAACTGCCGCCTTGAAAATCAAGAACAACTCCTCCCAAATCATTGACATCCGGCATCATTTGACGGCCTTCTTGCGCTTGGAATGCATCAGCCACTGCTCCGAGGATGGCATCACTGCTCTCTCTCTCCCCGTTGGATCTGCTCCATACCCTGTAGGGTAAAACACCCTCCCTTCCTGCATTCCAACGTCCAACATTTATGGCAACCATTAATCAAATATTAATTTGTTCCATTTTTTCTTTTGTTTTTCGTGTATGCATTACAAAAAATAGGCTCTTAGTTTTAGAAGGATAATTTTTTGAAACCAAAGAAGTATATTGCATAATTATAAAAGAATGAAGGATAATTGTATGAGATTTATTAATTTTTCTGAATCTTAAAATTTAAAATATATTAATATTTTAAACTTTTTTTTCCATGTTAATTTTCCAATAAATAATTCAATAGAATATATTGTCATATTTAATCCTAAAAGGGAACATTGTATCTTCAAATTGTCTATTCTTTTTAGTTTTTTCTGGAGATAAACAACCTAAGTTCCAATCCCCTCCTTCCTGCATGCTAAGCACCATCTCACCCACATCCATACCTCCGGCGGGCTGTCTAGTGGCTAGAAACCCACCATCGGGGTCTTCGACTAAGAACTAGTCAGCTGGTGATGCCAATCCCCTCAACTATGCCTTTCCTTCCCCAACGTCTTTAGGTATTACTTAAAAACACTTTCTTTTTCATATTTATTGCAATCAAACTTTTCTAAATTCAAACACACTAGAAATAACTTTTTGCAACACATATACAGTCACTTGGCATTATAGACCTAATGAGATGATGCATTTTAGGGAAAATAATCTATGTGTTTTGTAAAGGGGACTATGTAAATAGGTTGGTGGATTTTAGAAAATTAAAACAAAATATCATATATAATAATTGAGGATTATAATATAATTTGTATATTTTTATACCTCAAAATAAAAATCAAGCTTAATGCATGAAATATAATGGTAGGTGTTATCTCTTACTTATAAAATAGATGACTTTGATTGTATATATAAACTTTTGAGTAACTCCACCAATTGTCAATTAGTTTTGGTTATGTACGTTAGAATATCACTCGACTTGAATGCATTGCTCGTATGTTCTAGCCCAATTAATCTAAAAAAAATAGAATGGTATCGAAATCAAGTTACTCAATTTTTGTTTGCCACCCTCCCCTATATAAAATCATGTTACCAATTAGGCCTTGTTAGTAGTGCACATGAGAAGGTGTATATATGAGTGAATGGCTGCCTAGATGGCAACACTTCCCACTTTCTATTTTCTCCCCTTAGGTTTGAATTTAGAGGGAGACAATTTCTTTATCTTGTAGAAAGAGTTTATATTGGTTAGTTCGTCCGTTTTATGCTTTAACTTAAGTTTGGTATCCTATTGAACCTCCAAGACCGAGCTTTGGTACCTAAGATAATTGCTGAGTTAGGTGGCATGTACTTACCACTGCCAAATGAGAAGGTGTTTTAAAATATTATAATGAGTGTCACCCTATATTAATAATATGTATAGATAGTTTTGAGCGTGTATATCAACCTGTGAGTTACTCCACCTATTATCAATTACTTTTAAGTTATAACTTCATAAAGTTATATGTAATTGTGTTAATATTTAATTAATATAAAAATTTAACTACCTTTAAATGAATTATTAGTTTGCTCATAGATATTATAAATTACTTCTACATTTTTTTCATCTCGATCACTATCATTGTCTGCCGAAAATTTTTTCTTTCTTCAACTAAAGACCTAACTGATGTGTTTTGCCTCATTTACATTGGTATGTTTAACATCGACTTAATAGCTGGCCCATAGAGCCAGTATGTAGGTAGGATGTTTATGGGAGCAAAAGAAGCAGCAAATGTTAAGTTCATTAAAATTGAATAGTAAACTCAAAACAAACTTTCATAATACTAAAGGTATTAGTAAACGAGTTATAGTAGTTCAGAAAGTACACATATCAAACTTTTTGTAAACATCATATAACTATGTGGCCGTGACTATTTTTTTCTTTTGAGATATATCATGAATTACGCTAAACTCAAAGTCATCTTATGAACTTCGTAGAATGCATCACGACTTAATTATTATTTGTCTTTATTAAAAATCACAATTTAACTATTTGAACTGATAAAATCATAATAATTCCCGGTGAAAGAAGATAATGAAAAAGGAGACTAAAATTAGATTCAAGAATATAGTACATCCAACTATACCTGATAGTTTTTCCATCTTATACCACGGGATTATGGTCGGCATCTAATTCATATAGCAATTTCCTATATTGAGACATGACCCATTCCGTCCAATAGCATTCTAGTACACCTCTACACTTACCATACATAATCACAAGTTGGCTCAAATAATTAAATATTTAATATTTTTAGATAAAGTTTTAAATCTAAGTTCCATGTCTCAAAAAATACTTATGTTAGAAAACTCTACTTCTGATAACTCAATAGTAACTTCACTTTAGTTATTAGATGATTAATCAGGCCCCCCTCTCCAAAAAAAACCATTGTTCAATACCATTAAAAAACACAAATATAATTCATGGTTAATTTTTTTCCTTCTTTTCATTAGAATATAGAAATGTGATTCTATAATGCAAATATCTTCCACATAATTTAAAATTTTCTGTTTATATATATTAGGAACGCTGTGTTGGAAAATTTTGAACCTAAAAAGATCCAAGTTGAAGTTATAATGGGAATTGCGAAAGAAGATTAACAGAAAACAAAGAAAGCAAACAATTAATCAATCAAATGTCGGGGGGCGGGGGATTTTAAGGGAATATCAGCAAGAATCTTTAGTATGCGAGTTTTACTCACTGATTTGGTTGATGACACGAGTTTTGGCTGAAGAGACAACTTGTCTTGAATTTTCTTGTGAAACTCAGCTTGTTTATGGGTACGGATAGAAGATTCGGCCATGGCATTCTCTAATACTAATAATAAGAAGAAGAACAACAATCCCATTGCAGAAAACCTCATAGTGCCTTTAAACAAGATCTCTCTCTCTCTCTAACTCTCCCCTGTCCCATCTGTTTTACGTTCTTTTATTTGTCATCTCTGCCTAGTAACCTTTAAATGAGGTACCTCTCCAATGAAGAATTTGGGGGGTCGACGTGGGTGGTGGAGGTGTTCAGCTTTTATTGTGAGATTTATTCAGAATCATTTGGTTTTATAAGATGAGATGAGTAACAAGGCAGGTAGGTGGTGATTTAATACTATCATGTTACTTGCTCCTTTATTTGGTATTTTCTGAAATTAAACATACCATATAAATTAAATAAGCCCTTAATAGAAAAATATCTGCCTAGGATTACACCAGATTTTGTTTCTTTTCTATCAAAAAAATAATTAAAAAAAATGTCAGTCACATATTGATGTACACTTTTACCTTTCTCTAAACTACATATGAAGGACAAAACTTGTAAACCCCACCAAAAAAACGGGAGATAAATTTTTGGCTCTATGTAAACCTGGCAAAAATTGAGCTGACGTGAAAATCTGATTCGAACCCGCTCGAAAATTTTGGGTTTTGTATACAATTTTCTTGACCCAAATCCGAAAAAATCAAACCTGAAAAACCCGAAAACCATTATCGAAACATGTTCGCCTATGCTTGAATCAATTATCATCCGAGAGGCAGCGAGCTATAATCACTTGTATGATAGGCAGATTCTTACTAGTAGGAGGCCACGAGGATTTGGCACCGAGTGGCCTTACCAAGTTTAGTGGAATAATTAGAGGATTATTTTTCCCTAACTCCTTTAATAGTAGCTGAAACAATCATCGGTTTAGACCGAGTTGAAGCAAATGTTGAGCAAAACTTCCATGGGAGCTCCCTATTATTGCGGGTAAGCACAAGACGACAAACAAAAGCAAACGTCGTGGACCGGTCGGCTGCGCCAGCCATAAGGCGGTTGTCTAACGCTTGTCGAGGTTGAGACGCCTCCGGTTCACGCTTAAAGATTCTAACTTTAGTTTCGTCCAACTGTCGCTGAAGGTTTGCTCTTGGAGAGTATAAATCACCCTAGAGGGGGGTGAATAGGGTGATGAGGAAACTTGCTTGAAAATTAAAACAAATAAGGATCCGATGTGAGTGAGCGGCAAGGATACGCTCGGAAAAGCATAAACTTATAATTCGATAAGCAGTGAGGAAACAGATTAAACTGTCCGAGTCTAGAATCTACTCGGAAAAGTAATAACTCGAAAGTACGTGGAAACCCTCCTAGGGCAGAAAACCACGGACCGTGCTAATCCAAGCACGAAGTCGAATCCACTATTTTGAGTCCACAAAATACCGTAGATCGACTTAACCTCGAGTTGCTCCTTTAGACAACTCCTTACAAGTTTTTCCTAAACTCGAAATTACCTTATCTCGATCTAGTACTTTCTAACCGAGATCACCCTTACAGTTAGGGACTACTGAGCTGAGTTAACCTTTACAGCTCAGTCAAGGGACCTTACTTAGAGAGTAAGAAAGAAAGTGTTTAGTAATCGAGTACAAGACCTTACAACTCGTAAAGTTATGAAATACGAATTGGAGTTGTAAGTAGAAGATTGAGAATGAATACAATGACTTCGTTCTAGTATGTGTATTAACAATAGATTCGGCAATCTTCAAGTCTTGAAAGTTGGCTTCTATATATAGATGACCAAGCAGCTTAGCCGTTGTGTCCATCTTCCGACTTGGAGGTCCTTTGTGACCGTTGTAAATGATTTTCCGAGTCACTTAGAAAATAACCGTTAAGATATGAACGTTGAGCAACGGTTCTTGACTCCTTTGGAAGTCCCAAAACCACTGGTGGTGTCTTGAAAAATCAGGTGAAAACCATCGTTGAGCTTAGTGTTGCAGATTTCCAGTTTTGGAAACGGACAATCTCGACACGATTGTCCGGGGCTAGGTCGGAGGTGAAAAAGCCTTGTCTGCTGGTGATTTTACGTTTTGAAGCCGATTACTTTTGCAGTTCAAAAAATAGGATAGCCTCGTTTGAATAACCTACAAAAGCAAATCAATTTGGTTCTCAAAGTATAAAATACTTTTGTCCAAGGTTAGACACGAGATAATGATGTAATTAAGATAATTAAATGACTAATTATCCGAGTCGGAAAAGGAATGGAATTTTTGAGTCTAATGTCCATGATACTCAAAATTCCATCCGAGTCGATCTAAAAGAGAATCAAGTTAGATAAAGAATATCGAGTGAACGAACTTGATCTAGACTAAAACAAAGTTCAAACAACACAAGCCGACTTGGAATAGAAAATTAACATTGTAATTCCTGGAACATGAAGTCGGACCCGAGTTTATGTGTGTGAATACGAGTGTTTGAACATGCAATAATTCCGAGTGTTGAGTAACCCGGAACTAAGTTAGTACAAGTATGCTTTACGAGTCAGTCGAGTCACATAAAGACATATGAAATAATTTCTAGAACACTCACAATAAATGCTATATCACTCGAAAAGTTTCTATGGCGCATGGAATGACTTGAAGTCAAAACCCTATAAGAGAGAAGATCTTATACTTGATTCCTGGATGGAACTCAGAAATGTGTAAGTATAGAGTCCGAGTCTTCGATCGCTATTTTATATTGTTTGATTTTGCTCTCGTTGGACCTAAAAGATTGGACCTTGACCGTGCAAGACACTAATATTTGATTTTGCATCCGTGATGTGCAAATCCGGTTAATGGAGCATCTAAAACTTATTCATGCTCCTCCAAAAGTGGATACATATTTAGCAACTCACTTTTGCCAGCAAAAGTGAAAAGCGGTGGTAGCCGATCACCCGGCTTCTTGGTGGGAGGAACACCTTAAAAATCACAATAAAGATCTTCTTTGGTATGTTAAACACTAGAAGGTGTCCCAGTTCAAAACACGTACCTCACAGCTCCCGTTCATTCGTCTACTTGGCTTGGAAAGTAGCACATATTACTTCCCTAGCCGTGTGTTGCGGCAGATGGGGAGAGAGCAAATAATACCTCTATTGGATTGTGTCCGGGCTACTACTTTTGACTTGTTCAAAGGGCATGGTAGCTCTAGGCGAACTAGGTCATGGCCCGAATATTGGAGAGGTATGCCAAAGCCGTTGACACCTGCAGACTTGTTGACACTCGAAGGCATACCCAACATTGTTGTTTCCCCTATTATCTAGAGTGGATAATAGAAGTAGATCCTCGAAGGCGGAAGGCACTAAGACTTTGAGAGATGGATCGTGAAGAAGCTGTCCCTACTGCTGCCCCTCTCCAAATTCGCGAAATAAACCCTCGGATGGATGAACGTGCTCGTTGAAGAGAAACCGAAGCCAAATAAGCTGAAGAAAGGAGGGCTCATCGAATTCAAGAACCGAAAAAATACACCCGGGATGAAGAAGCTGAGTCTAGTGATCCTAAGGGAAAGAAAGTAAAGGTAGACTAGCGCTCAAACTCTTAGGATAGAAGTTAGGATAAAATAAAAGAAATGGATGTTTAGTTTTGCCTCTTCGTAACAATGTTAGTAACGTTTTACAAGTAGTATGCTTGCAATTGTTTCTTTTTTATTAGCTATGTATTTAGGTAAGTAGTAGGCTTATCTTTTATTAAAAAAAGTAAGTATTATGGTATACTTTTATATTTTTATCGCTCACTTAGAGGTAAAAACAAAAATGGATAAATTGGACCGCCCTTAAAATAAATAAAAGACAACGATGGACAGCCTAATTGGGCCGTCCATTAAATAAACAAGGGAATCCGAATACCAGAATTAAAAGGAGAACCGTGGCTCGGCCAGCCCACCATTGTCCGGGTAGTGGCTGGTGCTTGCCTTGGCCTAACTCTGCTTGGGTTGGGCTCGGCCTCTTGCCTAGGGGTATGCTAGAGATAGTACTTTTTCAACCGATCTAAGTTGGTGTACTTGGAAAATCTCTTCTCCCTCCAAATCGGTTAATTTGACTCGCTCTGCTAGGTAAGATCCGACTAAGTATAAACGGGCCTTGCTAATTGGGCTTAAATTTCCCTTGCGGGTCCTGAATTGGTGCTCTTATGTCCTTAAGGACCAAATCCCCAATTTGTAAATTTCGAGGCTTAACCTTATTATTAAATGCCCTGGATATGCGAGCTTGATATATTTGGACATTATGCAAGGCATTGAGGCGCCTCTCATCCAATAATATTAACTCCTCATAATGTGCTTTGGCTTATTCCGCTTCGAAATTTGGCTCTCAACAATTATCCTTAATGAGGGAATGTTGATCTCAATTGGAAGGATTGCTTCCATGCCATGAACTAGGTAGTAAAGTGTTGCTCCCGTAGAGGCCCTAATCGAAGTTCTATAGCCCCACAAAGCGAAAGGCAATTTGTCGGGCTAATCCTTATAGGTAACTCGCTATTTTCTCCACTATTTTCCGAATATTCTTATTGGCGGCCTCAACTACTCCTTGGTTTGAGGGCGATATGGGGAAGACTTGTGATATTGGATTTTGTACTTATCCAACAAATCTGCTACTTCTTTCTTAAAATGGCTACTATGATAACTTATTAACTCATGGGGCACCCCATAATGATAGATGATATTTTGGGTAATGAACTTGGCAACCTGTTTGGACGTCAAAGTTGCATAGCAAGCTACCTCTACCCATTTGGTGAAGTAGTTGATTGCTACTAACACAAATTCATGACCGCCTGTTCCTTTAGGAGTCACCTTGCCAATAATGTCTATTCCCCAAACTGAAAATGGCTAGGGTAAAGCTAACGTTGTGAGAAATGACAGTGATTGGTGTTGTAAATTTGCATACACCTAACATTTATAGCATCTTCAAACAAAATCATAACAGTTTGACGTCGTGGTTGACCAATAATAACCAAGGCTCTGAACCTTCTCGGACTAACATCCTACCATTCATGTGAGGTCCGCACTCCCTCCATGAATTTCCTCAATGATGCACTTTGCTTCATGTTAATTGACACAAAGTAAGTTAATCCCGAATTGGTTTTCTTAAACAATTGACCCCGATTGATGAAGAATTGGGCAACCAACATCCCGATGGCTCGTTGGGCTCTAGGTGTGGAGTCTAAGGGATACTCTTGCTTATCTAAATACTGATAAATGTCATGATATCAACTAGTATGGTCATTATTAAACACTTCTAATGTACGGATGTGCGTAGGATGACTTCGTCGCTCAATGTGAATGAGCATTGAATGAATGCCAGTAGGGATATTAATCATGAATGCTAACTTAGCTAGTGCATATGCGAATTGGTTATCATCCCTAAGAAGGTAAGTGAAAGAGATGCTCTTAAAGTGTCTAGATAATTATGTCGGTATGCTTGGTAGGGTGTTAAGGCTTCACTACGTACCTTCTATTTTTGCGAAATCTAGTTGATGATCAAACTGGAGTCATCAAAAACCCCGATATTCTTGAACTCGATCTCTATAGCGGCTTCAAGTCCCGTGATGCAAGCTCCGTACTCTGCAGAGTGTTATTCACTATGTCGAAGTCTAATTTGACCGAAATGGGAGTATGTGCTCCTCCGGTGAGACTAAAAGAATTCCTACTCCAAAGCCCTTCCGATTGGAAGCGCCATCAAAATACATTATCCAAACGTCCACCTCTACTTGCAGAATGTCATCATTTGGAAAGTCAAGGTGTTCGGGTTGCGAGTCGAGTGCAGGCAGATTAGCTAAGAATTCTAACACCATCCTTCTTTTGATCGCTTTTGGGGACGAACACTACAAAAAACTCGCGATTAGCGTCGAATTTAGAGACCACAACAAAATTCGACTCTAATATCGACGAAATTAGTGTCGGATTTTAAAAAGACACTATTTGAGTCGGAAAAAAATCGGACTCTATTAGCGTCGATTTTAGAGTCGGATGAAGAATCCGATGCTAATTGGAGTGCGAAAATGGCGTCCGACGCTAACTTTGGACGCTAACTCAAAAAAATAAGGTTTCAGCGCAAACACATTCACAGGACTCCAATTTCTCAATCCCTAACTCTCTTCCTCCTATCCCTTCCCTCCGGCGCATAAGGCTTCAGCAGCAGGCATCCGGCGCCGACGTCTTCGCTCTCCTCCGGCGCCAGGTGTGCTCGGTCACCGGCGTATCCCTCGACCTAAACACGAAGCTTGCTCCAGTTGTGCTCTCGCCTCGCGCGACGTCTTCGCTTGTCTGCTGGCGTCTTTGGTTGTCTCGAGCGCCGGTGTTTACGGTCCTCTTTGGCACCGGTGTCTTCGGTCACCGGTGTTTCTTTCTCGGCGAAGAGTGTTGCTTTCTCTGTTTACTACCACTGCAAATTCTGGTACTATCTTCTCTGTCCCGGTAATTTGCAAATTTGAGCTCAATTTGTTCAATTTCGTGCCTTTGCTTTGAATTCATCGTTCGTTGTTTCGAATAAGGATGCAATAACTCAATTTGTTCAATTTGTTCAATTACTCAATCTGTCTTGGTAATCATCGTTGCTTTGAATAAGGAATAAGGATGCAATTACTCATTTGTAAAGCTATGCACAATTAAAGTCCGTGAATTTTGAATTTTGTTTGGCTAAAAGCATTTTTCCAGCTCCGAGTACCGATACTATCTTCTCTCGTCCCGGTAATGGCTTTGGAGGTTTGAAGAAAAGGAGGAAATTTTTTGGAGAAATGTAGTCACCGCCTGATATGGGGTTGATAATTTAGGGTGGTGGAGAAGGAGAATTTGTTTGCTCATTAGGCGAGTTGCTGCTCGATAAGTCCCTCTTGCTCTTTGTTCCGTCTATGAAGTATCTAAATAAAGCTCTTAAAATTGCCAAAATGCAATAATGTTTCGGATACCATTTTGGTTGCAAGGGACTTCAATTGTGCATAGCTTTGCAGATGATATTATGATGTCTTGCAAGGCTAAACCTTTTAGCATTCGATGCCTATGTCGATTTTAGATACTTCTCTTTATGCTTTGGACTTGAAGCTAATCATGACAAGTCTCAGTTCCTTTGGTTTGTGTTGGTGTTACTCTTGAAATTGAACTTAATTTGAAAAGGCACTCTGCCTTTTAAGTACTTAGGGGTTCCATTTAAACCATAAAGATTGGAAAAATAGACTATCAAATCCTTCTAGATAGAATAATAGTAAAAATTTGAGCTTGGCCTACTAAAAACTTACTTATGCAGGAAAATCCCACTAATCAATAGGGATAATCCAATTAATTAATACTCGTCCTACTAAGCATTAGCAACTACTAGTGTCAAATTTTCATACCGCCTATGATTCAAAGGGTTGAACAGGCCTATAGACAATTTCTCTAGCATTTAGATAATCTATACAAGGAAGACTAGACCTATTTTCCTGCACACAATTTGTTTGCCAAAAAATGAAGGTGTGGGGATGAAATACCGCTGACGAGAGGAATGTGGAACTTTTAACAAAGTATATTTGGCAAATTACAAATGACATTGATGGTCTATGGATTAAATAGCTAATTCTAGATACCATCGAAATGGGTTGGAAGAATATTTTATAGTTCTCATTAACAATTTTGTCGATGTACAGTTTAATACGAGTAATAATACCACCTAATAAATGCTTTATTAATTTGGGGGCTCCTGAACCGATTTCTACTCCTTGTCCATCATCGAAAACTTCACCTTTTCCCTCTCTCTTGCCATTTGAAGCTTGAGAATTCAGGTGTTTGTCTCTCTCCCTCCCCGATTGTTTCTCAATACTTTGCCCTTTTGTATTATTTTCGGTGAATTTTTAAATGCATATGTTTGATGAAATGCCACAAAGAAATATAACAGAGATGAAGGTTCAATTCAATGGCAAATATTAGTTTTATTGTTTGTATGTGCCATGATTTTCGTATTAGTTGGGCCCAAAGTTTCATGTAAGCATACCTATGAACAATGATGTATATGCAGTATGTTAGCCTTTTCTTGCTATATTATGTAAGCTATTGAGCTTTTGCCCTGTGTGTTTAATCATACTGTACGAGCAATGTATATGTTGGCCATTCTCCTACTTCTTTTTATTTTATTATCATTTTAACTTTTTAATCATCTATTATTACTAAAATATAGCTAAGTTTAGTAAAAGTTAAAATACTAAACGTCTAAAAATTTTAAATAGTAGCTATTTTATATATATATATATGCATGCATTTCATAAAGTTTAGAAAACCCGTTCAAAAATTTGTACATAACAAGGTATATCAGCAAGTTATACACATTCTCATGTGTATGGTGATGATATAAAACTTTGTTATGTACAAGTTTTTGAATTGTCCGTGTTGGACAGTTTAAGAATAATATGATATTAGGTTGTGTAGTTACTAAATCCTTGCATACACTTTGACATATTTAAGGCGACAATTTCCATATGTTCTCTAGGTACTATTATAAAGATGTGGTGCATAATGTTTGGGTGAATTATTTTACTATAGACATTATTCATCTCATCTTTATAGATTGTACTGGAGAACTAAGGGGAAATGTTGCCGAAATTTTGTCAAAGTATGCAAGGACGTAGCTGCACGATCTAATATTATATTATTCTTGAATGGGTATAGGACCACTTATCCCTGTAGAAAGATGTAGGGCATGCAATTGTCATTATAAAAAAATACAATGTAAAACATTACGCAAGTTTGATTGGTTGGTAATTTTAAAAGATGAACATACTTAACTATTTTAAAATTGTATATATCTCAGATAATGGAGACAAATAGAGAGTGGATGTATAAAAGGTTTGATGGAAAATACTTGAATAAGGAGTTCATTCGTAGGATAGAAGAGGAATTTATTCCATTTGCTAAACAAGAAGAAAGCTTCAAGAGGTCGAAGAAGATGAGGTGCCCTTATAGTAAATGTGGCAACGTGCCTTTCTTGGATGAGTATACCTTGAAATTACATTTGTATAAACATGGGTTTCATGTTAATTATTTTCATTGGGTTAACCATGGAGAGACTTACCCCGATTTAGAAGTGAACAATCAAGGGTCGTCAAATCCATAAGTTGAATCAATGCATGAAATGTTGATGGATGCATTTGGGCCTATGTCCTCAACATGGATTAATGATGAAAGTGTTGATGAAGAACCAAATGAAGATGCAAACAAATTCTTTGAAATGCTGGAAGCGGCTAAGAGACCTTTGTACGAGGGGTGTGATTTGTCTTTATTGTCGGTAATCTCACGGCTCATTAACATCAAATGTTAGTTTAATCTCCCAAATAGAGTTGTTGAGAATTTGTTAGCACTGATGAAGGAAATGTGTCCACCTAATACCGAGTTGACCGACACTTATTATTCTCGCAAAGAAGTTGCTTGCTGCTTGGAACTTCCACATGAGAGAATTGATGTTTGTCCAAATGGATGTATATTATATTGGAAAGATAAAATGAATTTAGATAGGTCCGAGCATTGTGGGGTCGATAGATATGAGAAGAAGACATTGAGGGGTAAAGGTATTGCAAAGAAAGTACTAATATACTTTCCAATTGGGCCAAGATTACAAAGATTGTATGCGACTGAATGGCACAACGGCCCAAATGAGGTGGCATTATGAAAATCCACGTGAAAGTGGCTCAATGGCACATCCATGTGATAGTGAAGCCTGGAAGCATTTCGATGTCAATTTCAAGGAATTTGCCGCTGAACCTTGCAATATTTGATTAGGTTTATGTACCGATGGCTTCGCCCCATTTGGCAATTTTGGGCGGACGTATTCCTATTGGCCCGTAATTGCAACTCCATACAATTTACCACCTTGGTTGTGCATGAAGACAATTCATGTTTCTTACTTTGTTGATTCCTGGCCCAAAAAGTCCTAATGGGAAACTTGACGTTTATTTACAACCCCTCATTGAGGAATTAAAGCACTTGTGGGATGTTGGCCTTCAAACGTATGATGTTTTGAAAAAGAATAACTTTATGTTGAAGGTAGCAGATTATGTGGACAATAAGTGGCTTTCCAGCATATGGTATGCTTTCGGGTTGGATGACATCGGGAAATTAGCTTGTCCTTATTGCATGGAAAACACGAAGGCATTCAGACTAAAACATGGGAAGAAGACTACATGGTTTGATTGCCATAGACAATTTAGTCCCGAAGGTCATCGTTTTAGGTCTAACAAGAGTGCTTTTTGAAAAATAAGGTCGAGCATTCAGCTCCTCCTCGTCTTAAAGGTGATCAAATATGGGATCGTATATGTACGATGCCTAACTCTGTTGATTATCATGGCTCAATTGGTGGTTACCTCGAGTCTCACAATTGGACAAAGCGAAGCATATTCTAGGAATTGCCATATTGGAAAGACCTTCTCATACGTCACAATTTAGATGTCATGCATGTCGAAAAGAATGTGTTTGATCAAGTAATCAACACAATCATGGATGTAAAGGAAAAACTAAGGATGACATCAATGCAAGAAAGGATTTAGCCACTCATTGTAAGCGTCGAAAGCTAAACATTCGGACTATCGAACATGCTGATGGAGGACGAACTAAAACTGTTCCGGACGCTCCATAAAAGTTATGAATAAAGAGGCAAGAAAAGCTTTATGTGAGTGGCTAAAACAACTTAAGTTACCCGACGGATATGTTAGTAATTTAAGTCGATGAGTTGATGGAAAAAATGCAAAGTTACATAATTTGAAAAGCCATGATTGTCACATCCTTATGGAGCGATTATTACCCATAGCATTGAGGGAATTACTCGTTTCCAAATGTTTGGAAAGTCCTTACGGAACCGAGCCAATTCTTCAGGGATTTATTCGCCGCTCATTTGCGAACGGAGGATGTACTCCGATTAGAGGCAAATATCCCCGAAATACTATGTAAGATGGAGATGATCTTCCCTTCATCTTTCTTCAATGTGATGGAGCATCTTCCTGTGCACCTACCATATGAGGCTAAAGTGGGTGGAACCGTTCAAGTATAGATGGATGTATCCCTTTGAAAGGTATCAGGTGATTCTTATCAAGTTGTCAATTAATATTTTGTAGTGATGATAGTAAATATTTGTACTTATGATGCAGATTTCTGCATCATTTAAAGAAGAAAGTCGGCAATAAAGCTCGTGTTGAACCATCCATTTGCAATGCATATCTAACGAGAGGAGATTTTAAATTTTTGTGCCGCTTTGAGCAAAATGTTGACACAAAAACAAGAGATCTTGGGCGAAATGTATATCCTCATATAGAGGAGAATCAAGGTGAACACATTCTAGATGTCTTCTCCTTTAATGTCGGGTATGCGCCTAGTGAAGGACGTATGAGATACCTTGATCAATGCGAATATGATGCAACTCATGTATACATTCTTCAAAATTGTGAAATATTAGAGGATTATGAACGGTACGGCTATCAACTTGAATAATTTTGTCATATATTATCTTTTAATGATAACGAACTAATAATAAGAATTTTCCCCAACTAAGGCAATTTGAAGATGAAATGATTATACTACATCCACGCATTAAGAAAGATGAAGTATGGAGTAAGTTTGATAAAGAATTTCCAAAAATGGTTTCGAGAGAAGGTTAGTATATTGATGTTGTGTTGCAGATGGTTTAAATATGTATTCCATTTTCATTAACTTATATTTTAATGGCGTAGGTTTTTCATTTGAACGAGAACAATGGAGTAATTAAAAGTTTGATACTTGGTCCAAAGAAGGATGTGCGTAGTTTTAACCATTATTACATAAATAATTACAACTTTCACACCCATAAATACGGTCAAAACAAGGCCAGTATGAACTATGGGGTATCCGTGAAAGGGGTAGATGACATTCATTATTATGGCATTCTTCAAGAGGTGATTGAGTTAGAGTATGTTGGGGATTCTCGTTCTTACAAGACGGTTTTGTTCAAATGTGAATGGTTTGATTCTATAAGGGGTATTAATATACATGAACAATATAAATTAGTGGATGTTAACCATACAAAGAAGTACCCAAAGTATGATCCATTTGTATTGGCATCCCAAGTTATGCAAGTGTATTTTACACCTTATCCAAGTATAAGGAACGATAGAAACCAATGGTGGACGGTGATTAAGATAAAACCAAGATCAACCATTGAAGCACCACTCAATGATACAACATTCCAAGAGGATACTAATGAAAATCCTCCTACTTTGTGTGAGTTCGAAGGAGTCCAAGAAGGAGTTGAAAATGAACTTGAGGACCTAAGTGAAGAGGAAGCTAATGAAGACGATTTCAATGCTGAAAACAAGGATGATAATTTTGAAGGGGAGGCAGATGATGACAGTCTTTTATTGTATAATGACATTGATGATGACATTGTAGCTAATGATGATGATGATTTTGAAGTAATATTGTAATCTCGTGACATTGATAACCAAACGATCTATGTTATGATTTTGATTTATGTTATGATTTTTTTGTGTATATTAATTTATTTTTGAATATATATACTTAAATTTTCTTTGCATGACATTATTCGTTGTATATACAAGTATGCCTCGAACAAAAGGTTTTGCGCTAAATCATGTTGCGCCTACTTCGGTTCCGATTCCAATGTTGGGGCCGATCAAACTATAGTCTAGGCTCAATCATCATCATCACAGGGAGATAGCTCACAACAAGGGGCAGCTTGCAGGAAAAGAGTTTTGGCAAAGGATGATGATAACTGGTGGAATGTCTCAATAAATTGGTTTATTTTTCGTATTCTTTGGGTACTTTTAACTTAATAATTTTATTGCAGGTTCACTAAGTCGAAGTTGTCACGAGCTATATCGGATGATATCAAGAGTTTCTACAATGGCCAGTGCACATGTTTATCAAATCTCCCTAAAGAAGAGTTACAACTTTTGTGGAGGACTTTTGAGGTAAAAAACTTGAAAATAATTGGATATATATGAGTAGTTTTTAATATTTTCAATTTATGTTTGTTAATATTTGTGTAAAACAGGGCAAGTATACTTGGACTCCAGAACTTTCTCAAGAAGTCTATGTAGAGTGGAAGAAGAAAGTTGGTAAAAATTTGAGGAGCTTAGCGAGCAAGGTCGGAAAAAGGCCCGATGATAAACTAATAACTTGGTTGTCGGATGAGGGCGAGAGAGGTTGAAGGGCCTAAGAAGTACCTCTAAATTTCAAAAAAATCTGCCCAATGCTTCAAGAATAGGACAGAAGGCCCAAAAGAAGGAACCTTACATAGCCAAGGGTCGGTCTCAACCGCGAGATCTCGTAGTCCAAGTGGTATAAACTCTAGTATTTTGGTTTTCTTTCATTTTATACACATAATTTAGTTTTTATAACTTTATTGCATATTTTGTATACCTAGATCAAGGAAGGTAAGAATCCTACTCCATCTGCATTGTTTGTGAGGAGTTGTAGTAAGGAAGATGCTCAATCTGGAAAGGTTTTCGTTGATGACCAATCCAAATCTCTGTGGGGAAGAATATTATCTCCATAAACCTTTGCAAGAAAATAGAGTGAAATGGACAATTGTAGGGGATATTCATATTGAATGGACAATGGATGCTTTCCCTTTGTAGGAAAAATATGAAGCGGTTAGAGCCGAGCGTGGTATTCGAGGAGGGGACAAAAGAGGCGGAGACCCTCTACTATGAGGTGTCGGGTGGGTGGAGTAAAAAATCAACCATCTATGGATTGGGTAATTCCGCAACAATGTTCTACGAGAAGCCTACTGCCTCGACATCCTCTACAGGTGCTACCTACAATTCCTCGGCTTATTCTCGGCTACAATCACAACTTCAATCAACCCAAGAACAACTTGATCAGCAAAGAAAATTAACCGAGAGTCATCAAAAAGCTATGGAAGAGCAAAGAAAACTAACCGAGAGTCATCAAAAGGCCATGGAAGAGCAAAGAAAATTGGTCGAGAGTCAGCAAAAGGCCATGGAAGAAGCAATGAAACTCATTCAAAACCTCCAATCACAAGTTGACAGGATGTCCGGTGGTTCTAACTAATTTCTTAGCATGGTTTGTTTGTTGAACTTTGAATTGATTTGTTGGATAAAATTATTATATAACTTAATTCGAATGTCCGTTGTTTTTATGAATACTTCGTGGTTTGTGGATGATTGTGTAAAGAATGAATCACAATGTATTTGTGTATTCATGGATTATTATGTACGGAAGAAGTCAGAAGTTTATGTAAATGTTTTGCAGGAAATATATGTAAAAAGGGAATAGCAAATGTAAAAGAAGCTTCAGAAAATAAGCGAACATTTAGCGTCGGATTTTAGCGTCCGACACAAAATCCGACGCTATTTGAGTCGAAAAATCTGACGCTAACCTCAAAAATCGAACGCTACAATGGAGATGTAGTTGAAAAAAGGGAACAAAATTAGTGTCGGACACGGATCCGACGCTAATAGCTCAAATTCGACGCTAATTAGCGTCCGACCGAATCCGACGCTAAATCCGACGCTAATTCGTGTCGAATGATAAATCGGACGCTAATTTTTTTAGCGTCGAGGTCTTCTGCGTTAGATTTTAATCCGTCTCTAATATGACGCTAAATGCGATTAGCGTCGGATTTTATTGATTTGGCGTCCGATTTTATCCGACGCTAATTTATTGTTTTACTATAGTCGAACATGAGTTCGAATTCGATAGCATGACGATCCATCGCGCTATCTTACTGCTGATAGTCGATTGCTCAAGTATGTACTTTATAGGATTCATAGGTGCCACTACATGTATCGTGTGGGCTAACATATAGTGTCCGAGCTTCTTGTTAGGCCGGACTAATGCCAATGGTGTCTTCTCTAATGGCATGTATCTAGTCTCACAATCTAGGAAGTTCTTACTTATATAGTAGATTGCTCGTTCTTCTTTCCTGTCTCTTTGAGCTAACATGGCTCCCATAGCCATTTCCATTGTGATGAGATACATGAGTAAAGGTTTCCCGATTGGGTTGGAACTAACATTGGAGTATTAGCCAAGTATTCCTTAACATTCTCAAATAATTATCGGCACTTGGTATCCCAAATGGGCTCACATCCTTTCTTTAATTTCTTAAAAATAGGCTCACGAGACCATAGTCGGTTTTGATATGAAACGAGTGATGTACTCGTAAATGTCCCAGGAAACCCCTTATATCCTTTTCCGTACTTGGTTGAGGGATCTCTTGAATGGCTTTGATCTTGGATAGATCAACCTTAATTCCTCTAAGACTCGACAACATAGCCTAGCAATTTACCCAAGGTTACTACAAAGGCACACTTTTGAGGATTAGGGCACATGTTAAACTTCCCGAGTCTATGGAAGAATTTTCCCAGTGCTGGTGCCCCGCCTTATCTTTGGATTTTATGATCATATCATCTACGTATACCTCAGCTTCTTTATGGATCATGTCATGAAGTAGAGTCATTGTTGTGCTCGATACGTTGCACCAAGCATTCTTGAGCCCAAATGGCACCACCACATAACAATAAGTCCCCCATTGAGTGATGAAGGTCATCTTTTCCATATCTTCTTCAACCATCTTCACTTGATTATACCTAGCATAACCGTCCCCGAACGAAAGCAAAGCATGAATTGCTGTATTATTTATTAGGAGATCGATATAAGGCAATGGGAAATCATCTTTAGGACTGGCCATGTTTAAATTCCTAAAGTCAACGAACATACGAACCTTGCCATCTTTCTTCGGGACTGGAACTATATTTGCCACCCACGAGAGGATACTTGAACTACCTTAATGAACCCAGACATCCAGCTATTTCTGAACCTCTTCCTTAATCTTCAAAGCCCATTCTGGTTTCATCCTTCTCAACTTCTGCTTAACTGGTGTAGCATCTTAGTAAAGTGGGATTTTGTGTTTTGCTATACTCGGATCTATACCCGACATGCCTTTGTAAGACCATGCAAAGACATCGATAAATTCTATAATGAGTGAAGTGAATTGCTTATGCTCTTCCGGGTCCAAAGTTTTCCTAATCTTAACTTCTTGGAATTGATCAACTAACCCTAGATTAATTGTTATTGTTTCCTCTATTATTGGTAAGCGATTTTCATGATCTTCCATAGCTTTTATTAATTCTTTAGGAATTTCTTGTTCATCATTAGAGGCAAAACAATTAACAGCAAGAGGAGGCAAGGAGTAAGCGAAAAGGTTTACTTTATTGAATGAAGCAATGAGTACATTAGACTCGAAACAGAATTAGAAATGACAGAATTAGGAAAAGAACCGGAGACAATAGAAGGAGAAGTATAAGCCCTAGCACTAGACTCGAAAGAGGATCCGCTCCTAGGCCGATAACAAATTCCTGGCCCTATTTAACGTCAATCCAAGTAACATGCTTGCACCCTTCAATATCGGCGTCGATGATGAACCTCGACGGATCGAACTGTGGGTGTGACATAGCTCGTGACGAGTACTAAGACCAAGTTTCCTTCTAGATTACCCTCTTGTCCGAACAAAAGACCAAAGAGATTATTTCAAGCAAGATTGGTCCAGATCCGATATAGACAGTCCCTCTTTAAGGACGCAAGGTGCCTCTTCTTCTAGAATATAGCAGTCATTGAAAATCTCCGGACCAGGTAGAAGGATGCCTTTTCCTTAACTTAGTAGGGCTCAGGAAAACCATAATAAGCGAAGTTGTGTCCTTCTCTTAGAAATTGCCCATTCAAAGTATAGGGAAAAGGCTTAATAGAGCGGATTGTATTTCCTTAGCACTAGGTTGATAGCCTAGCTCGAAGTTGTAGTTATTAATAGGCTTAAGAGGTGGAAAAATCGGGTGGTATGCCCTTCGGCCTGCGAGTAAGACCTAGAAAATACCCCTTCTTCCTAAGCATTGATTAGACGCTAGGGTTGCCATAAGGGTTAAAGTTAAAAGGTGCTTTATCCCTTTCTAAAGCAGACGACGGTTTCGAATCCATACAATTGCTCATCGTTAGCATCGTGCTCGATCTCAACTACGGATTCTTTAGAAGTGATAGTAGCACAAAGATTATCCCCATTGATAGTTATGACTTGACCGTTAATGATCATCTTAACCTTTTGATGTAGTGTAGAGGGCACTCGCTCGATGATCATGTAACCAAGGACGTCCTAGAAACGAGGTTGAAGGTAGTCGGGATATCTAGGACTTGGAATTCGATGTTCTTTTCCACTGGCCCTATATTGATTTGCAAGTTCACTATTCCCAAGAATGTACTTTTAGAATTATCATAAGCTCGGAGATGGATAGTCTATTTAGAGAGTTGTTGCTTCCTAATTCCTAAACTTCTAACAGTTCTCTAGGGACATACATTTACTATTGATCCATTGTCTACTAAGGTTAGGGGGACAAACTTGTTAATGCAAGTTAGAGTTAAGTAGAGGGCATTGTTGTGTGTAACGCCTTCTTCTAGGAGATCCTTCGATCAAAGGTGATGGTTCCATCCCCATTGTTAACCAATCCCATTACTTCCTCTAGTGTGGTTTCGGAAGAGACTTCGATTTTACTGAGTGCATTGTTTAAAGCTTGTCTATGTTTATGAGAAGTAGATATTAATTGCCAAATTGAGATATCAGCTTTTAATTTATGAAGTTGCTCAAGGATTGGGTCTTCTTCCTTCGTAGCTTCGGATCTTTTAGGGCTTCCCGAGTCTGTTGTGAACTCAAAGGTGAATTGTCCCGTCTAAATCTAGTAAGGAACTGGATTGCGGGACTTTTAGTGTCTCCCTAAAAGTCTTCTTTTTCTAATGGTGACCTGCCCTGAAGTCATCGCTATTGTTGTCACTTGTTGCTTCGTGTTTTGTAGAAATATTCTTCATCGGTTACCCACAACCCTTGGACTTCGGATCTAACGGAGGTAAGCTAAGAAGTGGTTTCAACTTGTTAACATCTTGGATAAGAATAGACGGATCCCACTCGACCTAGAATGGGTTCGAGTAAAGATGGTTAAGGCGCTGCTAAAAGGATTTTTATTATTACTTGGTTTACGGGAACCCTTAGGCAAGGGTAGTTGGCCATTTCGACACATGTTTTCTAGTTTATTCTTGAATGTCCAAAGTGTTCGGTATCGTGTCCTTCGCACGATGGTATTTGTAAAATTTTCCCGCGTCCCAATTTTTGGATTTTTCACGATTCTAATTCCGCTCTTATTACCTCTATACCCAGTCGCGAGTTTTGTGGTTGTAGTAGACAGACTTTTGTTCTATCAACGAAACTAGCATCTCTAAGGGTTGAAAAGTTCATCATGGGTAGAAATTTGGGGTGTTGATTGTAATTAGGTCTGAAGGTTTTTACGATGATCCGAACTTGGTCCTTCTCGGAGGGTCGATCATCCATATGAGTTACTTTTGCTCTCCATATGGTAAGGAAATCCGTGAAGCTTTCCTTCTCGCCTTGCTTGAATAATTTCAAGTCTATGAGGGTAACGAGTAAATCGGTGATATAGGAGTACTGATGGAGGAACTCCTTGTGCAAATCAATCCAATTGGCAACCTTGCGTGGGTCAACCGCATTATACCACTTCATTACTTCGATGTCGAATGTCCAGGGGAAGATGATGCGGTAAGTGTCTTCGAGGAATGTTCTTAAGAGTCATTGCTCCTAAGAAGTTGCGTAGAAAGAAAAGATGATGTGTCGGACTCCTTGGTGAGACGTTCTAATCTCTTAGAGCTCGGATTCCGACGATACTCGATTGCCAGTAAACTTCCCTATTCTGTAGCCCAAAGGATGAGGTTTAGGACTATGTGAGAGAAGATCACTTTTAGGAGGAAGGGACTTAAGTGCATGACCCGAAGAGACTAAGGATGCTTTTATTTGGATGCATGTAAAGAATGTGAAGATGATTTGATGCATGGCTTAAAAAATGCTTTCTATATGATAGTGCATTTCCTTGAGATGAATTTATTTTGGACTAAATGAAAATGAAAAGAATGGACTCACCTATTAGAAGATGAATTCTAAATGCAAAAAGACTTAAGTAACGTGAGATGATTTTATTTGGCTAATGCAAATGGACTCGCCTAATATGAGATGATTTTGTTCGGCTAATGCAAATGGACTCACCTAATATGAGATGATTTTGTTCGGTTAATGCAAAGGGACTCACCTAATATGAGATGATTTTGTTTGGCTAATGCAAATGGACTCACCTAATATGAGATGATTTTGTTTGGCTAATGCAAACGGACTAACCTAATATGAGATGATTTTATTTGGCTAATACAAATGGACTAACCTAATATGAGATGATTTTATTTGGTTAATGCAAATAGAATATGGGAATGTAAAAGACTAAACAAAGAAAAAGGGAACCTTTGATAAGACCCTTTTGCTAATAGCAACTACTTAAACTACTAAAAATTTTTAGAATGACACGTAAGTGCAAACAATGGACCAACCCTAGTAGGAGAAGGAACTTTGACTTTTGGCTAAATGCACATAATGAGCTAACTCTAGGAAATTTATTAAACTATTTTATTTTCACCCATGCTAGGGTCTAATTAGAGCTCATCACCTATCCCTTAATGCTCACAAATAGATGATTACATCTAAAACACACACACACTCATCTCAAGCATGCAAATGAAGTCCGGGTGACACCTAAAAATTCTAACAAGTTCTATGGTCAAAGAGTTTAAGAGTTTGAATACATGGTGACACGTAGTCCGAGAATTTGGTCCCCCATGGGTTGCACGGATAAGGATACAAACCAGAATTCTCAGTGCCTCTTGGTGAACCAAAGGGTTTAGCTCAAGAGTGCGTGCTACGAGGGAGGAGGTACCGTTTCCTCGGGCAATGAGGCCTAGTTGTGCCGCGTAAAGGAACCGAGTGGGAGCTTCTCTTCGGAAATGGCTAATAGAGTGTACAATAATGTTTTCGTAGGGTCCAAAACAATATTTAAATTAGTTCAAAGGTTGCTAAATGCGGTATGTCTAATGCAAGCACATTATTAAAAATACACTATTCAAATTTTCAAGTTTCGCCCTCTTAAAAAAGTTAATCCCCAGTGGAGTTACCACTACAGGAACCACGACCTCGGGCCCCCACACGGGGACCAAGTCGAGCTTCCCCACGAGCCTCTTTTTGGCGTAAGGGTTTTATAAAAAGGTGGGAAGAAAACTTTAAGGTTTTAAAGATGCATTTTAGAAAGTGGGGATGAATCTTTTTATTAAGATTTCCGAATTTTATTAAATATGATTTTGGTAGAGTTTGAATGTCGATTTTATTAATCTTTTGAATTTTAAAATTTATTTTTAGAATTCCCGAGATGTTATTTACTAATTCAAGAATAAATGAAAATTAGGGTTATGGTCCTACCGTGAGGCTTTAGAGCTAGATTGGTGTGAAAACACCAATCTAGATCGAAGCCTCGCTTAGCTGCCACCTACCAGTCTGTGGTGGGCGCCGGCCAGAGGTGGGGGCTGATGAAATCAGCCTCGACCTCTGCCCTCGTAGGCAAATTTAGAACCAATTTTTTAATTATTCATGCAATAAGAAAACTACGGGATACAAATTCAATAAGAACAAAGCATAAAATAAGGGAGTCACCAGTCGGTTTTTAGGAGAGAAAAACTAACAAAAATAAAAACTTGCTCTTTCAATCTTAATATGGGAAAACTAAGACTAAGAGAAGCTAAAAATAGAATCCATCGGTCTTTGAATCGAGAATCATATTTGAGGGGATGGTATGAAATGTACGGAACACACTTCCGTTTCACCCGTCCGAAGACGGCCATTACTAATTCGAGTAGTGGATTAAAAATAATGTAAAACAAACAAGTAAGCAGCATATTATGACAATAAATAAAAGCAACCAAACATAATAAATAAAGAGATAAAGAAAATAGTAAAGAAAGCGATAAAGAAAAGAAAAGGCTAAGACACGTAGCCGTATGGAAATGACAGAGTAATGTTTAGGTATCGGTACCCGGGATAGCTTTACGTAGCATAAGGCTAAGACACGTAGCCATATGGAAATGAGAGCCAAGGCTCTCTATTTATAGGAGAGGACCTAGGTCACAAATGACCTTGGGTTTGCCTCTAATCTGCTGTGTAAATAGCAAAAAATAAACTGGGACAAATCCTAGGAGATTGAATCGGATAAGTAAGTGATAGAATCGGATACAACTCGGTTGGCGGGCGCCGGCCACCCGGGCGTCCGTAGGGTTTCGTGCCCTAACATGTATCTAAGGGATTCTTCAAGCCAAAACAAAGTGTTCCACTTGATGCTTCTAGAAGGTAAGCCCAGGCCACGACGACGCTTTGAGGGGAAAGTTCATAGCCTCATGTGGACTATCTTATGGAACTTAAATGCAGCACTTTGATGCTCGTGATCATGAAATGTAATGCTTTAACGTCGTCTTACGGTTTTCAGCTCCTTGTCTGATTAGACATAAATGAAATGCAGTATCCTAAACTTGGAATTTCCTGGTACGCGGCACTTGGACTCTGTTGTCTCTAAAGGCTCAGCCCGGTTCTTGGATTGTTTGAAAGAAAAGGGGATTTGTGGACCGACCCAAGGAAAAAGGCTGTTTATTTGGTGTAGGAAAAAGGCTGAGATCTAAATCGTGAAACAGGACTCGGGATTTCATTATTGGGCCAACATAATAAAATACAAAAATAAAGAGATAATGGAAGACACTTTTTAGGTGTCTACAAATATACACATGTACATTTTGCAACCACAAAAATTTACATAGGAAAGCACTAACAACCTCACTTGTTCCATAACAATTTACACATTTTGCAATCACAACGAGTTCTATGTTTCACAATTTTCAACAAAGAATATATTATAATGTGAGATATAATACAAAAAGTAGACTAACAGGAGATCTCACCAACACATTCCTTTGTCATGGTCCCATATTTATCCAAGTAATGGTTTTTATTGGATTGAGTTCTCTGCTTGTCTTTATAACTATATTGCTTGCTTGGATTTCTTGCAATGGTAGTTTGGATAATATTTGAAACATCATATATGTTGTCCACGCTACTCGCTGTAAGAACTCCAAGCAAGCAATATAGTCATAAAGACAAGCACATAACTTAATCTACTAAAAAATCACATTGGGTAAATATGGGACCATGACAAAGGCTATATTTTTATTAAGATCGACAAACTCAAGCACCTAGAGCAACAATTTTTCCATAAGAAATAGAACAAACATAAAAGGATCATAAATGAGCAAGGAAATCAAACTAATATTGGTCACTATTCTCAGCTCCCGCTTCTCAACTTGGAACTTTTCGTAATAAATCACTTGTTTAGCAAAAATACTGAAAAAGCTTTCTCCCTTTTGATCCATATCGAATAATGATTTGTTGCGGGAAAGCGTCAAGGTCATAAATACTGAAAAACCAAACTGTAGTTACTAGAAACAAGCAAAAATATGGATGTCCATCAATAAAATGTTATTACAATAATGTTCTTACCGAGTCGATATAATTTCATGGTTTATACCATTTTTCCCCTCGTTTGGACTGATCTTCAATATAGATGCCCTTCGATGGTCAACCATTAGATACAATTCTTCAAAATTAGCATCCTCATTTTCGATAGAAATTCTCAAGGATAAGTGTTGGGTCTCCTTAACAAACTCATACACATCTTCACCATCCCCACTAGCAATGTGCCTCCTCCCTTGAGAATAATAGATAACTTTTTATTGGCGGGGTCCTCAATGTAGAACACTTGTCTTGCTTGGGATGCCATAACAAATTGATGCCCTTTATGCCCTTCTCTTGTGACACCGACCATCATAAATCCCATCTCATCAAATCCGACACCATTGTTATTGTCAACCCTTTTGCACTCGAAAAACGGGCTCACTGAAGTCAACTTAATTTAGCTCCCTATATATCCTCAATGACTCCGTAATACAACATTTTAGCTAAAACAACATGTTTTTCCTAGGAGCTCGAAACATGAAGAGCATGAGCCTCTAATATAACCCCACTACTTTGCACGGTGCTCCTATTGTCCTGGCTGTTTGTATAGAAAGACAATCCGTTGATGTCATACCCACAGAAGAAATGACATCCAACCGGGACCCTTTAGCCAAGCTTACTAATGTTTGAAAGATATATTCCTGTGAGTCTCCCCATTGGCTAGTGATGATTCTATCTCTAAACCGGTTGACAAATGTGTGATTATGCTCGGCCAGTACCCACATCTCATTTCTTTCTTGGTATTGTCCACTTATGAGAGATTTATGCTCATCAATGAATAGTTGCATTTTATCACTGTTTTGAAGAATATGAAAATGTGGTTGATCCCTCATATCCCGACAGATTGTTTGAATAATTGGCCCAAGTTTCCCCGCCCAATGATCTTCTCCATAAATTGATGTTTAAGAATACCAATAACTTCCATTTGGAGGTAGTATTCAGAACATAACTCAACACATTCCTTAGCTGTGTATAACAATGCACCCTTATGGCCGGTACCGATTTCTAACATACCCTTTAAGAATTTTTATAAAAGTTCAAAAAGGTACACCCATCGATAAAAATCGGGCCATAGAATCACACTTCTCTCACCAAATAGACAACTAGGTGCACCATGATATAAAAAAAAGGTGGGAAGACATCTCAATTTGGCATAATGTAACAATAATGTCGCACACAAAATCATTCGATTTTCTCCAAATCAACGACTTTGTACATAAGGCATTGAAGAAGTGAAGTCTTGTAATAAACTATCCGACATATTTTGGCATCATGGCTCGGATAACAACTAGTAGAATTTGTTGCATCAAAGCATGACAACCGTGATATTTGAGACCGACTAGTCTATAATCAAACATCGAAATGAGTCTACCGATGTTGGAAAAATATCCTTGTGACACTTTAAGTTTTTAAGGTCTCATACAAATGGTATTTTCCCTACTACTCAATGTGTGAGTAGCCGGAGGCAAAAACTTTCTCTTCCCCGTTGGTTGTGGTGCTAATTCCTCACGTATTCCCATTTCAAACAAATCGAGTCTTGCTTTCTCTCCGTCCTTGGTCTTCCTTGATATGTTCAAAAGGGTGCCAATGAGACTTTCATAAACGTTTTTCTCTATATGCATCACATCGGGACTATGTCTCGCGTACAATTCTTTCCAATATGGAAGATTGAAAAATATTGATCTCTTTTTCCATACACTTGTTTTTGGATTAACATCGGTATAGCTTGCTAAACTCCACATGAAGATCTTTCCCTTGTTCATAAATTTGATGTCTTGTTAATGGAATTGGAGCGAGAATCCATCTCAATTTTACCATTGAAAGCCTTCTTTTTTTTTTTTTTTTTACGATATTGATGGCAATAAGGAAGAAACTTTCGGTGTCCGAGAGAGGTCGTCTTCTTTCCGTGCTTAAGCTGATAGGAGCAAGTACCCTTTAGGCAAATAGGGCATACTTTATGGCCTTTGATGGTGCGATCGGGCAAGTTTACGTGTGTGGGGAAGTAATTGATTGTGGTAAAGATCATAACGTGCAATGTAAATTTCTCTTGACAGTATGCATAAAAAATCGAAACACCTTCATCCCACAAGAGCATTAAATCTTCATCAATAGGCACCAAGTACACATCTATATCATTTCTTGGTTGTTTAGGCCCGGGAATGAGCATTGACACCATAATGTACTTGTGCTTTATGCACAACAAGGATGGTAGGTCACCATGAGGGTTTATTCCGTCCGTACAAAGACCGAAACGTAGATTCCCTACCTCCCTACCAAAATTCGGGAACAATAAATCTATCTTCTTTCACTAAGGAGAATTTGCAGGGTGATGTAGCTTGTCATCGAGGTTCTTTCGTGGGCATGCCAGATTAATTTCTTGGCATCGGTTGCACTTGAAAACAAGTGCTTAAACCTCGGTATTATCGGTAAGTACCATAACACCTTTGTGGGAGGACCTTCAATACTCTCTCCATCGTTGTTTTTCATTTTGTATTGAGGTGTAGACACCTAAATGTGTCATCCTTATCTCTCGTTATTTACATATTTTATTTTGTCAGCCCGGTGATGAAATCCTAGTCCTGTTTATGGATTTGGATCATGGTGGGTATCCGATTAGCGTGATGGATACTAGAAAACATCAAAAAACCCTTTAGCACCAAAAAATAAACCTTTTTCCCTTAAGTTTGTCCAAAAATCCATTTCTTCGGACAGTCCAAGCCGGGTCAACGCTCCAAAGTCAACTCCTAGTCGACGTCGCATACGAGCATTGTTACTCTCAAAACGCCACGTTTTATCTTCGATGTCCAACCGAGACACGGAGTAAACTCGTCCGTACGATGTCGCATTGGCTAGCGCCACGTTTCATGGTAAACATAGCCAAAATGCTACCTTTTGCTTCAAGTGTCCAATCGAGACATGTAACTCACTTTAACAAAATGACGTCGTTTAAGGCCGGCGCCACGTTTTAGGGATTTTTCTCCCAAACGCTGCATTTCACTTCGAGTTGAACTACAACAAGGAAGGAAGCTGTGGCCGTACAATGTCGTTTGTGTCCGGCGTGCGCATCTCAGCACTATTCTCGGGATCCGGTCCAAGCTTGATTTGTTTCGGGTTTTTGTGATTTTTCAGTCGGTTTTACTGCTTATTTTGGACCGGTTCCTTTAGCTGAAACACTGTAGACACCTAAAAAAGTCATCTATTATCCCATTTAATCATGCATTTTATTATGTGGGCCCGATGATGAAATCCCGACTCTGTTTGAGGATTTGGATCACGGCTCGTGTTCAATTGGTGCGACGAAAGCCGGTAAGCCACAAAGAACCCCCAACACCAAATAAATAGCCTTTTGCCTTGGGTCGATCCAAAAATTCACTTTTCCTTGGGACGATCCAAGACCGGGCTAAGCCTTCGAGAGACGATAGTGTCCGAGTGCCGCATACCGGGAAATTCCAGGATCGGAATTATGCATTTTGCTTTTGTCCAATCGGACAAGGAGTCGAAGACCTCCAAAAGGCGTTAGATGCTACATTTCATGATCACCAGTATCAAAGTGTTGCGTTTAAGCTCCAAGACAGTCCGCACGAGACTAGGAGTTGTCTCCACGAAAACGGTGTTATATGGCCGGCGCCTACAACCCCTGCATTTTAAGTGAAATGCAGCGTTTAGCCCTAGAGACTCCCTTGGAAACACATTAGGGCATGAAACCCTAGGCACGCCACGGATCGGATTTTATTCGATTTTATCCTCCCTTTATCTCGTTCAATCTCAACATATTTTGGACGGCTGACCGAGAGCAACCCTAGGTCATTTGTGACCTAGGTCTCTCCTTATAAATAGAGAGCCTTGGCTCTCATTTGAAGGAACGGCTTCTCCTATGCGTTATGCTGCAGAAACCTAACCAGAGCACACATCCATTAACATTACTCGTCGAACAATAACTTCAAACACTCCTCTTTTCTAAACAATGTCGTTGAATTTGTGTAAAAAGGTACAAAATATTCAATTATTCTTATCTCTAGGCATTCATTCCATCGATCTTTCCTACTCCCTACAAACTCACCTTTTTCAAGATTCATAGAAACAAGCCCTTTCCTTAGATTCATCGCCATCGGTTCAAGAGATCTAGTGCGGAGATCCGGATCGGTAGGTGGGAGATCCTAAGACCAACCATTCGACCTTCGAATGGTTGTTTAATTAATGATTTTTTTATCACTTTCCGTATTATGGATCAAAGAGATGTAATCGCATTTTAATTCCTCCTCGCCCGATGTAATCGTTTAGTTATTCACTTTTCTTTCCTTTTTCGCTTTCTTTACTACTTTCTTTATCGCTTTCTTTTAATTATGTTTGGTTGCTTTTATTTTTCATTTAGCATGTTGAGTGCTTGAGTAATAGTCGTCTTCGAACGAGGCGGAACGAAGGGTTTTCCCTACGTTTCGTACCCTCGCCCCGAATCCGATTCTCGGCTCTAAGACCAGATGGAGTCACTTTTAGCCTTTTTCGGTCTTAGTTTTCCAATACTAAGATCGGAATAGAAAATTTTTACTTTTGTTTTTGTTAGTTTTTCTTCTCTCAAAACCGATCGGCGACTCCCTTTTTACTTTATATCTCGTGAAAGATGCACCTCGGTTATTTTCTGATTGTAGGGTTAAAAAAAGGAGATATGGATCGCTAGCCAGGCCGGAGGTCGATGCCGACTATTTCAACCAAGGCCCTCGGCCAGCCGGTGATCAGCCGAGTGTAGGCTGCCGCCTACATCGGGTGGTCAATGGCCAAGGCTTGGGTCCATATCGGTGTCTTCACACGAGCCTAACTCTAAAGCCTCACGACGGAACTCTAATATCTAACATTTTTTATATTCTTCAATTAGGAAATAATATCCCGAAAATTCTAAAAATAATTTATAAAATAAAATAATTAATAAAATTACCAATCAAATCTTATTTAACTTTTTAACTTGGTTTAATAAAATTCAAAACTCTCCATAAGAGATCAATCCCCATATTCAAAATCTTTTTCCAAATATCTCTCTTCCAAAACCCTCCCCTTTTTCAAAAACCCTTACGCCAAGGTGCTGTGGGAAAGCCCATGGCGTCCTCCGCCCCGGGGTAGGTGGAGAGGGCACGTGGTTTCTACAATTGCAACTCCACTAGGGATTGATTTTTTATTAAGAGGGCGAAACTTGAAAATTTGAGTAAGTATATTTTAAAAATTGGTTTGCATTAGGCATCCTGTATTTAGCAACCTTTGAACAAAGTTTATTATTGTTTTGGACTCTAGGAAAAATTTATTTTACCGTCTGTTTAACCCTTCCGGTAAGAGGCTCCCACTCGAATCCAAGGCGGGCCCAATTAGGCTTGATTGCAATGGAAACGGTACCTCTGCCCTCATAGCACGCGCTCTTGGGTCAAACCGCTTGGTTCACCAAGAGGCCCCGAGGATTCTGGACTTTTCTCTTGCCGTGTGCCACATGGAAGACCAAATCCTCGGACTATGAGTCACCATGTATCCTATCGTGTCTAAACCTCTTTTGACCATAGACCCTTTGACTATTAGGTGGTCCCTTGACTTCATTTGCATGCTTGAATGAGTATGTTTGTTTTAGATTTAATCTTCCGCTTGTGAGCCTTTAGAAATAGGTGAGGAGTGTTGATTAGCCCTTGCATGGGTGTAAATAAAATTCTTAAAAATTTTCCTAAGGGTCGATCCATTATGTACATTTAGCCAAAATTCAAATACCTTTTTCCTATTAGGGTTAGTCTACTATTTGCATTTCCAAGTCATACCAAAATTCTTTCTTTAAGCGATCTTAGAAGTCATCGTCGGTCGGTCTAGAAGGGTCCTACCTAGGCCCCTTTATCTTTTGGTAAGTCATTTCTTCTTTTGACCTTGTTTCTTTTGTTCGACATTCCCATTTTTGTAATTTCATTTAGCCAAAATAAATTCATCTCCTATTAGGTGAGTCCGTATTTCATTTAGCAAAAATAAATTCATCTCATATTAGGTGAGTCCGTATTTGATTTAGCCAAATTAAAATTTATCTCCTATTAGGTGAGTACGCATTTCATTTAGCCAAGATAAATTCATCTCAAATTAAGTGAGTCCGCATTTTCATTAGCCAAAATAAATGTAGTTCTAAGTGAGTCGAGCATTTCATTTAGCAAAAATAAATTCATCTCAAATTGGGTGAGTCCGCATTTTTATTAGCCAAAATAAATTCATGCCAAATTGGGTGAGTCTAATTTTGCATTTTCATTTAGTCAAAACAAATCCATTCCAAATATATGGTAATGCATTATCATAGCCGCATATTTCATTATGGATCGAGTTATGCATTAGCCAAATCATAAAATCATCTCGTGATTAGGTCATTGATCATCGCATACACTTTACTATTTATGTGTATCCAACCAAAAGCACTCTTAGTCTCTTCCGGTCTTGCGCTTAAGTTCCTTCCTCTCAAAAGTGGTCTTATTTCACATGGTCCTAAACCCCATCCTTTGGGCTGTAGAATAGGGAAGTCTAATTTCCGACACATCTTCTCTCTGTTTTGTATTACGTTCTACTCCACTATCTACACCACTGCGATAAGTTTTAATGCACACCATACCGATCCAATCTATTCTCCGTCGTAAGACAATACCTAGAAAGAGTTCCCTTCCAATGGATTTAACCCCACTAGAGCGAGTCACCTATTCTCACTTTACTTAATGAGAACTTAGCCAGGGTGGAAATTAGGATGAATGATCAAGATGAGAAGATAATATCTATATCAAGGGATCTTAAGACTATTATAAAAGCTATTGAGGACGAGTAAGAGAGATGAGGAAGCTAAACATTTGAGAAAAGGAGAGAGATTAGGTTCTCTACCTCCATCTAGCTTATCTCCTCCGAATAGTCCCAAACATGAATTTCGTAAGCATGAATCCAAACCTCAGCCTAATCTACGTGTAGATCAAGTTGAACAAACGTTAAGGGAGTCATCCATGTTGAGTAATCATTATTTTGATCATAAGGGATTCACTTCAATCCCTAAGGGTAAGCCATCTCCAAAGTTTACCATGTCGGATATTAAGTTTAAAGGTTCCGAGAATTCCCAACATCATGTCCACAACTTCTTAGGAGCAATGACTATTATTAAGAACATTCCGGAAGACACTTACCGCATCATCTTCCCTGGACTTTCGATACTAACGTAATGAAGTGGTACAACATGGTTGATCCATGCAAGGTTGCCAACTGGACTGATCCGTGCAAGGAGTTCATACACTAATACTCCTATAACACTGATTTTTCATTCACTCCTAGAGACTTAGAATTAATAAAAAATGGTGAGAAAAAGAGCTTCATAGACTTCCTCGCCCAATGGAGAGCAAAGGCTGCCCACATAGTACACTCGACCTCCAAAAAGGACCAAGTCGGGATCATCGTGAAAAACCTTCAGCCCAACCAGAATTAGCATCTCAAATTCTTACCCATGATGAACTTTTCAACCCTTAGAGATGCTAGTATGTTGATAGAAGAAGAGCTATTTACCACGACCACAAAAGTCGAGACAGCGTATGGAGGTAATTATCAATCCAAATATAAGAAAACCTCCAATACGAGCAATACTAGGAGGGGTGCATATGTCAATGGCCTCAACAGATATACTAACTACACTCCTATTGATACTACTTATACTCACGCCCTTCACCGTCTCTTGGCTAAGGGAAAGATAGAATTGTCACCCATTAGAGCGAGAATCGAAACCGCAAAGCCGTCCGAAAATTGGGATGCGGGAAAATTTTACAAATACCATCATGCACGAGGACACGACATCGAACGGTGTTGGACATTCAAGAACAAACTAGAAAGCATGTTTCGAAATGGCCAACCCCTTGACCTAAGGCTACCTAAAAACCAAGTAACAACTCGTAGGAACCACGGCCGGCCGTGGCCCGCCGAGCTTCCCCACTCGTGTCGGGTCTCTTTTTAAAGATTCATTTTGAAGATAGTTTTAGAAAGTTAATTTTGGAATGTGGGGATGAACCTTTTATTAAGATTTGTGAACTTTATTAAATCTGATTTAAAGCGAATTAAGCAAGGTTGATGACAATTTTATTAACCTTTTTATTTTACTAATTATTTTGAGAAGTCCTGGAATATTATTTCTTAATCGAAAAATATGAATTAGGGTTTCGTTTCGCCGTGAGGCTTTAGGGGCCAGATTAGTGTGAAAACACCAATCTGGATGAAGCCTCGCCTATTAACTACTCGGTGCAGGTTGCGACCGCACCCGGTGGTGTAGACGCCGACCGGACGCTACGGCTGAGGAGATTAGTCTCGGCCTCTGTCCTAGCTTGGCAAATCCGGATCCTATTTTCCTATCCTACTCGTAAAAAATAGTCGAGATGCAAATTTAGAAGAAATAAATAAAAGGGAGTCGCCAATAAGTTTTTAGGAAAGAAAAAACAACAACAAAATAAATGCTCTCTCAATCTTAGTATGGGAAAACTACGAGTAAAAGTGGCTAAAAATGACTCCATCGGTCTTTGAATCGAGAATCGGATTCGAGGACGAGGGTACAAAACGTAGGGATAAACCCTTCGGTTCCGCCCGTCCGAAGACTACCATTACTAGTTCGAGTAGTGAATTAAAATAATGTGAAGAAAAAGCAAGCAACAACATGCAATAAAGAATTAAAGCAACCAAGATATAATTTCGAAAGCGGTAAAAGTAAAACGAAAAGCGAAAGCGCAAGAAAAACGAAAAAGAAAAAGAAAGCAAAAACTAAAAGATTACATCGGGCGGGGAGGAATGAAAAGCAATACATCGTTTGTCCACAATACGAAAAGCAATAAAGAAAGCATATAAATAAAATAAACCATTGTGAAAACCGGATCTGTGCCCTCGGGTTGTCCCACCTGCCGATTTGGATCTCGGATCTGGATCTCTTGATGCGAGGGTGGCGAATTAAAGGGGGCTCATGCGAGTACTTTGCGGAGATAGGTAAGTATATAGATGAATGATGATGCTTTTTGGATTTAGATGTAGTTTAGGTAAGGAGTAGAATGGAAAGAGCCCGAAAAGAGGCCAAGAATACGAAAGAGAGTATATAGTAACTCTTAGGTAGATTTCAGCGAGTGTGGTACTAAGGCGAGAAACCGTGTGGGAATGAGAGCTAAGGCTCTATATTTATAGAGAGAGGTTAGGTCAAGGAAATGACCTCGGGTTAGCTCGGCCAGCCATCTAAAGCTAACAGCAAAAATCGGGCCAAGATATTGTGAAGATTGAACCGGATAAAAGAGATAAGACCGGATAAAACCTGGGACGGCCGGTGCCGGCCATCAAGGGATATGCCTAGGGTTTCGTGCCCTAGCGTATTTCCAAAGGAGTCTCCGGGACAAAATGCTGCGTTCCACTTAAAATTTGGGGGTGGCAGAGTCGGCCATAACACCTTTCCAAAAAAGGGAAGTTTTCATTTTTGACGGGTTTCGTTTTTGGTAGCTTTTATTTTTGATGCGGGATGCGTGCTCCTAGTCTCGGGTAGGCTGTCTTGGAGCCAAAACGCAACACTTTGATGCTTGTGATCATGAAATACAACTTCTAACATCGTCTTGAGGTCTTGAGCTCCTTGTCTAATTAGACAAAGTAAAACGCAGATGTTCCGAGCTTGGAATTCCCTAGTACACGGAATTGGACTCCGTTGTCTCTGGAGGCTTGGCCTGGTTTTGGATCGTCCGAAAGAAAATGGGATTTTTGGATTGACCCAAGGCAGTAAGGCTTTATATGGTACTCGGAGGTTCTTTGTGGTTTATCGCTTATGTCGCACTAATCGTTCACGGTTCGAGATCCAAATCTCAAACAGGGCTCGAGATTTCATCATTGGGCCAACAAATAAAAAACATAGAAAAGGACGACACTTTTCAGGTGTTTACAAGAACAAAAATCCTTCTAGCGACAAACTTAACTATTTTCACTAAATCCGCTCCAGGTTAGTGGGACCCATCTCTCTTCATCCAAGATATTGATGAGTCTAAACCACTTCTTACCTTGCTTCCTTTAGATATAGAAGTCCATGAGCCGTGATAAAGAAGATGTTTACGAAACGAAGAGTAACTGGGGACAACAACGACGATGACTTCGGGGCACCCCACCTTTCGAAGAGGAAGACTTTTGGGGAGAAACTATAGGTCCAGCAGTCCAATTCCTTACCGGATCCGGACGACATAATGCACCCATGGGTCCATAACGGACTCAGGAAGCTCCAAAAGATCCCGAAGTAACAAAAAGAAGACCCAATCCTTAGACAACTGCAAAAGTTAAAAGCTGATATCTTGATTTGGCAACTAATATCTACTTCCTATAAACATAGATAGGCTTTTATTGATGGGCTTAGCAAGATCGAGGTCTCTCTTGAAACGACGCCGGAGGAAGTAGTAGGATTGGTTAATAGTAGGGACAGAACCATTACCTTTGATCAAAAGGATCTCCTAGAAGAAAGCGTTGCACACAACAATGCCGTCTACTTAACTATAACTTGCATTAATAAGTTTGTTCCCTTAACCCCGATAGACAATGGATCGGTAATGAATGCTTATCCCTGGAGAACCACTAGAAGGTTAGGAATTAGAGAGCAACAACTCTCTAAACAAACTATCTATCTTCGAGTTTACGAATAATTCTAAGAGAATAGTCTTCGGAATAGTGACCTTGCCAATCAATATAGGGCCAGTAGAAAGGATCATTGAATTCCAAGTCCGAGATATCCCAACTACCTTCAATTTACTCCTAGGACGCAATTGGTTGCATTATCATCGAGCGGTGCCCTCTACATTACATCGGAAAGTTAAAATGACCATCAAAGGTCAAGTTGTAACTCGTCAACGAGGACAATCATTGTGCTACTATCACTTCTAAGAGTCTATGGTTGAGATCGAGCACGATGCCAACGATGAGGAACTATATGGATTTAAGACTGTCGCTACCTTAGATAAGGATGAAGGACCTCTTAACTTCAATCCTTACAGCAACCCTAGTGTCCATTCGATGCTTAGGAAAAAGGGGTACTTTCCTAGTTTTGCTGCAGGCCGAAGGGCATACCACCCTATTTTTCCGCTCCTTGAACCTACTAGTAACTACAACTTTGGGTTAGGCTATCAACCTACTACTAAGGAAGTAGCCCAAGCAAGTGGGAAATTTAAACTAAGAGGATTGCGCCTCACATAGTTCGCTCTATCAAGCCCTTTCCCTATACTCTAAATGGGTAGTTCTTAAAGGAAGGAGATGACTTTCCTTATTATGGTTTTCCTAAGCCCTACTACATCAAGGAGAAAGGTATCGTGATACCTGGTTTGGAGATTTTTAGTGACTCGCTATATGTTGGAGAAGGAGGCACCATACCTCCTCGAAAAGGGACAGTCCACAGCAGATCGGACCAACCTAGATGGAAATAATTTTTTCGGTCTTACGTTCGGACAAGAAAAGAACTTAGAAGGAAATTCGGTCTCGGTACTATCCTCGAGCCGTGTCGCACCTGCAGTTCAATCCATCCAAGTTCATCACCAAAATTGATAATGAAGGCTCCAAGAACATCACTTGGATTGACACCGAGGAGGGCCAGAATTCGCCATCACTTTAAGAGCACATCCCCTTCCCGAGTCCGGTGCTAGGGTTTTAATTCTTCTTTTATTGTTCCTTTTCTTAATTCTTTTTCCAGTTCTATATCTTACGTTTCGAGTCCGATGTACTCATTTCTTCTTTCAATTAAGTGAATCTTTCTACTTACTCTTTGCCTCCTCTTGCTTTCAATTCTTTTTCCTCGAATGATGAACAAAAATCCCTAAAGAACTAATATAAGCTTTAGAAGATCATGAAAATCGCTCACCAATAATAGAGGAAACAATAATAATTAATCTAGGATCGGTGGATCAACCTCAACGAGTCAAGATCAGGAAAACACTCGATTCGGAAGAGCGGAAGCAATTTACTTCGCTCCTTACAAAGTTCACGTATGTGTTTGCATGGTCCTATAAAGACTTGCTGGGGATAGATCCAAATATAGTGGAACACAAAATTCCACTTTACGAAGATGCTAAGCCGGTTAAGCAAAATCTAAGGAGGATGAAGCCTAAGTGAACATTGAAGATTAAGGAAGAAGTTCGGAAGCGAGTTAGAGGCTAGGTTTATCAAGGTAGTTCACTATCTTCAGTGGGTAGCAAGTATAGTACGGGTTCCGAAGAAGGATGACATTGTTCGCATGTGCATCGACTTCAGAGATTCGAATAAGGTGAGCCTTATGAACGATTTCCCGCTGCCCCATATCGACATACTTGTAGATAACATAGCGGGTCATGCTTTGCTTTCATTCATGGATGGTTACGCTGGATACAATCAAGTGAAGATGGATGAAGAGGACATGGAAACGACGAACTTTATCACTCAACGGGTTACGTATTATTACGTGGTGATGCCATTTGGGCTCAAGATCGCCAGCGCCACATACCGGAGGATGACTACAACTCTATTGCCAACATGATACACAAAGAAGCCAATGTCTATATGGACGACATGATCATAAAATCCGAGAGATAGGGCGGGGCACCTACCTAGCCTAAGAAGTCCTTCGAGAGACTTAGAAAATATAACATGCTCCTTAATCCTCAAAAGTGTGCCTTCGGAATAACCTCGGGAAAACTGTTAGGCTATGTTGTCGAGTCTTAGAGGAATTGAAGTTGATCCAACCAAGATCAAAGCCATTCAAGAAATCCCGCCACCAAATACACAAAAGGAAATAAGGGGTTTTTAGGACATTTACGAGTATGGATGACATGATCACAAAGTCTAGAGATAAGGTAGGGCACCTACCTAGCCTAAGGAAGTTCTTCGAGAGACTTAGAAAATACAACATGCTCCTTAAACCTCAAAAGTGTGCCTTTGGGGTAACCTCGGAAAAATTGTTAGGCTATGTTGTCTGTCTTAGAGGAATTGAAGTTGATCCAACTAAGATTAAAGCCATTTAGGAAATCCCGCCGCCAAATACGAGAGAAGGAAATAAAGGGTTTTCTAGGACGTTTACGATATGGATGACATGATCATAAAGTCCGAGAGATAGGGCATGGCACCTACCTAGCCTAAGGAAGTTCTTCGAGAGAGTTAGAAAATACAACATGCACCTTAATCCTCAAAAGTGTACCTTTGGGGTAACCTTAGGAAAAGCTGTTAGGCTATGTTGTCGGTCTTCGAGGAATTGAAGTTGATCCAACCAAGATCAAAGCCATTGAGGAAATCCTGCCGCCAAATACAGAGAAGGAAATAAGGGGGTTTCTAGGACGTTTACGAGTACATCGGTCATTTCATATCAAAAGCGACTATGGTCCGTGAACCCATTTTTAAGAAATTAAAGAAGGGATCCGAGCCCATTTGGGATACCGAGTGCCAACAAGCATTCCAGAAGGTTAAGGAATATCTAGCTAACCCTCCGAGTGCTAATTCCGCCCCAACCAGGGAAACCTATACTTCGTACCTCACCACGACGGAGACGGCTATGGGAGCCATGCTAGCTCAACGAGATGGGAAAGAAGAGCATGCAATCTATTATCTAAGTAAGAAATTCTTAGATTATGAGATTAGATATACGCCATTAGAGAAGACATCATTGGCGTTAGTCTAGGCTACCAAGAAGCTCAAGCACTACATGTTAGCCCACACGGTCCATGTAGTAGCACCTATGGATCCCATTAAGTATATACTTGAGCAACCAACCATTAGCAAAAAGATAGTAAGATAGACTTTCAAGTTGTCGGAATTCAAACTCAAGTATGTCCCTCAAAAAGTGATCAAAGGAAGGGTAGTGTCGGAATTCTTAGCGAGATATGCCTATAATTAAATCGCCACTCGAACACCTTGACTTTCCGGACGAAGATAGTTTACAAGTAGCGAGTGGACGTTTGGACAATGTACTTCGACGGCGCTTCCAATTAGAAGGGCATTGGAGTAGGGATTCTTCTGGTCTCATCGGAGGGAGCACATACTCCCATTTTTAATTAAGTTGGATTTTAAGGTCACCAACAACGACATAGAGTACGAAGCTTGCCTCACAAGACTTGAAGCTGCTGTAGAACATCGGGATTTTCAATGACTGCAGATCGATCATCAATAAGATTTCATAAAATGGAAGGTACGTAGTGAAGCCTCGGTACTTTACCAAACCTATCTAACAGAACTGTCCAAGAATTTTGAGAATATTTTTTTCACCTACCTTTCTAGGGATGATAACCAATTCACGCATTCCTTAGCTAAATTAGCATCCATGATTAATATCCTTAATGACATTCATTGAATGCCCATCAATATAGAGCGACATAGTCAACCAACACACGTCTACGTATTAGAAGTGTCTAATATGGACCACATCGGTTGATATCATGACATTTATCGAGTATATGGATAGGCAAGAATTCCCTTTGACTCCACACCTAGAGCCCAATGAGCCATTAGGATACTGGCTATCATATTCTTCATTAATAAAGGACAACTATACAAGAAAACCAACACAAGGATTAGCTTAATTTGTGTCAATCAACATGAAGTAAAGCGTATCATGGACGAGATTCATGGTGGGGAGTGTGGACCCCATATGAATGGTAAGATGTTGGTTAAGAACATTCGAGAGACTCGGATATTACTTGGTCGACCATGGTAGCGGATCGTTATGAGTTCATTAAAAAGTGCCATAAGTGTCGGTGTGAAGACTCGGACACTCTGCTCAATATCTTTCCGTAGTCATGCAAAAGGAATCGGGTATAACGATGTTATTCATATAGAGTTTTGATTCCAAGGCATTCTCTGCGTCTTAGAAACTTACTTGAGTAAAATAGTTTTCTCTCTAAGTATTTCGGCCCTCACTTATCTCTTTTATCGCTTTTCGGTTAGCGACTCGAAAACTGGTTCTTTATTCCGAGTCCACTCCCACTCGGACTAATCGCTTTTGAATATACCAGTATTCCGCCGCTTCTCACTCGAGAATCGACTTGTGGTTATCTATTCTATTGTTTGCATAGTCGGCATTCGTAGTTCTTTTCATGCCTAGTCTATATCAAGCTTTTCCCACTCGATATTCGTTATAAAACTTGATTCTTCACTTAAGACTAAGTCATATAGAATTCCGAGTATCATGGATATTAGACTCGAGAAAATTCCATTTCTTTTCGACTCGGATAATCAATTGCGTAATTATCATAATTATTTTATCTCGTATCTAACCTTGGACCAAAGTATTTTTATACTTTGAGAACCGAAGGTGTTTTACTTTTGTAGGTTATTCAATCGAGGATATCTTTTCAAACTACAAAAGTAGCCGAGCTTCATAACGTCAAATCACCGATAGATATGGCTTTTCACCTTCCTCGCTTTAGTCCCGGAAGATTGTGTCGGAAGCCGTGCGCTTCCATATCCGAAAACTGGAACGCTAAGCCTAACGGTGGTTTCCACCTTATTTTTCAAGACACAACCGATGGTTTTGGGACTTCCAAGAGAGTTAAACCATTGTCCAACGTCCATATTTCAATGGATACTTTACGAGTGACTCGAAAGCCATTTTCAATGGTCACAAAGGACTCTCGGTCAGCGAGATAAAGATAACGGCTACTCGCTTGGTTATCAATAAATAGAAGCCACTTCACAAGACTTGAAGATTGCCGAATCTATTGTTAATACACATACTTGAGAAAAGTCATTGTATTTACTTCCAATCTTCTACTTATAACTCCCATTCTGTAATTCTTTACTCTCCGAGTTGTAAGGTCTTGTACTTAGTTACAAACTCTTCTTACATTCTTTGTAAGGTCCCTTGACTAAGTCTGTAAAGGTTAACTCAGCTTAGTTGTCCCTAGCTGTAAGGGTTATCTCAGCTAGGAAGTACTAGATCGGATAAGGTAACTTCGAGTCTAGGAAAACTTGTATAGAGTTGTCCAAGGGAGCAACTCGGGTTCGATCGATTCACGGTATTTTGTGGACTCAAAATAGTGGATTTGACTTCGTGTCCGGATTGACACGGGCCGTGGTTTTCTGCCCCAGGAGGGTTTCCACGTAAAATCTCTGTGTTCTCTTTCCGAGTTCATTCTAGACTCGAACTGACCTTACTCGTATTTGTTTATTCCGATTCATTGCTTTACGAGTCCAATTCTTTTCGACCCCGTGTTTAGACTCGAAACTATCTTTGCCTCTTTTCGTCAAAAAGAGTGTGTTTTCGCAAAGAATTTTCTATCACCCTATTCACCCCCTCTAGGGTGACTCGGACTCTCCCCGAGCAAACCTTCAAGGTGTTTGCAAATTTACAGACACCAACCACCCTTATTTCTAACAACATTAGCATCCCTTGGCCATTCTCGGTTTAAGGAATAAACATTATCCGCAAAGTGACTCCAAAAGGAACATGTGGTCACAAATTTGTGTTAGTGGCAATAGACTATGAAGGTTTGCTCTTGGAGAGTCTAAGTCGCCCTATAGTGGGTGAATATGGTGATGAGGAAATTTAAACACACTTCGACAATTTTTGCTAAGAAAGAAATCAGCTCGTTGAGTCCGAGTCTAGATTGGGTTCGAAATGCAAACACACGTAAATATGTAGAAACCCTCCTAGGGCAGAAAACCACGATCGATGCTAATCTAAGTACCAAGTCAAATCCACTATTTTGAATCCTCAAAATACAAAGGACTAACTCTACCGAATTACTCCCTAAAACAATTCCTTACGGTGTTTTCCTAGACTCGGAAGTTCCTATATCTGATCTAGTACTTCCCGACTTACAATCGGGGACAACCGAGGTGAGTTAATGCTTCCAGCTCGGACAAGGGACCTTCCTTCGAAAGTAAGAGATGTATGTAATCGATTACAAGACGTTACAACTCGGAACATATTAAGTACGGACTTGGAGTTGTAAGTAGAGATTGAGTGAGTAATGTACTAAGAGAATAAGGTAGTGTATTGATCAATGATTTGAGCAATCTCGTAGTCTTATAAAGTGGTTTCTATTTATAGATGACCAAGTAGAGTAGCCGTTGAGTCTCGATTTCGGATCGAAGTCTTTACTAGCTGTTGTAAGGGCTTTTCGAGTCACTCGGAAAAGATCCGTTAGAGTGTGAACGTTAGGTAACGGATACTTGCTCCAAAACGTGTTCCAATCAACTGGTGTTATCCGAAAAGAAAGGTGGAAACCACAGTTGAGCCTAGCGTTGTAGTTTTTAATTTTGGAAACGGACAACCTTGACATGGTGTCCGAGTGATGTCCGAATTGGCTAAAAATGTCTCGCTGGTGTTTAACGACTAGGAGCCAGTTGCTTTTGAGATTTAAAAAGATAGATTAGCTTTGTTTGAATAATTATACTTTGGTCCAAGGTTAGGCAAAGATATTAATTAAATTTAAGTAATTAAGAGCGTAATTATCTTGGGCCTAGAGAAGTGGAATATTCTTAGTCTAATATCAAATAGGTTCGGACTCAGCGGAGAATAACTCCTAGAAAGATCACGTTAAAGAATAATCAACAGAGAAAGTGAACATGATCTATCAAATAATTATCTAAGAAATAAACTGATTTAGAAGGCTGAATTAACACTGTAATTCGGTTTACTTTAGTAAGCATAGTCGAGTACTTAGAAAAAGTGTGTTAATAGAATTATTTGATCATGCATGGGTCGGAATACCTCGGTGGAGAAGATATAAAACAGGGTGCTTTCGAGTTACTCAAAATACTGATGAAAACATAGATATGAGTTTCTGTGTAGCTTAGAATGACTTGCAATCCAATTTTAAGAGAGATAGACGTTTACACTTGAGAATTTCATAAAATACTTAAGATCCGAGTCTTTAATCTCCCCTTTTTGAGGAAAAGCATTCCGTTCTTCGGATAGAAACTTGTTAGAACAAAATACAAGTTTTTAGTGCCAGTGATATGTGCTTTCATATGTGTCGAGTATGTAGAATAAAGAGAGAAAAGAAAATTCTAGATTGAAGTATGGCTTAAAAGTAAATAGCGGATACCGTAACCAACACAGATTTACGAGTAAATAAGATAAACGTTAAAAGAAACTAAGAAACGATGAGAGCTTAGAAGAGATAGACTATAACATTCATTCATAAAAATATGTACAACAAAAAGAGGAGAGGAACTCCCGCTAAGCACAACATCAATGTTTCTATATTTTCTCCCCTAGCATTTCAAGCAAAAAGAAGGGAAGAAAATTTAGAAGTGAGTACACTTAATGTTGGATAAAATAAAAAATAAAAAAATAAGAAAAACAAGAAAAGAAGTAGATTAGGAAGGTGGAGTTGGTTGGTCGGAAGAGGATGGAAGACCGAGTGTGCTTGCGCCGGTATGTTTGGGAGGAGGTGGTAGAGCGCGGCGGCGGCAACATAGGGATGTTGAGAAGCAGCTCGGACACGGGTGGTCGAGTCAAGACAATATCATCCTCCGGCTCATCCTCTTGAAAGATTACGAGGGCTTTTGAGTAAACTGGTTTTGACTGTCCAACGTCCCCGAGCATCTTCCGACCCACTTACATCAAGGTATGAGGAGATCGGTTCAAGTTTAGGCTCCATAGCACCCTTGTCTTGTGGTGGAGTGGCCTCGTCCTTTGCTCCTTCCTCTACATTCTTGTCTTCAAGCTGAGCCTTGCCTCGCCTCGACTGTGTCCTCACCTTCTTCTTCTTCTTCTACCTCATCGGAGGTTGACTTGGCCGAGCTGGAGGACTCCTCGGATGTGTCGGAGGATTCCGAGTCTTGCGTAGCCTTCATCCTACGCTACCGAAGGAGTTGAAGCTGCTCACGCTACTTGCCAAGAATGCCCTTGAACTCAAGCATAAGGGATTGACCTCCTGAATTTGAGATTGGCCGGTCTTTTGGTTAATGACCACGCCACGAAAGATAGGCTTGATAAAGCAAACAACCGACCGAACTTGGTCAGCCGCTGAAGCGAGCCTTTCGACCAATGCGATGAACGCTCTAGCAGAGAGAGGAGGTTGAGAAGAAGAGGGACCAGCAAACGTGGATGGGTGTGCTAGTTGAATCTGAGTTTGGGGAGGAGGAGAGGCGGGTTCCAGCTCAAAAGAGTGAACCCATTCACCAAGTTTAACCTCTTGGTATCCATAACCCAAAAGGTCTTTTCGCCATGAACTATGGTAGACTCGGAAACGACATCGGGATCCGAGGGAGGGGTGATCTTGAATCATTTGAAGATAAGGGTTAGAAGGGCTCTAAAAGGGAAAAGAGCGGATTTCTTTGATTGAGCAGGCACTTGAGCCATTTGCTCGATGATGAATGGAAAGAGGTCTACATCGTAGCCCTCTATGATATCAAATAGAACTTTGAGAACCACTGGAGTTTGGGTTCTCCTTGCTCGAGTAGTGAGCAAAGAAAGTCCTCATTAGAATATAGCAGAGCAATCTAACTTCGCTCTTCATCCGAGTCACGGAAAATTTTTTCCGCAGCTTAGGCAGTTCTTTGGCGAATTTGCCGAAAAAATCATCGACAATTTTTAGGAATGGAATATGATTGGGATTGAGAAAAGAGAGGTGACCTTGAAAAGCTTGTGGAGAAGAGGGAGGTTGATCCTAACAACCGTACCTTGAACTTTCGAGGTGATGACTCCCCGGAGAAGGATTTGTCGGCATAGAACTCAAGCAATAAGTTCCGGATAGATAAAGTCGCTGAAGCATAAATAATTATATACTCTAATTTCTTGAATGAATTTTAGCCAAGAAAACGAAGTTGTCTTGAAGAACTTGTCATCCAATGTAAAGTGTTGGACGACAAACACTTTTGAAGGGTTAGACGTACCCTCTTGAGCGATCTTTCAGGCCTTCTTGGGTGCAGACCCATGAACTTGGATATAGAACCTCGTTTAGGCATTGTGAGAATGGAGAAATGAGAGGTTACTAGAGAAGAAAGAGAGACAGATAGAGAGAGCACTTTGAAAGTAAGAAGAAAGTATGAGAGAGCAGAGTATTTCGTGCAAAAAGAGTAAGGTGCAAAGTGAAGAAATGAAGATGGAGAGATGCTATAAATAGAGAAGACAAAAATGTCTTTCAACCTTGTTTCTTACTTAATGCTCAAACGACATTCTCGGACAAACATGACGTACAACGATCCAACGACTACAATTCCATTGGTTTTCCCTCTAACGGTTTGAATTCTTTAATAGCACGTGTCGAGAGAGAAAAAGAGAGTTTTAAAGAAAATCTTTCCGAGATTCTCCATTCATCTAGAGATGATCTCAAAAGTTTGGTGTCCATTTTGCTCAAAAGCCGAGTCCGACTCGGTATGGTTTCGAGCGACGCAGAAAGCAATTAATTCACAGCTCAGTCTCATTTTTAAGTCAACCGATCCATTCGCTAAACAAGTAAAAACAAAAATTATACAAGTTGAAGACTCGGACTTTACATATACATGATTTTGACTTCCATCAAAGAATCGGGTATAAGACTTTAGCTCTCATAAGGTTTTTATTTCAAGTCATTCCGTGTGGCTTAGAAACTTTTTGAGTGATAAATCATCTTTTCCGAGTGTTACGAAACCATTGCATATGTTCTCACTTGATTCCGATCGACTCGGAAAGCATACTCTGTTCACACACCGTTCGAGTCACTCGGACAACACTCGGATATATCGCATGTTCAAACACTTGTTCTATTTTGCATAACCGCAGATCCGACTTTATAATTCATTCTTCTAAGTCGAGCATATTTTGTTTGAACTTTGCTTTGTTTAAATCAAGTCCGATATTCGTTGTTTGACTTGATTCTCTCTTAGACTCGACTCGGATGGATTTTGAGTCTCATGGATATTAGACACGAGAATATTCCATTCGTTTTTCCGACTCGGATAATTATGCACTTAATTATCTTAATTAATTTATTATCTCGTGTCTAATCTTGGACCAAAGTATTTTATACTTTGAGAACCAAATTGATTTACTTTTGTAGGTTATTCAAACGAGGCTATCCTATTTTTGAATTACAAAAGTAATCGGCTTTAAAACGTCAAATCACCAGCAGACAAGGCTTTTTCCATCTGCGACCTAGCCCTAGACACTCGTGTCGGGGTTGTCCGTTTCCAAAGCCGGAAATCTACAACGCTAAACTTAACGGTGGTTTCCACCTTACTTTTCAAGACATGTTAAGCTTGTCGTACAGCAACAAATTAAACCACTACTTAAACTTATAATAAACAATATAGCAAGGGCAAGTAGGGATCGAATCCACGAGGAAAGATATAATAACATGCAAGTTTTAATCTAATTAAATTTACTACTCTTAAAAACAAAACAGAAAATATAAATTAAAATCAATAACTAAAATTCATAGAAAATTATCTAACAACTAAATAAATAATTTATACAGAATAATAAAACTACAATAACCCAGAAATATTTTTGTATTTTTTTAGAATAATTAAAACAGAAAACTAAAGCAGAAAATAAACAAATTCTAAAACAGAAAATTAAATAAGTAAAATTCTGCACTAAAATAATTACGAAAATAAATACTAAAATTACCCAGAATTGTAATACTAATTTTCTAAACCTAACCAGACCCTAAAAATATAAAAACAAAATTTAAAATCTAATTTACGAATTTATTTTATTAAAAACCTGCAGTAATTAAATTCAAGAATTAAATCGAAACAAATATCAAATTAATTCCAAAAATTCTAAAATTTAATCACAGCAAACTAGGACTCTATCTAAACCCTAAAAGAAAATAAAACACGAAAAATAACAAAAGAAACTATTTTTAAACTAATTTCTAACAAACTGACTCAAAAATAATAAAACCGACGTAAAATTAATTCTGAAAATTAAAATATGTAAAGACTCAAAATTAAATTAAAATAAAATTACTAAAACTAACCTAAAATACTGATCTTTAGGGGGTTTAATGAAATTGATAATAAAAGACTATAACTTTATAAGTAAAAATCAATAACTCAAGAGAATAACTAAAAGCAAACAAATAATTATCAAAGGTAACAAATTTATAAAAACACTTAGTATAATCCATATCCACCATGCAAATTATTATTTATCATTAACACACAAATTGATCTACCCATGAGCTAAACTGTAGAAGACAACCACTAGCGGATCTTCCCCATTTTTCCTTAGTTATTAGTTTACTTAGGCCTAGCCCTAATATAAACCCTACTAATATTGATAACCCTAGCACTAGCACTAGAATTTAATCAAATTAGAGCATTAAGTATTAGAAAAACATCATCTAGCACCTAATAACCAATCTACTAGCAAATTGATTTAAGAAGGATCTATGATAATTTCCTAATTAAAAGAGATGGGTATGAGCCATCCATGATTAACTAGGGTGATACTTATGTCTAAAAGATCAAGCAATTACGTACTTAAACCCTTTAAACTATCACATGAATTTATATAAAACTAAGTAGCGTGCACTCTAATTAATTAGACATAAATTCATAAACATTAAACACAAATTATCATAGAATCATGGATCGAATCAATAAGACAATAAAAATCAAAACTTTGTTTCAAAATAAATAATTTAACATGGCTTCAATGAGATTATACTAAGTATAAGAAAAACTACTCACATATCATGTAATTTAAAACATGTAAACTAAATAAAACTAGCATCTTTAGTATTAATCTATCAATAAAAACTCAATCTTTTCTAATAAAAATTACAAAACTAAATTTTACTACCGATATTAGTTTCTTTGACCGGGAAGATGAAGAAGATGATGATGGATGGTGGCTGGCCGGGCAGCGGACAGCGAGTGGCAGCAAGGGGCAACAACGGTAGCAGCCAGGTTCGAGCGGCAGTGCAGCGGCTGGCTGGTGGTGCAGCGGCGGCAGCAGCAGGTGTAGGCGGCAGCACTGGTGGTGGCTGGGCAGCAGGTGGACGTGGACAGCAAGCAGCGAGTGGTGATTGTGTGTGGCTGGCTTCCCGAGTCCCTCTCCATGATGATAATAAGTAGTATATATAGGGTGAAAGAGTTAGGGTTTATTTCTCTTTCTTCTCTTCTAAGTTTCCCTTTTCTATTCCACTTAGGATTTCCTAAAATATAATATCCTAAAATAAATATTTTATTACATATTATATTTATGGACCGACTTCATATATTTCTTGGATGCTTGTCGGTAGCTAAAAATCCACTTTTAACGACTTTTCTTCTCTTCCCCACTTTATTCGATAATTACCTATAAATAGACAAAATAGAATAAATTAGATAAAATAAACTATATAATATAAACTCAATAACTACTAAAAATACGTATAAAATACGACTTAATAAGACACCGCCAGTGGTTTTGGAACTTCCAAAAGAGTGAAGAGCCATTGCCCAACGAACATACATCAACGGATATTTTCCGAGTGACTCGGAAAATCGTTTACAACGGTCACAAAGGACTTCCAGTCGGAAGATGGTCACAACGGCTAGTCCGCTTGGTCATCTATAAATAGAAGCCAACTCTCAAGACTTGAAGATTGCTTGAACCAATTGTCGAGTACATATACTTGAGCAAAAGTCTTTGTATTCATATTCAATCTTCTACTTATAACTCCAACTCTATAATTAATATTTTATGAGTTGTAAGGTCTTGCATTCGAGTCACAAACACTTATTCTTACTTTCGAGTAAGGTCCCTTAACCGAGCTGTAAGGGTTATCTCAGCTCGGTTGTCCCTAGCTATAAAGGTTATCTCGGGTATGAAGTACTATATCGGATAAGGGAATTTCGAGTCTAGGAAAACCTCGTAATGAATTGTCTAAGGGAGCAACTCCGATTAAGTCATTCTACTCGTATTTTGTGGATTCAAAATATTGATTTGACTTCGTGCTTGGATTAGCAGGGTCCGTGGTTTTCTGCCCTAGGAGGGTTTCCACGTAATTTTTGAGTTGATACTTTTACGAGTCCAATCTAGACTCGGACATGATTTAAAGTTTTGTCCAATATGTATCTTCATCTTCCACTTAATTCTAAGTCGGTGTTTTTCGAGTTCATTCTTGACTCACACTCTCCTCGGAATCATATCAAGTGTTTAACTCGAGCGAATTTCCTCATCACCCTATTCACCCCCTCTAGGGTGACTTAGCTTCTCCGAGAGCAAACCTTCACAAGTAAAACATGTAATCATGCATTAATCATGCCAAGCTCATTCCTAATAAAACAAAACTGATCATCACTAAGTGGCTTAGTAAAAATATCAGCTAACTGAAATTTTGTAGGAATGAATTCAAGTTCAATATCACATTTCTCAGAATGGTCTCTCGGAAAATGATACCGACCTCAATATACTTTGTCTTTGAGTGCTGAACTGGATTCTTAGTGATGTTGATTGCACTTTGGTTGTCACACTTGATTGGGATAGATTTGAATGAATCTCTAAGATCCTTCAAATGTTGCTTGATCCACGGAATCCGAGCACAGCAAGCTCCAACTGCAATGTACTCAGCTTCAGCGAGTTGATAGAGCAACTAAGTTCTATTTCTTTGAGTGCCAAGATATGAGGGATTGACCTAGAAATTAACATGCTCCAGATGTGCTCTTTCTATCAACTTTGTAACCAACATAGTCAGCATCCGAGTATCTAGTGAGGTCGGTTCTAAGTCTTTTGAAAACCATAGACTAAGATTCCGAGTCCCTACAAGATACCCGAAAATCCTCTTCATCGCGAGTGAGATGTGATTCTTTTGGATTAGCTTGAAATCTTTCACACGAGACATACATTAAACATAATGTCTAGCCTACTAGATGTAAGATAGAGAAGAGATCCAATGATACCTCTATAGAGTTTCGATCTACTACTTTACCTTTTTGTCCGAGTCTAGTTTGATACTACTACTCATAGGTGTGGCTGCATGTTTCACATCTTGAAGCTTGTACTTTTTCAACAACTCCTTGGTATACTTAGTTTGATGGACATAGATTGCATCTTTGTCTTGTTTGATTTGTAGACCGAGAAAGAAATTGAGTTCTCCCATCATGCTCATTTGGAACTCCTGTCTCATCAACTCGAAAACTCTAGACATAGAGTTTCATTAGTAGCTCCAAAAATAATATCATCGACACAAATATAAGCAATAAGGAAATCTTTCCTCTTCGTTTTTATGAAAAGAGTTTTGTTAATCTGACCTCTTTTAACATCATTTTCAACCAAGAAACTGCTTAATCTTTCATACCAAGGTCCGGGACCTTATTTTAGACGATATAAACCTTTTACAGTTTAAAACACATGATTTAGAAATTCTGAATTTACATATCCAGGGGGTTGCTCAACGTAGACTTCCTCTTGAATGAAAGCATTCGTAAAAGCACATTTAACATCCATTTGATACAGATTAATATTCATGCTAGATGCAAAATGCCAATAAGATTCCGATTGCTTTGATCCTAGCAACTGGTGCAAAGGTTTCCCCACAATCAATTCCTTCCTCTTGATTGTAACCTTGAGCCACAAGTCGAGCCTTATTTCTTACTACTAACCCATCCTCATCCAGCTTTGTTTTTGAAGACCCATTTGGTTCTTATAACCGGGTGGTCGAGGGTCGTATTGTCGAGTCCGAGACTTGGTTTCTTTCAAATTGATTGAGCTCTTCTTGCATGGCCTCTACCCATTCAGGTTCATTAGGGCCTTTAGTACATTTCTGGGTTCTATTAATGATATGAATGTAGTGAATGCACATAGATTTTGTAAAGAAGAACGAGTTCTTACCCCACTATTAATGTTAGATAGAATGTTATCGAGTAGGTGGCTTGAAGCATATTTGAATGCTCTTACCGGTTCTCCGGTTCACCAAATTTGTTAGTTGAACTGATTGATCTTCAGTAGTTTAAGCTTGCCGAGTCTCCTCATTCGCTTCTCCTTCAGACATTCCGAGCTGGCTCTTGAGTTGGTTCGATCCGAGTCATAGTGTTATGAGCCGCCTTATTCCGAGTTGCTTTCTTCTAACTCTTTCGGAGCTCGGCTTCGATAAGATCATCTTTATCTCGACTCAATTTCGGATATGAGAAGGTTAACTCACCTGTTGTTCCCTGATCTATCTCATCAAACACAATGTGGATGCTTTCTTCCACTTTGTTAGTTCTTTTGTCAAAAACACGGTAGGCTTTATCGTAAGATGAGTAACTCGAAATATACCTTCATCTCACCTAGCATCGAACTTGGTCGAGTGATCCTTACCATTATTGTGAACAAAGCACTTACATCCAAAGGGTTTGAAGTATAAGATGTTAGGCTTCTTTCCCTTGTAAAGCTCATAGGGAGTTTTGTTCAAGATGGGTCCGATAAGGCATCTATTCGAGTGTGTAGTTTGCTCTGTTGATCTGCCGTAGCCTAGAAATAGTAAGGTAGATCATTTGCAAGCATCATAGTCCTTCCTATTTCTGCAAGAGTTCAGTTCTTTCTCTCCACTACTTCGTTCGTTGAGGAGTTCTTGGTGCTGAGAAGTTGTGAGAGATACCATTCTTGTCGCAGAACTCTACAGATTCCGAGTAGTCGAACTCCCTTCCATGGTTAGTTTGAATTCTTCTAATTTGAGTATGAGGCTCCACTTGAATTTTCCTGTTGATCTTACTAAACTCTTTGAAAGCATCATTCTTGTTCTTAAGAAAACAAACCCAGGTAAATCATGAAAAATCATCAACAATCACAAGTACATATGATTTACCTCCGAGGCTTTTCACAGAGATTTCATCATACGGATCCATATGAAGCATTTCGGACACTTTGGATGTGGAAACAGTTTTTAGAGGTTTAAAAGATGATCTGACTTGTTTCCCTTTTGTGAATGCTTCATAGATTTTATCTTTCGTAAATGCATAGTTAGGTAAACCCCTAACTAAACCATGAGATGCAAGCTTTTTGATAGTGTGAATGCTGATATGACCTAGTCTACGATGCTATGACCACGAATCATCATGCAATGATTCTTTTAAGCAAGATAAATTCTAACTTGGATTAGAAAGAGGAATAATATAGGTGTTACTCGACCTCTTACTTGAGAGCTTAGTCTCTCTAATAGTTGCATCGAAATGTAGCAATTGGTGTGAATGAATCTTACCTCTTGACCTTTGTCACGTAACCGAGAGATGCTTGAGTAAATTGTACTTTAATCCCTTGACAAGATAAATTGGATTGACCAGGTTATCTCCTTCACTAATCTTGCCAATCCCAACTATCTTGCCCTTATTATCATCTCCGAAGGTGACTTTGCCATCTTTAAAATCTTCTAACACGAGAAAATAGTCTTGAATCTCCTATCATGTGGCATGAGCATCCACTGTCTACGTACCAATGACCTTTCGTCCTCTTCCGAGTTACTCGCAAGTCGAAACACACTAACTCTTCTCACTTCCTCTAACGAACCCAGTAACTCCCTTTATTGTGGTCCTTTTCGAGGAAGAAGACTCTTGGGAACCCAGATTTGAATGACTTTGGGTTTGGTCCGATTCTCGAGTCTTCTTTCTAGAAAGCTGAGTTTGTGTCTCTCTCATTTGAAAATCTTTTTTTTGTAACCAGGTGGAGAAGGTTTTCTCCTATAAACTGGTGCTGGGCTCGAGTCCTTCTTTCATTCTTATGAATGGGACCATGCTCAGCCTTCTTGTACTCTACAATTTTAGAATCCTTTTTGAAAAGATTAGAGTAAGAATTAGATTCCTCTTCTTTATTAAAACCAAGTCCTTCTTTCCTAAAGGAGACACACTGAGAGCCTAAAAGCATGTCAAGGTTTTTTGATCTTGAGTAAATTTCAAAATAAGCTCTTGAGACTCATTGAGTTTTCTTTTCGGATGCTCATTTTCTCTTCGAATGACTTAGACATAGTCTCATTAGCTTCGAGTACTAGCCTTGAGTTCTTTCGGGGTTAGTCTCAATTTTTCCAATTCATTTTTCAAACAATTGCTTCTTTGAACTTAGAAGAATCGGAATTGGACTTTTCTTCAAAAGTGTAAATATATGTAGCCAAATCAGCTTCGGAGAACTTGAGAAATATTCAATTACCTCATGAGGACTAGTCTCCTTAGTGTCTAAGTGGTCAGCATCCGACTCGGATTCAGCTTCGAGTCCGTTAGTGCCATTAGACACTTTGAGTCATCGGAATCATCTTCTTCTTCGGATGAGTCGTCATCGCTCCATATGGGCATCATAACCTTCTTCTTCTTTCTGTCTTTCTTTCTCTTCGGATAGTCGAGTTTATAGTTAAGGATAACTTTGAATGAGAAGAATATTTACCTTTTCTGTCCTTCTTGTCTTTCTTGTAGTACTCTTCCTTTGGCCTCTTTTCCTACTTTTTATGTTTCATCATTCTTTTGAAGCCTCGGGTAATGAGTGCCATTGGATCCTCTTCTAAGTCCGAGGAACTCGGACTTTCCTCTCTACTTTTGAGGCCTTCAACGCAATGTTCCTCTTGGTGCTAACCTCGGCATCCTTTTCTTCAAGGTGAATCTCATGGATAAGCGGCTTCTCAATCGGTTCATCCGGCTTTAGTTGAGAGAGGTTCCGAGCTTCCTCGATGGCTGTCACCTTGGGACCCCATCTCCTCTTTGGTAGACTTCTCGGAATTTTTCCGCACATTTCTTCGTGAGAAATTTTTCTACCTAGAGATTTGAGATTGTTTGTAATCTCGGTGAAGTGAATAAACATCCGAGTGATGTTTTCTTTTGGCTCCATCTTGAACAACTCATATTTGTTAAGATACTGGCCTATCTTCGCCTATTTCACTTGGTTTGTTCTTTCGTATGTGTTGACAAGAGTGGCCCACACATCCGTGGTCTGTATCACTAGCTGACACTCTATTGTACTCTTCCGAGCTAATAGCACACATTAGAATGTTCATTGCTTTGAAGTTCTTTCTAAAGTTCTCTCCTTCTTCATTGGTGTACTCAAATTTTTCTTTAGGCACAAATCTTGTTCCTTCCATCTTCATTGGGATGTAGTTGCCTTCTTGAACGATGTTCCGGACATCTTTATCGTTGTCAAGCGAAGGCACTCCATCGGTTTCTTTCAATGCAATGAGTTTGAACCTTTAAACTTTGGTGGTCTAGTGGATGACCTTACTTTATTGAACTCTCCAATGTTACGAGCCATCCGATCATTCTACCTTTTGATTGTTAGATCCTTCTTAAAAGGTTTACTCTTGGAGAGTCTAAGTCATCCTAGAGGGGGTGAATAACGTGATGAGGAAATTTAAACACACTTAGATAATTTTTGCTGAGAAAGAAATCAGCTGTTAAGTCCGAGTGTAGATTGGACTCGGATATGCAAACACTAAAAATACGTGGAAACCCTCCTGGGTTGAAAACCACGGTCAATGCTAATCCAAGCACCAAGTCAAATACACTATTTTGAATCCTCAAAATACAATGGAATGACTCTACCAGAATTGCCCCTTAGATAATTCCTTAGAGTGTTTTTCTAAACTCGAAGTTCCCTTATCCGATCTAGTACTTCCTGATCGAGATAACCTTTACAATCAAGGACAAATGAGTTGAGTTAAACCTTACAACTCAGTCAAGGGACCTTACTCAAAAAATAAGAGATGTATGTAACTAATTACAAGACTTTACAACTTAGAAAATATTACGTACGGACTTGGAGTTGTAAGTAGAAGATTGAGTGAGTAATGTACTAAGAGAATGAGGCGAGTGTATTGATCAATGGTTTCAGCAATCTCCTAGTCTTATGAAGTGGCTTCTATTTATAGATCACCAAGCGAGTAGCTGTTGAGTCCGATTTCTGGACTTAAGTCTTTACTAGTCTGTTGTAAGGGCTTTTCCGAGTCACTCGAAAAGATCCGTTGGATCTGTGAACATTGGGCAACGACTATTTGCTCTAAAAGGTCTTCTAATCAACTGGTTTTGTCCGAAAAGCAAGGTGGAAACCACCATTGAGCCTACCATTGTAGTTTTTCAATTTTGGAAATAGACGGCCTTGACACGGTGTCCGAGCGATGTCCGAATTGGCTAAAAGATGTATCGTTGGTGTTTAACGGTTAGAATTCGGTTGCTTTTGGGATTCAAAAAGATAGATTAGCTTTGTTTGAATAACCTACAAAAGCAAACAACATTTATTCTCAATGTATAAAATACTTAGGTCCAAGGTTAGATAATGATATTAATTAAATTTAAGTAATTAAGAGCGTAATTATCTTCGACCTAAAGAAGTGGAATATTCGAGTCTAATATCAAATAGGTTCGGACTCAGCTGAGAATAACTCCTAGAAACATCAAGTTAAAGAATAATCAACAGAGAAAGTGAATTTGATCTATAAATAATTATCTAAAAAATAAAGCGATTTAAAAGACTGAATTAACACTCGTAATTCAATTTACTTTAGCAAGCATAGTCGGTACTCGGAAAAAGTGCCTTAAGAGAATTATTTGATCATGCGATGGTTAGGTCGAATACCTCGGTGGAGAAGATATAAAATAGGGTGCGTTATGAGTTACTCGGAATACTGATGAAAACTTAGATAGGAGTTTCTATGTAACTTTGAATGACTTGCAACCAAAACTTAAGAGAGATAGAAGTTTATACCTAAGACTTTCATAAAATACTTAAGATCCGAGTCTTCGGACTACTTCACTAAATGGGTAGAAGCAGTTTCTTATGCAACCTTAACATCAAAACAGGTAGCTATGTTCCTCACCCGGAATGTCGTTTGCCATTATAGGGTGGCCCACGAGCTAATCGGTGACCATAGAAGTTATTTTAGGAAAGAGGTAGCGAGACTTGTTAGATAAATACAAGATCAAGCACCATAAATCTTCTCCCTATCGTCCTCGGACTAACGGAGTAGTTGAGGTCGCAAATAAGAATATTTGTAGAATAGTGGAGAAGATGGAAGTCAATTATAAGGATTTACCGGATAAGTTGCCTTTTCCTTTATGGGGTTATCGAACATATATTAGAGCCTCTACGGGAGCAACATTGTACTCCCTAGTTTATGGCATGGAAGCAGTCTTTCCAATAGAGATTGCCATTCCCTCGTTAAGAATCATCGCTAAAATCCAAATTCCGGAAGCGAGTAGGCTAAAGCACGCTACGAAGAGTTAGTGTTGCTTGGACGAGAGGCGACGAGAGGCACCTCAACGCCCGCCCAATGTCCAAATATATCGGGGGCATTGAACAAGAGAGTAAAGCCTCGAAATCTACAAATTTGAGATTTGGTCCTTAAAGAGATTAGAGCACCAATTTAGGATCGATGAGGGAAGTTTAGGCCTAATTGACAAGGCCCATTTGTGCTTAGTAAGATATTTCCACGTGAAGTGATGAAACTAATTGATTTAGATGGTGAAGAAAATTTTCGGTACCCAAATTTGCATTAGTTAAAAACTAAACAACGGTGGGTTGGCCGGGGCAAAATCATCTCCTCTGTGTTATCTTTGTAATTAATTATTTTGGATGGTCCAATTAGATGATCCACTTGCATAATTGTTTATTTCAATTAACTTTAAGGGCGGTCCAATTCTATTTATTTGTACCTCCAAGTGAACGATAAAACGGAATATTTCAAAGTATAGTATAATACTTACTTTTATTTAATAAAAGGTAAGCCTATTACTTACTTGATTACATAGCTAATAAAAGGGAAATAAACGGAAGCATAATACTTGTAAATAATATAATTATTGTTCTAAAGAAGCAAAACTAATCCTCCTTTTCTTTTATTCTTTCCCAAATTCTATCAAAAAGTCTAAGCCCTAGTCTATCTTTACTTTCTTTCCTTTGGGGTCATTAAACTCAGCCCATCATCACTGGGTACGCTTATTTTGCTCCTCAATTCTTCGGGCTCTCCTCTCTTCAACTTCCTTGGCTTCGCATTCTATTCGACGAACACGTTCAGCCACCCGAGGGTTTGTTTCGTGGATTTGGAGAGGTGCAGCAGCGAGGACAACTTCGTTAGGATCTATCTCTCTAGCTCTCAATGCCATACGCCGTTAGGGATCCACTTCCATTATCCATTCCGGATAATAGGCGGATATAACAATATTTGGTTTGCATGTAAGTGTCGGCAGTGTAGGCAAGTTTATCTAATATTCAAGCCATGACTTCACTCGCCTGGTATTCCCCAATCCTTCAAATAAGTCAAAGTTAGCAGGTCGGATACAGATCCAATAGAGGAATTACTTGCTCTTTTCCCATCCGCCACAACACACGGCCAGGGTAGTAATATGTGCTGCTTTCTAGGCCTAGTAGGTGTACATATGGATGTTGCGGGGTATGTGTCCTAAATAGGGATACTTTGTAGTGTACAATATACCATTGAATATTGTTACTATGATTCTTGAGGTACTCCTGCCACCAAGAAGTAGGGTGATCGACTACCATCTCTTTCCGCTTTCACTAACGAAGTGTTGGTAAGTACGCATCAATATTCGCAGGAGCTTGGATTAGCTTTCGTGTTTCATTAACCGGATCCGCATATCATAGATATAAACAATATATATATGAGTGTCTTACACGGTTAAAATTCAACCTTTAAAGGCCTAATAGGAGTAAACTAAAAAAGGAAAAGATAATAAAAAAGCAAAAAGAGTGAGAAAAATCAAGACTTTCGGCGTGAACCGGAGGCAATTCAGCCGCCACGGTCTCGTCATCCGTTATTTGCTTATTTGCAACAATAGGGGCACCCAGCGAAGTCTTCCTCGGAATTTTCCTCGACGAGATCTAAACCTATGATCGTCTCAAGCAACTATTAGTGGTGTTAGGGAAAAGTAATTCTCTAACCGCTCAACTAAACTCAACAATGCGGCCGTCACCATATCACCGTGGCCTTTTACTAGCGGGAATCCACCTATCGGGCGGGTGATAGTCGCTTGACATCTCGAGATAATGATTCCCTCCGAATATGCATACATGTGCCGGTAGTGATTCATTAGGTTCATCGATTCACCTGATTTATAATAAGAATCCACCCTAGATTCTTATTGCTCGGCTTTAGCAAGTACTTGTAAGTCTCGTGCAATTTTTCGGAAGACTTTGGCAAGACAAGTTTTGAACGCCTTTGGATGCCTAGTATAGTATCTAACAAGTCCGTAGGCGGGGGCACAATTTCTTATTCCCAACCCCGAAGATGTGGTGGTGAAGATCCCAAAAGGCCACAGCAGCCCTTAAGAAAGGCCAATAGACTCTCACTTGGCGAATACTAAATAATGTATTCAGCCTATAGTTTGACAACTCTAATCTTTCAGTATTGCCATGCATCCACCGAGACAAGTCGATCACGACGTTCATTTTTTAGAAGATGATGGAAGGAACTTGGTATTTCTATTTGATTCATAGAAGATTTTGTCTAAGGCATTTTTTTAAAGCACCGACATGGGTCATTTATAGGAGTTTTCCGAGCTTTAGATTCCTGCTGCACCTCAAATAGTGCAACTCGCTAGAACCCCTAGTCTTCACAGGTGGCCGGCGCCGACTACCATCCTGGTTCGAACAATTTTTGTTTTTTGTTTGCAAACCTAAGCACTTGGGCCATATTTCTTCACCCCAGCCCATTGATTGCGCGCCATATTTAGAAATCATTTCGATTTGTCTTTGTAATTTTTTTCATTTGTCTTTGTAATTTTTTTCGATTTGTCTTTGTAATTTTTCCCTAAGACTTTTTCTACATCATGTTTAATAAAAGAAAGCATTTCTTTAGAAATCAAGTCTCCTTACATTCCATCCCATCCCATTGCATAAAAGTCATAGAATCATACAACAAATGTTAAACAACAATAACACCCTACAAGGGACTTTCTAATCATTAGTAGCAGCGAGGGCAAAGGATTTAGTATTCATCGCCATCAAAAGCTTCATCGAAGATGTAATTCCCAAGTCCTCCAAGACGGATGTGGAGAATCGTCCACCTTTCCCACCTCGAAAAGAGTACCTCCATAGTCCCAAGATTGAGAAGCTTCATGGGATGGTCCTCTATAAGAAGCCCGCGGGGAAATAAAGTGGGTTTCTAAAGGCTTATAGTGGCAAGATGTTTAGGCTCTCTTCGATAAAATTGGGCCCCGCACTGCACGAACTAGGCCCCGCTTCGAAGTACTCCGATGATGTATACGCCATGAAGAGCATTGTGAAGTACCTTCTCCAACGGTGCTACTCGTAGGAACCACAGCCAGTCGGGGTCCACTAACCTTCCCCACTTGTGTTGGGTCTCTTTTTAAAGATTGACTTTGAAGATGGTTTTAGAAAGTGGATTTTGGAAGGTGGGGATGAACCTTTTATTAATATTTCCAAATTTTATTAAATCTAATTTAAAACGAATTAGGAAAAGTTTGATTGACGATTTTTATTAATCATTTTAGAAATTATTTTAAGAAGTCTCGGGATATTATTTCTTAACCGAATGATAAATAAAATTATTATTTTGAATCTGCATGAGCCTTTACGTCTATATTAGTGTGAAAACACCAATCTTGACGAAGCCTCGCCTATTGACCACTCGGTGCAGGCTGCCGGCGTCGGCTAGAGGCCGGGCTGAGGAGATCGGCCTCGGCCTGTACCCGGCCGGCGGATCTAGAATATGTTTTCTTCTGTTCGATTAGAAATAGTCGGGAACTAGATTAATAGAAGAAAATCGAAAAGAGGGAGTCGCCGACCAGTTTTAGGAAAGAAAAACTAATAAAAACAAAAATAAAGATTTGCTCTCTCGATCTTAGTATGGGCAAACTAAGACCAAAAAAGGCTAAAAATGACTCCATGGACTTCAAACCGAGAATCGGGTTGGGGGCGAGGATACAAAACCGTAACACCCCAAAACACCCCCGGGAGTATTACATCACCGAGTTCCTTAAAGGAGCTCCCAAGGCTCTTTCGGTGTTGATTTGGTCGTCTAGACTAAACTTAAAGACAATAACGGTGGTTTTCCAAAAGGATATGAGATTTTCTAAAAACAATTCGGCAGAGTTACTGTTTGTAATGTGGACTATCCCCATAAGCTTAAAGCCTTAAAACCCTACATGAAAAGCATAGTATAACTCAACGAGCCACACGCTCGGAGTATACAACTCAACGGCCACACGCCGGAGTCCAACGAATCATGCTATGACTAAAACAATCTAAAGGGTCCAATATACATTTGGTACAACTATATGCACTAAATTACAAGTACAAGCATCTAGAAACAAAACAATGCATGTCAACCACTTGATTCACTTCAACCGTCAACAATCAGCAGTCAACAGGAGTCCGGGGTATGCTAAGTGTAGATCATGCTTCGAACGTGTACCTGCAACACTCGGGAGGGAAAGGGGAATTTGTAGGGGTGAGCAATAATCAATGGGCTCACCGGAGTCTTATACCCTTAAAATGGAAATTCTTTACACATAATCTCATAATAATGAAATCTACCAAAGCATAATAATATAATACAAATCTATATACTTTTCAATGAAATCTCTTGCAATGAAAAAGTTCAAGACTCTTCAATCACTTCAAAACACGATTTCACATTCATGAACAATTCTTTTGGGGTTGAATCAACATTCTAGGCCTTCGAGGACTCGAATTAGCACTTCTTTAATTCAAGGCACGACCCCGACAAAAGGCTCCCGGACCTATCTTCAAGAAGTCTCGGGCGGGCATCTTGCCTCTGCAGAACCCCTATTAGAACCCTTCCCTCGAAGTCTCTAGCTGGGCGTTCCCTGTTCGAACCCTTCGGTATGCTAAACGATCCATAGCTAGTCGATTCAAAACTCTTACACATTCTCATTCATCACATTCACTTTACAGACTTTCTCAATCAATTTAGTATCATGGAAGGCATGACACCACGTGTCACCCTTATAAATTCACTTTCTCAAATAAGTTTTGCTTCTTCAAAATACATTCACGTTCGAAAGGCAGTTCACAAGAAGTTATATTCAAGAATCATTTCACGTAAAATACAAAACTCCTTTTGAAACTACTTTTTAGCATCACGTAAAGCAATCACATAGCACGAATAATCACCATTCAATGCAAGCAATCATTCTCAACTCTTTTCCAACTATATCTTTCTCAATCCCTCACTTTAGTAGTATTGATTTTTTCCTGAGCCACAATAACCACAAGTACATATCACCTAAATCAATGTTTCTACTTTTCACAATTCATTCTCTTCACCTCCATTCCTTACTTTATGTCTCTACTTTGTGAATCCAATTTGTTTGCTCACGTCTCAACTTTCCTCAACTCCGTGTCTCTACTCCAATTCCTCAACTTAACCTTACCATTCCTTGCCTCAAATTCCCGTTGTATGTCTATAACTCATTACTTAACTCTTGCTCGTCCGTCCTTAGTTATGTAACTCTTAATCACTTTTCATTATTCAGTTTCCATTAGCTTTGCTTATTTTCACGCTCGGTTCAACCTCGAGGAATTAAATATACTTTGAACGTAATCAATCTCACAATTATCCATTTCTCACTTGTCCCAATTGCGCATTACTTAATACGAATTCATACTCCTCTTTATACTTCGACCTACCATTCCCCAATGTTTGTAATTAGATCTTCATAGCGAAGGTTCAAGAATCTCTAAAACTTAATTAACTCATAATTCATATCCATGTCCCAACTCTTCATCCTTAATAACTAATCGAAACTTCAATACTACTCCTTTGACCTATACAATCTAACCTCTTCAGAATCAGTAGGTTCCAATTCAACCTTAAGTAACTATTAAATCTCTTTGAAGTTCCCAATTTAATTCTACCTGTTTAACCCAAGTAACTCCTTTCATGTCACGATTCAGCCCTCTCAATTCCTTAAATCCATTCTAAGCTCTTATTTCAATCTTAAACAACGATTAGGTCCGTTTCGCAATACGAAACTCAACGTTCACAACAATTCAATATTCACGTAACACATTCAACATTCACAACAAATCCATTTGGGTTTCCAAATTACTAATAGTTTAGAGTATAAGACTACCCACCTCGATTCGGGGACTGGCGGTTTGTTGAGGTTCGGGTTTGCTGGATCGGTTTCTATCTTCCTCTCTCTTGCCTGCTGCTAATCACGGTTCTGCCGTCGTCGTCGGTTGTAGTCTCGCATCCCCAATTGCCCCTGGTTCCCGTTCCTCACTTCCCCGTTTCTGGTTCGTTGTTCTTGACCTCGGCTATCTCTCGACCGGGCCCTCGCGTGCTCGCCGCCGGTCCTCTTCCCTTCTCGCGCCGCCTTTCCGGTGTCCGGCCTCTCGGTCCCCCTCGCGTCTATCCCTGCCTCAGGTCCTGCTTCCACCTTCTCTCTCGCTCGGCCTCTCGCTCTCTTTTCCTTTTCGCTCGCGCCTACTAGCGCCGCCGACCGCTGCCTTCGGTCCTACGGTGGTCGCCGGTCCTCCCGTTCGGTCTCCTTCGCCGCGCGCTCACCTATTCTCTCTTTCTCTCTTTCTCTTCTGTTCGGTGCTCCTCTCCCCCTCCCCTGTTCTACCCGTTCTGCTCCTTCTTTCTTTGTTCTTCCCGTGTCCCCCTCCCTTCGTTTCTTTCCTTCTTTTATTTTTGGCATTGCTCTCACCACAGCCTAAACAAAAATCACCACCCCCTTCTATTGGACCCCCAATTTGTCTCTTTTATCCCTTTATCGCCCAATTAACCTCCTCCTTTATAAAACAATCTATGCCTCTTCCTTCCTCCGTCCTCTTGCGTTTTGTCTCCTAATTGATTTCGATGCACAAATTATGACATTGCCTAGCCGCACCGAGGTTCACCTCAAATGAGAAGGGAAGCAATTTCCTTGATTTAATTTATTCAATACCAGCCTATAATGGGATACTCATGTATTATGTGTGGCCGTAAATAAACTCAGTCACTCAACCCCCTAGTCGCGAGGAATAATACTCCATAATTTTATGCTTCCCAGCTTACTTTTCTTTAAAATTCCGGTATTACAAAAATGTAGGGATAAACTCTTCCATTCCGCCCGTCCGAACACGACCATTACTAGTTGGAGTAGTGAATTAAAATAATGTACAAAAGCAAGCAAGAAACATCCTAAACGAAATTAAAGCAACCAAGACATAATTAATGAAAGTGATAAAAGCGAAAGTAAAGAAAGCAAGAAGGCGTAAACAAAAAGAGAAAGCGAAAGAAAAGCGAAAAAGGAAAAGAAAGCGGGAAATCTAAAAGATTACATCGAGCGAAGAGGAATTAAAAATGATACATCATTTGTCCACCAATACGGGAAGCAATAAAGAAAGCATAAAATAAAATAAACCGTTGTGAAAACTAAATCTGTGCCCTCGGGTTGTCCCACCTGCTGATCTGGATCTCTTGATGCGATAGTGGTGAATCAAGGAAAGCTTTTGGTGAGTATTTGGTGTAGGTAGGTGAATGATAGAGTTTAGGGATAAGATGTAGGAAGTATGATGGAAGTAGAGATGGAATAGGCTAAAAGGGACCAATAGATCGGAATAGCAAAGAGAGTATTCAGTAGCTCTTAAGCAAGTTTCAGCAGACATGATGCTAAGGCAGGAAGCCCTGTGGGAATCAAAGCCAATGCTTTCTCTTTATACGGAGAGGTTAAGTCAAGCAAGTGACCGAGGGTTAGCTGGACCAACTGCCTAGAATAGGGTGCACAATCAGGCGGGAATATCTTGAGATTGAATAAGATAGATCCAAAGTAAAGAAGGGATGAAACCAAATAAGGTTCGGTTCACGACACCGGCCACGAGAGGCTTTTGTAAGGTTTTTAACCCTAGTGCTTCCAAGGGAGTCTCTGGGCAAAACGGATCGTTCCACTTAACATTTTGGGGTGGCAAGCGCCAGCCATAGCGAAGCATTCCATAAATGGAAAACTTCCATTTTTGGAAGGTTTAATTTTTGGTGCAAGATGCGTGCTCCTAGTCTCGAGTAGACTGTCTTGGAGCCAAAATGTAGCACTTTAATGCTTGTGATCATGAAATGTAGCGTTTCAGGTCGTCTTGAGGTCTTTAGCTCCTTGGCTGGTTGGAGTGAAGTGAAACATAGTGTTCTAGGCCTGGAATTGCCCGTAAACGACACTCGGACTCGGTTGTCTTTGGAGGCTTGGCCCGGTTTTGGATCGTTCGAAAGAATAGGGGATTTTTGGATCGACAAAAGGCAAAGGCCTATTTATATGGTGCTAGGGGTTTTTGTGGTTTAATAGCTTCCGTTGTACCAATCAAACACAATTCCAAATCTAAATCCTCAAACAGGGCTCGGGATTTCATCATCTAGCCAACAAATAAAAATTAGAGAAAAGGACGACACTTTTTGGTGTCTACAGTTAGCCCTTACTTTGACCGAGTTTAAAAGACGATGGTCAAAGTAGACACTAAAGGGTACCGATCTAGTATCGGCGTTGCTCGTTGAATCGATGAGTCCGAAATTTGGTACTGTTGACCTAAACTTTAAAGAGGGGCCTGGACTTGACCGATGGAGTCCGATGTCCGAGTTGTTGATTTTTGAACTTGGCAGCTTAGGGACTTTAAGTTCGGATAGGTGTGCTGAAACCCGACCATGCGCATAGTCCGAAGCTTGGTGGGGAGCTTGAACTTGACTTGGGTAGCAAAGTTTGAAGCCCAGCTGGGGTGCCCGAACTCGACCACCTCTTGGATCCGAAGTTCGATTGGGTGTGCCTAAACTTGACCTTTCTTGGTCCGAAGCTTGGGTGAAATTTTCTCGCATTAACAGTTTTGTTAGCTAATAATCGAATGTAAATAGTTTTAAGTGTTACCTGAAGATAATTTGTAACCATATCATGTTTCAAGTGTGATTCCACGACTTGGCCATGGTATAGCCTTGAAGTCTTGGTGCTCGAATCGGACAGGCATGTGTCTTGATTGATCTCTTCTTTTTCCCGATGGTTTTCCGCTCCTTTGGGTAAGGTAATGTGGCTTTGATTCTGCGAATTAGGAATGGGAGTTGGAAATTGGGTTCAAGATTAGGATTTGGGCTGGACCTCGTGGGATTCCTAAGTATTCGCTATAGCAGTAAATTAAGCCTTCGTAGTTAAAAAGGAAGGTAATTTGGGTTTGGTTTTTTTTTTTTGGAAAATAGGGAAAGGAAATAGACATACAATGGATATGGAAAAGAAATGGACAAAGAACAAATATGAAAGGGAAATGTGCTCTTTATTGGTATCCTTGATGAGTAGCGGGCTCATTGGATGACCTCTAGTCGGATGAAGCTTATTCTTCTTCTATGAGCATGCCAATATCTCGAAGTGTTTTGAAGTCCAGGATAGGCAAGAACTTCAGGTGCTTATGTTAGACAGGCTGTAGGTTCTTGATGATAATTCCGACCTAATCCTTCTCGGATGGACGATTAGTCATGTGGGCAACTATCACCCTCTAGTGAGTAAGGAAGTTACTCGAAGCCTTCATCGTCTCCTTGCTTGATCAACTCTAGATCTCGAAGTGTGACTGGTAGATCGGTATTGTAGGAGTATCGGTGTAAGAACTCCCTACAAAGATCTTTCCAGCTTGTAACCTTGTGTGGGTCAATAGCATTGTACCATTTCATGACGTCTCGTGTCAAACGTCCATGGGAAGATGACATGGTATATATCATCCGGTACATTCTTTAAAGTCATTGCCCCCACAAAGTTTTTCATATGATGGTGAAGATTCTCGGCTCCATGAAACTTGATGTTAGGCATGCTAAACTTAAGGGGGTAGCTTGCTTTTAGGGATTGAAGTGGATCCCTGGGCCGGATAGTGGTGGTTGAACAACGATGACTCCCATAACATCTTCACTATTTGATCTACTCGTGAATCGGACTAAGGCATGGGTTAAGGTTTAGGGTGGGATCCTTCTTCTTCTTTTTCTTTCCTTTCGAACTTTGATTTCCTCTTTAGTTCTTTGTGAATGAGACCGAGGGTTTCTAATATAGACTCGATCTGTTTGTCCCGGGCATCAAGCCTAGCTTCTAGCTTAGCAGCAGACTCCTTGAATAGGGTCATGATGGGGATTTGCTTTGGCTGGTTGGCCATTTTTGGAGTAGGATTGAGTTTACACCTTGGATGACGCATAGGTTTTACTAGTAAAAAGGGACGTATTGGTGTGGTACATACTAATATGGGACGTATCGGTGTTGACCGCGCCGGTGTTGAAATTTCTTACTTCCCATATGCTTCGTGTTAGGGTTCCCGACTTGCATAGGATTTCCTTTCCTGTATCCCAAAAAAGTATGACTCGTGGTAGAATTTCTAGGGAGATGGGGTTTAAGTGCTTGACCCGAGGAAGAGTGATACTAGGAGAAAAGAAAATCATATGCTCTTTTATTTGGATGAATATAAAGGGATGCAAAACAAATGTAATGGAATGTACGCATCGATGCTCATGACTTAATTTGGGATGATTTTATGATTTTTGCTCATGACTTAATTTGGGATGATTTTATGATTTGGCTAGTACGGAATTGAAATTCATAGATTATTCCTAATGGAAGATGAATCGCTTTAGCTAAATGAGAAATGAAAGACTGTCTTAATTTAAGATGAATTTTTGTCTTAGCTAATGCAAGAATAAAATGGACACCTTAATTGGGATTAATTTAATTGGGTAGATGCAAATTAAAGACTCTCCTAGTTAGAGATGAATTTGACTTTGGCTAAAGTGAGTATGAAATGAATGGACTCACCCACTTTGAGATGGATTTTAATTTGGCTAATGCAAAAAAATAAAATGCATGGACTCACCTTAATTGGGATGATTTTTCTTTGGCTAAATGCAAAAAGGAAATGCAAATATGGACCCTAGGGCTTGCAAAAATCCCATACCCGTTTAAAACCCATAAAGCCCGCCCCATTCAAAACCCAAATGGGTGGTAAAATTTTGAAAAAATAGGTATGGGGCGGGTATGGTTAAAATGGGTATGGGGCGATTATGGGTATGGGTTTTGGCTTCATCCGCCCCATACCCGCCTCATATAACACCCACAACTTGTACCGGAACACCCGCCCCGTACCCGCCCACTTAACACCCATAACCCACTTTACTAAATGTTAAAAAAAAAACTAAGGGCTGAATTTTATGCTCATTTCAAAAGAAGAAGTCTTAGTTTATGGGTGCCTTTGCGTACCCCTATCTTCCCGTCTCCTTCCTCGGTGTTTGCTGTCTATTTTTTGGGTTGAACGGTGGGAAATATTAAATATGGGTTTAATATGGGTATCATTATTTTTAGTCTATTTGTACCCGAATAAAACCCGCATACCTGTAAAACCTGGTGGGTATGGGTATGGGTATGGATTTTTAACGCCCAGTGGGTATGGGTATGGGTATGAATTTTTAACGCCCAATAGGTATGGGTATGGGTATGGGTACACATTTTGAAAATGGGTATGGGTATAGGTATTATAAAACCCGCCCTGTGCTCACCCCATTGGCAGCCCTACTCACCTACTTTGAGATGACATTGACTTTGGCTAAATGCAAAAAAATATGCAAATATGGACTCACCTTAATTGAGATAAAATTTATTTTGGCTAATGAAAAAATGAAATGAATGGACTAACTTTAACAGAGAGATCATTTTGTATTTAGCCGATGCAAATATAGAATGAATGGACCGACCTAAAAGGGGGAAAAAAGTAATTTGATTTTTGACTAAAATACACATAATTGGGCCGACCCAAAGTTTTATTATTTATTTATTTTTTGCGCCCATGCAAGGGTTATTCAACGCTCCTCACTTATCCCTAAAGGCTCACAAGCGTAAGATTAAATGTAAAAACACACACACTCATCTCAGAGCATACAAATGAGGGGGACCACCTAATAGTCAAAAGTTCTATAGTCAAAGAGTTTAAGAGTTTGGATACATGGCCGACCCAAAGTCTAAATTGGACTCACAAAAATATAAACTCGGAGATACGTGGAAGCCCTCCCGGGGTAGAAAACCACGGACAAGTGCTAATCCAAGCAAGCAAGTCAAATCCACTATTTTGAATCCTCAAAATACAACAAATTGACTCAACTAGAATTGCTCCCATAGACAATTCCTTACAGAGTTTTGCAACGGCTCTTGTCTCCTAAAGGTGCTCCGACTCAACCGGTGATGTCCGAAAAGTAAGGTGAAAACCACCCTTGAGCTTAGTGTTGAAGTTTTCCACGTTTGGAAACAAACAACCCTAACACGAGTGTTCGAGCCTTGTTCAAAAGTAGATAAGGCTTGTCTGCTGGTGATTGACAGCTTGACGCCGATTACTTTTGTAATTCAAAAATGAGATAACCTCATTTAGATAACCTATAAAAGTAAACCACTTTGGTTCTCAAAGTATAAAATACTTTGGTCCAAGATTAGGCACGAGATAATAATTTAATTAAGAAAATTAAGTGCATAATTATCTTAGGCCTAGATGAGTGGAATTTTTCTAAGTCTAATATTCATTATATTGAAATTCCATCAAATTCTTAAGAAATCAAGTTATAGGTGTGAAGACATCAAAGTAAAAAGACTTGATCTAGACAAATAACTCTCAAATATATAAACCGACTTAGAAAGATCGTTAACACTCGTAATTCACTTGGCATTGAAATATGCAGTCGTAACTCGGATAGAAAGTGTTAGAGAGATTATTTTATCATTCAACAAAATCCGAGTGACTCGGACACATCAATGTGAGAAGATAAGTAAGAATGTGTTTTTGAGTGAGTCGAAATGAATGAAAACTTATACGTAAGTTTCTATAACACTCATAATGACTTGTAATCAAAACTTAAGAGGGATGAGGTTTGTACCCGAGTCTTTATATAGTACTCAGAATGATCTAGATTCAGAGTTTGAGTCTTTAATCTTCCCTTTTTGATGAAAGGCATTCTACACTCGGATAGAAACTTTGTTAGAAAACAAAATGAGTTTTCATTCTTACTCGATAGTACATATGAGAATAATAAGTAGTGAGTGAAGTGATTCATACTTAGAAAGATAAAGACTTAGACTTTAAATTTATATCATTCCGAGTATTATAAAGGACTCAAGTAGAAACCTCATCCCTCCTAAGTTTCGATTACAAGTCATTCCGAGTAATATAGAAACTATTGCATATGTTTTCATTCGATTCTAACCGACTCGGAATAGACATTCTTGTTCAACAACTCACACCGATCTTTCGAGTCACTCGGACACTACTTAGATTTATCGCATGTTCAAATAATCTCAGTAACACTTTTAATCTAAGTTTTGACTTCATTTTCTAAGGTAAAAGTGAATTACAATGTTAATTCATCTTTCTAAGTCAGCATGTGTGTTCGAGAATTATTTGTCTAGATCAAGTTATACTATGATATTTTTCTCTATAACATGATCTTTCCTAAGACTCGACTCGATGGATTATGAGTGTAATGAATATTAGACTCCGAAATTCCACTTTTCCAAGCCTACGATAATATTGCACTTAATTATCTTAATTAAATTATTATCTCGTGCCTAATCTTGGACCAAAGTATTTTATACTTTCAGAACAAAAATTGTTTACTTTTGTAGGTTATCTAAATGATGTTATCCTATTTTTGAATTACAAAAGTAACCGGCTTCAAGTTGTCAATCACCAGCAGAGAAGGCTTTTCTACTTCGAACATGGCTCGAATGTCTGTGTCGTGGTTGTCTCGTTTCTAAAGCTGGAAATCTTTAATGCCAAGCTCAACGGTGGTTTCCACCTTACTTCTAAGACACCACCAGCTGATTGGAGCACCTTTTGGAGCCAAGAGCCATTGCACAACGTTCACATTTGAACGAATCTTTTCCGAGCAACTCGGAAGAACCGTTACAAAGGTCACAAAGGACTTCTATTTAGAAGATAGTCACAATGACTTATCTCGCTTGGTTGTCAATAAATAGAAGCTAACTCTCAAGACTTGAAGATTATTGGAATTATTGTTGAACACATTACTTAAGCAAAAGTCATTGAAGGTTTACTCTTGAGAGAGTTTGTCACCCTAGAGGAGGGTTGAATAGGGTGATGAGGAAATTTAAACAATAAAAGGAAGAATTAAGCTAAAAACCGACTTTGAAGCAATCCGAGTCTAGATTGGACACGGAAAAGTGATAACTCGAAATTCCGTGGAAACCCTCCCGGGGCGGAAAACCACGGCCAATGCTAATGCAAGCACCAAGTCAAATCCACTATTTTGAATCCACAAACTATTGTAGACGAGACTTAACCACAATTGCTCCCGTAGACAATTCTTTACAAGGTTTTCCTAGACTCGAAATTCCTTATCCGATCTAGTTCTTCCTAACCGAGGTAACCTTTACAGCTAGGGACAATTGAGCTGAGATAACCCTTACAGCTCAGTCAACGGATCTTACTCGAAAGTAAGAAGAAAAGTTGTGACCGATTACAAGACCTTACAACTCGGAAAGATGTTAAGTACGAGTTGGCGTTGTATGTAGAAGATTGAATATGAATACAGAGACTTTTGCTTGAGTATGTGTATGATAATGATTCCAAGCAATCTTTAACTCTTGAGAGTTGGCTTCTATTTATAGATGACCATGCAGATTAGTCATTGTGACTAGCTTCGATTGGAAGTCTTCTGTGACCGTTGTAATCTGTTCTTCCGAGTCACTCGAAAAGATCCATTGAGTTGTGAACGTTGTGCAACGAATCTTGACTCGTTAGGATGTCCCAATCCACTGGTGGTGTCCGAAAAATAGAGTGGAAACCACCGTTGAGCTTAGCGTTGAAGATTTCCTATTTTGGAAACAGACAACCCTAACATAGCTTCCGGACCTTGGTCGAAGTAGAAAAAGCCTTGTTTCGTTGGTGATTTGACATCTTGAAGCCGGTTACTTTTGTAATTCAAAAGTAGGATAACCTCGTTTAAATAACGTACAAAAGTAAATCAATTTGGCTCTCAAAGTATAAAATACTTGGTTCCAAGATTAGACACGAGACAAAAATTTAATTAAGATAATTAAGTGTATAATTATCTCGAGTCCCGGGAGAGTTGAATTTTCCGAGTCTAATATTCATTAAACTCAAATTCCATCCGAGTCGGTCTAGGCATAAATAAAATCGGATAAAGAACATTAGAGTAGTACTACTTGATCTAGACCAACAAAGTTCAAACGAAAGAAGCCGACTTGGAACGATGAACTACCTCTATAATTCTCTTGGAACTTAAAATATGAAGTCGGACCTGAATATAAGAGCGTTAGAGTGATTGTTTGAACATGCGATATATCTAAGTGTTGTCCGAGTGACTCAGGACTACGGATGTAGAAAGATGACCAATGAGTATGCTTTCCGAGTCGGTTAGAATCAAATCAAAATAAATACAATAGTTTACGTAACACTCGGAAAAGATTCTATACCACTCAAAAAGTTTCTATATCACTTAGAATGACTTGTAATCAAAACTTAAAAGAGATGGAGTTTTATACCTGATTCCTTGACAGTCACTCGGAATGTTACTCATGCATAGTCGAGTCTTCAATCTCGCCCTTTTTGATGAAATGCATTCTTTACTCGGATAGAAACATTATTAGTGATAAAAACCCCGAGTTTTCATTCTTTCTCAACAAACATGTTAGAGTAAGTAGAGTTTGGATCGCATCGAGCTAAAAGATGAAATATCACATGCAAATGAAGTGAAACAAACTTCGAATATTACGTATATCGAAGCAAACAAAAAAATGTAACTGAGTTAATAAGAAAAAAATGAAGTATTTGTAACACGCACAAGATGAACTTAAAAGAAATAGCTTGAAACTCGTAAATCACTTCATTAGTATTCACACGTAAAAATATATACACAAAAAAAGTAAGAGAAAAGAAAATCTCCCCTAAACAAGACAACACAAATTTTCTAACTCTTCTCCCCTTGCCTTACAACAAAAAACAAAAAATAAATAAAACAAGGGAATAAGGTATCAAGAAGATACAGATGTGTATGTTTGGACAAAAAAATTTCTAAGATGGAGGGGACGGAGTAGTCCGAGTCGAGGTGGGCGGACGAGCGGTGCACCTTCTCCGGTAAGATCGTGATGAAGTTGAAGATCGAGGAGGTGGCAACACTGGTATCTCCGGGATGGGCTCGGCTTTGAGTGGCTGACCCGGAACCAAGTCGTCCGGAGGTTCATCTCCATGAAACTCGACCGAGGGAGGTGCTTGCTCGGACCGGATGGATGCCGACTATCCTTGGTCGGCAGGGTCTTCTAACCCACTTACACTACTGTCCGAGCCGATCGGTTCTAGTTGTAGGACAGGAGCACCTTGTCCCTCTATCGCTTATGCTCCTTCGGCTTCTTCCTTCTCCCCTTCCTCCTTCTCCTAAGATGGAGCTGCCTCAGCCGCAAGCTCCTCTTCCTTTTCTTCTTCTTCCTCTCCTCCAGAGGATGATTTGGCTGGGCTCGAGGATTCCTCAAAAGTGTCCGAGTAGACCGGATCCCGAGCAACCTTGAAGCGCCGTTCTTGGAGGAGCTCTATCATTTGCTTTTGCTTCTTGACAAGTGCTTTCACCTCAAGAAGCACATCTTGTTGCTCTCGATTTGGGACTTAGCAGTCTTTTGATTGATGGTCATACACTATAGGACAGCTCTTGAATGACCGGAGGGTGTCCTTGAGTTCAGTGGACACCGAGGAGATCTTGTCCATTATTGTAGTGGACAAGGCAGATGAGACTACCTAAAAACACGTGAGGTGGAGGCACCATCAGGTGGAGGAGGGAGAGAAAGAGGTGATTGTGTATCGAGTCTAAGGCGGAGACGGTGGCCTTAGTTCTAAGCTATGGACCCGGACACCTGGTTGAGTCTCCCGGTATCCATACCCAAGAAGTTCTTTCTTGCCAACAAAATGGCAGACCTCGAAACCGCATTAGGATCCGAGGGAAGAGGAAGTTTAAATTGTTTAAAGATAAGGGTGAGAAAAGCTCGAAACAAAGTGGGGTTGACTTCTTAGTCCGAGTCCGAGCTAGTACAGCGGCCATTTGCTCGACTATGGCAGGAAAGAGGTCTACTTTGTAGCTCTCGAGAATATCATACATGAAGGTTTGCTCTTGGAGAGACCGAGTCACCCTAGAGAGGGGGTGAATAGGGTGATGAGGAATTTTAAATAAATAATCGAAGAATGAAACTAGAGATGACTTCGTGAGGGTCCGAGTCTAGATTGAACTCGTAAAAGTGCTAAATCATAAAGTTATGTGGAAACCCTCCTGGGGCACAAAACCACGGTCGGTGCTAATCCAAGCACCAAGTCAAATCCACTAGTTTGAATCCACAAAATATAGTAAAAAGACTCAACCAAAATGGCTCCCTTGGACAATTCCTTACAAGATTTTCCTAGACTCGAAATTACCTTATCTCGACTTAGTACTTCCTAACTTAGGTAACCTTTACAGTTAAGGACAACCGAGCCGAGTTAACGCTACGGCTCGGTCAAGGGACCTTACTCGGAAAATAAGAGTGAGTGTTTGTAAACCGATTACAAGACCTTACAACTCGTGAAAGATATTAAGTAAAGAGTTGGAGTTGTAAGTAGAAGATTGAGAATGAAATACAATGACTTTTGCTTAAGTACGTGTATTGACAGTTGGTTCCGCAATCTTCAAGTCTTGAGAGTTGACTTCTATTTATAGATAACCAAGCAGATTAGCCATTGTGACCGTTGCAATGGATTTTCTCGAGTCACTTAGAAAATATCCGTTGAGGTGTGAACGTTAGGCAACGACTCTTGACTCCTTTGGAAGTCCCAATCCACTGGTGGTGTCCGAAAAGTAGGGTGGAAACCACCGTTAAGCTTAGCGTTGGGGATTTCCAGTTTTGGAAACAGACAACCCCGATACGAGTGTATGGGCCTTGGTTAGAGATAGAAAAAGCCTTGTCTACTGGTGATTTGACATTTTGAAGCTCGGTTACTTTTGTAATTCAAAAATATGATAGCCTCATTACAAAAGTAAATTAATTTGGATCCAAGATTAGACACAAGTAATAATTTTAATTAAGATAATTAAGTGCATAATTATCTCGAGTGAGAAAGAAATGGAATTTTCTGAGTCTAATATTCATTATACTCAAATTCCATCTAAGTCGATCTAGAAGCAAAGCAAGTAGATAAATAACATCGAGTGGAAAGACTTGATCTAGACTGCCAATGTTCAAACCAAGCATAATGACTTCGAAAGATGAATTAACACAAGTAATCCAATCAAACTTAGATCATGAAGTCGAACCGAGTTTATGCAAAATAAAACAAGTGTTTGAACATGTAATACATTTGAGTGTTGTCTCGAGTGACTCGGAATTGTGTGTGAAATGATAAACAAGATTATGCTTTCGAGTCGAGTCGAGTCAAAAGAGAATATATACGATAGATTCCGTAACACTCGGAAAAGATGCTATATTACTCGAAAAGTCTGTTCAAGCGAGATAGAATGACTTTTAGTCAAAACCTTATGAGAGATGAAGTCTTATACCCGATCCCTTAATGGAACTTAGAATGGTATATATGTACGATTTGAGTCTTCAATCTCCCCTTTTTATGAAAGACATTCCATACTTAGACGAAACTTTGTTAGTGATATAGATCCAGCTTTTCATCCTTTCTCAAGGAATAAGTCGAAAAACATGATGTAATTGTCTAGAGAAAATACGAGTGAATGAAACTTATATTCTATCGGAGCGGATGTTAAACTTATCGTACGATTACAAATTAAACCACTACTTAGGCTTCTAATAAACAATATAGCATAAGGAAGTAGGGATCGAATCCACGAGGAAAGATATAATAATATGCAAGGTTTAATCTAATTAAATTTACTACTCTTAAAAATAAAATAGAAAATATAAATTAAAATCAATAATTAAAATCATAGAAAATTATCTAACAACTAAATAAATAATTTATACAGAATAATAAAACTACAATATCCCAGAAATATTTTTTGTATATTTTTTAGAATAATTAAAACAGAAAACTAAAGCAGAAAATAAATAAATTCCCTAAAACAGAAAATTAAATAAGTAAAATTCTGCACAACATTAATTACGAAAATAAATAATAAAATTACCCACAATAATAATACTAATTTTCTAAACCTAACCAGACCCTAAAAATATAAAAATAAAATTTAAAATCGAATTTACGAATTTAATTTATTAAAAATCTGCAGTAATTAAATCCAAGAATTAAATCTGAAAAAATATCAAATTAATTTCAAAAATTCTAAAATTTAATCACATCAAACTAGGACTCTATCTAAACCCTCAAAGAAAATAAAACACAAAAATAACAAAAGAAACTATTTTAAAAATAATTTCTAACAATCTGACTCAAAAATAATAAAAACTGACAGAAAAATAATCTGAAAATTAAAATATATAAAGACTTAAAATTAAATTAAAATAAAATTATCAAAACTAATCTAAAATACTAATCTTTAGGGGGTTAATGAAATTGATAATAAAAGACTATAACTTTGTAAATAAAAATAGACAAACTAAAGGAAATAACTAAAAAGCAAGCAAGTAATTATCAAAGATAGAAAATTTATAAAAACACTTAGTATAATCTATATCCACCATACAAATTATTATTTTATCATTAACACACAAATTGATCTACCCATGAGCTAAACTGCGAAGACAACCACTAGCGGATCTTCCCCGTTTTTCCTTAGTTATTAGTTTACTTAGGCCTAGCCCTAATATAAACCGTACTAATAATGATAACCCTATCACTAGCACAAGAATTTAATCAAATTAGAGCATTAAATATTAGAAAAACATCATCTAGCACCTAATAACCAATCTACTAGCAAATCGATTTAAGAAGGATATATGATAATTTCCTAATTAAAAGAGATGGGTATGAGCCATCCATGATTAACTAGGGTGATACTTATGTCTAAAAGATCAAGCGATTACCTACTTAAACCCTTTAAACGATCATATGAATTTATATAAAACCAATTAGCGTGCACTATAATTAATTAGACATAAATTCATAAACATTAAAATCAAGTTATCATAAAATCATGGATCGAATCAATAAGACAATAAAGATTGAAACTTTGTTTCAAAATAAATAATTTAACATGGTCTCAAGTATATTATACTAAGTATAAAAAGACTTACTCAAACATAATTTAATTTAAAATACGTAAACTAAATAAAACTAGCATCTTTAATATTAATCTAACAATAAAAATTCAATCTTTCTTAGTAAAAATTACAATACTAAATAATACTACCGATATTAGTTTCTTTGGTCACTGGATGATGATGATGAAGATGATTATGATGGTGTTGGCGTGGGAGATGGGCAGCGGCAACAACAAGGAGCAGCGGCATCAAGTAGCAACGTGGGCAAGTGAAGATAGGCAGCTAGGTGGCTGGCTGCTTGTGTGGGCAGCGAACGTGAGCAAGTAGCAGCGTGGGCAAGGGTTCCGAGAGGTAGCAGCGGCTAGGGCAGCGGCTGGAGGTTTGCTCGGGGAGAGTCTAAGTCACCCTAGAGGGGGCTGAATAGGGTGATGGAGGTTTTTCGTGAAGATTGAGCTCTTTGACGTAAACAGATTCCGAGTCCAAAGCAAGGTCGGAAAAGTAAGAACTCGTAATCTCGATAAAATGTAAGGAAGCAGATTCAAGCCGCGATCGAGTATGTCCGAGTCTAGAATGAACTTAGAAAGTAAACACACAGATATTACATGGAAACCCTCCTGGGCGGAAAATCACTGACTCGTGCTAATCCAAGCAAGAAGTCAAATCCACTATTTTGAGTCCACAAAATACCTTAGACTGACCGAACCCGAGTTGCTCCCTCGACAACTCTTTACAAGTTTTTCCTAGACTCGAAGTTCCCTTATCCGATCTAGTACTTCCTAGATGAGATAACCCTTACAGCTAGGGACAACTAAGCTGAGTTAACCTTTACAGCTCAGCCAAGGGACCTTACTTAGAAAGTAAGAAGAGAGTGATTGTAACGAAGTACAAGACCTTACAACTCGTAATATAAGGAATTACAGAGTGGGAGTTGTAAGTAGAAAATTGAAAGTGAATACAATGACTTTTGCTCAAGTATGTATTAACAATAGATTTAGCAATCTTCAAGTCTTGAGAGTTGGCTTCTATTTATAGATGACCAGGCAGCATAGCCGTTGAGTCCATCTTCCGACCGAGAGTAGTTTGTGACCGTTGTTAAGGACTTTCCGAGTCACTCGTAAAGTGTCCGTTGTGATATGACCGTTGGGCAAAGGTTCTTAACTCTTTTGGAAGTCCCAAAACCACCGGCGGTGTCTTGAAGGATAAGGTGGAAACCACCGTTAAGCTTGGCGTTTCAGTCTTCCAGATTTGGAAACAGACAGTCCCGACACAATCTTCTCGGGCTAGGTCGGAGAAGGGGAAAAGCCATGTCTGCTGGTGATTTGACGTCTTGAAGCCAGGTTACTTTTGTATTTCAAAAAGTGTATCCTCGTTTGAATAACCTACAAAAGTAAATCAAATTGGTTCTCAAAGTATAAAATACTTTGGTCCAAGATTAGACATAGATAATAATATAATTAAGATAATTGACTAACTAATTATCCGAGTTAGAAAAGGAATGGAATTTTCCGAGTCTAATATCCATGAAACTCAAAATTCCATCCGAGTTAGTCTAAACGAGAATCAAGTTATACAACGAATATTAGAGTGAAACAAACTTGATCTAGACTAAGCATGGTTCGGACTAGAAGCACCGACTATAACGTAATAGGACTTATAACAGCAAGTCAAACCTGAGTGCGGTTAAGCGAAATACTAGTCACTTTAACATGCGATAAATCTATGTGATGAGGGACTCGAACCGAGTGAGACAGCGTGAGTGCATATCTCGTTTTCCGAGTCACTTAGAGACAAGCAAGAAATACATGAAGTCAATGTAATATCACTTAGAGAAAAATACTATATCACTCGGAAAAGTTTCTAAGGTACAGAGAATGCCTTGGAATCAAAACTCTATAAGTGAGAAATTCTTATACTCGATTCCTTTTTAGAACTCGGAATTGTGCTTGAGTAAAGTCCGAGTCTTCAATCTCCCCTTTTTGATGAAAGGCTTTCCATACTTAGACGTAAACTTTGTTAGTGATAAAGATCTGCTTTTGAATACTTGCGCATGAAATCGGATAAGTAAAGCAAGCTTAATGTATGAGATCATAAAGAATATATGCTTAGCAATGAAATAATGTTAACTCGAAATGGTTGCAATAATCAATAATCATAGAGAAAATTGAAGAGAAAGCATTAATTCATTGAAATTAAAGAGAGTACACAGATGAAGAAACTCCCCTAAACAAGACAACAAATTTTATATCTATATTCTCCCCTTGCCTTTTAGCAAAAACAAAAAATAGGAAGAATACAACAAGTAGTACATATTTGATGTCCGGACAAAAGAAAAATTTTCGTAAAGAAGAAGAATCGCGCGATCGTGGAATTGTGACACAATGCATGGCGCCTACGAGGGAGAAGGGGATGTCCGAGTGGAAGAGGAGGGATGAGAGGTACGCCGGCGCTGGTAGGATCTTGAAGATGTGCTTGAGCGCGGCGAAGGGAGGACCGGGATTGCCGTCAAGGGCTCAGCTCCGAGTGGCCGACCCGTAACGAGAGGATCTAGAGGTCCCTCCCGGTGGACCTCGGTAGCTGGAGGGGTCCGCTCGCCCGACCCGCCGCCTTAGTGCTTGGAGCAAGAAAGTCTTTTGACCCACTCGGACCGCTATCCGAGCCGAGTAATGCCACTTGAGCTTGAGGAGGAGTTTTACCCTCACTGTCTTTCCGCCTTCTTCTTTGTCGGCCTCCCCTGCCCGGAAGGAGCTGCTTTAGCCGTAGGCTCCTTGGCATCCGCTTCTTCTTTGTCCGCTTCATCTTTGTCTCGCTTCTTCTTCCTCCCCGTTTTCGAGGAGGTCATGGCCGGGCTCGAGGTCGCTTCGTAGTGTCCGAGTCACCACCGTTCGAGCTGCCTTGGACCTTTTCTCCTGGAGGAGCTCGACCAGCTCCTTTTGCTCCTTCACCAAGCCCTTCATCTCGAGAACCAGCTTCTTGCTGCTGTCGAATTTGGGATTAGGCTGTTTTTGGTTGATGGTCATAGATCGATAGACAGATCCTGAATGACTGGAGCAAGTCCTTGATTTCGAGGACACAGAATTAATTTTGTCCAGAAAGCGGAGGACAAAATGGAGGAGAGGGACTCGGTGACACCCGAGGTGGAAGCACCACCAGGTGGGGTAGGAGAGAGAGAGGGGTTTCTTTTTGAGTCCGAGGCGAAGAAGGGGGCCTCAGCTCGAGTTGTGTACCCGGATACCAGGTTGAGTTTCCCGATACCCGTACTCACCGAAGTTCCTTTTGTCGACCACAACGGTAGCCTCGAAGTGGCGTTAGGGTCCGAGGGGAGAGGAACTTTAAATTATTTAAAAATAAGGGTGAGAAGAGCACCGAAGGGAAGAGGGTTGTTCTTCTTATTTTGGAGTTGAGCTGGCACAACCGCCATCTACTCAATGATAGAAGGGAAGAGGTCTACTTCATAGCCCTCAAGAATGTCAAAAATGGCTTTTAAATGCTTGGAGTTGGGGTTCTCCTAGCTGGAATGCTGAGAGAAAAAGGTTCTCATGAGCAAGAAGCACGAAGGCGTGCTTCGACTTCAATCGATTCACGTAAAAAATTTTCATGACTCAGGGAACTCTTTGGCAAATTTTTCAAGGAAGTCATAAGCGACTTCAGTGAATGGAATGGGGTTGCTGTTCAAGAAAAGAGAGGAAACCTTGAACAGAGCGGTGGATGAGAGAGGTGTTTATACGAACAGTAACGTTCGAACCCCGGAGGTTAGAACACCTTCGAGTGAGTGAGGTGAGTGTAAAACTCAAAAACGAGTTCAGGGTCAATGAACTCGTTGAAACAAAGAAAATTGTAAACACCGGTAGTTTGAATGTGGGACAACCACGAGAATTTTGTGGTTGGAAATAACTTGTCGTCCAGAGTGTAAGATGCTGGGTGACAATCGGTTTAAAAGGTGTTGAGCCTTCTTGGCTTTTGGTGCGTGGCTTTTTAGATGAAGAGCCAAGAAAGTCGGGATGATTACCTCTCTTAGGCATTTTGTGAGGAAGAGTAGAAAAGAATGAAACTTTGAGGAAGAGAAGAGAAGAGAGTAGGTCACCGAGAGTGAAAGAAAAGGAGTAGAAGAAAGAGTTGAGAGCGATTGAGCTTACTTGAGATGAGTTTCACGTTGCTTGAAAATGTCCAGAGACCACTATAGACGTAGAAATCTTCCGCGAAAAGTTTTGTTTATGAGAGAGAGAGAGTAGATGAAATGTAAAGTAACGAGACGAAGGTGAATAAGCACTATTTATAGAAGAATAAGCGTCCCTTAACTCATCGTTATATATCCGTTCTAACTTAGCTCGTCCATCAGTCACCTTGGACCGGTGTGACGGTTCTCTTCTTCAACGGTTAGGATTCTAGCAGTTTGAAATCCAACGGCTAGCGTTTGATCACAGTTCGCGAGAGAGCGAGAGAGAGAAAAAAATTTAAAAAAATTATGAAATTCTCCACTTATCTAGAGATAATTCCAGAGATTTGATGTCCATTTTTCTCAAAAGTCCGAGTCCGACTCGACCTAAGATTTCCGAGTGACTTAGAAACTTCACACAAATAATAACTATTGGCTCAGTATCACCGAATCAACCGAACTAATGGTTATTAACAATTTGAATGCATATAACTCATAATTATGCAATGAATATTTTCATATAAGAAAGCACACAATTATGCATTTAACATACGAAGCTCATTCCAAATAAAACAGAACCGATCTTCACCAAGAGGCTTTGTAAAGATATCAGCTAATTGAAGATTAGTAGGAATGAACTCAAGTTCAATATCACCTTTCTCAGAATGGTCTCTTAAGAAATGATACTCGACCTCAATATGTTTTGTCTTTTAGTGCTGAACTGGATTCTTTGTGATGCCGATTGCACTCGATTGTCACACTTGAGTGGAACTGATTTGAAAGAAAGTCCAAGATCTCTCAAGTGTTGCTTTATCCATAAAATCTGGGCGCAACATGCTCCAGCTACTATATACTCAGCTCAGCAGTTGATAGAGCTACCGAGTTTTGCTTCTTTGAGTGCCAAGATATTAGGGATTGACCCTGAAATTAGCAAGCTCCTGAAGTGCTTTTTCTATCAACTTTGTATCCAGCGTAATCCGCATCTCGAGTATCTAGTGAGGGTCGGTTCCGAATCTCTTGAGTACCATAGACCTAAGTTCCGAGTTCCTGCAAGATATTTGAATATTCTCTTCACCACAAGTGAGATGTGATTCTTTTGGATTAGCTTGGAATCTTGTGCATAAACAAACACTGAACATTATATCCGGCCGGCTGGAAGTAAGATATAGCAAAGATCCAATCATACCTCGATAGAGTTTCGATCTATTGCTTTACCTTTCTCGTCCGAGTCAAGTTTTACACTCGTCGCTCATGGGTGTAGATGCGTGTTTTGCATCTTAGAGTTTATATTTCTTCAGCAGCTCCTTGGTATACTTTGATTGATGGACATAGATTCCATCTTTGTCTTGTTTGATTTGTAAACCAAGGAAGAAATTCAGTTCTCCCATCATACTCATTTGAAATTCCTAACTCATTAACTCGTAAAATTCTCGACACGTAAATTCATTAGTAGCTCCAAAAATAATATCATCAACATAGATTTGAACAATAAGGAAATCTTTCCCCTTGGTTTTTATAAAGAGAGTCTTGTCGATCCGACCTCTTCTAAAATCATTTTGAACCAAGAAATTGCTCGGTCTTTCATACCAAGCTCTGGGAGCTTGTTTAAGACCATAAAGAGCTTTTTGGAGTTTGAAAACATAATCTGGAAACTCCGAGTTTTCAAAACCAGGAGGTCTGCTCGACATAGACTTCCTCTTCAATAAAACCATTGAGAAATGCACACTTAACATCCATTTGATACAATTTAATAGACATGCTAAATGCAAATGCCAACAATATTCTAATAGCTTCAATTCCGCAACAAGTGCAAAGGTTTCCCCACAATCAATCCCTTCTTCTTGATTATAACCTTGAGCCACAAGTCTAGCCTTGTTTCGACTACCACCCCACCTTCATCCAGCTTGTTCTTGAAAACCCATTTGGTTCCTATGACTGGGTGGTCGAAGCTCGTTTGGTCATAGTCCGGACTTGGTTTCTTTCGAACCGATTGAGTTCCTCTTGCATGGCTTCTACCCATTCAGGTTCATTTAGGGCCTCTAGTGCATTTCGGGTTCGAGTTAATGAAATGAATGTAGTGAATGCACATAGATTTTGAAGAGAGGAACGAGTTCTTAGCCCACTCGTTGATATCGGATACTATGTTTTCTAGTGGATGACTAGAAGTGAACTTGAATGCTCTACCTGTTCTCTCGATTCACAAGATTTGTGGGCTGAGCTACTTGATCTTCGAAGCTTGTTCCGAGTGATCTTCTTCATTAGCTTGTTCGTTCGAGCAGGCTCTTGAATTGTCTCATTCCGAGTCACTTCGTTCGAGTGACTTCATTCCGAGCCTGGTTAAGCTTGAGTCTTATGTTCTTCATTATTATCTTCTCTGCTGAGCTTCAAGTCCGAGTATGAAGACTCACTTGGTTTCTCCTGTCTCATCTCATCAAACACAACATGGATGGTTTCTTCCACTTTGTTAGTTCTCTTATTAAAAATACAATAAGCTTTGCTATGAGATGAATAACCCTGAAAAATACCTTCATCCGACCGAGCATCAAACTTGGTCAGGTGATCCTTACCATTGTTGTGAACGAAACACTTACATCCAAATGGTCCGAAATAGGAAATATTTGGTTTCTTCCTTTGTAGAGCTCATAAGGTGTTTTCTTCATAATGGGTCCGTTGAGGCATCTATTTATGGTGTAGTTAGTCTGTGTTGATCGCCTCGACCCTGAAATAGTAAGGTAAGTTGTGCTCAATCATCATTGTCCTTGCTATTTCTTCAAGAGTTCTGTTCTTTCTCTCCACTACTCCATTTTGTTGAGGAGTTCGGGAGCCGAGAAGTTGTGAGAGATTCCATTCTTATCGCAAAACTTTGAGAATTCCGAGTAATCAAACTCTCTTCCATGGTCGGTTCTAATTCTTCGAATATGAGTCTCGCGACTCAACTTGGATTTTTCTGCAGAGCTTGCTGAACTCCTTGAATGCTTCATTTTTGTGCTTAAGAAAACACACCCAGTAAATCGTGAATAATCATTAATAATAACAAATACATATGATTTACCTCCGAGACTCTTAACCGAGATTTCACCACATAAATCCATATGCAGTAGCTCAAGCACTTTGGATATGGAAACCGTCTTCAGAGATTTGAATGAAGATCTAACTTGTTTCCCTCTTGTGCAAGCTTCACAAACTTTAACTTTTTCAAAAGCATAGTTAGGTAAACCCCTAACCAAACCATGAGATGCCAATTTCTTGATAGTATGCATGCTAATATGGCCTAATCTACGATGCCATGACCATGAGTTATCATGAATAGATGCTTTTAAGCAAGATAAATTTTGACTCGCGTTAGAAAGAGGAATAACATAAGTGTTACCTGATCTTTTACCTAAAAGCTTGATCTCCTTTGTGGTATCATCGAAATGTAATAATTGGTCCGAGTAAATCTTACCTCTTGACCTTTATCACATAATTGAGAGATGCTTGAGCGGATTGTACATTAATCCTTTAAGAAGATAAACTGGGCTCACCAGATTGCTTCCCATTCCAATCTTGCCTATCCCAATTATCTTCCCCTTGCTATCATCTCCAAAGGTGACTTTTCCTCCTTTGTACTTTTCTAGTTTAGAAAAGAGTCCCGAGTCTCCCGACATGTGGCGTGAGCATCCACCTGTCTAGGTACCAATGTCCTTTTGCTCTTTTCGAGTACCCCGCAAGACAGAGACAATCTAACCCTTCTCACTTTCTCTAACGAACCTAGTAACATTCTTTACTCGTGGTCCTTTTCGAGAAAGAAGGTCTTTCGGAACCCAGATTTGAATGACTTTGGGTTTAGTCTAATTCCGAGTCTTTTCTTTAAAGAACCGAGTCCGTGGCTCTTTCTTTTTGAAAACTTTTCCTTTGGAGACTGGAGAAGATGGTTTCTTCTTGTAAACCGCTCTCGGACTTAGTCCTCCCTCCATTTTTATGAATGGGACCATGCTTAGCTTTCCCGAGCTTTACGGTTCCGGAACCCTTTTTGAAAAGCTCCGAGTAGGACTTGGATTCCTCTTCTTTATTCAAACCAAGACCTTCTTTTCTGAAGGAGACACATTGAGATCCTAAGATCATGTCAAGGTTTTTCGACCTTGAGTGAATTTTAAAACAAGATCTTGAGACTGAGTGAGTTTTTGCTTTAGTCGCTCATTTTCTTTCGAGTAGCTCGGACTCAGTCTCATTAGATTGAACACTAGTCTTTAGTTCTCTTATTGTGAGTCTTAGTTTTTGCAACTCAATTTTTAAAGAATTTCTCTCGGAGGAAATCAACTCAAGATGTTCTTTAAAACGAGAAGAATCGGAATTGGACTTTTCTTCCAAAGTGAAAATATATTTTGCTAAATCAACTTTAGAGAATTTGAGAAAGTACTCAATTACCTCTTGAGGATTGGATTCCTCATTGTCCGAGTCCGACTCGCTTCTACTTCGAGTCGAGATGGCTATTAGACATTTTGAGTCGTCCGAGTCCTCGTCATCTTTTGATGAGTCCTCATCGCTCCATGTTGCCATCATAGCCTTTTTCTTCTTTCTGTCCCTTTTTCTCTTTGGACGAGTCTTTGACTATGTGGTCTTTACTGCCACACTCAAAACATCCAGAATTCTTAATTAAAGATAACTTTGAAGGAGGAGAATACTTACCTTTCCCGTCCTTCTTATCTTTCTTGTAGAATTCTTCTTTTGGCTTTTTATCTTATCTTTTGTGCTTCATTATTCTCTTAAAACCTCTTGCAATAAGTGCCATGGGATCCTCTTCGAGTCGGAGGAACTCACGTTTGCTTCTCCGGTTTCTCGGACTTTTGGTGCTATGTTCTTTTTGGTGCTGCCCTAAGCATCCTCCTCTTCCATGTGGATTTCATGAGTGAGAAGCTTCCCAATGAGCTCATCCGGCTTTAGAAGTGATAGGTTCCGAGCCTCCTCTATGGCAATCACCTTGGGACCCCATCTTCTCTTTGGTAGACTTCGAGTATCTTTCACGCACATTTCCTCGTGGGTAATCTTCTTACCCACGATTTGAGATTGTTGGTAATCTCAAGTAAATCGAATGAACATCCGAGTGATGTTCTCTTCCAGCTCCATCTTGAATAGCTCATATTTATGAAGATATTGACCGATCTTCGCTTGTCCGACTCGGCTTGTGCCTTCATAAGTGTTGACTAATGTGTCCCACACTTCTTTGGTTGAATCACGAGCGGATACTCGATTATATTCTTCCGAGCTGATTCCGCACATCAAAACGTTCATTGCCTTGAAGTTCTTTCGAACTTCTCTGCTTCACCAGGAGTAAACTCGGCCTTAGTCTTGGGAATGATTCTAAATTCTTTTGTCTTCATGGGAATGTAGTTTCCTTGTTGTATGATGTCCCAAACATCTTCATCATGATCCAGGAGGAAGCATTCCATGAGCTTCTTCCGAGTGCACGAAATTTGATCCTTTGAATTTTGGTGGTCTGCTGGAAGATCTTCCTTCATCGAACTCTCCGTTGTTCGAGCCATTTGATCTTTAAACCTTTGGAAGGTTAGATCCTTTCCGAAAGGCTAGGCTCGATACCAATTGAAGGTTCGCTCGGGGAGAGTCCGAGTCAACCTAGAGGGGGTGAATAGGGTGATGGAGGTTTTTCTTGAAGATTGAGCTCTTTTTGCCAAAGTAGAGACAAAAACAAATTCCGAGTCTAAAACAAAGTCGGAAAAGTATGAACTCAAAATCTCGGTAAAAAGTAAGGAAGTAGATTCAAGCTGAGATCGAGTATGTCCGAGTCTAGAATGAACTCGAAAAGTAAATACACGGATATTACGTGGAAACCCTCCTGGGGCGGAAAACCACGGACCGTGGTAATCCAAGCACGATGTCAAATCCACTATTTTGAGTCCACAAAATACCGTAGACCGATCGAACCCGAGTTGCTCCCTCGACAACTCTTTACAAGTTTTTCCTAGACTCGAAGTTCCCTTATCTAATCTAGTACTTCCTACATAAGATAACCCTTACAGCTAGGGACAACTAAGCTGAGTTAACCTTTACAGACTTAGCTAAGGGACCTTACTTAGAAAGTAAGAAGAAAGTGATTGTAACGAAGTATAAGACTTTACAACTCGGAATATAAGGAATTACAGAGTGGGAGTTGTAAGTAGAAGATTGAAAGTGAATACAATGACTTTTGCTCAAGTATGTATTAACAATAGATTCGGCAATCTTCAAGTCTTGAGAGTTGGCTTCTATTTATAGAGGACCAGGCAAGTATAGCCGTTGAGTCCATCTTCCGACCGAGAGTCCTTTGTGACCAGTTGTTAAGGACTTTCCGAGTCACTCGTAAAGTGTCCGTTGTGATATGACCGTTGGGCAAAGGTTCTTAACTCTTTTGGAAGTCCCAAAACCACTCGGCGGTGTCTTGAAGGATAAGGTGGAAACCACCGTTAAGCTTAGCGTTTTAGTTTTTCGATTTGAAAGCAGACAGCCCCGACACAATCTTCGGGGCTAGGTCGGAGAAGGGGAAAAGCCATGTCTGTTGGTGATTTGACGTCTTGAAGCCGGTTACTTTTGTATTTCAAAAGTGTATCCTCGTTTGAATAACCTACAAAAGCAAAACAAATTGGTTCTCAAAGTATAAAATACTTTGGTCCAAGATTAGACACAAATAATAATATAATTAAGATAATTGACTAACTAATTATCCGAGTCGAAAAGGAATGGAATTTTCCGAGTCTAATATCCATGAAACTCAAAATTCCATCCGATAGTCTAAGCGAGAATCAAGTTATACAATGAATATCGAGTGAAACAAACTTGATCTAGACTAAGCATGGTTCGGACTAGAAGAGTCGACTACAACGAGTATAGGACTTATAACAGGAAGTCAAACCCGAGTGCGGTTAAGCGAAATACTAGTCACTTCAACATGCGATAAATCTATGTGATGAGGGACTCGGAGCCGAGTGAGACAGACGTGAGTGCATATCTGTTTTCGAGTCACTTAGAGACAAGCAAGAAATACATGAAGTCAATGTCATATCACTTAGAGAAAAATACTATATCACTCGGAAAAGTTTCTAAGGTATAGAGAATACCTTGGAATCAAAACTCTATAAGTGAGAAATTCTTATACCTGATTCCTTTGTTAGAACTCACAATTGTGCTAAGTAAAGTCCGAGTCTTCAGCGGCTAGTGTGGCTGCTTGTGAGTTAGTGTGTGTTCTTTTCCTCCATGATGATAAGTAGTATATATAAGGTGAAGGAGCTAGGGTTATTACTCATTCTTCTCTTCTAAGTTTCCTTTTCTCTTCTAAGCTTCCTTTTCTCTTCCAATTAGGAGTTCATAAAATAAAATATCACAAAATAAATATTTTATGACATATTATTTTTATGGACTGATTTCATATCTTTTCTTGGATGCTTGTCGGTAGCTAAAAACCCACTTTTCACGTCTTTTCTCTTCTTTCCCACTTTATTCGATCATTACCTATAAATAGAAAAAATAGGATAAATTAGATAAAATAAACTATATAATATAAACTAAATAACCACTAAAAATATGTATAAAATATGACTTGACGGCAGATAAGCCGAGATTGCATAAAAAGAGCTCAAGTATCGGAGCAAGAAAATAACCGAGTATCGAGCAATGATAGACATATTTGTCGAATCGGAGCAAAGAAATAAATACTGAGCAAGAAATTAAAACTCGAAATAATTGCTTTAAGTAGTAAACTTAGAGATAATGCAACTTAGAAGGCGAGATAGCAGGATTATTAATGAAATGCATTATAATTTAAACTAAAGAGTTTACACAAAAGAGGGTGAGAGAAACTCCCCTAAATAAGACAACAAATTTTTCTAACTATTCTACCCCTTGCCTTTCAGTAAAAAAAAAAAAAAAGAGGAAGAATGTATCAAGTAGATACAAATTTCATGTCCGGACCAAAAAAATTGAAAAACAGAAAAAAATTAAGATGGAGGAGATGGAGCGATCCGAGTCGAGGTGGGTGGACGAGCGGTGCACCTTCGCTAATAAGATCCGGAAGATGTTGTCGAGCGAGGCGGAGGCAACACCGAGATCTTTGGAATGGGCTCAACTTTAAGTGGCTGACCCGGAACTAGGTCATCCGGAGGCTCATCCTCCCGGAACTCGAGCTGACGGAGGGGTGTGCTCGGGCCGACTAGCCGCTGACCGACCATGGTCGGCGAGGTCTTCGACCCATTCGGACTATTGTCTAAGCCGATCATTTCCGGTTGAGGTTCCGGCCCTTGTTCTTCTTCTTTCTCCCCTGCCTCGGATGGAACTCGCTCGAGCCGCGAGGCTCTTCTTCTTCTTCTTCTTCTTCTTCTTCTTCTTCTTCTTCTTCTTCTTCTTCTTCTTCATCTTCTTCCCCTTTTAAGGAGGATTTGGCCGAACTCGAGGATTCCTCGAAGTGTCCGAGTCGACCGGATCCTGAGCTGCCTTGGATCGCCTCTCCCGAAGGAGCTCGATCAGCTCTCTTTGCTCCTTAACCATGGCCTTTATCTCGAGAAGCACATCTTCCTGCTCTCGGATTTGGGATTGAGCGGTTTTCTAGTTAATGGTCATAGGCCGAAGGACGAGTCTTGAATAAGCGGAGGATGTCCTTGAACTCGGTGGACACCGAGGAGAGCTTGTCCATGATAGCGAGTGGACAAGGCAGAAGAAATAATATGAGAAACACCTGAGGTGGAGGAGGTAGAGAGAGAATGGGCTGAGTCCGAGTCCGAGGCGGAGAAGGTGGCCTCGGTTCGAGCTATGGACCCGGACACCCGGTTGGGTCTCCTGGTATCCATACCCAAGGAGTTCCTTTTTGCCAACGACAATGGCAGCCTTAGAAACCGCGTTAGGATATGAGGGAATATGAACTTGTAAACCCCTGTGGACTTTATGTGAGCCGGGAAGAATTTGTCATCCAATGTTGGGTGTTGGGTGACAAGAGGTTTTGGAAGGAGTAGAGGGCCTTCCGGCTTTTTGTGCGAGGTTTCTTGGTGGCGGAACCAAGAAAATTAGGGTGGGAACCTCTTTTCGGCATGTTTGGTGTTGAAAAGAGAGGAAAGAGATGAACTTTTGAAAAGAGAGAGAGAGAGAAAGCTCGACGAAAGTGAGTGAAGACAAAAAAAAAGTGAAAGAGTAGTAAGAGAGAGAGAGCTGAGAGCAACAGAGCTTACTTGTGATGTTCTTCTCTTAGCTTGAGAGTGAGGTGCATTTCTTCGAATGCGAGAGCTTGTTTCGAGTAGGAGTAAGTGCGAGAGTGAGAGTAAGTAGAGAGTAAAGTAACGAAATGAAGGAAAATAGACGCTATTTATAGAGAAAAAACGTCCTTCAGTATTCGTTCGACTCGGCTTCCTCAACGGTCACCTCATACTCGGTGTGACTGGTTTGCACTCCAATAGTTAGAATTCCAGCGACTGTCTCTCAACGGCTAGTTGTCCGATCGATGCGCGCGAGATAGTGAGAGAAAAAGATAGATTTTGAAAGAAATTTTTGAAATTCTCCACTGGTCTAGAGGTGATTTCAAAAGTTTGATATCCAATTTTCTCAAAGTCCGAGTTTGACTCGGTTAAGTTTCGAGTGACTCGAAACCGCAAACAACTAATAACTATTAGCTCAGTATCACTAGTTCAACTGAACTAATGGCTATTAAGGAAAGTAAGCACACAACACAAAATCATGCAAAGTAATTTCACTCATAAAATCACATAATCATGCCAAGCTCATTCCTAACAAAACAAAAATGATCCTCACTAAGGGGCTTAGTAAAGATATCAGCTAATTGAGGATTGGTAGGAATGAATTCAAGTTCAATATCACCCTTTTCGGACTGATCTCTTAGAAAATGATAGCTGACCTCAATATGCTTCGTCTTTGAGTGCTTGAACTGGATTCTTGGTGATGCTGATTGCACTTTGATTGTCACACTTGATTGGAATTGATTTGTATGAAAGTCCAAGATCTTTCAAGTGTTGCTTGATCCATAAAATCCGAGCACAACATGCTCTAGCTCCAATTTATTCAGCTTCAGCAGTTGATAGAGCTACTGAGTTTTGCTTCTTTGAGTGCCGGGATATAAGGGATTGACCCAAAACTAGCGAGGCTCCTGAAGTGCTTTTTCTATTAACTTTATACCTAGCATAGTCAACAACTTAATAGCCGGTGAGAGTCGGTTCGAGTCTCTTGAGTACCATAGACCTAGATTGTGAGTCTCCGCAACATATCCGAATATTCTCTTCATCGTAGTGAGATGTGATTCTTTTTGATTAGCTTGAAATCTTGGACAAAAACATACACTAAACATTATGTCCGGTCTCACTGGAAGTAAGATATAGCAGAGATCCAATCATACCTTGATAAAGTTTCTAATCTACTTGCTTGAACTTTTTGTCCGAGTCCAGTTTTATGGTGCTTGCTCATAGGGGTTCGCTGCATGTTTTATATCTTAAAGTTTGTACTTCTTCGACAGCTCGTTGGTATACTTTGATTGATATACATAGATGCCATCTTTGTCTTGCTTTATTTGTAGACCAAGGAAGAAATTGAGTTCTCCCATCATGCTCATTTGAAATTCATGTCTCATTAACTCGGAAAAATTTCGACACGGAATTTCATTAGTAGCTCCAAAAATTATGTTGTCAACATAGATCCGAGCAATAAGAAAGTCTTTCCCCTTGGTTTTTATAAAAAGAGTTTTGTCAATCTGACCTTTTCTAAAATCATTTTCAACCAAGAAATTGCTCAGTCTTTCATACCAAGCTCCGGGAGCTTGTTTAAGAACATAGAGAGCTTTTTGCAATTTGAAAACATGATTTGGAAATTCCGAGTTTTCAAATCCAGGGGGTTGCTCAACATAGACTTCCTCTTCAATGAAACCATTGAGAAAAGCACATTTAACATCCATTTGATATAACTTGATATTCATGCTAGATGTAAATGCCAATACGATTCTAATAGCTTCAATTCGGCTACAGTGCAAAGGTTTCCCCACAATCAATCCCTTCATCTTGATTGTAACCTTAAGCCACAAGTCTAGCCTTATTTCGACTACGAACCCACCTTTATCCAGTTTGTTTTTGAAAACCCATTTGGTTCCTATGACTGGATGGTCGGAAGGTCGTTTGGTCGAGTCCGGACTTGGTTTCTTTCGAATTGATTGAGTTCCTCTTGTATGGCCTCTACCCATTCTAGTTCATTTAGGGCCTCTAGTTCATTTCAGGTTCGAGTTAATGATATGAATGCAGTGAATGCACATAGATTTTGAAGAGAGGAACGAGTTCTTACCCCACTTGTTGATATCGGATATGATGTTTTCTAGTGGGTGACTAGAAGTATACTTGAAAGCTCTACTGTTCTTTGGTTCACCAGATCTATAGGTTGAATTGGTTGGTCATCGGTAGTCCGTTGCGAGTGAGCTTGTTCATCGGATTGACTTTCAACATTCCGAGCTGGCTCTTGAGTCGTCTCATTCGAGTCCGAGGGACTTCATTCTCGGTGACATGGACTTCATTGTTGATGAGCTCATTTTCATCAAGTTCATCATTTACGTTGAGCTTCAGGTCCGAGAATGTTGACTCACTTAGTTGTCCGTGTTCAATCTCATCAAAAACAACGTAGATGCTTTCTTCCACTTTGTTAGTTCTTTTATTGAAAATGCAATAAGCTTTACTATGAGATGAATAACCAAGAAAAAGACCTTCATCCGACCGAGCATCAAACTTAGTCAGGTGATCCTTACCATTGTTGTGAACATAACACTTACATCCAAAAGACTTGAAGTATGAAATGTTGGGTTTCTTCCCTTTGTAGAGCTCGTATGGAGTTTTCTTCAGGATGGGTCTGCTTGAGGCATCTGTTCAATGTGTAGTTTGCTATGTTGATTGCCTCGACCAAGAAATAGTAGGGTATATTATGTTCAATCATCATTGTCCTTCCTATTTCTTCAAGAGTACGGTTCTTTCTCTCCACCACTTCATTTTTTTGAGGAGTTCTTGGTGCTAAGAAGTTGTGGGAGATGCCATTCTTGTCACCAAAGTCTGCAAATTCCGAGTAATCGAAGTCCCTTCCATGGTCCGAAGACTCAAGTATGACTGACTAACCCCTTGAATGTGTTTTGATTTCATGCATTCATCTAAATTTAGGATAAAGCAAGATGCATCCTAAAAGAAATTCATTTAACTAAGTCATATGCTTTATAATTCATAATTTCAATATGACTTATTCTTGAGTGAACTCGGACCTAAGCATATTAAGATTATTTGACTAAGTCGACCCACTAAGTCGGACTTAGACTTTGAAAGTAGAATCCGAGTTAGTTATGAAAGGCTGAGTAAGTCCGACCCACTCGGATTTGACCTACTCGGAACTCGATTCTAACCCACTCGAGATCCGACCCACTCGGAACTCGGATTCGACCAACTTAGTCAAACTCGGACATTTAGTTTGCCTACGCTATTATTTGTTTAATCATACGTAATTGTAAAATGTCTATATAACTCATGTGCCCATTAAGATTGAATGATTTATTTATGAGTTTTAGCATATCCGGAATCCGAGTATATTGATTATTACACCGAAATATTCCAGATTTATAGATTAAGGTAATTAGTCATTAAATGCTTTATTTAGACTAATCCTTATGTAATTATGGACCAAACTATATTTATACTTTGAGAACCATTTTGCTTAATGTCTTTGTAGGTTTTTCTAATGTCAATTATCTAAAGAAAAAGCAAAAACTAAAGCCTTCGACCGTTCAAGCAATGCTAGACAAAAAGTTGGAATTTCTAGAAAAGCTCGGAACTTACCGACGACCTTGTGCATTCATTGTTTTAGGTAATATTTTATTTCTGAGTCTAACGGTCTTTTCAATCTACTTTTTCAGTTTACAAAAGCTAGAAAAAGAGTTTTTGGAAGCTAGGACCAAAGCACAACGACTATTTCTCGGTGGTCCATAAATCCGAGTGACTCGGACTATCCGTTACAACGGCTAGTTGACTCGGACAACTTCAACAAAAAGACATTGGATGCTCAATGGCTTTCTCTTCAAGGCAAACTATTTATAGAAGCCTTAGCACAAGATTTCAACTTACGAATGGAAAAACGAGAGAGACCACATTGAACATCTTCTCTAGCATACAACTACCAAGCTCGTAATTCTAATATTCCGAGTTGTATTTTTCGAGTCGGTTGTATTGCAATTCTTACTACTCTTCTACTCTTTCTCTCCGATCGAGTTGTAAAGGTTATCTCAACTCGGTTGTCCCAAACTATAAAGGTTACCTCAATTTGGAAGTACCAGGTTAGATAAGGGAACTTATAACCTTGGAAAAAATTTGAGGATCCCAAGTTGATAAGGTAACTTCAACTTGGAAGTACAAGGTCGATCGAGATAAGGTAAATTCCGAGCACTGGGAAAATTATAATAGATTTGTTTGGGAACAAATCTGGGTGGTCATATTCATTGTAATTGAGGATTCAATTAGTGGATTTGACTTGGTGTCCAGATTGACACCTGTCTGTGGTTTTACGCCCGGGAGGGTTTCCACGTAAATTTGAGTCCGTACTTTTCAGAGTCCAATCTAGACTTAGAATTTGTTTACTGTCGTATTCTGTGCAAAAGAGTTTGTTTTTCTCAAAAATCATCCATTACCCCATTCAACCCCCTCTAAGGTGACTTAACTTCTCCAAGAGCAAACCGTCATGGTCGGTTCGAATTCTCCGGATCCGAGTCTAAAACTCAACTTGGATTTTCCTGCAGAGCTTGCTTGAACTCTTTGAAAGCTTCATTTTTGTGCTTAAGAAAACAAACCTAGGTAAACCGTGAATAATCATTAATAACTAGAAGCACATAATATTTACCTCCAAGACTCTTGACGAGGATTTCACCACATAAATCTATATGCAACATTTCAAGCACTTTGGATGTGGAAACGAGTTTTGAGAGGTTTTAAAGATGATCTAACTTGTTTCCCTTTTGTGCATGCATCACAAATTTTATCTTTCTTAAATGCACAGTTAGGCAATCCTCCGACTAAACCATGAGAAGCAAACTTCTTAATCGTATGCATGCTAACATGACCTAGTCTACGATGCCATGTCCAAGAATCATCATGTAAATATACTTTTAAACAAGATAGATTCGACTTAGGTAAGAAAGAGGAATAGTGTAGGTACTACCTGATCTCTTACATGAGAGCTTAGTCTCCTTGATAGTTTCATCGAAATATAGCGGTTGGTGCTGAGTGAATCTTACCTCTTGACCTTTGTCACTCAATTGAGAGATGCTAAGTAGATTGTACTTCAATCCCTTAACGAAGTACACGGGTGACAGATTGTCTCCTTTTCCAATCTTGCCTATACCAATCATCTTGCCCTTGCTGTTATCTCCAAATGTGAATTTGCCTCCTTTGTAATATTCTAACTCGGAAAAGAGTCTTGGATTTCTTGACATGTGACGTGAGCATCCATTGTCTAGGTACCGAGTGTTCTTTTGTTCTTTTCGATCCACCTACAAGTCAAAAACAAAATAACCTTTCTTACTTCCTCTAACAAACCTAGTAACTTCCCTTACTGTGGTCCTTTTATAAGGAAGAAGACTCTTAGGAACCCAGATTTAAATAACTTTAGGTTTGGTCGGATTCTGAGTCTTTTTTTAGAGAACAGTGTCTGTGTCTCTTTCTTTTGAAATTCTTTTCTTTTATAAACGGGTGCAAAAGGTTTTCTCCTGTAAGCTGGTATGGGCTTAGTCCTCGTTTCATTCTTATGAATCGGACCATGCTTAGCCTTTCCGAATGTCACTGTTCGGAATCATTTTTTAAAAGATCCGAGTAGGAATTGGATTCCTCCTCCTTGTTAAAACCAAGTCCTTCCTTTCCGAAGGGGACACATTGAGACCCTAAGAGAATGTCAAGATTCTTCCGACCTTGAGTAAATTTCAAAACCAATTCTTGAGGCTCGTTGAGCTTTTGCATGAGATGCTCATTTTCTCTTCGAGTGACTCGGACTCGGTCTCATTGGATTGAGTACTAGTCTTGAGTTCTCTTAGAGTAAGTGTCGGCTTTTCTAATTCATTTTTCAAAGAAATGCTCTCGAAGTGATAGTGTCAAGTTGTTCTTTAAACCGAGAAGAGTCGAGTTGGACTTCTCTTCCAAAATATTGATGTATTTAGCTAAATCAACTTTGGAAAACTTGAGGAAGTATTCAATTACCTCATGAGGACTAGTTTCCTTATTGTCCGAGTGATCGGAATCGACCGAGATTTAGCTTACGAGTCCGATAGTGCCATCGGACACTTTGAGTCATCCGAGTCTTCATTTTCTTGAGATGAATCTTCATCACTCCATGTGCCATCACAGCCTTCTTACGCTTTCTGTCCCTTTTTCTTCTTGGACGAGTCTTTGACTATATGAGCCTTGCTTGCCACATTCAAAACAGACTGAGTTCTTAGTTAAAGATAAGTTTGAAGGGGAAGAGTGTTTACCTTTTCTATCCTTCTTGTCTTTCTTGTATAATTATCCGAGTCCTGGGAGAGTGTAATTTTCTGAGTCTACTATTCATTAAACTCAAATTCCAGGTGAGTCGGTTTAGGTATAAATCAAATTAGATAAAGAATATCGAGTAGTATTGCTTGATCTAGACTAACAAAATTGAAACGAAACAAGTCGACTTAGAAAGATGAATTACCACTATAATTCACTTAGAACATAAAATATGAAGTCGACACTGAATATAAGAGCATTAGAGTGATTGTTTGAACATGCGATATACTCGAGTGTTGTCCGAGTGACTCGGAACTACGGATGTAGAAAGATGATCAATGAGTATGCTTTTGAGTCGATCGGAATCAAATGAAAATAAATACAATAGTTTACGTAATACTTAGAAAAGATTCCTTACCACTAAGAAAAGTTTCTATATCACTTAGAATGACTTGTAATCAAAAACTTATAAGAGATGGAGTTTTATACCTGATTCCTTGACAATCACTCGGAATGTTACTCATGTACGATCCGAGTCTTTAGTCATTGTATTCATATTCGATCTTCTATTTACAACTCCCAACTTGTAATTCATACTTTCTAAGTTGTAAAGTCTTGTAATCAGTCACATACTCTTTCTTACATTCTGAGTAAGGTCCCTTGACCGAGCTGTAAGGGTTAACTAAGCTCGGTTATCCCTAGACTGTAAAGGTTACCTCGGTTAGGAAGTACTAGATCGAGATAAGGGAACTTCTAAGTCTAGGAAAACTCTGTTAGGAATTGTTTAAGGGAGCAATTCTGGTTGAGTCGATCTACTGTATTTTTGGATTCAAAATAGTGGATTTGACTTGATGCTTTGATTAGCACTGGCCGTGGTTTTCTACCCCGGGAGGGTTTCCACGTATATCCGAGTTCACACTTTTATGAGTCCAATCTAGACTCGGATTATCTTCATTATTCCTTTCAAGCTTTAATCTTCCTAGTTTGTTAAAATTTCCTCATCACCCTATTCATCCCCCTCTAGGGTGACTAAGACTCCAAGAGCAAACCTTCAAAAGAATTATTTCGAGATACTATCACTACTTGGAACAGATAAGCGGATAGCACATTTAGCTAAGAATGTGAAAAACTTATATCGGAGCGATAGAAAGATATATCGGAGCGAAAGAAAAATAAGAGAATGAACTCAAAAAGAATTGCGGTAAAAAATCATTCATTTATACAAAAAATAAAAATACAAGACGAGAGGGTGAGAGAACTCCCTTAAACATAACAACATCAAAAATTTCTATTGTTCTCCCCTTGCCTTTCAACAAAAAACACAAAAACTAGGAAGAACACATCGAGAAGATACAATTGATGTTTGGACAAAAAAATTAAAAAACAAAAGAAAAGAAATCAGGATGGGGGTGCGGTGTGTGCTGAGGTGGATGAGCGAGCAATGTGCCGACGTTGCTAAGCACGGGATGACATTGAAGAGTGGGGCGGTGGGACCACTCGGATCTCCGGTAGTGGCTCGGCTACGAGTGGTCGACCCAGAATTAAGTCATCCAGAGGCTCATCCTCTTGGAAAACCACCGGGGGTGCTTCTTCCGGCTTGACTACTGTGGGCTGACCAATGTCCGCGGGGTCTTCGACCCACTCGGACTACCGTCCGAGCTGATCGGCTCCGGTTGAGGAACTTCGAGCACCTTGTCCCTCGGCTTCCTCCTTCTTTTCTCCTTCTTCCTCCTTTTCATCTTCCTTCTCTTCCTCCTTCTCCTCGGATCGAGCTGCTTCAGCCACGGCTTCCTCTTCTTCTTACTGCCTCTTCGAACGGAGACTTGACGGGGCTTGAGGACTCCTGACAGGTATATGAGCTTTACGGGTCCCGAGCAGCCTTGGTTCGCCTTTCTCGGAGGAGCCGACGTTGCTCATGTTGCTCTTTGAGCAGAGTTCTTCATCTCGAGGAGCAGATCTTGAGCTCCCAAATTTGAGATTGGACCTTCTTCGGGTTTCTAACCATATTACGAATGACAATTTTGTAGGAGCGAAGAGTGGCCCTAAAATATTCGGTCACGAGAGGAGAGCTTGTCTATCGGGACTGTAAACAAGGCGACGAGTGGCTGGAGGAGAAGGTCCTGAGGTCGATACACCACCAGGTGGAGGAGGAAGAGACAGGGAGTATGAGTCCGTGTAAGGAGGGGGTGAAGGGGGCCTCGGTTCGACCCATGGACCCGGACACCGAGGTTTGGTCTCCTAACACCCGTATCCCGAAGTTCCTTCCTACCAACAATAATGGCCGCCTTAGACACTGCATTTGGGTCTAAGGGAGAGGAACCTAAAGCTGCTTGAAGACTACTTGTTAAAAGGTCTCCGAAGGGCGGATGAGAGGTTTTCTTGGATTGGGCTTGCACGAGTGGCCATTTGCTTGATGATAGTTGGGAAGAGGTCTACATCGTAGCCCTTGAGGATATCAAACAAAGCTTTGAGAATCTTAGAGTTAGGATTCTCTTCGCTTGAATGATGAGAGAAGAAAGTTCTCATCGAAGAAAACAAAGAAGTCCGGCCTCGGTGTTAATCCGAGTCGCTGAGAAATTCTTTCGTGACTCGGGGACTTCCTTGGCATATTTTTCAAAAACTCATATGTAATTTGATTAAAAGGGATGGGATTGCAGTTGATAAAAGAGAGGAAACTTTGAAAAAACGGTGGAGGAGGGAAAGGTTGATGCTTATAATTGTGTTGCGAGCTCTTGAGGTGATGACGCCCTCAAAGCGGGATAGATTAGAGTAGAACTCAACAACATGTTATGGGTAAATAAACTCACTCGAAGCAAAGGAAGTTGTAAACTCCGAGTGGTTTTGATATGATTCAACCACAACAATAATGTGGTTGAGAAGAACTTGTCATCCAACGTGAGGTGTTGGGTGATGAAGATTTTTAAGGGTCGGAGGTGCCCTCTTGGGTTTGCTTGGTGCAAGGTTTCTTGGTCGCAGACCCTAGAAAATCTTAGGTTGAACCTCTTTTGGCATGGCTGATGAGTTTGAAGTGTAAGAGAGTGAACTCGAAAGACAAAGAGAGAGAGAGTGAACTCGAAAGACAAAGAGAGAGAGAGTGAACTCGAAAGACAAAGAGAGAGAGAAAGAGAGAGAGAGAGAGAGAGTGCGAGAGCTTTGAGTGTGAGAGTGAGTAAGCGAGAGATTAGGTTAGTAGAGAGTAAAGTAGTGAAATGAAGGTAAAGGGATGCTATTTATAGTGAAAAGGAATGTCCTTTAGTATTTGTTCTAACCTAAACCTCCAACGGTCGCCTCGAGCAGGTGTGACATTTCTGTCTCCAACGGTTAGAATTCCAGTGACTTTCCCCAACGGCTAGTTCACCGATCGATGCGCGCGGTAATCATGCATTAATTATGCCAAGTTCATTCCTAATAAAACAAAACTGACCTTCACTAAGTGGCTTAGTGAAAATATCGAGTAATCGAATTATGTAGGAATGAATTCAAGTTTAATATCACCTTTCTCAGAATGGTCTCTCAGAAAATGATACCGACCCCAATGTGTTTTGTCTTTGAATGATGAGCTGGATTCTTAGTGATGCTGATTGCACTCTAATTATCACACTTGATTAGAATTGATTTGAATGAAAGTCCGAGATCCTTCAAGTGTTGCTTAATCCATAAAACCCGAGCGCGAGCACACTCCAGCTACAATGTACTCAGCATGCAGCAGTTGAGAGAGCAATTGAGTTTTGCTTCTTTGAGTGCCAAGATATAAAGGATTGACCTAGAAACTGGCATGGTCTTGATGTGCTCTTTCTATCAACCTTTTATCCAAGCATAGTCAGCATCCGAGTATCTAGTGAGGGTCGATTATGAGTTTCTTGAGAACCATAGACCCAAATATCTAAAAATTCTCTTCACCGCAATGAGATGTGATTCTTTTGGATTAGCTTGGAATCTTGCACACAGACATACAATAAACATAATGTCCGGTCTACTGGAGGTGAGATATAGCAAAAATCTAATCATACCTCGATAGAGTTTCGATCTCCTGCTTTACCTTTTTCATCCGAGTCCAGTTTCATGATGCTACTCATTTGTATTCCCACATGTTTTGCATCTTGAAGCTTGTACTTCTTCAGCAACGTCTTGGTATGCTTAGATTGATGGACATAGATGCCCTCTTTATCTTGTTTTATTTGTAGACCAAGAAAGAAATTGAGCTCTCCTATCATGCTCATTTGGAATTCATGTCTCATCAATTCAGAAAAATCTTGACAGAGATTTTTATTAGTAGCTCCGAAGATTATATCATCAACATAAATCCGAGCAATAACAAAGTCTTTCCCCTTGGTTTTTATAAAAAGAATCTTGTCAATCTGACCTCCTTAAAAATCATTTTCAACCAAGAAATTTCTTAATCTTTCATACCAAGCTCGGGAGCTTATTTAAGACCACAAAGAGCTTTTGTAATTTGAGAACATGATTTGGAAATTCGAGTTTTCAAATCCAGGAGGTTGCTTAACATAGACTTCCTCTTGAATAACACCGTTTAGAAAGGCACATTTAACATCTATTTGATGCAACTTAATATTCATTCTTGATGCAAATGCCAAGAGATTTCTAATTGCTTCGATCCTAATAAGCTGGTGCAAAGGTTTCCCGACAATCAATCCCTTCTTCTTGATTGTAACCTTGAGCCACAAGTCTTGCCTTATTTCGACTACCAACCCATCCTCATCCAGCTTGTTCTTGAAAACCCATTTGGTTCCTATGACTGGGTGGTCGAAGCTCATTTAGTCAAAGTCCGGACTTGGTTTCTTTCAAATTGATTAAGTTCCTCTTATATGGCCTCTACCCATTAAGGTCATTTAGGGCCTCTAGTGCATTTCCGGGTTCACTTAATGATATGAATGGCCACGAATGCACATAGATTTTGCAAAGAAGAGCGAGTTCTAACCCTACTGTTGATGTTAGACAAAATGTTCTTGAGTGGGTGGCTTGAAGCATATTTGAATGCATTACTTATTCTCCGGATCGCCAAATTTGTTGGTTGTATTGGCTGATGTTCGGTGGCTTGATCTGACTGAGTTTGCTCATCCGCTTGTCCTTCAACATTCCGAGTTGGCTCTTGAGCTGTATCAGTCCGAGTCATGGCGTTTTGATAAGCGTGATTCTGAATTGCTTTCTTTTACTCTGTCCGAGCTCGGCTTCAGCAAGATCATCTTTATCTCGACTTAGTTTCAAGTCCGAGAAGTTTGACTTACTTGGCTTTCCCTAATCGGTCTCATCAAACACAACGTGGATGCTTTCTTTCACTTTGTTAGTTCTTTTATTAAAAACACAATAAGCTTTACTATGAGATGAATAACTTAGAAAGATACCTTCATCCGACCGAGCATCAAACTTGGTCGAGTGATCCTCACCATTATCTGTGAACATGACACTTACATCCTAAGGGCTTTAAGTATGAGATATTGGGTTTATTTCCCTTGTAGAGCTCGTATGGAGTTTTCTTCAAGATGGGTATGATGACGCATCTGTTCAATATGTAGTTTGCTTGTGTTGATCTGTCTAAGCCCGGACATAGTAAGGTAGATCACTTTCAATCATCATTGTCCTTCCTATTTCTTCAAGAGTTCGGTTCTTTCTCTCCACTACTCCATTCTGTTGTGGAGTTTTGGGTGCTAAGAAGTTGTAAGAGATACCATTCTTATCGCAAAACTCTGTAAATTCCGAGTAATCGAACTCCCTTCCATGGTCGGTTCGAATTTTTCCGATCCGAGTTTGAGACTCTACTTGAATTTTCCTATAGAGCTTGCTTGAACTCTTTGAAAGCTTCATTTTTGTTCTTAAGAAAACAAACCTAGGTAAATCATGAGTAGTCATCAACAATTACAAGTACATATGATTTACCTCCGAGACCTGTTATAGAGATTTCACTACATAAATCCATATGCGGTATTTCACTTTTGATGTGGAAACAGTTTTGAGAGGTTTGAAAGATGATCCGACATGTTTCCCTTTTGTGCATGCTCCAAAGATTTCATCTTTCTTATAGGCACAATTAGGCAAACCTCTAACTAAACCATGAGATGCAAGCTTTTTGATAGTATGCATGCTAACATGACCTAATCTATGATGCCATGTCTAAGAATCATCATGCCAAGATGCTTTTAGATAAGATAAATTCGATTTGGATCGGAAGGAGGAATAGTGTAGGTATTGTCCGATCTCTTACCTCGAGCTTTGTCTCTTTGGTGGTTGCATCGAAATATAGCAATTGGTCTAAGTGAACCTTACCTCTTGACCCTTATCGCACAATTGAGAGATGTTGAGTAGATTATACTTTAATCCCTTGAGGAGATACATTGGGCTGACCGGGTTGTCTCCTTTTCTAATCTTGCCTATTGTAACTATCTTGCCCTTACTGTCATCTCCAAAAGTGACTTTGCCTCCTTTGTAGTCTTCCAACATAGAAGGGATGAGGTTTGTACCTGAGTCTCTATGTAGTACTCGGAATGATCTAGATTCGGAGGCTGAGTCTTCAACCCTCCAGACAAGTTAGGAAGTTAGTGAAGCCTTCATTATCTCCTTGCCCGATCAACTCTAAATCTCGAAGTGTGACTGGTATATCAATATTATAGGAGTATTGGTGTAACAATTCTCTGCAAAGATCTTTCTAGTTTATGACCTTGTGTTGGTCAATAGCATTGTACCATTTCATGACGTCCGTGTCAAACGTTCATAGGAAGATGACATTGTATGTATCCTCCAATACATTCTTCAAAATTTCTCATGTGATGGTGAGGGTTCTCGGTTCCATGAAACTTGATGTTAGGCATGGTAAACTTAGAGGGTAGCTTGCCTTTAGGGATTGAAGTGGATCCCTGGGCTAGATAGTGGTGGTTGAACAGGAATGACTCCCATAACATGTTCTCCATTTGATCTACTTGTGGATCAGATTGAGGCTTGGGTTGAGGTTTAGGGTGGGATCCTTTTTCTTATTTTTCTTTCCCTTTAAACTTTGATTTCCTCTCTAGTTCTTTGCGAATGAGACCGAGGGTTTCGATATAGACTCGATCTGTTTATCCCGGGCATCAAGCCTAGCTTCTAGCTTAGCGAGTAGACTCCTTGAATAAGGTCATGATGGGGATTTGCTCTTATTGGTTGGCCATTGTTGAAAATGACTCCCATAGCGAGTAGACGCATCGGTTTTACTAGTAAAGAGGGACGTATTGGTGTGGTACATACTATTATGGGATGTATCCGTGTTGACCCCACCGGTGTTGAAATTTCTCGCTTCCCGGATGCTTCGTGCTAGGGTTCCCGACTTGCATAGGATTTCCTTTCCTATATCCCAAAAGAGTATGACTCGTGGTAGAATTTCTAGGGGAGAAGGGGGTTTAAGTGCTTGACCTAAGGAAGAGTGATACTAAGAAAAAGAAAATGATATGCTCTTTTATTTGGATGCACATAAAGGGATGCAAAACAAATGGAATGGAATGTATGCATCGATGCTTCTTTAATTTGGGATGATTCTATGATTTGGCTACTTGTATAACTAAAATACATAGATGATTATTCCTAATGGACGATGAATTTGCTTTAGCTAAATGAGAAATGAAAGACTGTCTTAATTTGAGATGAACTTTTGTTTTAGCTAATGCAAGAATAAAATGAATGGACACCTTAATTGGGATGAATTTAATTGGGTAGATGCAAATTAAAGACTCTCCTAGTTAGAGATGAATTTGACTTTGGCTAAAGTGAGTATGAAATGAATGGACTCACCTACATTGAGATGGATTTTAATTTGGCTAATGCAAAAAAATAAAATGGATGGACTCACATTAATTGAGATGATTTTTCTTTGGCTAAATGCAAAAAGGAAATGCAAATATGGATTCACCTACTTTGAGATGATATTGACTTTGGCTAAATGCAAAAAGAAATGCAAATATAGACTTTCCTTAATTGAGATAAAATTTATTTTGGCTAATGCAAAATGAAATGAATGGACCAACTTCAAGAGAGAGATGATTTTTGATTTAGCTAATGCAAATATAGAATGAATGGACCGACCTAAAAGGGAAAAGAACGTAATTTGATTTTTGGCAAAAATGCACATAATTAGGCCGACTCAAAGTTTTATTATTAATTTTTTTTTATACCCATGCAAGGGTTATTCAGCGCTCCTCACTTATCCCTAAAGGCTGACAAGTAGAAGATTAAATGTAAAAACACACACACTCATCCAAGCATGCAAATGAGGACGGGGTCCACCTAATAGTCAAAAGTTCTATGGTCAAAGAGTTTCGTAGTTTGGATACATGGTGCCTCTTGGTGCCTCTTGGTGAACCAAATGGTTTAGCCCAAGAGTGTGCGCTACGAGGGAGGAGGTGCCATTTCCTAGAGGAATGAGGCCTAGTTGGGCCTGCCTAAAGGAACTAGTTGGAGCCTCTCTCCAAAAAGGGTAAGCACGGGGTACAAAAATGTTTTCCTAGCGGTCCCAAACAATATTAAACTAGTTCAAAGGTTGCTAAATGCAGGATGTCTAATGCAAGCACATCATTAAACTCACTACTTAAATTTTCAAGTTTCGTCCTCTTAATAAATGATTATCCCCAATGGAGTCGCCATCTGTCAGAAACATGGCTAGTTGGAGCCCACTAAGCTTCCCCATTTGTGTCGGGTCTTTTTTTTTAAGATTAATTTTGAAGATGGTTTTGAAAGTAGATTTTGGAATGTGCGAGATGAACCTTTTATGAAGAATTTTAAATTTTATTAAATCTTATTTAAAGTGAATTAGGCAAAGTTTGATTGACGATTTTTATTAATCATTTTAGAAATTATTTTAAGAAGTCACGGGATATTATTTCTTAACCGAACGATAAATAAAATCATGGTTTTGAATCTGCCGCAAGGCTTTAGGGCTAGCTAAGTGTGAAAACGCAAATCTGGATCGAAGCCCCACCTATTGACCTCTCGGTGTAGGCGGCGACTGCACCTAGTGGTGGCCGGCACCGGCTAGAGGCCTGGGCTGAGGAGATCAGCCTAGGTCCGTGCCTTGGCTGGTAGATCTAGAACCTGTTTTATTACTCGTTTGATGAGAAATAGCTGGAAACATATTAATAAAATTAAATCGAAAAGAGGGAGTCGCCAGTCGGTTTTCAGGAAAGAAAAACTAAGATTTGCTCTCTCGATCTTAGTATGGGAAAACTAAGACCAAAAAAGGCGAAAAGTGACTCCATCGGTGTTTAAGCCGAGAATCGAATTTGGGGGCGAGGGTACGAAACGTAGGGATAAAGCCTTCCGTTTCGTCCATCCGAAGACGACCATTACTAGTTCGAGTAGTGAATTAAAATAATGTACAAAAGCAAGCAAGCTTTATGCTATACGAAATGAAAGCAACCGAGACATAATTAAGGAAAGCAATAAAAGCAAAAGTACATAGAGTGTTAAAGGCGGAAACGAAAAGCAAAAGTGAAAGAAAAGCGAAAAAGGAAAAGAAAGCGGGAAATCTAAAAGATTACATCGGGCGGGGAGGAATTAAAAGCAATACATCATTTGTCCACAATACGGAAAGCAATAAGGAAAGCATAAAATAAAATAAACCCTTGTGAAAACTGGAACAGTGCCCTTAGGTTATCCCACCTGCCGATATGGATCTCTTGATGCGAAAGTGGTGAATCAAGGAAAGCTTTTTGTGAGTATTTGGTGTAGGTAGGTGAATAGAGTTTAGGGATCGAATGTAGGATGTATGATAGTAGTGCAGAAAGACTAGGCTGAAAAGGGACCAACAGATCGTAATACCAAAGAGAGTATTCGAGTACCTCTTAGGCAAGTTTCAGCGAGTGTGATGCTAAGGCAGGAAGCCATGTAGGAATGAGAGCCAAAGCTCTCTATTTACGAGGAAAGGTTAGATCAAGCAAGTGACGTAGGGTTAGCTCGGCCAGCCATCTAGAATATGGTACAAAATCGGGCAGGAATATCTTGAGAATGAACTAGGATAAAGAAGCGATAAAACCGGATAAGGTCCGGTTCATGACGTCCGCCACATGAGGCTTTTTTGTGTTTCATGCTCTAGCGTGCTTCCAAGGGAGTCTCCGGGGCAAAACACAATGTTCCAGTTAACATTTTGGGGTGGTAGACACCGACCATAACAGACTTTCTAAAAATGGAAAGTTTTCATTTTTGGTAGGCTTCCATTTTTGACACGTTTCTATTTTGGAAGGTTTCATTTTTGTTGCGGGATGCATGCTCTTATTCTCGGGTGGACTGTCTTGGAGCCAAAACACGAGCACTTTGATGCTTGTGGTCATGAAATGCAGCATTTAATGTCGTCTTGAGGTCTTCGACTCCTTGTCCGGTTGGACCGATGTGAAACACGAGTGTTCTAGGCCCGGAATTCCCCTTTATGAGGCACTAGGCTCCGTTGTCTCCGGAGGCTTGGCCCGGTTTTGGTTTGTCTCGAAAGAAAAGGGGATTTTGGATTGACCCAAGGCAAAAGGCTATTTATATGGTGTTGGGGGTTCTTTATGGTTTACTCGGATCCCGTCACGCCAATCAAACACGGTTCCGCATCCAAATCTTCAAACAGGACTCATGATTTCATCATCGCGCCGACAAACAAAAAACGGAGAAAAGGACAACACTTTTTGGTGTTTACAGCTACTAGAGGGTGTTTGTTGGCCGGATGGATGTGTTTGTGCCCCTAGTCCACCAGGAAGACTTGCGAGATGGAGTTGCTCTAAATCGTTGCCTCTATAAAGAAGAAAGAACAATTAGCACACGTACTAAAAGATCGATAATGTTAGCACTCCACTAACTAAAGACTTACCCGGAAGGTTGGGAAAGATCTCCCAGTCAGGAAATTTTGGATTCCCGAAGAGTAAATTGAAACGTAATGGGCATGGTTCGAGATTGCTCCCGATGGTACACAATTCATTCAATCGCATTAGTTAAAATACTTTTAGCATACAACTAAAACCAAGAAGCATAAAACTCTTACCCCTCGCCAATTTCGAGGAAAGGAAGCCCAACAAATTCTTCCTCAAGAATTTTGGGAATCCTCACATAACGAGGAGACTCCTCGGGTCGTGTAACATCCACATCGAGGCGTGTGGATATCCTCCGGTGTAAGCTACGACAACCGAAGTTAATTTCCGGACAAGAAAGTTAACTATGTAAAAGTAAGGAAAGAAGTGAGAACTCACTAGTCGAGTCATCATCTCGCTCCGCATGATGAGCATAGGATGTGTATAAATTCAAGAATGAAGTCTAAGGATACCCGACGATAGCAGTTGCTTGCTCTTGCTGGGGAACGAACGAAGGTAGAACGTGGTTTAAGGTGGATCAACTGGAACAAATTGGCATGCACATAGAAGATTTATCAAGAAACAAGCAAACACGAATGAAAGACAACAAGAAAATTGGCATAAACCGTGCATAACCAAGGCTGGGGCCCACCACCGGTAGTCCCACAAGGTCCACCACGAGCAGTGGGCAATGGCAGCCAGCTAATGAGTGAAGTAAAAAATTTTCGGGCACAATTTCTAGGTGAATTTTGTGCTTTAAGTCGACATACCGAGGTAACACGATTAAGACCTGATCTCGGGAAGCCTATACCATGAAATGTGGACCGTTGAAGGTAAGATTCTAGCCCATGGCATAGAGGTTGGAAACACGGGACGATTCATTAAACCGGGAGAAAGGTGCGGGAAGTACTTGTACAACCATGGCTATATTTTGCATATGAATTAAGATTTTTTATCGACATAAGATGGAAAATACTTTGGAAACAAGTGAATAATTTGAGCATACCTCAATGATCTTCTACAAACCACATAATGAAAGATAATTTGTTCGATCTGTTTGAAGTTTTGTGTGCGCACACGAGCACGAGAGGCCCCTAATGAGGTAAGTGTACACCGGAGCACCCCAGTTAAGCTCCATTATTTTATCAAGGTCCACTAAATTCACCAAATAATGAATGTGAACCTTGGAGGCTTGATTGAAAAGAGCACCATACTCAATAAAAGAGCCAACACAATCCGAATTTATTGTTGAGGAAAATGGAGAGCAAAAATCGAGCATCCTCAAAAGTACCAAAAAGAATGGTGTACTTAAAGAAATTTTCTTGAGGAAACCTGTTAGCTATAGGGTTAAAAAGATGAGAAGATGACCACAGTCTTTATACAAATTCTAGGCATAGGTTAGAGGCTCCCTTGAGAAGCCCAAATTGGACAAAACAGACAAAATCAAAAGGATGGTCATTTCCCCGAAGGAAGGTGGAAAGTGTTGGTGGTATCCCAAAAGCACTCACTAATGGCCCTAATAGGATCCAGCTCTCTCTTATCACAAAGGTGATTCAAAGAAAGGAAAAGAGAGCCAAACCTAGCATTATGCATGATGTCTTCAAGAGGAAAATTTATCTTTCCGCACATCTCCACAAATTTTAGGAATAGCTCCACTACTCGAATTGTGCCCTTCCGCAAGACAAAGATCCAACACGATTTTAGTTGAAGAACTACTCTCAATGACCAAAGGAATAAACTTAAGCCAACTAGCTTACCGAAGGTGTGATGGAAAAGGAGGAAACGTGACTCTCAGCCTCCACCAAGAGGTAATTTTGGTTCCACTCATTCTGTGGATGCCATTCCCGCTCAAGGAAATTATCTTGTCAAGCGAAGATTTTTGAAAATCAATATGTTTTCAAAGAGAACAAAGTAAGGAAGCACAAGAGAAAGGCAAGAAAGCAAGAGAAAGAGCAAGTGTATGGAATGAATACATTAAGCACCACTTTTATAGACCCATTCGGTCAAACCAGCCAAGCATAGAAGACAAGACTAAAAAAGTATTTGGAGACCAAGGGAATCCAACAGAGCACATCAGCGGCAAAGGCTGCCAAAGGCTGGTTGGCGCCGCCCACAAGGCACGAGTGGTGTCCTGTCGATGACAGCTTTGCAACCCTAGCTGGTGGCCTAGCATTTAGAGTCCCATCAGCCGTCGCATGTGATCGACTTCTTAGCACCTTATGCATGTAAGTGGGAGCTCTTGGACCCACCAATCAGCTTTTCCAGATTGGATTTTTAGTATATTTTCGACTATGTTATTAAGGTCAAACACTCGAACTTTCATCAATTTGATTATCCACTAACAAGTATGTTAGTATAGCGGATTATTTAGCAAAGCTTCGGATAAAAAAATAATCAAAGTTTCGAGCATCAAAACGTACCATGCTTCGGCCCGGATCAAGGCAAGCTTAAGACCCTCTTGCCGGACTTTAGAATGCATGCATCGCAATTAAGTCCAGACCTCTTTCTAAAGTTTTGGTTCAACGAAACCAATTCTAGATAATACGCGACAATCGGTAAAAAAATCATCGCACGGAATTGAGGTAAGTACCCTTTAGTGTTTATTTTGACCCTTTGTCTTTTTTTAGACTAGGTTAAAGTGGGGCCTAACTATAAACAACTAAAAAGTTTCATCTCTTATCTTAGTTAAAAATTCACTTTTAAGGTCTTTCTTCTCTTCCCCACTTTATTTGATAATTATCTAAAAATGAACAAACTAGAATAATTTAGATAAAATAAACTATATAATATAAACTAAATAACTAGTAAAAATACGTACAAAGTAAGACTTAGCAACAATACTTGACTTTGCTATCATTGGAGGTTTAGTTGGGTCTTGGATCGTCCAAAAGAAAAAAAGGGGTTTTTGGATCGACCCAAGGCAAAAGGCTATTCATGTGGTGTTGGAGGATTCTTTGTGGTTTACTGGCTTCCATCGGACCAATCAAACATAGTCCGTGATCCAAATCCTCAAACAAGACTCGAGATTTCATCATCGGGCCATAAAATAAAATACGAAATTAAAGGAGCTAAGGGACGACACGTTTTAGGTGTCTAGAGTTAGCCCTCACATTGACCGAGTCTAAAAGACGAAAGGTCAAAGTAGACACTATTAGATACTAACCTCAATCTCGTGCGGTGATTTTTATACCGATTGTTGTGCAATATTCGGAATTGGTTGCTTGTCAAACCCGAACTCCGAGAAGAGGCCTATAATTGATCGCGATGCATGCGTTCGAAGTTCGGTAAATTTAGCTAAATATTTTGTTGTACTAACATACTTGTTAGTGGATAATCAAATTGATGAAATTTCGGTGTTTTACCTGAATAATTAAGTCGAAAAAACAATGAAAATCTAATTTAAAAATGTTATTTAGCAGGTCCAATAGCTCCCACTTGCGTGCATAAGGTGCCAAGAAGTCACATGCCACGGTTGAGGAGACTTCACAAGCTAGGGCTGCAAAGTTGTCATCGATAGGATGCCACGGTGCCTCGTGGCCGGTGCCGGCTAGCCTTTGGCGGGCCTGGCCCTTGGTGTGCTCTACCGGATTCCCTTGGTTTCCCTTGCCTTTTCGACTCTTGTCTTGTGTGATTGGCTAGCTTCACTGAATAGGTCTATAAAAAGGGTGCTTGGTGTGTTCATTTGAACACTTACTCCTTCTCTTGCATTCTTGCCTTGATCTTGTGCTTTCTTGCTTTGTTCTTCTTGAATACTAGTTGGTTTCCAAAGTTTTTCTTCAAAATGTCTAGAAGAAAGGTTAATCCTACCGGGAGGTTAAGAACTGAAAAACTTGTCCACGACAACTTCCTCGATTAGGAATGGCATCCCCGAACAAACGGAACCCGAATGACATTTTGGTGGAAGCTGAAAATCACATATCTTCCGTGGCCATTACCCCTTTAGTAAGCTAGTTAGCTTAAATTTCGTCCTTTCTTCATTTAGAGTAATTCTTCAACTAAATTATTGTTGGAATTTTTCCTTGTGGAAGGCTCAATTCGAGTAGTGGAACTATACCCAAGTTCATGGAGAAGTGTTGAAAAATGAACTACCGTTTTAAAGACGCCATGCACTATGCTTGGGTTTGGTTCTCTTTTCCTTTTAAAACGTGTCGTCCCTTAGCTCCTTTAATTCCGTATTTTATTTTATGGCCCGATGATGAAATCTCGAGTCTTGTTTGAGGATTTGGATCACGGGCTATGTTTGATTGGTCCGATGGAAGCCAGTAAACCACAAAGAATCCTCCAACACCACATGAATAGCCTTTTGCCTTGGGTCGATCCAAAAACCCCTTTTTTCTTTTGGACGATCGAAGACCCAACCAAACCTCCAATGATAGCAAAGTCAAGTATTGTTGCTAAGTCTTACTTTGTACGTATTTTTACTAGTTATTTAGTTTATATTATATAGTTTATTTTATCTAAATTATTCTAGTTTGTTCTTTTTTAGATAATTATCAAATAAAGTGGGGAAGAGAAGAAAGACCTTAAAAGTGAATTTTTAACTAAGATAAGAGATGAAACTTTTTAGGTGTTTAGAGTTAGGCCCACTTTAACCTAGTCTAAAAAAAGACAAAGGGTCAAAATAAACACTAAAGGGTACTTACCTCAATTCCGTGTGATGATTTTTTACTGATTGTCGCGTATTATCTAGAATTGGTTTCGTTGAACCAAAACTTTAGAAAGAGGTCTGGACTTAATTGCGATGCATGCATTCTAAAGTCCGGCAAGAGGGTCTTAAGCTTGCCTTGATCTTGTGCTTTCTTGCTTTGTTCTTCTTGAATACTAGTTGGTTTCCAAAGTTTTTCTTCAAAATGTCTAGAAGAAAGGTTAATCCTACCGGGAGGTTAAGAACTGAAAAACTTGTCCACGACAACTTCCTCGATTAGGAATGGCATCTCCGGAACAAACGGAACCCGAATGACATTTTGGTGGAAGCTGAAAATCACATATCTTCCGTGGCCATTACCCCTTCGAGTAAGCTAGTTAGCTTAAATTTCGTCCTTTCTTCATTTAGAGTAATTCTTCAACTAAATTATTGTTGGAATTTTGCCTTGTGGAAGGCTCAATTCGGAGTAGTGGAACTATACCCAAGTTCATGGAGATGTGTCGAAAAATGAACTACCCTTTTAAAGACGCCATGGACTATGCTTGGGTTTGGTTCTCTTTTCCTTTCTTTGAACCACCTTTGTGATAAAATAGAGTGGGATCACATTAGGGCCATTAGCGAGTGCTTTTGGATACCACCAATACCTTCCACCTTCCCTTCAGCGAAATGACCATAAGTCCTTTTGATTTTGTTATTTTCTCCAATTTGGGCTAAACGGGGAGCCTCCAGACTTATTATCGGAATTTGTATAAACATCGTGGTGATCTTTTTTTCTTTTTGGCCCTGTAGCTAATAGGTTTCCTTAAGAAAACTTCTTTAATTGCACCGTTCTTTTCGAGGCTTTTAAGGATGTTAGGTTTTGGCCTCAATGAAGACTCGGGTATGACTCTCTATCTCACTTGGGTTTTGATTCTAAGTCATTATGAGCTTTATAGAAACCATTATCTAAGTTTTCATCATGTTCGACCCGCTTTGAAACCAGTCTTTTAGCATAAATTTCTTAACCGTGTTTCGACCCACTCGGACACAACTCGAAGTATCATACGGGTAAATAATTTCTCTAACACTTTTATTACGAGCACTCGACTTTGCTTTTTAAGTGAATACGAATTACAACGTTAATTCTAATTTCTAAGTCATTTTCAAAAAGATATATCAGCTTTGTTCGAATAACCTTTGTTTAGTTTATTAACTTAGAAATTTGTGAGATGTTAGAGATTTTGAGGAATGGGTGTAGGATTTTAGGATTGAATTTATAGGGAAATAGAATGATAGTTAATGATGGTAAATCGAAAGAGTGCATCCAAATTTGTTTAGGGTTTTAGAGAAATAGAAAGATAATTTGGATATAGGGCTTTATTATTTTTCATAGAATTTGATTAATGACATGCTTTATTAAATGATCGTATGCATTTCATAAGCTTAGAGAACCCGTTCAAACATCTATACATAACAAGTTATCCTAGGTCACGGTACGTGCATAAATGTGCGTGTAGCGTTTAAGGTATTAGCTTGGTATGTATAGGTTTTTGAATTGTCCGTGTTGGACAAAATAATATGATAACAAGTTGTGTTGTTCTTATAATCTTATCATAAATTTGAGAGGATATCACGGTACTCATTTTCCCTCTCATTTTTCAAGTGCAATTATGATGACGATGGGTTTGATATATGTATCTTTACTTATGTTACCATACAAATAGGTAAGGATATACACATTAGCCAATTTGTTTTCATATGTTGTACTTAAAGAACTAACGGGAAATGCTTGTTGGAATTTTGTCTAATGTATGATTAAGATTTTGCTACACGGTCTAGGGTTATATTATTCTTGAATGGGTTTAGGGCCATCTATCCTTGTACAAGGATCTTAGGCTCATGTCATATTATTTGTGTGTAAGTAACGTGTTGAATTGGTTTTCGTGTTAATGGGGAAGGTATGGATCGATCGTAGGTTCATAACAATAGGAGGAATGTACAATATCGTGATGGTGTTAACAACGTTCTAGAGATTGCATCGAACATGCCACCAAATTCGGAGAGCGATCCATATTTCGTTCGTACTTAAGGTGTTTCAACTCCTCAAGATTCCCCCTAAGGTTGTAAAAGGTCACTTATATCAGCATGGGTTTGACACAACTTATAAGGTGTGGGTATGGCATGGGGAAGAGGAGTTCGTGAATATACCCATACGAGAGGAAGATGAAGGGTATGATGAAAATGAAGCTAGCGAGTAGTATGGAATTAGAAGATTGACTCGAAGATCTATTTCATAGAGTAAAACGTGATTTAGTCGATCAACCACAAGTATTATTAGCCGATTCGGAGAAGTGCCTTTACCTGGGTGTGATAAATATACCCGTTTATCGGTTGTGTTGAGGTTGATGAACTTGAAAACGGCTAACAACTCGGAGTGACAAAAGTTTCACGGACATGCTGTGTGTGTCTTGAAAGATATACTCCCAGAAGGTAATGTCATTCCCAACCGTACATATGAGGGAAAGAAGATGTTGTGTCCTATGGGCGTGGGGTATAAGAAGATGCATGCTTGCCCCAACGATTGCATATTGTACCGAAAAGAACATGCACTTAGACACGAATGTCTTAACTGTGATGTACCTCGATACAAATTGAAAAACAATGATGGAGAGAGTGTTGACGGACCTCCCACAAAGGTGTTGTAGTACTTGCCGATAATACCGAGGTTTATGCGCCTTTTTCAAGTGCAACCGATGCTAAGAATTTGATGTGGCATGCCGACGTAAGAGTCTCGTGATGACAAGATACGTCACCTGCCGATTCTCGTCATTAGAATAAGATCGATTCACTATTCCCGAATTTGGTAGGCAAGCACGGAATCTGCGTGCGGGTCTTTGTACGGACGAAATAAAATCGCACGGTGACACAAGTAGCAAGCACGATTGTAGGCCCCTTCTTTTGGTTATCTACAACCTATCATCGTTGTTGTGTATGAATTGCAACTACATTATGTTGTCAATGCTCATTTACGGGCCTAAACCACCAGGAAATTTTATAGATGTTTATTTGGTGCCTCTTGTTGAAGATTTCAAGCTTATGTGGGATGAAGGTGTATCGATTGTACGATGCATACCGTAAAGAGAGATTTACATTACGAGCTATGATCTTCATCACAATCAATGACTTCCCTGCATACGTGAAACTTATTCGGATACAACGTCAAAGGACACAAGGCATGCCCCATTTGTGCAAAGGATACTTGCTCCTATCAACTCAAGCACGGAAGAAAGACGGTCTATCTTGGACAGCAAAAGTTTCTTCCCTTTTCCCATTAATATCATAAGAATAAGAAGGCTTTCAATGGTAAAACCGAGATGGATTCTGCTCCAACTCCATTAACAGGACATGAAATATATGAGCAAGTAAAGGATCTTGATGTGGAGTTCGACAAGACATATCGACGTCAATCCGAAAGCGGTGTGTGGAAAAAGAGATCAATATTTTTTTATCTTCCATATTGGAAAGAGTTTTATGTGAGACATAGTCTTGATGTAATGCATATAGAGAAAAACATATGTGAAATTCTCATTAGGACTCTTCCGAACATACCGGGAAGACCAAGGATAGAGAGAAAGCATGACTCGATATGTGCAAAATGGGAATATGGGAGAAAATAGCACCACAACCAAAGGGGAAGAGAAAATATTTGCCTTCAGCCTCTTACACATTGAGTCGAAAGGAAAAACAACATTTGTGTGAGACCTTGATGAAACTCAAAGTGCCGAGAGGATATTCTTCAAACATGAGTAGACTCGTTTTGATGTATGATTTTAGACTAATCAATTTTATATGTCATGATTGTCATGCTTTGTTGCAACAAATACTTCTGTTTGCTATCCGAGCCGTGATACCAAAATATGTCGGACATGTGATCACAATACTTTACTTCTTCTTCAATGCCATATACAACAAAGTCGTTGATTTGGAGAAATTGGATGATCTTTAGTGTGGCGTGATTGTCACGTTGTGCCAACTTGAGATGTACTTTCCACATTCTTTTTTGATGTCATGGTGCTTCATTGCCCTTTTGGTGAGAGAAGTGCGATTCTATGGCCCGATTTTTACCGATGGATGTACTATTTTGAATGTTTCATGGAAATTCTCAAAGGGTGTGTTAGAAATCGGTATTGACCGAAAGCGTGCATTGTTCGGGCATACACAGCTGAGGAGTGTATCGAGTTCTACAGTGAATACTACCTCCAAATGGAAGAAGTTGGTATTCCCAAACATCAATTTATGGGGAAGATCGGTGGGCGGGAAACTGGGGCCAACGGTTCTAACAATTAGTCGGGATATGAGGGATAAAGCACATCTTTATAATCTACAAAACAACAATGAAGTGCAATCATTCATTACTGAGCACAAATCCCTTATAAGGAGATAGTACCAAGGAAAAAATGAGACATGGGTACTAACTCATCATAACTGCACATTTGTCAACTGGTTCAAAGATAGATGATCACTAGCCAATTGGAAGAATCACGAGAACATATCTCGCAAACATTAGTCAACTTGGCTAAAGGGTCGCAGTTGGAAGTCATATCTTACCATGGGTATGAGATCAATGGATACTCTTTCTACACAAAGAGCAAGGACAATAGGAGCACCTCACAAAATAGTGGGGTCACATTGGAAACTCATGCACTTCGTGTGTCCGACTCTAAGGACGAAAATCCCACTGTAGCTAAAATGGCATATTACGGTGTCATTGATGATATATGGGAGCTAGACTATGTTGACTTCCGTGAGCCCAATTTTCGGTACAAATGCGCCGACAATAAGAACGGTGTCCGAGTTGATGAGATGGGATTCACAGGTGGTCGATTTCACAAGAGAAGGGCATAAAGGGGATCAATTTGTTATGGCATCCCAAGCAACACAAGTGTTCTATGTTGAGGACTAGGCTAATAATAAGTGGTCTATTGTTCTTCAAGGGAAGAGGCACATTGCTATTGGTGATGGTTAAGTTATGTGTGACTTTGTTGAGGAGACCCCACCCTTCTCCTTAGGAATGCCCGTCGAAAATGAGGATACCTATTTTGAAGAACTATATTTAAGGGTCGACCATCAAGAGGGCATACATATTGAAGATAAGTCTAAAGGAGGGGGAAAAAAGGCATAAACCATAGAATTATATCAACTCGGTAAGAACATTAATTTTATTCCGGATGATATCCAATATTGTTGCTTGTTTTAGAAACTGGAGCATGCTTCTCATTATTTTTGACTTGTAATATTCATGTAAACGAGATGATTTTATTTGATGATTATCAAAATCAGGACTAAGTTGTCCAATTGGAAGGGTAGAAGATCATCATTCCATGAGGGACATCATTAAGGTAATGTTTCTTCTTAATAATTGTTGGTGAACACTTAATACTTTTCTCGGTTTTGGTTGCTAATCTCACTTCCCGCTTAACGTTTTCCCCAGCTTTTATGTTGTAGAACAACCTCTACCCCTGCATGAACTCCAAGAAGAAAAATAAGTACTAAGCTCTTCAATGGAAGGGTGAAGATCCTCATTCGATGAGTATCAAAAGGACTAAGCCTTTTAGGTAAAGTTTTTGTGCATATTTCTTGTGGATAATTGTTGCTTAATGCTTTCCTCAATTTTGGTTGCTAATCTCTACTCCCGCTTGATGTTTTCCGGAGTGATTAAGTTGCTTATTGTGCGAGTCTACCCTCCTGCACAGATTCCATGCTAAGGAAGTACATGAGGAGCATCACTTTGGGACAATGACGAATGATGTAGACATTGCTTGGTGAGATATCCTGCTTGTGTTCCTTTTTCAAGAAAAGAGACGTGGTATTATGTTTTTATGACTATATTGCTTGTTTGAAGTTCAAATATGATGTAATTACGTTGTCCAGGCTACCTCTGCAACAAATCCATACAAGCAAGCTGTTATATATTCTTTACCTAAACTTTAAATGTGAATTATGGAACTGTGTTACGAACTTGTTCGGATGAAACTTTCTTGTTGTTGTAGTAAGTTGGAAATTCTTGAATTATTGGAAATTCTTGTATTTATGTTTAAAAATTGAGGCTTCTAGTTTGTTTCGTATTAGTCGTGATGTATTTTGGAGTGTATTTTGTAAAGGGGGAAGGAAAAAAAAAACAATTAAAAAAATAAAGGCCTATGACGACGGTTTGTCAAAGAGAATTGTCGTCATATGTAAATATATGGCGACGATTCTCTCTGGAAAACCGTCATCATATAGGTACCTCCGACGATGATTTTTTCATGAAAACCGTCGTCGAGGTGACCTATTACGACGGTTGTTGAACTGTAGTTAAAAATGTTACATACAATGACACTGAAATACACGACGCCTATTAACCGTAGTTAAATGTCGTTTTTAATCGTAGTTAAAAGCGGTTCTCGTAGTACTTGTAAGGTCAAACGTAAAAGTGAAATCCAACAAAAGAATCATAACCTCCTCGTGTTAGGTAACCATAAGTATCACAAGGAAAACCAAATCAACAATAGCCCATAAGCACAACAAATCTTTTCACAATCGGAAAGAAAGAAGACTTTCAAAAACCATAATGAAGACCATAAAGACAAACTTGATCAATCACCCAAATAATCACTTAAACAATTCCCATTGGCACTTGTAGAATAATAGAGCTAGAATGACCAATAGAACCTCACATTTGGAAATGTGAAAACACTCCACTCATGTGTTTAGGCTCATACAATGTTCACTCAATCTCTCTCCTAATCAAGCGAACTACCATAACCTTGGTAGAATTCTCTAATCACCACCACTAAAATGCAACATGCAATATGACAATCAAGAGGGCTTCAAAAGCTTGTAACGAGGCTTACGCAATTGGTAAGAAAGGGCTATTGTACTTTTTTGGAACATGAGGTGCTAAAAACTAATTAGCAAGGAGCTTCCAACACTCTAACCAACGAAAACCATAATACACCTCATCACACCTAATCTCTAACCGCAACAAATACTTTAGAAAAATGAGCTTTACCTAATAAAGATCAAAGTGAATAGTCCTAATGCCAAACATTTTATTGATTACTTTTTTCTCTTTTGTTTTGATTTATTTATTTTTCTTTCTTTTCGAAACATTTCTTCATTTTTTCTTTCTCTTTTTTTCTTTTCTATGCTTGGAATTAGGAATTTCTAACAAATCAAAAAGCTCATTTAACATAAAAGTACTCATCCTTACAACCAAGAGGGGAAATCATCTCATACTCAATACAAATAAACCCCTTAACACAATAAAAGATTCAAATCATCACCAACACATTAAAGACCCCAAAACGACCCAACAACATGAGAAAGAAGCTCCACTTGACTTGGCTTAGGTAATAGGTTATGTGTTTGGCCAAGGGCTAGTTAAGAGGGTTCAAAACAAATGAATTAGAAAATTAAGCTCAAAGGGCTATCAAAGGGTCAATAACATGTAATAGGGTGGCAATTTGGCTAATGTAGCTCAAATATCAAATGAATACCTCAAACATTTTGTCAAAAAGTATGCACACATGTGATTTTGAAGAGAATTCAAACAAGTTCTAGAGATGCAATCATGGAGGAGAATCACACATGAAGAAAACATGGCACAAATTATAATGTTTAATATATTCACGACTCAAAAATCTCACATGGTCTCTACCACAATCTCAACAAGCTCAAGGAGTTTCACATGCCAACACTATTGTCAAGGACTCAAGGGCAATTAACTTTCAACCATCAAATATGGTCAAAATCTTGAAGTTCAAAAACTGGTTTTCAAAAATTTATGCACTTTAGGGCTATATATCGAAATCATTCTCCATTTGAAAACTTAACTTGGCTTAAAAGGAATCATCATTTGAGGTTCATTTCTTTTCTTTTTTTTTAATTTTTCAGGTTTTCTTGTTGTTTTATTTGCAAGTCTATGTGATGCTACCTAAATGATTTAAAGGCAATCCTAAATGTTTTTTTATTCTTCAATGTTTTTTAATGTTTTATTTATTTTTTTGCAAAAGTATTCAATATTTTTTTGAAAATTTTTGTTTTCAAATGCAAAATTACATGCTAGATGTAAAATAAAACAAGCTCTAACCTAAATGAAATGAAACCGTACATTATTCAACAACGAATGGTTCCTTAAGTAAGCAAATTCCCCCATGCTTGGACACAACATTGTCCACAATGCAAGCACAATTAGTAAAAGGAGATGGGGGAGAAACATGAGATCACTCAAATGGAGGGGAGGAGGAGAGGGATTGGGGCTACCCCGAGAAATATGCCAATCATGTCAAGAAGTCAAACATTCACTCATCATATGCATATAATGGTTCCGATTAGTAAGCATGTCACAAAGTTCAGTTTGGGCATTTGTATAGTCTCACACTATGAATGAACATAATCTCGAGGAGAGGCATGTTCGAGTGGATGAACTCCCTATGTGAGGCTTGCTCGGATCTAAGAGCAACGTGCTCGGAATGCACATACTCCCCGAAGGAGAGCTGCTCTTGATGGGTAGCAATGACAACCGAAAACACAAATGCATTGGCATTAAGCTCATTACGATCGGGGGAGAAGAGAAGAAGAAGAGGCACCCACATCAATATGGGGCGGAGGGCGAGGGATTTCATTATCACCGGTAAAAAATTTGAGGTTGGCAGCATCCCTCAAGGATGTGCTCTCGGGACAAGGGAGAGGCAACATACGAGTTATGAGCATACCACCAATGTAACTCTCTAGAAATTGTACGACATATGCCCATAGCCGGTAAAGCCGTAATATCTATTCTTTCGGACCCTCGGACCCTATCATCATGGTGCTCATCGGAGTTCCAACCTAGAGCTATATCAATTGCATTAACTAAACCCCCAATAACAATCCCACCCCGGGAACTAGTAGAAACATTAGCAAATTGACGGGCTAAATAAGCCCCAAGATTAAACTCGAGATGCATTTCCCGTCCACATCACATATAAGCAAAATAATTCAAAGAGACGCATATTATTACCACTTTCATCCCTCCCAAACAGACCATGCCCCAAAACCAGATGAATGTATTGAATGCAGGGGTTCCTAATAGCTGTCGCCTTAGTGGAACTAGGACGATAGTCTTGCTCACCGAAATAAAACTCCAAAATTGTATCGAATTGAAACAATCAAGAACCAAATGGTGTCCAAGTCCTATATCTATAGGTAGGTTAAATAAAACACTAAACTTGAAGTTTTGCTCTTGGAGAGTATAAATCACCCTAGAGGGGGTGAATAGGGTGATGAGGAAACTTGCTTGAAAAGTAAAGCAAATAAGGATCCGATGTGAGTGAGCGGCAAGGATATGCTCGGAAAAGCATAAACTCATAATTTAGTAAGCAGTGAGGAAACAGATTAAACGAGATTCAAAGCTGTCCGAGTCTAGAATGTACTCGGAAAAATAATAACTCGGAAAGTACGTGGAAGCCCTCCCGGGGCAGAAAACCATGGACCGTGCTAATCCAAGCACGGAGTCGAATCCACTATTTTGAGTCCATAAAATATCGTAGATCGACTGAACCTGAGTTGCTCCCTTAGACAACTCCTTACAAGTTTTTCCTAGACTCGAAATTACCTTATCCGATCTAGTACTTCCTAACCGAGATCACCCTTACAGTTAGGCACTACTGAGCTGAGTTAACCCTTACAACTTAGTCAAGGGACCTTACATAGAGAGTAAGAAAGAAAGTGTTTGTAATCGAGTACAAGACCTTACAACTCGAAACTTATGAAATACGAATTGGAGTTATAAGTAGAAGATTGAGAATGAATACAATGACTTCGTTCAAGTATGGGTATTAACAATAGATTCGGCAATCTTCAAGTCTTGAAAGTTGGCTTCTATATATAGATGACCAACCAGCTTAGCCATTCTATCCATCTTCTCGACTGGAGGTCCTTTGTGACCGTTGTAAAGGATTTTCCGAGTCACTTAGAAAATAACCGTTGAGATATGAACGTTAAGAAACGGTTCTTGACTCCTTTGGAACTCCCAAAACAACTGGTGGTGTCTTGAAAAATAAGGTGAAAATGACCGTTGAGCTTAGTTTTGCAGATTTTCAATTTTGGAAACAGACAATCCCGACACGAGTGTTTGCGGCTAGGTCGGAGGTGGAAAAAGCCTTGTCTCGGTGATTTGACGTTTTTGAAGGCGGTTACTTTTGCATATCAAAAAATAGGATAACCTCGTTTGAATAACCTACAAAAGCAAATCATGTTGGTTCTCAAAGTATAAAATACATTGGTCCAAGGTTAGACATAGATAAGGATATAATTAAGATAATTAAATGACTAATTATCCGAGTTAGAAAAAGAATGGAATTTTCCGAGTCTAATATCCATGATACTCAAAATTCCATCTAAGTCGGTCTAAAATAGAATCAAATTAGATAAAGAATATAAGAGTGAATGAACTTGATGTAGACTAAAATAAAGTTCAAACAACACAAGCTGACTTGGAATAGAAAATTAACATTGTAATTCCTGGAACATGAAGTTAGACGTGAGTTTATGTGTGTGAATACGAGTGTTTGAACATGCAATAATTCCGAGTGTTGAGTAACCCGGAACCGAGTTAGTACAAATATGCTTTCGAGTCGATCGAGTCACATAAAGACATATGAAATAATTTCTAGAACACTAAGAATAAATGCTATATCACTCGGAAAAGTTTCTAATGACTTGAAGTCAAAACCCTATAAGAGAGAAGATCTTATACCCGATTGCTTGGATGGAACTCGTAAAAGTGTAATTATAGAGTCCGAGTCTTCAATCTCCCCTTTTTTATGAAAGGCATTCCATACTTAGACAGAAAGTTTTTAAGTGATATTGCAAATTTACTTAGGAAATAATTTAAGATTTCATAGCAAGAGCTATCATATCGTAGTAAGAAACAGAGCAAAGCGAGATAGATGCATTACTATAAATAACATATCGAGTAAGAAACTTGAGGTTATTAATGAAATGCAGTACTTTATTAATTTAACGGAAAGAAATATTTAGGCAATGTGAGAGTGAGACTCCCTAAACAAGACAACAAATTTTTTCTATCTATTCTCCCCCTTGCCTTTCAAAGAAAAACAAAAAATGGGAAGAATACAACAAGAAGTACATATTTGATGTCCGCACAAAAAAATGAAACACTCGTAAATAAAAGACTAAGAAATTAAGGAGGGGATGGGTTAGTCCGAGTTAAGGAGGAAGGACGAGTGGTGCACCGGCCGATAAGATCTTGACGATGTGCTTGAGCGCGGCGGAGGGAGTACAGGGATCTCGGCATTGGCTCGCTTCGAGTGGTCGACCCGGAACTAGGTCGTCCAAAGGCTCGTCCTCTTGGAACTAAACGACCGGAGGGGTGTGCTCGGGTTGACTCGCTGCTGACTGTCCTTGATCGAAAGGTTCTTCGACCCACTCGGACTGCATCGTCCGAGCTGATCACTTCGGTTGCGCTTTAGGAGCACCCGGACCCTGAATTGTTGCTCCTTATCCTTCTTGGTCTCCTTGGCCTTCTGGCTCACCATGCTCGAGAAAGAGCTGTATCGATCCACGAGCTCTTCTGCTTCTTCTTGATCTTTTTCTTCATTCTCTCCTCTCGTGGGAGGAGGACTTGGCGAGGCTCGAGGATTCCTTAGAAGTGTCGGAATCTCCTTGATCTTAAGCTGCCTTGGATCATCTCTCCTGAAGAAGCTTGATCGGCTCCCTCTATTCCTTCACCAGAGCCTTCATCTTGAGGAGCACATCCTGCTCTCGGAGTTGAGATTGGGCGGTTTTTGGTTGATGGTCATAGACTGGAAGACAGACCTTGAATGACTGGAGGAGGTCCTTGAGTTCCAAGGCCACAGAGGATATTTTGTCCATGAAAGCGAGAGGACAAAATGGAAGAGAGAGTTTTAGAAGCACTCGAGGCGGAGGCACCACCAGGTGGAGTAGGAAGAGAAAGAGGGGTGCCTTTTTGAGTCTTAGGCGGAGAAGGTGGCCTCGGCTCTAAGCTGTGAACCCGCACACCGGGTTCGATTTCCCGGTATCCGTACCACGAAGTTCCTTTTTGCCAACTACAATGGCAGCCTCGAAACTGCGGTCGGATCCGAGGGAAAAGGAACTTTGAATTGTTTGAAGATGAGAGTGAGAAGAGCACCGAAAGGGAGAGGGGTGTTCTTCTTGTTCCGAGTTTGAGCTGGCACAGCTACCATTTGCACAATAATAGCAGGAAAGAGGTCTACTTCGTAGTCCTCGAGTATATCAAAGAGTGCTTTTAGGTGCTTGGAGTTGGGATTCTCCTTGTTAGAGTGCTGTGAGAAGAAAGTTCTCATCAGCAAGAAACATAGAGGACGAGCTTCTAACTTTAGTTGTGTCACATAAAAGTTCTTGTGTGACCCAGGGAACTCTTTGGCATACTTTTTAAAGAAGTCGTCACCGACTTCATTGAAAGGAATTGGATTGCTGTTTAAGAAGAGAGAGGATACTTTGAATAGACGATGGAGAAGGGAAGTATTGATTCGAACAATTGCATTTCGAACTTTGGAGGTAAGAATACCTTCGTAGCTGGAAAGATGTATGTAGAACTCGAAACGAGTTCGGGATATATGAACTCGCTGAAGTAAAGAAAATTGTAGACCATGGTCGATCTGTATGTGAGGCAACCACAAAAATTTTGTGGTTGGGAAGAATTTATCATCCAGCGTAAGATGCTTGGGTGACAAGAGGTTTAGAATTTGAGGGGCCTTCTTTGCTTTTGGTGCGGGGTTTCTTGGTGGCGGAACCAAGAAAATCGGGATGAGAACCTTTTTCGGCATTTTGATGTGAAAAGAGAGAGTAGGTAAGCTTGAGAGAGAGTAGAAGAGAAGAAGACTCGAAGAGAGTGAAGATAAAAGGAAAAAGTAGAAGAAGAATGAGATTGAGAGCAATAGAGCTTACTTGAGATGTTCTTCACGAAGCTTGAGAACGCTGAGTGTCGCTTTTAGTCACCGAGATCGTGGTCAAGATGATTTGATTTCGAGAAAAAGAGTGAGCGTAGAGTAAAGTAAAGAAATGAAGGAGAATAAGCGCTATTTATAAGAAAAATAAACGTCCTTCGATATCCGTTCGACTCATCTCATTCAGCGAGTCACCTCGGACCGGTGCGACGGTTCTCTTCTTCAACGGTTAGAATTCAAGCGGTTTGTTTCCCAATGGCTAGTTGTCCGATCATGGCGAGAGAGAGAGAGAGAGAGAGAGAAAGAAAGATTTTGAAAATAAATTCCGAAATTCTCCACTTGTCTAAAGATGATTTTAGAAGATTGATGTCTATTTTTCTCAAAGTCCGAGTTTGACTTAGCTAGGTTTTTGAGTGACTCGAAACTAGAAATAAATAATAACTATCGGCTCAAGTATCATTCAATCAACTGAACTAATGATTATTAACGAATTGTAAACACATAACACTTAATCATGCAATGAGATTTTCACATAGAAAACACATAATTATGCATTTAACATACCAAGCTTATTCCTAATGAAGCAAAACTAATCCTCACTCAGTGGCTTAGTAAAGATATTAGCTAATTGAAGATTTGTGGGAATGAATTCGAGTTCAATATCACCTTTCTCATAATGGTCTCTTAAGAAATGATACCCGACCTCAATGTGTTTCGTCCTTGAGTGCTCGAACTGGATTTTTGGTGATGTTGATTGCACTCGATTATCACAGTTGATTGGCAATGATTTGAAAGAAAGTCCAAGATCTTTCAAGTGTTGCTTTATCCATAAAATTTGAGCACAACATGCTCCAGGTGCAATATACTCAGCTTTGGCGAGTTGATAGAGCTACCGAGTTTTACTTCTTTGAGTGCCAAGATATTAAGGATTGACCTAGAAATTGGCACGCCCCGAAGTGCTCTTTCTATCAACTTTGTATCCAGCATAATCAGCATCTAAGTATCCAAGTGAGAGTGAGTTCGAGTCTATGGAGTACCATAGACCTTAATTCCGAGTCCCCGCAAGATATTTGAATATTCTCTTCACCGCAGATGAGATGTGATTATTTTGGATTAGCTTGGAATCTTGCGCATAAATAGACTCTAAACATTATATCTGGTCTACTGAAAGTAAGATATAGCAAAGATCCAATCATACCTCGATAGAGTTTCGATCTATTGCTTTACCTTTATCGTCCGAGTCCGAGTTGCAAGCTATTGCTCATAGGTGTTGCTACATGCTTCGCATCTTGAAGTTTATACTTTTTCAGCAGCTCCTTGGTGTTCTTTGATTCATGGACATAGGTTACATTTTTGTCTTGCTTTATTTGTAGACCAAGGAAGAAATTGAGTTCTCCCATCATACTCATTTGAAATTCCTGTCTCATTAACTCAGAAAAATCTTGACATAGAATTTCATTAGTAGCTCCAAAAATTATGTCATCAACATATATCCGAGCCATAAGGAAATCTTTCCCCTTGGTTTTTATAAAGAGAGTCTTGTCGATCTGACCTCTTCTAAAATCATTTTGAACGAAGAAATTGCTCGATCTTTCATACCAAGCTTTGGGAGCTTGTTTAACACCATAAAGAGCTTTTTGAAGTTTGAAAACATGATTTGGAAATTATGAGTTTTCAAATCCAGGGGCTGCTCAACATAGACTTCCTCTTCGATAAAACCATTGACAAAAGCACGCTTAACATCCATTTGATATAACTTGATATTCATGCTAGATGCAAATGCTAACAGGATTATAATGGCTTCAATTCGGCAACACTTGCACAGGTTTCCCCATAATCAATCCCTTCTTCCTCATTGTAACCTTGAGCCACAAGTCTAGCCTTGTTTCGACTACTAACCCACCTTTATCCAGTTTGTTCTTGAAGACCCATTTGGTTCCTATGACTGGGTGGTCGAAGGTCGTTTGGTCACAGATCCAAACTTGGTTTCTTTCGAATCGATTAAGATCCTCTTGCATGGCCTCTACCCATTCAGGTTCATTTTGAGCCTCTAGTGCATTTTTGGGTTCGAGTTAATGAAATGAATGCAGTGAATGCACATAGATTCCGAAGAGAGGAACGAGTTCTTGCCCCACTCTTAATATCGGATTATATGTTTTCTAGTGGATGACTAGAAGCATACTTGAATGCTCTACCTGTTCTCCGATTCACCAGATCCGTAGGCTGAATTAGTTGATCTTCGAAGTTTGTTCCGAGTAAACTTGTTCATCAGTTTGTCCTTCATCATTTTGAGCGGGTTCTTGAGTTGTCTCATTCCGAGTCACTATGTTCCGAGTGACTTCATTCCGAGCTGGTTGGGTTTGATTCCTGATAGGCTTGTTTTCATCATGATCATCACTTCTATTAAGCTTTAGGTCCGAGAATGTTGACTCACTTGGTTTTTCCTGTTCAAGCTCATCAAACACAACGTGGATGCTTTCTTCCACTTTGTTAGTTCCTTTATTGAAAATGATATAAGCTTTACTATGAGAAGAATAACCTAGAAAAATACCTTTATCCGACCGAGCATCAAACTTGGTCAGGTGATCCTTACCATTGTTGTGAACAAAACATTTACATCCAAAGGGTTTGAAATATGAGATATTGGGTTTCTTCCCTTTATAGAGCTCGTAAGGTGTTTTCTTCGAATGGGTCCGTGAGGCATTTGTTCAAGGTGTAATTTGCGGTGTTAATCGCCTCAGCTCGTAAATAGTAGGGTAGATTATGTTCAATCATCATTGTCCTAGCTATTTCTTCAAGAGTTATGTTCTTTCTCTCTACTACTCCATTTTGTTGAGGAGTTGTTGGTGCTGAGAAGTTGTGAGAGATACCATTCTTGTCGCAGAACTATGAGAATTCCGAGTAGTCGAACTCCTTTCCGTAGTCGGTTCGAATTCTTTGAATCCGAGTCCGAGACTCAACTTGGATCTTTCTGTAAAGTTTGCTGAACTCTTTGAATGCTTCATTTTTGTGCTTGAGAAAACACACCCAGGTAAATCGTGAGTAATCATTAACAATAACAAGTACATATGATTTACCTCCGAGGCTCTTAACAGAATTTCACCACATAAGCCCATATGTAGCAATTCAAGCACCTTGGATGTGGAAACTGTCTTTAGGGATTTAAATGATGATCCGACTTGTTTCCCTTTTGTGCAAGCTTCACAAACTTTGTCTTTCTTGAAAGCACAATTGGGCAATCCTCCGAATAAGCCATGAGATGCCAGTTTCTTAATAGTATGCATGCTAACATGGCCTAATCTCTTGACCTTTATCACACAATTGAGAGATGCTAAGCAGGTTGTACTTTAATCCTTTGACAAGGTATACTTGGGCTGACCAGATTACTTTCCTTTCCAACCTTGCCTATCCCAATTATCTTGCCTTTATTGTCATCTCCAAATGTGACTTTTCCTCCTTTGTACTCTTCTAACTCGGAAAAGAGTCCCGAGTCTCCCGACATGTGGTGTGAGCATCCACCGTCCAGGTACCAATGTCCTTTTGATCTTTTCGAGTGGCCTGCAAAAGAGAAAACAAACTAACCCTTCTCACTTCCTCTAACGAACCTAATAACACCCTTTACTTGTGGTCCTTTTATGAGGAAGTAGGTTTTTCGAACCTAGATTTGAATGACTTTGGGTTTGGTCTCGATTATGAGTCTTCCGTTTAGAGAACCGAGTTTATATCTCTTTTTCTTGAAAAACTTTTCTTTTATAAACTGGAGGAAATGGTTTTCTCTTGTAAGTCGGTCCGAGCTCAATCCTCCTTTCATTTTAATGAATGGAACCGTGCTTAGTATTCCTGAACTTTACAGTTCGGTATCCTTTTGAAAAGTTCCGAGTAGGAATTTGATTCCTCCTCTTTGTTAAAACCAAGACCTTGTTTTCTAAAGGAGACGCATTGAGATCCTAAGAGCATATCAAGGTTTTTCTAACCCCGAGTAAACTTTAAAACAAGATCTTGAGACTCATTGAGCTTTTGTTTTAGCGGCTCATTTTCTTTTTCGAGTAACTCGGACTCAGCCTCATTGGATTCAGCACTAGTCTTGAGTTCTTTGAGTGTAAGTCTCAGCTTTTCCAACTCATTTTTTAAAGAAATGCTCTCGGAAGAAATTGACTAAAGTTGTTCTCTAAAATGAGAAGAATCAGAATTGGACTTCTTTTCCCAAGTGAAGATATACTTAGCTAAATCAACTTTGGAGAATTTGAGGAAGTATTCAATTACCTCTTGAGGATTTGCTTCCTTATTCTCTAATTGATATGAGTCCGACTCTGTTTCCGATTTTGAGTCGGAAAGTGCCATAAGACACTTTGAGTCATCTCGAGCCCTCGTCATCTTCCGATGAGTCCTCGTCACTCCATGTGGCCATTACAGCCTTTTTCTTGCTTCTATCCCTTTTTATCTTGGGACAGTCCTTGACTATGTGTTCCTTGATGCCACATTCAAAACATCCAGAGTTCTTAGTCAAAGATAACTTTGAAGGGGAAGAGTATTTACCTTTTCTATCCTTCTTGACTTTCTTATAGAACTCTTCTTTTGGCTTCTTATCCCATCTCTTGTGCTTCATCATTCTCTTGAAGCCTCTAGCAATATATGCCATGGGATCCTCTTCGAGTCGAGAGGAACTTAGATCTGCTTCTCCGGTTTCGAGGCTTTCAGCGCAATGTTCTTTTTGGTGTTGACCTTTGCGTCCTCCTCTTCCAGGTGGATCTAATGGGTGAGAAGCTTCCCAATGAGTTCGTCCGGCTTCGGTAGAGACAAGTTCCGAGCCTCTTCGATAGCTGTCACTTTGGGACCCCATCTTTTCTTAGGTAGGCTTCGAGTATCTTTACGCACATTTCCTCGTGGGAAATCTTTTTACCTAGAGATTTGAGATTGTCGGTAATCTCTATAAATCGAATGAACATCCGAGTGATGGTTTCTTCGGCTCCATCTTGAATAGCTCATATTTATGAAGATATTGGCTTATCTTTGCTTGTCTAACCTGGCTTGTACCTTCATAAGTGTTGACCAGTGTGTCCCACACTTCTTTGGCTGTGTCACGAGCGGACACTCCGTTGTATTCTTCCGAGCTGATGGCGCACATCGAATGTTCATTACCTTGAAGTTCTTTCCGAACTTCTCTGCTTCCTAAGTGGTGTACTCGCCTTGATCTTGGGCACGAGTCTTGTTTCTACTCGTCTTCATGGGAAGGTAGTTTCTTTCGTGTATGAGGTTCCGGACATCTTCATCATGATCCAGCAGGAAACATTCCATGAGTTTCTTCCAAGTGCACAAAGTTAGATCCTTTGAACTTTGGTGGTCTATTGGAAGATCTTCCTTCATCGAACTCTCCATTGTTCCGAGCCATTTGATCTTTAAACCTTTAGATTGTTAGATACTTTCCGAAAAGCTGGGCTCGATACTAATTGAAGGTTTGCTCTTGGAGAGTATAAATCACCCAAGAGGGGGTGAATAGGGTGATGAGGAAACTTGCTTAAAAATTAAAGCAAATAAGGATCTTAAGTGAGTGAGCGGCAAGGATACGCTCGGAAAAGCATAAACTCAAAATTCGAGTAAGAAGTGAGGAAACCGATTAAACAGAATTCGAACCTATTTGAGTCTAGAATGTACTCGGAAAAGTAATAACTTAGAAAGTACGTGGAAACCTTCCTGGGGTAGAAAACCACCGACCGTGCTAATCCAAGCACGAAGTCGAATCCACTATTTTGAGTCCACAAAATACGTAGATCGACTTAACCCGAGTTGCTCCCTTAGACAACTCCTTACAAGTTTTTCTAGACTCGAAATTACCTTATCCGATCTAGTACTTCCTAACTCGAGATCACCCTTACAGTTAGGGACTACAGAGCTGAGTTAACCCTTACAGCTCAGTCAAGGGACCTTACTTAGAGAGTAAGAAAGAAAGTATTTGTAATCGAGTACAAGACCTTACAACTTAGAAAGTTATGAAATACAGAATTGGAGTTGTAAGTAGAAGATTGAGAATGAATACAATGACTTCGTTCAAGTATGGGTATTAACAATAGATTCGGAAATCTTCAAGTCTTGAAAGTTGGCTTTTTATATAGATGACCAAGCGGCTTAGCCGTTGCATCCATCTTCTGACTGGAGGTCCTTTGTGACCATTGTAAAGGATTTTTTGAGTCACTCTGAAAATAACCGTTGAGTTATGAACGTTGAGCAACGGTTCTTGACTCCTTTGGAAGTTCCAAAACCACTTGTTGTGTCTTGAAAAATAAGGTGAAAACCACCGTTGAGCTTAGTGTTGCAGATTTTAGTTTTGGAAACGGACAATCCCGACACGAGTGTTTGGGGCTAGGTCGGAGGTGGAAAAAGCCTTGTCTGCTAGTGAGTTGATGTTTTTAAGCCGGTTACTTTTACAGTTCAAAAATAAGATAGCCTCGTTTGAATAACCTACAAAAGCAAATTAATTTGGTTCTCAAAGTATAAAATACTTTGGTCCAAGGTTAGACACAGATAATGATATAATTAAGATAATTAAATGACTAATTATCTGAGTTACAAAAGGAATGGAATTTTCTAAGTCTAATATCCATGATACTCAAAATTCCATCCGAGTCGAGTCTAAAATAAAATCAAGTTAGATAAAGAATATCATAGTGAACGAACTTGATCTAGACTAAAACAAAGTTCAAACAACACAAGCCGACTTGGAATAGAAAATTAACATTGTAATTCCTGGAACATGAAGTCGGACCCGAGTTTATGTGTGTGAATACGAGTGTTTGAACATGCAATAATTCCGAGTGTTGAGTAACCCGGAACCGAGTTAGTACAAGTATGCTTTCTAAGTCAGTCGAGTCACACAATGACATATAAAATAATTTCTAGAACACTCGGAATAAATGATATATCACTCGGAAAAGTTTGTAAGGCGCATGGAATGACTTGAAGTTAAAACCCTATAAGAGAGAAGATTTTATATCCGATTCCTTGATGGAACTCAGAAAAGTGTAAGTGTAGAGTCCGAGTCTTCAAAACTCACTAAGAATCGGTTTACGGTATTCCCTAACAGGCAAAAGGAAACTAAGCCATGCTCGGCATGAAGACCACGCCCAATTTGAACAAGTAAGAGTGCTTAGAAATTCCAATGTTAGGCTCCTATAGGTCCCTAAGCGAATATTCACAAAATTTAACAAACCACACCGTGCAACCATCCATAGAAAATCCTCAAGTAAACCCAATTTTTCTAAACTAATCTCATCATAGTATCGGGTTGCAATCATTTCATGATTAATCAATGAATTGTAACGTACAACATGCTCAGGATTAGTTAAATAAAATGGGTTGTTTGGGTTACCTTTATTTCGCGGAATTCGACATTCCGGGGTAGAGGACGAGTTACTTGGGCCTGGGCTATAGAGCTTGGCCGAGAGGACTCCTCTTGAGCGAGTCTTACGCCTTTTCGGTGCCATCCGAGCAAAATTAAAAACCTAAACTAAGTGAACATACCAGAAATTTGCGGGCGGAATAGCGAAGGAAATGTTAGATTTTTATGGGAGAAGAAGAAAGAGAGTAGTAAGAAAATGGGAGAAGGAGGATGTGGGTGCAGCGCCGGCCAGTAGAAGAAAAATGGACGGCGGTACTACCGGATTCTAGGCAAAGAAAAGCATGTAAAACTCAAGTACGGGGAGAGAAGAGCGAGTGACATGGATGGTGAACAAGATGCCGACGAGCAGCGGGACGGTGATGGTCGGTGAGCAGCGAGGTAGAGATGGCGCAGATTGTTTGTAGGAAAAAGGGTGAGAAGAGGGGTGCGAGTGAGGATAAAATGGAACATATCACACGCAGATCGGGTGAAGAGGAAACGAGTTTAGGGGTAACAAGAGATTTGAGAGAGAGAGAGAGGATGGAAGAGAGTGGAGTTGGGGGTTTGGCTATCGAGGGTTTAAGGCATGCTTGGAGAGCAAGAAGAAAAGAGGTAAGGTAATGTGAGAGGAGGAAGAGGAATCGGGCTAAAACACAAGCACATGCGCGAGAACTTACGGCCGACACGGGCCACTCGTGTCGCCTATCGCCTTGATACTCTACGGCCAAATCGACCCATTTTCACTTGGAAACGGGTGCCCTGCACCTGTTTGGAGGAAACACCCGAACAGGCCGTGTTCATCGACACGGGTGGCCCGGTTTAGGTGCTGCCTTGTTCTTGATGTGCCGAGTCGGCCCGTTTTCACTAAAAACGGGTCCAACACGAGCCATTTCTATTGAAACGAGAGGCCCATTTTGGTTACTTGCCTCGCTTAATTTTTTTGTGCTTTTTTATTTTTTCTATCTTTTTTCTTCTCTTGTTTTTTATCAGTTTTTAGAAAAAAACAAAACACAAATGACTTGGGTTGCCTCCCAAGAAGCAATTATTTATAGTCGTTAGCTTGACCATATGCATCTCATCGTCATGCGTTACTGGGGTCGGTAAGGGCATAATATGTGGTCTTCTCCTCAGATTGCCCCATAATGTAAGGCTTAAGTTGTTGACCATTGACCTTGAAGGAACTGTTGGACTCACTCCACACCTCAACTGCGCTATGAGGAAGTACCTTGGCGACTTGAAACGGCCGGACCAATGGGATCTCAACTTTCCCGGAAATAACATCAATCTCGAGTTGAACAAAAGTACCATGTCACCTTCTTCAAACCTCCTATGTAGAATATGCTTGTCATGCCACCTCTTAGTCCTCTCTTTGTAGATTCGGAAACTTTTATAACCTTGCAATCTCAACTCTTCAAGCTCTTGCAATTGGAGCACTCATCTCCCACCAGCCGCCTTGGTGTCAAAATTGAATGTTCGGATTGCCCAAAAAGCCTTGTGTTTTATCTCTACGGGCAAGTGACAAGGCTTCCCATACACTAACTAGAAAGGAGTAGTGCCAAGGGAATCTTGTAAGCGAGTGCGGTACACGTTGAAAGACCAATCGTTTTAGCATCAATCAATAGTCTTCTTAAGAATAGTCTTCAACTCCTGGTTGGAGAACTCTAGTTGACCAATTGTTTAAGGATGGTAAGGTGTGGCAACCTTATGGAATACTCCATACTTCTTCCAAAGCACCTCAAGTGTACGATTACAAAAATGACTCACATCACTAGAGTAAAGCTGGTAATTAGTGTCGGACACCATTAGATGTAAAATCAGGAAAATACGGCGCTAATCATGTTTAGCGTTCAATTAGGTTCGGATAAAAATCTCACACGGAAGACCTCAATGCTAAATTATTTTGCGTCCAATCCAGCATCCGACGCTAAATAGCATCGAGATGAAAAAGAAGACGCTATTAGCGTCTTCGTTTCTTTTATCGTTAGACGAATATGACGCAAATAGCGTCGAATTTCTGTCCGAAGGTAATTTCCTTTTCGGTTTTTTTAACCAATTTGTTCATTTTAGTATCGGATGGTTCAGTTTAGAGTAAGATAATTTGACTCAAACGAGTGTCGGATTATAGTCGGACCCTAAAATCGACGCTAAATTTCCGCTTATTTTGCCGCAACTTATATTACGTTTAGCATTCCCTTTTACATCTATTTCCTACACATTAACATACATTCTAACTCATTCACGTGCACAGATCATCCACAAATTTACAAACCACCAACTATTCATAAAAACAACAAAAATTTGCAATTGAATTGTTGTCGGATGCTAAAACCCGACGCTAAATTTCTGCTCATTTTGCCACAACTTGTTCTACGTTTAGCATTCCCTTTTTACATATATTTCCCGCACATTTACATACATTTTGACTCATTAGCTGCACAATCATCCATAAATACACAAACCACCAACTATTCATAAAAACAACCAACATTCGCAATTGAATTGTAAGTTATACAATAATTTTATCAAACAAATCATTTCAAAGTTCCACCTACAAACCATGCTAAGAAATTAGTTAGAACCATTAGACATCCTGTTAACTTTTGATTGGAGGTTTTGGATGAGTTTCATTGCTTCTTCCATGGCCTTTTGCTGACTCTTAACTAGTTTTCTTTGCTCTTCCATGGCCTTTTGCTGACTCTTAGCTAGTTTTCTTTACTCATCAAGTTATTCTTGGGTTGATTTAAGTTGTGATTGTAGTTGAGAATAGGCCGAGGAATGGTAGGTAGCACCTGTAGAGGATGTCGAGGAAGTAGGTTTCTCGTAGAACATTGTCGCAGAATTATCCAATCCATAGATGGTTGATTTTTACTCCACCTACCTGATACCTCATAATAGAGGGTCTCTGCCTCTTTCGTCCCCTCCCGAATACCACGCTCAACTCTAATCTGCCTCATTATTTTCCTTCAAAAGGAAGGAATCGATTGTCCATTCAATATTGATAATCATGGATACATTGAATATTTGACACGATAAAGTTCTAACTTATCCCTTACAATTCCAATGCCACTTGTTCATTACAATTGAGTACTCACTCACTCTATTTGCTTGTAATGGTTTATGGATATAGTATTCTTACCCATAGAGATTTGGACCGGTTGTCGACGAAGAACTTTCCAGATTGAGCATCTTCCTTACTACGACTCCTCACAAACAATGCAGAGGGGTAGGATTCTTCCCTTCCTTGATCTACGCATATATAATACGCAATAAAGTTACACAAACTACATTATGTATATAAAATGAAAGAAAAACAAGTTACTAGAGTTTATACCATTGGACTTGCAAGATCTACGTTTGAGATTAACCCTTGGCTATGTAAGGTTCCTGCTTTTAGCCCTTTTATCCTATTCTTCAAGCATCAAGCATATTTTTTGGAAATTCAAGGGTACTTCTTAGGCCTTTAAACCTCTCTCGCCCCTCATTTAACAATCAAGTTATTGGTTATCATTAGGCGTTTTTCTAGCCTTGCTCGCTAAGTTCCTCAAATTTTTACCAACTTCCTTCTTCCATTCTGCATAGACTTCTTGACAAAGTTCTGGAGGCCAAGTATACTTGCCCTGTTTTACAAAAATATTACCAAACATAAATTGAAAATATTAAAAAGGACTCATATATATCCAATTATTTTCAAGCTTTTTACCTCAAAAGTCCTCCACAAAAGTTGTTGTTCTTCTTTAGGGAGATTTGATAAACATGTGCATTGGCCATTGTAGAAACTCATGATACCATCTTATATAGTTTGCGACAACTTCGGCTTAGTGAACCTGCAATAAAATTATTAAGTTAAAAGTAACCAAAGAATACGAACATTAAACAAAATTTTTAATACATACCACCAGTTATCATCATCCTTTGACAAAACTCTTTTCCTACAAGCTGCCCCTTGTTGTGAGCCATCTCCTTGTGATGATGATGATTGAGCCTGGACTATAGCTTGATCGGCCACAACATTGGAATCATAACCGAAGTAGGCGCACCATGATTGAGCGCAAAACCTTTTCTTCGAGGCATACTTGTATATACAATGAATAATGTCATGCAAAGAAGATTTAAGTATATATATTAAAAAATAAATTAATATACACAAAAAAATCATAACATAGATCGTTTGATTAGCAATGTCATGAGATTACAATATTACTTCAAAAATCATCATCATCATTAGCTACAATGTCATCATCAATACAATAAAAGATTTTCATCATGTGCCTCCCCTTCAAAATTATTATCCTCATTTTATGCATTGAAATCCTCTTCATTAGCTTCCTCTTCACTTATGTCCTCAAGTTCATTTTCAACTCCTTTGCGAGTCACACAAAGTAGGATGATTATCATTAGTATCCTCTTAGAATGTTGTATCATTGAGTGGTGCTTCAATGGTTGATCTTGGTTTTATCTTAAGCACTACCCGAGCATTGATTTCTACCATTCCCTATACTTGGATAAGGGATAAAATACACTTGCATAAGCTGTAACACCCCAAAACACCCCCTGCGAGTATTACATCGCCGAGTTCCTTAGAGGAACTCCCAAGGCTCTTTCTGGTGTTGGTTTGGCTGTCTAAACTCAACTTAAAAGTAATACTGGTGGTTTTCCCAAAAGAATCCGAGATTGTCTAAAAATTTCGGCAGAGTTCTATTTGTAACATGGACTAACCCATAGGCTTAAAGCCTTAAAATCCTGCATAAAAAGCATAATAAAACTCGACGAGCCACACGCTCGGAGTATACAACTCAACGGCCACACGCCGGAGTTCAACCAATCATGCGGTAAAACTTAAAACAATCTAACTGGTTACTATACATTTGGTACAACTATATGTACTAAATTACAAGTACAATCATTTAGAAATAAACAATGCATGACAGCCACTTGGGTCACTTCAACCGTCAACAATCGGCAGGAGTCCGAAGCGTGTTAAGTGTGGATTATGCTTCGAAAGTGTACCTGCAACACTGGGTGGGGACGGGGCAATTTGTGGGGGTAAGCAATAATCCATGGGCTCACTGGAGTCCTATACCCTTAAAATGGAAATTCTTTACACATAATACTCATAATAATAAAATCTGCGAAAACATAATAACGTAATAGAAATCTATATACTTTTCACTGAAATCTCTTGCAATGAAAAAGATCAAGACTCTTCAATCACTTAAAAACACAGTTTCACATTCATGAACATACTTTTGGGGTTGAATCAACTTTTACGGGCCTTCGAGGATTCGAACTAGCACTTCTTTCATCTCGGGCGCGACCCCGACAAAAGGCACCCGGGACCTATCTTCGGGAAGTCTCAAGACGGGCATCCTGCCTCTACAGGACCCCTATTAGAACCCTTCCCTCAAAGTTTCTAGTTGGGCGTCCCCGGTTCGAATACTTCGGTATGCTAAACGATCCGTAGCCTGTCGATTCAAAACTCTTTGCACATTCTCATTCATCACATTCACTTCACAACTTTCTCAATCAATTTAGTATCAAGGAAGGCATGACACCACGTGTCACCCTTATAAATTCACTTTCTCTAATCAGCTTTGCTTCTTTAAAACACATTCACGTTCGAAAGACAGTTCACAAGTAATTGCAATTAAGAATCATTTCACGTAAAATACAAAACTCCTTTCGAAACTATTTTAAGCATCACGTAAAGCAATCACATAGTATGAATAATCACCATTCATTGCAAGCAATCATGCTCAACTCTTTTCCAACTATATCTTTCTCAATTCATCAATTGAATACGATTATCTCTACTTTACGAGCCACAATAACCACAAATACATATCACTTAAGTTACGTTCAATTCGTCACAATTCATTCTCTTCACGTCCATTCCTCGCTTTATGTCTCTACCCTGTGAATCCACTTTGTTTGCTCACGTCTCAACTTTCCTCAACTCCCTATCTTTATTCCAATTCCTCAACTTAACCTTACCATTCCCTGCCTCAATTCCCATTGTATGTCTCTAACTCATTACTTAACTCTTACTCGTCCGTCCTTAGTTATGTAACTCTTAATCACTTTTCTATTATTCGGTTTCCGTTACCTTCACTTATCTTCACGCTCGGTTCAACCTCGAGGATTTAAATACACTTCGAACGTAATTAATCTCACCATGACCCAATTCTCACTTATATATCCCAATTGCGCATCACTCGATACGAATTCATAGTTCTCTTTATACTTTGACCTACCATTCCCCAATGTTCGTAATTAGCTCTTTAATACCGCAGGTTCAAGAATCTCTAAGACTTAATTAACTCATAATTCATATCAATGTCCCAACCCTTCATCCTAAATAGCTAACCGAAACTTCAATATTACTCATTTGACCTATGCAATCTAACCTCTTCAAAATCAGCATGCTCCAATTCGACCTTAAGTAACTAATAAATCTCTTTGAAATTACCAATTTAGTTTTACTATTTAACCCAAGTAACTCCTTTCATTTCACGATTCAGCCCTCTCAATTCCTTAAATCCATTCTAAGCTCTTATTTCAATCTTAAACAACGATTAAGTCACGTTACTGCAATACACATATTCAACGTTCACAACAATTCAATATTCACAGAACACATTCAACATTCACAACAAATCCATTTGGGTTTCGAAATTACTAATAGTTTAGAGTATAAGACTACCCACCTGAAATTCTCGGGTTTTAGGGATTGATGTTGAACTCCTTTACTCCTGCCTTCGATTTCGGTCTCCGTCTCCGCGATCCTTGCTCGGACACTCGATTTTTCGCTTCCCTGTTCCGGCTTGCCGTTTCAGCCTCTGCTGACTCTCGGTCCAGGCCACTGGCGCGTTCGCCGCCAGTCCTTCCCCCTTGCCGCTGATATTGTCTCGGTTTCCGGCCTCCTGGACCCTCTCGCGCCGGTCCACGCTCGGTTCCTTCCTTCGCCCTCGTTCTACCTCGGTCTCTCGCTTTCTTTTCCCTTCGCTCGCGTCTGCTCGAGCCGCTGGCCGTTGCTTTCCGAGTCTGCGGTGGTCGCGGCCACCCCTCGGTCTCCTCGACCCTCGCATCGCTCGCCTTCTCTCTCTCTGTGCATTTTTGCGGCGGTGGCCCTCTCCTTATCTGCTCCTCCGTTTCCCTTGCGCGCGCCGCCGCCTTCCCTCCGTTTGCCGCCCGGCTCGCCGGCCTCCGACCTCGGCTTCGGGTCTGCGCACCCTCTCTCTCTTTCCCGGTCCTCCCTCTCGCGTTTCCCTTTCCTTTTTTTTCCTCTGCTAAGGCCTCCGAGGCCCCTCCCTTCCTTACTGCCTCTCTCTCTCACCGCTTAATTAGCGGTTAATGATCCTTATTGGACCCCAAATAAACTTTATCATCTCTTCATCATTCGGTGAAAATAATTGTCGGCCCATATATCACAAGTCTATATCTCCTCCCTTCCGTCCTCTTACGCTGCTGCATCCTAACTTTTTTAATACGCCGGCCCGAAAATTCCCATTCACCCAACAATTTAGCTCATTTGGAAAAAGGAGGCGATTTCCTTGATTTAATTTATTCGCCACCAGCCTCCAAAGGAATTCTAACTTAATATGTCGGCCGTAAATAAAATCAGCCACTCAACCCCCTAATTGCGGGGAAAAATACTAAATAATTCTATGCTTTTCAACTGCTTTCTTTAAAATTCCGGGTATTACAATAACTTGGGATGCCAATACAAATGGATCCCGGTTTGTTTACAGTTGCTTGGACGGTGTGCCGAGTGTAAACCCGAAGTCATTTATGACCTAGGTCTCTACCTATAAATAAAGAGCCTTGGCTCTCATTCCCATAAGGCTTTCTCCTATACGTAATGCTCGCTGAAAGTTAACTATATCCCTCATACCTAAATGTTACTCTGCCGAAATCAATATGAAACATTCATCTTTTCTCTACTTATCATCGTTGAATTTGTGCTAAAAGCTACTATTTACCGTTGAATGGTTTGTGGGAAATTGTGGAGGTACGCTCAAATTCCCTTTTTCTCCAAAGTATTTTTCATCTTGCGTGGATAAAACAACTTACTCAATAGTGATCATGCAACCATGGTTATCCAAATATTTCCCATATCTTTCTCCTGGTGTAAGGAATCATCCCGCATTTTCGGCCTCCGTATCGTGGGCTAAGGTCTATCTTCAACATTATAAGATTCATGGGATAGATAACTTTTATCACACTTGTTTAGCTTGCTGCCCTTGCCCACAGCACTGTGGGACTGCCGATAGTGGACTCTAGGCTTGATTATGCACTATTTTTCATCCATTTTCTTGCTGCCTTTCATTCTTGATTGTTTCTTGATAAATCTTGAATATGGGCTAACTTTCGTCCTTGGGCCCAACTCCAACTCCCTCCAAGTGTCATTGTTGCACGAGAATTAAGCGAGAGGAGGGTCTTGTTTGAAGGTCCCTTTGGGTTTTTTGGTATCTTAGTGAGAGGATCACATCTCAAATTCGGGTCGATACATGGCCTCCTTCGCTTGTTCCTATCGATCGTCCAGAGACCATGTTCTACCTTCACTCCCTTCCTCCAAAAGAGCAAGCGGCTGCTATTGTGAGGTATCCTTATACCCTATTTATAAATTTTCAAACATCCTATGCTCACCATGTAGCGCAGATTATGACTCAATTGGTGAGTTCTCACCTTTTTTTCTTATCACACGGAACAGGATGAAAACTTAGAAATGAGTTTTTAAAAGCTTAGAATGACTTAGAGCCAAAACTTTAGAGAGATAGAGAGTTATACCTGAGTCTTCAAACTAAAATTAAAAAGCATAAAACTCTTACTCTTCGCCAATTCCTAGGGAAATGTATGGTTGACATCCACTAATTTATATTGTTCATGTGTATTAATACCCCTTATAGAATCAAACCATTCACATTTAAATAAAACTGTCTTGTAAGAACGAGAATCCCCAACATACTCTAACTCAATCACCTCTTGAAGAATGCCATAATAATGAATGTCATCTATCCCTTTCACGGATACCGCATAGTTCATACTCGGCCTTGTTTTGACCATATTTATGAGTGTGAAAGTTGTAATTATTTATGTAATAATGGTTAAAAATACGCACATCCTTCTTTGGACCAAGTACCAAACTTTTCATTACTCCGTTATTCTCGTTCAAATGAAAAACCTACTCCATTAAAGTATAAGTTAATGAAAATGAAATACATAATTAAACCACTGCAACATAACATTAATATACTAACCTTCTCCCAAAACTATTTTTGGGAATTCTTTATCAAACTTACTGCATACTTCATCTTTCCTAACACGTGGATTTATTGTAATTATTTCATCTTCAAATTGCCTTGGTTAGGGAAAATGCTTATTATTAGTTCGTTATCATTAAAAGATAATATGTGACAAAATTATTCAAGTTGATATTCGTACCGTTCATAATCCTCTAATGTTTCACAATTTTGAAGAACGTATGCATGAGCTGCATCATATGCGCGTTGATCAAGGTAACTCATACGTCCCTCGCTGGGGGCATACCCGATGTTGGAGGAGAACACATCTAGAATGTGTTCACCTTGATTCTCCTCTATATGAGGATATACATTTCGCCCAAGATCTCTTGTTTTTGTGTCAACATTTTGCTCAAAGTAAGCGGAAAAAAATTTTAAAATCTTCTCTGTTAGATATGCATTGCATATGGACGGGTCAACACGAGCTTTATTGCCGACTTTCTTCTTCAAATGATGCAGAAATCTACATCATAAGTATGAATATTTAGTATCATCACCACAAAATATTAATTAACAACTTGATAAGAACCACCCTATACCTTTCAAAGGGATACATCCATCTATACTAAATGGGTTCACCCACTTTAGCCTCATATGGTAAGTGCACAGCAAGATGCTCCATCACATTGAAGAAAGATGGAGGGAAGATCATCTCTATGTAACATAGAATTTCAGGGATATTTGCCTCTAATCGAGTACATCCTCTGTTCACAAATGACCGGCGCATAAATCCTCGAAGAATTGGCTCGGTTCTGTAAGGACTTTCTAAACATTTTGGAGGTTGTAATTCCCTCACAGCTATGGGTAATAATGGTTCCATAAGGATGTGACAATCATGGCTTTTCAAATTATGCAACTTTGCATTTTTTCCATCAACACATCAACTTCAATTACTAGGATATCAGTCGGGTAACTTGAGTTTTTTAGCCACTCATATAAAGCTTTTCCTGCCTCTTTACTCATAACATATGGAAAGTCTAGAACAGTTTCGGTTCGTCCTCCATCGGCATGTTCGATGAGTCCGAATGTTTAGTTATCAACGCTTACAATGAGTGGCTAAATCCTTTCTTGCGTTGATGTCATCCTTAGTTCTTCCCTTTACATCCATGATTGTGTTGATTACTTGATCAAACACATTATTTTTGACATGCATGACATGTAAATTGTGAAGTATGAGAAGATCTTTCTAATACGACAATTCCCAGAATATGCTTCGCTTTGTCCAATTGTGAGACTCGAGGTAACAATCAATTGTGCAATGATAATCAATAGTGTTAGGCATCTTACATATGTGATCCCATACTTGATCACCTTTAAGACGAGGAGGAGGAGGTGAATGGTCGACCTTATTTTTAAAAAAGCACTCGTTGTTAGACCTAAAACGATGACCTACGGGAAGAAATTGTCTATGGCAATCAAACCATGTGGTCTTCTTCCCATGTTTCGATCTGAATGCCCTCGTGTTTTCCATGCAATAATGACAACCTAATTTCCCGATTCATCCAACCCGAAAGCATACCATGCTGGAAAGTCACTTATTATCCATATAAGCTGCTACATTCAATGTAAAGTTATTCTTTTTCGAAACATCATACATTTGAAGGCCAACATCCTATAACTGCTTCAATTCCTCAATGAAGTTTTGTAAATAAACGTCAAGTTTCCCCTTAGGACTCTTTGGGCCAGGAATCAACAAAGCAAGAAACATAAACTGTCTCTTCATGCACAACCAAGGTGGTAAATTGTATGGAGTTGTAATTACTGGCCAACAGAGTACGTCCGCCCAAAATTACCAAACGGGCGAAGCCATTAGTACATAGCCTAATTGAGCAGTTTGAGGTTCGGTGGCAAATTCCTTGAAAGTGACATCGAAATGCTTCCAGAGCTTCACTATCACATGGATGTGCCATAGAGCCGGTTTCACGTGGATTTTCGAGTGCCACCTTATTTGGGCTGCTATGCCATTCATCGCATACAATCTTTGTAACCTCGGTGCAATTAGAAAGTATATTATTACTTTCTTTGCAATACCTTTACCCCTCTATGTCTTCTTCTCATATCTATCAATCCCACAATGCTCACATCTATCCAAATTAATTTTATCTTTCCAATACAACATACAGCCATTTGGACAAACATCTATTCTCTCATGTGGAAGTTCCAAAGCAGCACGCAACTTCTTTGCGAGAATAAATTTATCTTATTATTAGGCGGACACATTTCCTTCATCACTGCCAACAAAATGTCAACATCTCTATTTGGGAGATTAAACTCACATTTGATATTTCGAGCCGTGATACTACTAACAATAAGGATAAATCACAGCCCTCATACAAAGGTCTCTTAACCGCTTCCAACATTTCAAAGATTTTTTTGCATTTTCATTTAGTTCTTCATCCACATATTCATCATCAATCCATGTTGAGGACATAGGCCAAAATGCATCCATTAACATTTCATACATTGATTATACTTGTGGATTTGATGACCCTTGATTGTTCACTTCTAAATCGGGGTAAGTCTACCCATGGTTAACCCAATGAAAATAATTAGTGTGAAACCCATGTTTATACAAATGTAATTTCACGATATCCTCATCTTAGAAAGGCACGTTGCCACATTTATCTGCAAGGACATCTCATCTTCTTTGACCTCTTGAAGCTTTCTTCTTGTTTAGCAAATCGAATAAATTAATCTTCTATCCTACGAATGAACTCCTTATTCAAGTATTTTCCATCACCTCTTGTACATCCACTCTCTATTTGTCTCCATTACTGCAGACATATACGATTCTAACATAGTTAAGTATGTTTATCTTTTAAAATTACAAACTTGATTTATTAACGAGATGTGTATGTAAGGATGCAATAGTATATTTTTTGGTACAATGAGGCGTAAAAATTTATGTACACGATATTTGAACTCATATATTAGATAATAACTTTCACAAAGTTTACCGATTCAAATAAGTGACAATCTGACAATGAATGCGATAATATCTAATTCTTCTACGAGATGGACGTAACCAAAGGAAACATTTGAACTCAAAGTCTTAAACGAGTGTAGTGCAATTTTGTGGGATATGATCCGATGACAGTTATAAGTTAACCTCCTTTTTAATTGAATCCCCTTTCTCTCCATTTTAATTAAGACCGCTCCGTCCCGGAAGGCTCTTCTCTTTCCTCATCTATGAACAAGAGGCTTAAAGAAAAGGGTTCCTAAGGGTGAGTACTTATATAGTACTTCCAAAACTACCTTACAAAGTTGTAGATAAAGACTTTTTTTTTCTTTTTCTTTTCCTTTTGATCGGGTAGATGAAATAACAACTTGCTTATGGAAATCGGTTTCTCAAATTTAACAAGAGAAAAAAAGAAAGAAAGAGAGTGAAAGCCATGCATTTATGGTTGACTAAATGTCCCATCTAAAAATGTACTACTGAGAAATTGTTACTTAGCCTAACAACATACGCCTTCTCCCCACAACCCTTTTATCCTACGTTAGCAATGACATATCCTCCATTTCCTTTTCTTCTTTCTTTTTTATTTATTTTTGGGTTATCCTAACCACTATGAGATCGAGATGCCATTCCTGGCACCTACCCTCAGCACTTTTGCTCCATTTAAATTTTGATATGGTAATTAGGTTATTTGGTTCCAATATAAATAGGATTAACTTGGTTTGAGTCATATTTCTACTTAGTTTTCGATTTATTTTCCTGCTTATTTAGGTAAAAATTCATTGACCTATTATAAATTGCAAACCCTTTTGTAGTTGGTTAATACGTATTTCTACTGCTGGCTACCCAGGTTGGGAAAGGAAGCCGTCCTAGTCAATAACTTTAGCCATTACATTCACCAGAGAAAATGTTAGCCCCAACCCCAGTATATGAACATGGTAGCCAAATGTGAGTCGTTAACACTAAGAGTTCTTATAACAGAGGCACTCTTAGTCTTAGAGCAACTTGGGTTCAAATTTTCCAAATGCTTGAGCTAAAACTAAAGTAATAGCCATAGAAATGTATAAAGGAAGACAAGACTGAATTATATAATTGCATAAATCATTACAATTATGCTATACTTGGGCACACCGGTCAAATCTTAGTGGCCGATTATGTAAACAAATGGTGAGTTCATGAAAATTTTTCAAGGTATCCCTTTCTATTTCATGAAGACCTTAAAGAATCACAGCACATACAAACAATAAAACTCAGTAAGCGTAATCTCAACTATTGAATTGAACCTTCATCTCTGTTATATTACAAAGAGCAAAGCATTGAGAAACAATCGGGGAGGGAGAGAGACAAACACTAACCTGAATTCTCAAGCTTCAAACAGCAAGAGAGAGGGAAAAGGTGAAGCTTTCAGTGGTGGACAAAAGGGAGTAGTAATCCAGTCGAGGTTCAAAATACAGAACAAATCCACCACAACCCTAAAATTGCACCGAAGAGGAACAAATTGATAACGAAGAAGAGTAAGTATGAGGAGTCGGTGAGAGTGAGTGCCAGTGACGAATGAGTGAATGCAGGAAAGAGAAAGTACCAGAAACCGAAGGCGACATTAGCATACATGAGAAGCAAGGTTGGTGAGAGTGAGTGCCGGTGACGGAGGGGAAGGATGCCGGTGACAAAGGGGAAGGATGCCGATGATGAGGGGGAAAGACACCGATGATGGAGAGGACGACCCCGGTGATGGAGGGGACGTGAAGGCTTGCGGCTATGAAAGAGTAAAGGGGAGGAGTTTTAGGGATTGAGATAGCAGAGTGAATGATGGGAGGCTATTAAAATCACCTCCTTTTTGTCAATCGCATCGAATTTTAGCGTCGAACTTTTATCCGACTCTAATAGAATCGGAAATTAAAGTATGACTCAAAAATCCGACGCTAATTGCGTCTTTTTTATTTCGATCCAAATGGAGTCATTTTTAGTATCCGAAGCCAAATACGTTACTACTAGCGTCGGACTTTTTAGTAGTCACTAAATTCCGGTGGTAACAGACAAGTTTTTGTTGTGCATTATCACTTAATAAAGGCCTTGAAGTGCCAAACCCAGTAAAATGTTCTTCTTGAGGAACTTCATGACAACCTTCGAATCGTTGGTGGGAGAGGAAATGGTTTCCACCGATTTCGAAACATAATCAATAACTACTCGGATGTAGAGGTTGTTGTGAGAGGGAGGAAAAGGACCCATGAAGTCAATTCCCTATACATCGAAAAGCTCAACCTCTAAAATCCGAATTAGGGGCATCTCATGCCTCTTTGAAATAGTGCCCATCCTTTGGCATCGATCACAAGCAATCACAAAGCTCCTTGCATCTTTGGTGAGCTTTGGCCAATAAAAGCAAACTTGTAAGACCTCGGAGGTGGTTTTGTTGGGGCCAAAATGTCCATCATAAGTAGTGGAATGATTGTGATTGAGCGCACTTTGAATCTCATATTCGGGAATGCACCTTCGATATACCCCATCTGCACATAACTTGTAAATGAGAGGCTCTTCCCACACATAGCTTTTCACATCAAATATGAATCGTTTCCTTTGTTGGAAAGACAACTCCGGTGGCATCACTCCACAAACTATGTAGTTCACAAAGTCGGCATACCATGGAGTAAAAGTACTTGAAACAACCATGAATGGCTCATCCAGAAATGAATCATCAATAGAAACATCCTCCTTTGGCAAGTCCTCCAACCGGTAAAGATCACCGACCACCACATTCCGCAATCCAAGCTTGTCCCGGATCTCCTAATCAAACTCTTTGAGCAAAAGCACGCATCGGATAAGGCGAGGCTTAGAATCTAATTTCTTTATGAGGTGCTTAATGGCGGCAAGATCGGTGAAAACTATCACCTTGGAGTTGATCAAGTAGGAATAGAACTTCTCCAAGGCAAACACAACCTCGAAGAGCTCCTTCTCGGTGGTGGCATAGTCGACTTGAGCCTCATCTAGAGTTGAGCTTGCATAATGTATAGCATAGGGCTTGCCATCTCTCCTTTGCCCCAAAATAGCTTCTAATGCAAAGTCACTTGCATCACACATCACTTCAAATGGAAGACTCCAATCCGGGGCTTGCATAATGGTAGTCGTAATCAAAGCCTCTTATAACCTCGTTGAAAGCACTCAAGCACACATATCAAATACAAAAGGCATATCTTTGACAAGAAATTGGGTGAGAGGTTTAGCAATTTTTAAAAATCTTTAATGAACCTCCGGTAGAAACCGACGTGTCCAAGAAAACTCCTCACACCCTTAACAGATGTAGGTGGAGGTAATTTCTCAATTACCTCTACCTTAGCTTTGTCAACTTCAATGAATTTATTTGAGACCACATGACCTATGATAACACCTTCTTGTATCATAGAATGACACTTTTCCCAATTTAAAATCAAATTTACTTCCTCACATATAGAAAACACCTTAGAAATATTTTTCAAACAATGATCAAAGGTGGTACCTTAGACAGAAAAATCATTCATAAAGACCTCCATAATATACTCAATAAAATCAGAGAAAATAGCCATCGTACAACATTGAAATGTAGCGAGTGCATTACACAACCCTAAAGGCATTCTCCTATAAGAAAATGCTCCATAAGGACAAGTAAAGGTGGTCTTCTCTTGGTCACTAGGGTGGATAGAGATTTGGAAAAACCTGAAATACCCATCTAGATAACAAAAGTATTAATTCATTGCTAATCATTCAAGCATTTGGTCAATGAAGGGAAGAGGGGAATGGTCTTTACGGGTTGTATTATTCAACTTGCGATAATCAATGCACATTCTCTAGCGTGTAAGAGTCCTAGTGGGAATCAATTCATTATTCTCATTCTTAACAACACTCATCCCCACTTTCTTAGGCACAACATGAACCGGTCTCACCCATTCACTATGAGAGATAGGATAGATGTTACCAACCTTAAGCAATTTCAAAACCTCTTTCTTTACCACATCTTTCATGTTAGGATTTAAGCTTCTTTGATGTTCAATGGAGGGTTTATAGTTATCCTCTATTAAAATCCTATGCATGCAAACTGAAGGACGAATGCCCTTAAGGTTATCTATGGTATAACCAATGGCCCTATGATGCAATCTAAGGACTCTCAACAAAGCATCAATTTCGAAGCACTCAAGTTTGCATTCACAATAACAGGTGAAGACTCGGACTTTATACTTACACTTTTCCGAGTTCCATCGAGGAATCGGGTATAAGACTTCATCTCTTATAGGGTTTTGATTTCAAGTCATTCCATATGCCTTAGAAACTTTTCTGAGTGATATAACATTTTTACGAGTGTTATAGAAACTATTATATATGTTTACGCTTGACTCGACTGACTCGGAAAGCATACTTCTACATGTCACTTCACACTAAGTTCCGAGTCACTCAACACTCGGATATATCGCATGTTCAAACACTTTGTTTCACGTGCACAAACTCGAGTCCGACTTCATGTTCCAAGAATTACATTGTTAATTTACTTTTCTAAGTCGGCATATTTTGTTTGAACCTTGTTTAGTCTAGATCAAGTTTGTCTACTCTAATCTTCTCCTTGTCACTTGATTATCATCTAGACTCGACTAAGATGGAATTTGAGTATCATATATATTAGACTCAAAAATTCCATTCCTTTTTCGACTCGGATAATTAATCACTTAATTATCTTAATTATGTTATTATATGTGTCTAATCTTGGACCAAAGTATTTTATACTTTGAGAACCAAATTAATTTACTTTTTAGGTTATTCAAGCGAGGCTATCCTTTTTTGAATTACAAAAGTAACGGACTTCAAAACGTCAAATCACCAGCGAGACAAGGCTTTTTCCACCTCGACCTAGCCCCGAGACACTATGTTTGGGTTGTCTATTTCCAAAACAAAAAATCTGCAATAGTAAGCTCAACGCTGGTTTCCACCTTACTTTTCAAGACACCACCAGGTGGTTTTGGGACTTCTAAAGGAGTCAAGAGTCGTTGCCCTACGTTCATATCTCAACGAATGTTTTCCGAGTGACTCGGAAAATCCATTACAACGGTCACAAAGGACTTCCACTCGGAAGATTCACACAACGACTAACCTGCTTGGTCATCTATAAATAGCAGCCATCTTTCAAGACTTGAAGATTGCTTGAACCAATTGTTAGTACACATACTTGAGCAAAAAGTCATTGTATTCATTCTCAATCATCAACTTACAACTCCAATTACGTATTTAATATTTCTCTAAGTTGTAAGGTCTTGTACTTAGTTACAAATATTCTCTTTCTTACTTTCTAAGTAAGGTCCCTTTGACTGAGGCTGTAAAGGTTAACTCGGCTCGGTTGTCCCTAAATGTAAAGGTGATGTCGGTTAGGAAGTACTAGATCGAGATAAGGTAATTTACGAGTCTAGGAAAAATTTGTCATGAGTTATCCAAGGGAGCAACTCGGGTTAAGTTAGTCTACTGAATTTTGTGGTCTAAAAATAGTGGATTTGACTTCGCGCTTGGATTAGCACGGTCCGTGGTTTTACGCCCGATAGGGTTTCCACGTACTTTCCGAGCTATTGCTTTTACGAGTGCATTCTAGACTGAGACATTTTCAAAGTTACTGTTTAATTTGTTTCTTCACTCTTCACTGAACTACGAGTTAGTGCTTTTACGAGTTTATCCTTCACCCTCGCTCACCTCGGATTCATATCTATTTTAAATTTCAAGCAAATTTCATCATCACCCTATTCACCCCCTCTAGGGTGACTTAGCCTCTCTGAGAGCAAAACCTTCAATTGGTATCGAGCCTAGCCTTACAGAAAGGATCTAACCATCTAAAGGTTTAATGATGAAATGGCTCGGAACAACGGAGAGTTCGATGATGGAAGATCTTCCAGGAGACCACCAAAGTTCAAAGGATCTAACTTCGTACACTTGGAAGAAACTCATGGAATGTTTCTGTTGGATCACGATGAGGATGTCCGGAACATTATACAAGTAGGCAACTACATTCCCATGAAGACGGAAGAAACAAGACTCGTACCCAAGACAAAGGCCGAGTTCACGGCTGATGAAGCAAAGAAGTTCGAAAGAACTTCAAGGCAATGAATATTCCGATGTTCGCCATCGGCTCGGAAGAATACAATTGAGTGTCTTCCTGTGATACAGACCAAAGAAGTATGGGACACGAGTGGTCAACACTTATGAAGGCATAAGCCGAGGTCGGACAAGCGAAGATAAGCCAATATCTTCATAAGTATGAGACTGTTCAAGATGGAGCCGGAAGAAAACATCACTCGGATGTTCATTCGCTTTACTAAGATCACCAACAATCTCAAATCTCCGGGTAAAAAGATTTCCCACGACGAAATGTGTAGAAAGATACTCGAAGCCTACCCAAGAAAAGATGGGGTCCCAAAGTGACAGCTATCGAAGAGGCTTAGAACTTCTCTCTACTAAAGCCAGACAAACTCATTGGGAAGCTTTTCACCTATGATATCCACTGGAAGAGGCGGATGCAGAGGTCGGCACCAAAAAGAACATTGCGCTAAAAGCCTCAAAAACCAGAGAAGCGGATCCGAGTTCTTCGACTAAGAAGAGGATCCCATGGCACTTATCGCTAGAGGCTTTAAGAGAATGATGAAGCACAAGAGATGGGATAAGAAGCCAAAAGAAGAGTTCTATAAGAAAGACAAGAAGGATACAAAAGGTAAATACTCTTCCCTTTCAAAGTTATCTTTGACTAAGAACTCTTGTTGTTTTGAATGTGGCAGCAAGGAACACATAGTCAAGGACTGTCCCAAGAGAAAAAGGGGTAGAAGAAAGAAAAAGGCTATGATGGCCACATGGAGTGACGAGGACTCATCGAGAAGATGACGAGGACTCGAGATGACACAAAGTGTCCGATGTCACTTTCCGACTCGAAGTGAAAACAGAGTCGAGGCACGGATCTATCGGACAATGATGAAGTAAATCCTCAAGAGGTAATGGAATACTTTCTCAAATTTTCCAAAGTTGATTTAGCCAAGTACATTTTTACTTTGGAGGAGAAGTCCAATTCGACTCTTCTAATTTTAAAGAACAACTTGAGTCAATTTCTTCGAGAGCCTCTATCTAAAATATAAGTTAGAAAAGCTGAGACGTACACTCGAGAGAACTCAAAACTAGTGCTCAATCCAATGAGATTAAGTCCGAGTTACTCGAAAAGAAAATGAGCAACTAAAGCAAAAGCTCAATGAGTCTCAAGATCTTGTTTTAAAGTTTACTCAAGATCAGAAAAACCTTGATATGCTCTTGGGATCTCAATGTGTCTCCTTTAGAAAAGAAGGTCTTGGTTTTAACAAAGAGGAGGAATCCAATTCCTACTCGAGTTTTTCAAAATGATTCCAAAGCTGTAAAGTTCGGGAAGGCTAAGCACGGTCCTATTCATAAAAATAAAAGGAGGACTAAGCCCGGACCAGCTTACGAGAGAAAATCATCTCCACCGGCTTATAAGAGAAAAGCTTTTTAAAAGAAAGAGACGCAGACTCGGTTCTCTAAATGGCAGACTCAGAATCGAGATCACACCCAAAGTCATTCAAATCTAGGTTCGAAAAACCTTCTTCCTCAGAAAAGGATCACAGGAAAGGGTGTTACTAGGTTCGTTAGAGGAAGTGAGAAGGGTTAGTTTGTCTCTATTTTGCAGGCCACTCGGAAAAGATCAAAAGAACATTGGTATCTACACGGTGGATGCTCACGCCACATGTCGGGAGACTCAAGACTCGTTATTTGAGTTAGAAGAGTACAAAGGAGAAAAAGTCGCGTTTGGAGATGACAACAAAGGCAAGATAATTGGGATAGGAAAGATTGGAAAAGGAGGCAATCTAGTCAACCCAGTATACCTTGTCAAAGGGTTAAAGTACAACCTGCTTAGCATCTCTCAACTGTGTCATAAAGGTCAAGAGGTAAGATTAACTCGAGTCCAACTGTTATATCTCTGATGATGCTACCAAAAAGATCAAGCTCTCTGGTAAGAGATCAGGTAACACTTACATTATTGCTCTTTCGACCCGAGTCATAATTTATCTTGTTTAAAAGCATCACTTTTTGATGACTCATGGACATGGTATCGTAGATTAGGTCATGTTAGCATGCATACTATTAAGAAACTGGCATCTCATTGTTTAGTCGGAGGATTGCCTAATTGTGCTTTTAAGAAAGATAAAATTTGTGAAGCATGCACAAAAGGGAAACAAGTCGGATCATCTTTCAAATCTCTGAAGACAGTTTCCACATCCAAGGTGCTTGAAATGCTACATATGGACTTATGTGGTGAAATCCCTGTTAAGAGTCTTGGAGGTAAATCATATGTACTTGGTTATTGTTGATGATTACTCACGATTGACCTGGGTGTGTTTTCTTAAGCATAAAAATGAAGCATTCAAAGAGTTCAGCAAAGCTCTGCAGAAAAATCCAAGTTGAGTCTCGGACTCGGATCCGGAGAATTCGAACCGACCATGGAAGGGAGTTCGATTACTCGGAATTTGCAGAGTTTTGTGACAAGAATGGTATCTCCCACAACTTCTCAACACCAAGAACTCCTCAACAAATTTGAGTAGTGGAGAGAAAGAATAGAACCCTTACAGAAATAGCTAGGACAATGATGATTGAACATAATCCGCCCTACTATTTACGAGGTCGAGGCGATAAACACCACAAACTACACCTTGAACAAATGCCTCATGAGACCCATTCCGAAGAAAACACCATACGAGCTCTACAAAGGGAAGAAACCCAATATCTCATACTTCAAACCCTTTCGATGTAAGTGTCTTGTTCACAACAATGGTAAGGATCACTCGACCAAGTTTGATGCTCGGTCGAGATGAAGGTATTTTTCTGGGTTATTCATCTCATAGTAAGGCGTATCGAGTTTTTAATAAGAAAACTAACAAAGTAGAAGAAAGCATCCATGTTGTGTTTGATGAGATGGAATAGGAAAAGCCAAGTGAATCATCATTCTCGGACACTGAAGCTCAACAGAGATGACGATCGTGATAAAAATGAGTCCATCAAGAATCAAATCCATGACACTTAGAATGAAGACATTCGAACGAAGTGACTCGGAATTAGATAACTCAAGAACACGCTCGGAATGTTGAATAAGCTCACTCAGAACAGATTTCGGAAGATCAACCAATTCAACCTACGGATCTGGTGAATCGGAGAACAGGTATAGCATTCAAGTATGCTTCTAGTCATCTACTAGAAAACATATTATCTTATATCAACAGTGGGGTAAGAACTCATTCCTATCTTCGGACTTTATGTGCATTTACTGCATTCATTTCATTAACTGAACCTAAAAATGCACTAGAGGCCCTAAATGAATCTGAATGGGTAGAGGCCATGCAAGAGGAACTCAATCAATTTGAAAGAAACCAAGTCCGGACTCGACCAAACGACCTTCGACCACCCGAGTCATAGGAACCAAATGGGTTTTCAAGAACAAACTGGATGAAGGTGGGTTCGTAGTCGAAACAAAGCTAGACTTGTGGCTCAAGGTTACAATTAAGAAGAAGGGATTGATTGTGGGGAAACCTTTGGACCTGTTGCGGAATTGAAGCCATTAGAATCCTGTTGGCATTTCCATCTAGCATGAATATCAAGTTATACCAAATGGATGTTAAGTACACATTTCTTAATGGCTTTATCGAAGAGGAAGGCTATGTTGAGCAGCCCCTGGATTTGAAAACTCAGAATTTCCAAATCATGTTTTCAAACTGCAAAAAGCTCTTTATGGTCTTAAACAAGCTCCCAGAGCTTGGTATGAACGACTAAGCAATTTCTTAGTTCAAAATGATTTTAGAAGAGGTTAGATCGACAAGACTCTCTTTATAAAAACCAAGGGGAAAGACTTCCTTATCACTCGGATATATGTCGAGATTTTTCGAGTTAATGAGACAGGAATTTCAAATGAGTATGATGGGAGAACTCAATTTCTTCCTTAGTCTACAAATTAAGTAAGACAAAGATGCAATCTATGTCCATCAATCAAAGTACACCAAGGAGCTGCTGAAAAAGTATAAACTTCAAGATGTGAAGCGTGCAGCAACCCCTGTGAGTAGTAGCATAAAATTGGACTCGAGACGAAAAGGTAAAGCAATAGATCGAAGCTCTATCGAGGTATGATTGGATCTTTGCTATATCTTATTTCCAGTAGGCCAAACATAATGTTTAGTGTCCGTCTATACGCAAGATTCCAAGCTAATCCAAACGAATCACATCTCACTGCGGTGAAGAGAATATTCGAGATATGTTGCGGGGACTTAGAATTTAGGTCTATGGTACTCCAGAGACTTAGAACCGACTATCACTTGGATACTCGGATGCTGATTACGCTGGATAACAAGTTGATAGAAAGAGTACCTCGGGAGCTGGCCAATTCTGGGTCAATCCTTAATATCTTGGCACTCAAAGAAGCAAAACTCGGTAGCTCTATCAACTGCTGAGGCTGAGTATATTGCAGCTGGAGCATGGTATGCTTAGATTTTGTGGATAAAGCCACACTTGAGAGATCTTGGACTTTCTTTCAAATCGGTTCCAATCAAGTGTGATAATTAGAGTGCAATCAGCATCACCAAAAACCGAGTTCAGCACTCAAAGATAAAACACATTGAGGTCGGGTATCATTTCTGCAGAGACCATTACGAGAAAGGTGATATTGAACTCAAATTCATTTCTACCAATCTTCAATTAGCTGATATCTTTACTAAGCCACTTAGTGAGGATCAGGTTTGCTTCATTAGGAATGAGCTTGGTATGTTAAACGCATAATTAGGTATTTTTTATGTGAAAATTTCATTACTTGATTATGTGATATGTGCTTACGATTCTTTAATAACCATTAGTTCGAGTTGATTCGGTGATACTGAGTTAATAGTTATTATCTATTTCCAGTTTCCGAGTCACTTAGAAACTTAGGCTGAGTCGAGCTCGGACTTTGAGAAAAATGGACATCAAACCTCCGAAATCATCTCTAGACAAGTGGAGATTTTCGGAATTTATTTTCAAAATCTTTCTTTTTCTCTCCCTCTCTCGCGCGTCATGATCAAACAACTAGCCGTTGGGAGACAAACCGCTGGAATTCTAACCGTTGAAGAAGAGAACAGTCACACCGGTCCGAGGTGACCACCGAAAGAGCTGAGTCGAACGGATACTCGAAGGACGATTATTTTCTTATAAATAACGCCTATTCTCCTTCATTTCTTTACTTTACTCCTCGCTTACTCTCTCTCTCTCAATCAATTCTTCATGAACAAGCTCTCTGTGATTAAAGCGACACCCAGTGATCTCAAGCTTCATGAAGAACATCTCAAGTAAGCTCTGTTCCTCTCAAACTCTTTCTTCTTCTACTCTTTTATTTTTCTCTTTCACTCTCTTCAAGCTCCTTCCTTCTCCTCTCTCTAAAGCTTCACTACTCTCTCTTTTCTCCATCAAAATGTCTAAAAGAGGTTCTCATCCTGATTTTGTTAGCTCTGCCACCAAGAAACCCCGTACAAAAATCCAGGAAGGCCCCTCAAATTCGAAACCTCTTGTCACTCAGCACCTTGCGTTGGATGATAAATTTTTCCCAACCACAAAATTTTCGTGGTTGCCTCACATATAATCGACTGGGGTCTATAAGTTTCTTTGTTTCAGCGAGTTCATCTATCCTGAACTCGTCTTTGAGTTTTAGACTCATCTTTCCAGACTCTAAGGGTATTCTAACCTCCAAAGTTCAAAACATCACTTGTTCGAATCAATACTTCGCTCCTCCATCGTATGTTCAAAGTATCTTCCTTTTTCTTGAACAACAATCTAATACCTTTCAATGAGGTCACTGACGACTTCTTTGAAAAGTACGCCAAAGAGTTCCTAGGGTTACACAAAAACTTTTACGTGACCCAACTAAAGTCGAAGCTCGTCTTCCGTGTTTCTTGCTGATGAGGACCTTCTTCTCACAGCATTCCAAGCAAGGAGAACCGCAACTCCAAGCATATTAAAGCTCTTTTTAATATCCTGGATGGCTACGAAGTAGACCTCTTTCCGCTATCATTGAGTAAATGGCCGCTGTGCGAGCTCAAACTCAAAATAAGAAGAACACCCCTCTTCCTTTCGGTACTCTTCTCACTCTCATTTTCAAACAGTTCAAAGTTCCTCTTCCCTCGGATCCGAATGCCGTTTTGAGGCTGCCATTGTAGTCGGCAAGAAGGAACTTCTTGGGTACGGATACCAGGAAACCAAACCTGGTATCCGGATCCACAGCGCAGAGCCGAGGCAACCCTCTCCGCCTCGGACTCGAGTCGAAGCGCCTCTTTCTCTTCCTGCTCCACCTGGTTGTGCCTCTACCTCGGGTGCTTCTAAATCTCTTTCTTCCATTTTGTCCACCGCTTTCAGGATAAAATCTCTTCGTGTCCTTGGAACTCATGGACTTTCCGGGTCATTCAAGACTGTCTTCCGAGTCTATGACCATCAACTAGAAAATCGTCCAATCTCAAATTCGAGAGCAGCATGACGTGCTCCTTGAGATGAAGGCTCAGTAAAGGAGCAAAGGGAGCTTCTCGAGCTCCTTCAGGAGAGAAGATCCAAGGCACCTCAGGATCCAGGTAACTCGGACACCTCCGAGGAATCCTCGCGCCCGCCAAGTCCTCCTTAGACGAGAGGAGAGGAAGAAGAAAAAGGAGAAGAAGCGAGAGGAGCCCGCGGCTGAGGCGGATCCTTCGACCAAGGAGAACAAGAAGGACAAGGAGCGAGCAATTGAGGGTCCGGGTGCTCCTAAAGTGCAATCGAAGTGATAAGCTCAAACAGCTGATCCGAGCGGGTCGGAAGAACTTGCATACCAAGGACAGCCAGCAGCAGAGTTAGCTCGAGCACACTCCTCCGGTCGTGGAGTTCCAAGAGAACGAGCCTATGGACGACCTAGTTCCGGGTCGGCCACTCGGAACCGAGCCGATACCGGAGATTCCTGTACTTCCTCCGCCGCGCTCAAGCACATCGTCAAGATCTTATCAACGCTGGCGCACCACTCATCATTCCTCCTCAACCCCGACTGATCCATCCCCTTCTTAGTTTTTTTTATTTACGATTTTTCATGTTTTTTCTCGTTGTCCGGACATCAAATATGTACTTTCTCGTTGTATTCTTCCCATTTTTTTTTCTTTGAAAGGCAAGGGGGTGAATAGATAGAAAAAAATTTGTTGTCTTGTTTAGAGGGAGTCTCTCTCACCCTCTGTAAATATTTTTCTTTGACTTTAATGAAGTAAATGCATTTCATTAATAATTGTTGTCTATCTGGATTTATTTCTTTTCATGCTCGATAGCTATAAAATCTTAAGTTATTTTCTCGAGCAAGTTTGCAAAATCGGATTTATATCACTAAAAAGTGTTTGTCTAAGTATGGAATGCCTTTCATCGAAAGGGCGAGATTGAAGACTCGGTCTTTATACTTACACTTTCCGAGTTCCATCGAGGAATCACGTATAAGACTTCATCTCTTATAGGGTTTTGATTTCAAATCATTCTATGTGCCTTGGAAACTTTTCCGAGTGATATAACATTTTCTCTCGAGTGTTATAGAAACTATTATATATGTTTACGCTTGACTCGACTCGACTCGGAAAGTACATGTCACTTCACACTCAGTTATGAGTCACTCAACACTCGGATATATCGCATGTTCAAACACTTTGCTTCACGCTCACAAACTCGGATCCGACTTCATGTTCCGGGAATTACATTGTTAATTTACTATTCTAAGTCACCATATTTTGTTTGAACCTTGTTTAGTGTAGATCAAGTTTGTCTACTCTGATCTTCTCCTTGTGACTTGATTATCATCTAGACCGACTAAGATGGAATTTAAGTATCATAGATATTAGACTCGAGAAAATTCCATTCATTTTCCGACTCGGATAATTAATCACTTAATTATCTTAATTATGTTATTATCTCGTGTCTAATCTTAGACCAAAGTATTTTATACTTTGAGAACCAAATTAATTTACTTTTTTAGGTTATTCAAACGAGGCTATCCTATTTTTGAATTATAAAAGTAATCGGCTTCAAAACGTCAAATCACCAGCAGACAAGGCTTTTTCCACCTCCGACCTAGCCCGAGACACTATGTCGGGGTTGTCCGTTTCAAAACTGAAAATCTACAACAAGTAAGCTCAACGGTGGTTTCCACCTTACTTTTCAAGACACCACCAGTGGTTTTGGGACTTCCAAAGGAGTGAAGAGCCATTGCCCAACGTTCATATCTCAACGGATATTTTTTGAGTGACTCGGAAAATCTATTACAACGGTCATAAAGGACTTCCGAGTCAAAAGATGGACACAATGGCTAAGCTGCTTGGTCATCTATAAATAGAAGCCATCTTTAAAGACTTGAAAATTGCTGAACCAATCGTTAATACACATACTTGAGCAAAAAGTCATTGTATTCATTCCCAATCATCAACTTACAACTCCAATTCCGTATTTTAATATTTCTCCGAGTTGTAAGGTCTTGTCTCGATTACAAATATTCTCTTTCTTACTTTCTATGTAAGGTTCCTTGACTGGGCTATAAAGGTTAACTCAGCTCGGTTGTCCCTAACTGTAAGGGTGATCTCGGTTAAGAAGTACTAGATCGAGATAAGATAATTTCGAGTCTAGGAAAACTTGTAAGGAGTTGTCTAAGGGAGCAACTCGGGTAAAGTTAGTCTATTGTTAAGCTTGTCGTACAGCAACAAATTAAACCACTACTTAGGCTTATAATAAACAATATAGTAAGGGCAAGTAGGGATCGAATCCACGAGGAAAGATACTGTAAAGAAAAAAATCAAACTTCCAATCTAATTAAACTAACTATTCTAGTTATTTACCTTATAAAATTCAAACAAATCAACTTAACTACTAAATTTCTAATTTTAATTCTAAGAAAAACTTCTGAGATTATGCACTATTATTCTAATAATCTAAATTTAACAAAACTATCCTAATTAATTCTGGAAAAATCAAAACAGAAAATCAAATAAAAACTTAAACAGAAAATTAAAACGTAGAATAATTCAGAATTAAATAACTAAAAATAACAGAAAATTATCTAATAATAAAAATAAATATTCCAGACAGAATATAAAGCTTGGAATAACCCAGGAATGTTTTTTTATAAATTTTCAGAAAAGAAAACTAAAGCAGAAATTAAATAAATTCTAAAACAGAAAATTAAATAAATAATATTCTGCACTAAAATACTTACGAAAATAAATACTAAAATTACCCAGAATAATAATACTAATTTTCTAAACCTAACCAGACCCTAAAAATATAAAAACAAAATTTAAAATCTAATTTACGAATTTATTTTATTAAAAACCTGCAGTAATTAAATTCAAGAATTAAATCTGAAAAAATATCAAATTAATTCCAAAAATTCTAAAATTTAATCACAGCAAACTAGGACTCTATCTAAACCCTAAAAGAAAATAAAACACGAAAAATAACAAAAGAAACTATTTTTAAACTAATTTCTAACAAACTGACTCCAAAAATAATAAAAACTGACAGAAAATTAATTCTGAAAATTAAAATATATAAAGACTCAAAATTAAATTAAAATAAAATTACTAAAATTAACCTAAAATACTGATCTTTAGGGGGTAACGAAATTAATAATAAAAGACTATATATTTATAAATAAAAATTGACAAACTAAAGAAAATAACTAAAAAGCAAACAAATAATTATCAAAGATAGCAAATTTATAAAAACACTTAGTATAATCTATATCCACCATGCAAATTATTATTTATCATTAACACACAAATTGATCTACCCATGAGCTAAACTGTAGAAGACAACCACTAGCGGATCTTCCCGTTTTTCCTTAGTTATTAGTTTACTTAGGCCTAGCCCTAATATAAACCCTACTAATATTGATAACCCTAGCACTAGCACTAGAATTTAATCAAATTAGAGCATTAAGTATTAGAAAAACATCATCTAGCACCTAATAACCAATCTACTAGCAAATTGATTTAAGAAGGATCTATGATAATTTCCTAATTAAAAGAGATGGGTATGAGCCATCCATGATTAACTAGGGTGATACTTATGTCTAAAAGATCAAGCAATTACGTACTTAAACCCTCTAAACTATCACATGAATTTATATAAAACTAAATAGTGTGCACTCTAATTAATTAGACATAAAGTCATAAACATTAAACACAAATTATCATAGAATCATGGATTGAATCAATAAGACAATAAAAATCAAAACTTTGTTTCAAAATAAATAATTTAACATGGCTTCAATGTAGATTATACCAAGTATAAGAAAAACTACTCACACATCATGTAATTTAAAACATGTAAATTAAATAAAACTAGCATCTTTAGTATTAATCTATCAATAAAAACTCAATCTTTTCTAATAAAAATTACAAAACTAAATTATACTACCGATATTAGTTTCTTTGACCCGGGAAGATGAAGAAGATGATGATGGATGGTGGTGTTGGTGTGGGCTGGCAGCGACAGCGGCAGCAAGCGGCGGCAGCAGGTTGGCTAGGAGTGGTGGCTGCGGCAGCGAGGTGCGCAGCGGCGGCGGCAGCTGGTGGTGGCGCAGGTGCGGCAGCAGGTGCGAGGGCGGCAGCAAGCGGTAAGAGGTGGTGATGATGTGTGGGTGCTAGGTCTCTCCTCCATGATGATAATAAGTAGTATATATAGGGTGAAAGAGTTAGGGTTTATTTCTCTTTCTTCTCTTCTAAGTTTCCCTTTTCTATTCCACTTAGGATTTCCTAAAATATAATATCCTAAAATAAATATTTTATTACATATTATATTTATGGACCGACTTCATATCTTTTCTTGGATGCTTGTCGGTAGCTAAAAATCCACTTTTAACGACTTTTCTTCTCTTCCCCACTTTATTCGATAATTACCTATAAATAGACAAAATAGAATAAATTAGATAAAATAAACTATATAATATAAACTAAATAACTACTAAAAATACGTATAAAATACGACTTAACAAATCCCCCACACTTAGACTTTGGACGTCCTCGTGCAAAGAAATCTAAGACTCGATCTAATATTATGGTTTCTTATAAAGATATACATAAAACATAAAGTATGCACTAAGTTTGCCTTGCTTTCAAAAATAGTTTGATGAAATTTTTTGTCTTTCCCAAGCAAGTGAAGAACTAAACATTTCATTGCCATCGAGAGTTTATTCATCAGCCTCACAATATCTCTTTTAATTAAGCAACAATCAAAAATTTATCCATATTTTTCAAACATGTACATTCCGGTCAAGAGGTCTAAAACTTTTTAGGATAGGAAAAATTAAGGTGCGGTATGGTTATAGAGACACTGAATCGGCGAGATAACTCACTAAAAATCGATAATAAACTTGTTTTGCAAACCTTTTTTTTTTTTCATTTATTATATATATATATATAACTCCATTCAAGCACATATTCGAGGCCCATATAGGGTCTTAGAAATATAACACTCCCTGTCTCCCACTCACCCAAACGGAGGTGTTGGAGTTTAATGGCTTTTTTTTTTTTTTTTTTTTTTTTGTTTTTCGTTAGTATGGTTCGAGCCATTGATCGGCCTAAAATGGGCATGACTCTCCCAACATGGGTTACTCCATTCATAAGGCTCAACTTGAGACCTAAACTTAAGGGAAATGGCGCCGAGCCACCAACTCCGACCCATGTTGGTAAACTAACAATTTTTTTTTTTTTTTTTTTTTTTTTATAGGCCAAACAAGAAAAATCAAAATTTTAATGAGTCAATCTGCTAAGTTCAGTAGTCTAGGTGAACGGTTTAAGTCAATTTATTGCCTCTATCACGATCATATAACATGATCAAATTGACAGAAAAATTATGATTGTCACTAATTGAAGAAATATATGAAGATCAACTCAAACAACTCTGAATGACAATTAACATGTTCAAATTTCTCACTTTCAAAGGGAAAGAAAAATTAGAAACAGAAAAATTTAAGCAAGTTAACCTAACATATATTCATGTTCATGCATTTCTTTACAAGAATATTTTTTTTTTTTTCAAAAAATAAGATAAAGATAAATGCAAAAAATTAAAATGTAATAAAGATAAATGCATAAAATTAAAATGCAGGATGCACTCCCCACACTTAATTCATGCATTGTCCCTAATGCATGCTAAATAAAAATAAAAATTAAATTAAAGTAAAAATTATAGAAACTTCCCTGAAAATGTTGGGTTGCCTCCCAACCAGCGCCTTTGTTTACTAGTCTTTGGCTCGACATCGTTGTCACTCATGGATCTTCTAAATGTATCTCCTCTACTAAGCAAATTTGGCTTCCTTCATAAAAATTCTTTAACTCTGTGACCATTCACCTTAAAAATTTTGTTAGTAGAATAGCTTTTAATCTCAACGGCCCCATGTGGATAAGTCTTTACTACCTCAAATGGTCCTAGCCATCTAGAGTTTAACTTTTCAGGAAAAAGCCTTAGTTTTGAATTGAATAATAACACTTTCTCCCCCTTTTGAAATTCCTTCCTGACAAGCTTAGCATCATGAAATGCTTTGGCTTTACCTTTATAAATTACTGAATTGTCATAAGCCTCCATACGAATCTCTTCTAATTCTTGCGGTTGCAGCTTACGTTCCTTTCCCGCTAAGTCATAATCTAAATTACACTTCTTTACAGCCCAATATGATTTATGCTCTAACTCTACAGGAAGATGACATGCTTTTCCAAAGACTAGTCTGTAAGGTGACATACCTATAGGGGTCTTGTATGCGGTTCCGTAAGCCCGAGAGCTTCATCTAACCTAAGACTCCAATCCTTCTTATCCGGTCTAACAACTTTTTCTAGAATTCCTTTGATTTCTCTATTAGAGATTTCAGCTTGGCCATTTGTTTGGGGATGATAACTTGTAGATACCTTATGAATTACATGGTATTTAGCTAGCAGGGTACCTAATGTTTTATTACAAAAATGCGTCCCTCTATCACTAATGATTGCTCTAGGTACTCCATATCTATGTAGAATACGAGATTTAACATGCTTCACCACAGTCTTAGCATCATCGGCTTTAGTAGCTATCGCTTCAACCCATTTAGACACATAATCAACAAACAGGAGTATGTAAGTAAAACCAAAGGAAAAGGAAATGGTCCCATGAAATCCACTCCCCACACATCAAATATTTGACACACATACATATTATATAAGGGCATTTGATTCCTCCCTGATAAATTTCCTGTCTTTTGGCATGCTTCACATTTTTGCAAAAATCATAAGCATTACGAAAAATAGTAGGCCAATAGAATCCACATTCTAAAACTTTGTGTGCTGTTCTTTTTGGGCTAAAATGCCCTCCACTTTCGAGATGAGTGACAGAAAGTTAAAATCGAATGAAACTCGGTGTCATCTACACAACGCCTTATAATTTGATCTCCACAAAATTTCCACAAGTACGGGTCATCCCAAACATAATATTTAACCTGAGATCTTATCTTTTCTTTTTGGGCTCTAGACATGTCTCTTGGAAAAGTTTTGGCAACTATGTAATTTACTATGTCAGCATACCAAGGTGATTTATCAATGACAACATATAAAGTCTCGTCAGGAAAACAATCACTGAAAGGATCACTACTTTCCCCATTTTCTAGCCTACTCGGATGGTCTGCGATAGCATGAAATACAGAATGATCCAACCCTTTGGTAATCACAGTTAACAATTCATCTTCTTGAGACAAATCATAAACATTTTGGGACATTTCATCAATTGTATCAAGTGCACAAACATAATTTACATCTGCAGGAAATCTCAAGGCATCAAAAATATTGAACTTAATAACATCACCATCAAATTCCATAGTCAATGTTCCCCATGTACATCTATTTTTGTCCTAGATGTTTTAAGAAATGGTCTACCAAGCAAAATAGGAATGTCATGGCATGCATTACCCATGTCCAATACATAAAAATCAGCAGGAAAAATAAGCTCGTTGACTTGGACTAAGACATCCTCTAAGACTCCATCCGGATACGTACTACTTCTATCAGCCAACTGAATTACTAGCCCAGTTTTCTTCAACTCTCCCAAATTCAGTTTATCATAAATAGACCGAGGCATCACATTAATGGAAGCACCTAAATCAAGCATGGCTCTGTCAAAGTATAGGTTTCCAATCTTACAAGGGACAGAGAACACACACGGGTCCTTACATTTAGGAGGGAGCTTCTTTTGAAAAACAGCAGATGCATTCTCCCCACACTTATCTTCTCATTTCCTTTTAATTTTCTTTTAGAAGTACAAAGCTCCTTAAGAAATTTAGCATAACGAGGAACTTGTTTAATGGCATCTAGGAGAGGAATGTTGATCTCTACCTTCCTGAATGTTTCTAAAATTTCTTGGTTTGCCTCATCTATTTTAGGAGTTATGCTTCTCAGTCTACTAGGGAAAGGTGGAATAGGTTCATAACGACTTTTCTTAGTGTCACTTATCTCTTTAGCATTAGAGGAGTTATCCTTCTTTAAGTCGAGTTCAGATTCCTTAACCTCTAGTTCGGGTTCTACCTCTCTGTTGTTTTTAGGTTCATTAAGTTCCTTTCCACTCCTTAGTCTTATCGTACTCACATTTTCTTTGGGATTACTGGAAGGGTTGAGATGGTAATCTATTTTGCAATTGGGCTTGCGGGTTACTAAACATGGTATCCGTTGCGCTTTGTCTCTCTTGAACCTGCTTAATACTCATTTCTAAACTTTGGAACCTAAGGTCAGATTCCTTCTTTTGGTCATCCATTTTCTTAATCATTTGCTCCAAAAGGAAGTTCGTTTTATCTTGAGCAGATGGTTGACGCTGGGTTTGGTCAAAACCAGGGGGTTGTTTCTAGGTCCATACCTAAGGTTAGGATGATCCCTCCATCCTTCATTGTAGGTGTTTGAAAATGGATCGTACTTTCTTTGACCTTGGTTAGGGAAAACAGCATTTACTTCTCCCCCTTGTAATGTAGGACATGAATCAGTAGGATGCCCTTCTAAACAGCAAATTCCACACACTACTGCCTTTTGAACTCCTCCAGTGACGAGTTTGTTCAACATAGCGAGTGATTTGAGTCGGTTGGTTTTCCAATGATGTACTTGAATTTAGTTCATTAACCTTCCTAAATTGGACATCTCTAGTCCCAAATTGTTGAGTATTTTGGGCCATGTTATTAAATAATTCTCTAGCTTGAGCTGGAGTCTTATTAACCAAAGCCCCCCACTAGCGGCATCTACCATATTTCTATCAATTGACGGTAGCCCTTCATAAAAATATTGAATCGGTAATTGTTCAGAAATTTGATGTTGGGGACAACTAGCACATAATTTATTAAAACGTTCCCAGTATTCATAAAAAGTTTCTCCATTCATTTGTTTAATGCCACAAATTTCTTTTCTAATGGATCCAATCCTAGGTGTTGGAAAGAATTTTTCTAAGAATGCTTTATGAACTTGGGTCCATGTAGTAAATGTTGCGGGGGTATGTAATATAACCAGTCTTTAGCCTTATCTTGAAGTGAAAAGGGAAAGGCTCTTAATTTAATTTGGTCTTGTGTGATTCCCTCAGGTTGCATGGTAGAACAAGTAATCATAAATTCATTAATATGACGATATGGGTCCTCACCGGGTAGTCCATGAAACTTAGGTAGTAAGTTCAGAAATCCAGAATTCAATTTAAGAGGTCGGTCCAAAGTAGGGTATGATATAGACAAAGGTTGTGTTTCTAAATTAGGTGCAGCAAGCTCACGTAAAGTAGCCATTTCAAAGTTTATAGAATCAACCTCAATTTCGCTTTCGAAGTTTCGGATTGTAGAGATTCGATGTCGTTCTCAACTTTTTCCGTCGAATGCTCTTCCAATTCTCCGATCATACGACCACTTCGTAATTGCATGAACTAACTGTAATCAATTAAAATGCATAAGTTCAAAAATATATAAATAGTTAATTAAATTAGATTGAAAGAAAACTAAGATTTTTTAATTTCTTTCCCCAGACAACGGCGCCAAAATTTGTTAAGCTTGTCGTACAGCAACAAATTAAACCACTACTTAGGCTTATAATAAACAATATAGTAAGGGCAAGTAGGGATCGAATCCACGAGGAAAGATACTGTAGAAAAAAATCAAACTTCCAATCTAATTAAACTAACTATTCTAGTTATTTACCTTATAAAATTCAAACAAATCAACTTAACTACTAAATTTCTAATTTTAATTCTAAGAAAAACTTCTGAGATTATGCACTATTATTCTAATAATCTAAATTTAACAAAACTATCCTAATTAATTCTGGAAAAATCAAAACAGAAAATCAAATAAAAACTTAAACAGAAAATTAAAACGTAGAATAATTCAGAATTAAATAACTAAAAATAACAGAAAATTATCTAATAATAAAAATAAATATTCCAGACAGAATATAAAGCTTGGAATAACCCAGGAATGTTTTTTTTATAAATTTTCAGAAAAGAAAACTAAAGCAGAAATTAAATAAATTCTAAAACAGAAAATTAAATAAATAATATTCTGCACTAAAATACTTACGAAAATAAATACTAAAATTACCCAGAATAATAATACTAATTTTCTAAACCTAACCAGACCCTAAAAATATAAAAACAAAATTTAAAATCTAATTTACGAATTTATTTTATTAAAAACCTGCAGTAATTAAATTCAAGAATTAAATCTGAAAAAATATCAAATTAATTCCAAAAATTCTAAAATTTAATCACAGCAAACTAGGACTCTATCTAAACCCTAAAAGAAAATAAAACACGAAAAATAACAAAAGAAACTATTTTTAAACTAATTTCTAACAAACTGACTCCAAAAATAATAAAAACTGACAGAAAATTAATTCTGAAAATTAAAATATATAATGACTCAAAATTAAATTAAAATAAAATTACTAAAATTAACCTAAAATACTGATCTTTAGGGGGTAACGAAATTAATAATAAAAGACTATATATTTATAAATAAAAATTGACAAACTAAAGAAAATAACTAAAAAGCAAACAAATAATTATCAAAGATAGCAAATTTATAAAAACACTTAGTATAATCTATATCCACCATGCAAATTATTATTTATCATTAACACACAAATTGATCTACCCATGAGCTAAAGCTGTAGAAGACAACCACTAGCGGATCTTCCCCGTTTTTCCTTAGTTATTAGTTTACTTAGGCCTAGCCCTAATATAAACCCTACTAATATTGATAACCCTAGCACTAGCACTAGAATTTAATCAAATTAGAGCATTAAGTATTAGAAAAACATCATCTAGCACCTAATAACCAATCTACTAGCAAATTGATTTAAGAAGGATCTATGATAATTTCCTAATTAAAAGAGATGGGTATGAGCCATCCATGATTAACTAGGGTGATACTTATGTCTAAAAGATCAAGCAATTACGTACTTAAACCCTCTAAACTATCACATGAATTTATATAAAACTAAATAGTGTGCACTCTAATTAATTAGACATAAAGTCATAAACATTAAACACAAATTATCATAGAATCATGGATTGAATCAATAAGACAATAAAAATCGAAACTTTGTTTCAAAATAAATAATTTAACATGGCTTCAAGTAGATTATACCAAGTATAAGAAAAACTACTCACACATCATGTAATTTAAAACATGTAAATTAAATAAAACTAGCATCTTTAGTATTAATCTATCAATAAAAACTCAATCTTTTCTAATAAAAATTACAAAACTAAATTATACTACCGATATTAGTTTCTTTGACCCGGGAAGATGAAGAAGATGATGATGGATGGTGGTGTTGGTGTGGGCTGGCAGCAGACAGCAGCAGCGAGTTGGCGGGTGGTGGCTGGGCAGCGAGGTGCGAGGCGGCAGCGACTGGTGGTGGCTGGGCAGCGAGGTGCAGGCGGCAGCAAGCGGTAAGAGGTGGTGATGATGTGTGGGTGCTAGGTCTCTCCTCCATGATGATAATAAGTAGTATATATAGGGTGAAAGAGTTAGGGTTTATTTCTCTTTCTTCTCTTCTAAGTTTCCCTTTTCTATTCCACTTAGGATTTCCTAAAATATAATATCCTAAAATAAATATTTTATTACATATTATATTTATGGACCGACTTCATATCTTTTCTTGGATGCTTGTCGGTAGCTAAAAATCCACCTTTAACGACTTTTCTTCTCTTCCCCACTTTATTCGATAATTACCTATAAATAGACAAAATAGAATAAATTAGATAAAATAAACTATATAATATAAACTAAATAACTACTAAAAATACGTATAAACTACGACTTAACATCTATTGAATTTTGTGGACTCAAAATAGTGGATTTGACTTCGTACTTGGATTAGCACGGTCCGTGGTTTTCCGCCCAAGGAGGGTTTCCACGTACTTTCGAGTTATTACTTTTCGAGTGCATTCTAGAGTTAGACAGTTTTAAAGTTCTCTTTAATCTGTTTCTTCACTCTTCACCGAACTCTGTGTTAGTGCTTTTCCGAGTTCATCCTTGACTCTCGCTCACCTCGGATTCATATTTATTTTAAATTTCAAGCAAATTTCATCATCATCCTATTCACCCCCTCTAGGGTGACTTAGCCTCTCCAAGAGCAAACCTTTAATGGGATTGGAGCAATTTGGGCCAAGAAATTCATATCTTAGGGAGGAAGGCAAAGGTTTTAATTCTACCTTGGGAGCTTCATTGCCCTCAATGGTTGGCTCACATTTTCTTCCATTCAGTAACTTCTCCACTTTTTCTAGCTTTGGTGGGATTTTCGGGGATGGCTTCAAGACTTGAGCACAAATGGCAACTTAAGGATTAAGATCCCTAGTTGTGCTATTATTCAACAACCAAAACTATAGAGAATCGTTGGAGCTAGAGTAAGTATTATCTTCCCTTAAAATAGAATCAATGACATCCATTCTAAAACAATCATCAGTAAATGAAGGGAATTTAGTAGCTTTAAACAAATTAAACTCAGCTCTTTCATCTCATATACAAAAAGACATTCTCCCATTTTTCACATCAATGCAACACCCAACAGTAGCCATGAAAGGCCTCCCAAGAATAATGGGGGTACATGTGTGTTCCTCCATCTCTAAAATGACAAAGTCAATAGGTACAAAGAAACCTCCTAACTTAATTGGAACATCCTCTAATAGTCCAATGGGAAACTTGACCAAATGATCGGCCAACTATAGGGAAATGGTAATAGGTTTCAGCTCACCCATACCAACCTTTTGAGACAAAGAGAGAGGCATTAGGATCACACTTGAGCCTAAATCACACAAAGCACGATCTATGGAAATCTTTCCTACCTCACAAGGAATAATGAGACTACCGAGGTCCTTCAACTTAGGGGAAGCTTGTTTTGAAGTACGACACTACACTTTTCGAGTCAAAGCTACAGTCTTACGCTCTTCCAGGTTTCTTTTCTTGGAAAGAATTTCTTTCAAGAACTTAGCATAAGAAGGAATTAGAGATAAGGCATTAGTGAAGGGAATATTAATGTGGAGCTTCTTAAGGACCTCTAAAAACATCCAAAATTGTTTATCATTTTTAGTCTTAGCCATTTGTGGGAAACACAAAGGTGGAGTGTGATTCTTTGGGGAATTTTGGTTTGATCATTAGGAGTCTCACTCTTATTCTGTACAATAACATCTACCAAATACTCTTTGCAGATTAAAGACACCTCCTCATTCATAACATCATACAAACTCACATCATTCTCAACAACATTTTCATTTTGCACCTCAATGACCGCATGATCTCTACTAGCACCCTTAGGCCTCGCTAATTGTGGCCCACTCCTTAAAGTTATGGCATTACAGTGGTCCCTTGGGTTAGGCACCGGTAGGCTAGGAAGCTTACTCGGAGGGCTAGAGGAAGAACATAGTTGGCTAACAATTTGAGTTTCAAGCATCTTATTGTGAGTGGTTAAGATTTCAACTTTTAAAGCCAATTGCTTCATGACTTTATCTTGCCTTTGTTAAGCCAAAAGCATGCTTTCCATCATGACGTCCAACTTAGACTTTTGGGGCACTTGGGATGAGGTGGTCTTTGGATTTGTTGTGGACCTATGTGATTGTTGTTCTGGTAGGAAAAATTTGGGTGATACCTCAATCCTGGGTTATAGAAATTGTAGAATAGGTCAAAGTTTGGCCCCGGGTTCGGTTTGCTAATTAAATTTTACTTGGTCAGTCGGTTCACTAATAACCATACCCACAGGACAAAACAAAGTCTAATGCTCATAAGAATTGCAAGAAGCACATGGAAGGGGAGGGGTTCATATTCAACTTGTCCATTTTTTGAGTTATAGCATCTATCTTAGCAGAAGGGACAAAAACTACATCAACATCGAGCTTACCTCCCATTCTCATGGAATGGTTTTGGACCCTTCAATGCTATTTAGTGCCATTTGCTCGATCAAGGTGTAGAGCTCATCAACGAGACTTGCTCATAATGTTCCCTCCGGCCGCCGCAAGGATGGTGGCTCTCAAGTGATCATCTACCCCATTGTAGAAAGCTTAAATGGGGACCCATGGCTCAAATCTATGTTGGTGGGCATTGGCGAAGGAGATCCTTGAACCTCTCCCATGCTTCATATAGTGTCTCATCCGGCTCTTGCACGAAGGTGGAAATCTAGTTCCTCAAACTGGTCAGCTTGCTTGGTGGGAAGTATTTTGCCAAGAAAGCACTTGCTAGTTGATCCAAGGTGCTTATGGAGTTCGCCGAAAGAGAGTCTAGCCACTCCCATGCTCTCCCTTCAAGTAAGATGGAAACAATCGCAGCTTGATTGCATCCGGTGAAACCTCATTCGCCTTGAGAGTGTCACATGCTTGGCGAAAAATGTGAAGGTGCCGGTTGGGGTCTTCATTGGGGAGGCCATGGAAAGATGTGAAAGTCATTGGCCACCACATAGGAACATTCATGGTCGTCCGTGAATTAGTGACATTGGGTGTCACATATTGGCCAAAAGTTCTTCTTTGTTCATAGGCCATCTTGGGCTTTGGCTTGCAATTTTCTTCTTGCTTCACTACTAGAAAAAAGGGTTCTAACGATGAATAAATTGGTCGTTAAAAGTACATTTTATCATCGTTAAAAGTGATTAACGACCAAAAAATTTTGGTCGGCGATCGTCGTTAGTGGTTCCCTCGTTAATACTTTTAACGATGGCTTTAAAATTTTCGTCGTCACTTAAAATAACGATGAAACAAGATGTCATCGTAATTAGTTGATTGAATAACGATGAACTACATACCATTAATGACAAAATTTTTCGTCATAGATTTAAAAGAACCATAAATACAAAAATTAAAATCATGATCATTAACAACCAATTTGGTTCATTGTTATTTCTTTAACGATTAACATTTTCATCGTTAATAATATTATGGATAACCTAAATATATAATTTTGCCTATTATCTTTAAAATAATGTAATAAACTATTGATCACTAATATATGGTAACAACAAATTCGAATTGATATGTATTAATTCTTTTGAATACCACCGGTCCGCGAATACACAATATAAAACATAACCTAATACCAAAAGCATCGTAAAAAGACAATCGAGGAAACTAGAGGTTCTCATAGTAATTGATATCTAAGTACAAGCAATATTAACCAAAAACTAAAAAAAGAAAATGAAGTTCTCCAAATGATTTAGAAAGTATAAATCTTCATCAACTACTCATAAAAGGTAAGGAAGTGTTGGAACTTGAATGAGCAGTCCAAATCTGCAAAACATAGAGAATTATTAGAACTTTTACAAAATTGCAAAAGTATTCAACTTCTTATCCAACAAACATATATAACTCAAACAAACCAACATACCAGGTACCGAAATGACGGTCTATCGGACCACGGCATACAAGACTTCTTTCCCCGATCCGGTGGAATTAATCATCTTCCTGTAATATGTTAAAAGCAAATAAAATTAAATCATTTCTCAAAATAAACATGTCAATACAAGATTTACAGACAAATGGTCTGCTGCAGATAGCTGCTCATGGCTGCTGCAGAAAGCCGGCTGCGAAGCTGCCAGCTGACCATCTGCAGCGAGATAGCCGCTGGCTGCAGCAACCTTCTTCCGTAGATGGCAGCTACTGGCTGCAGCAGCCTTCTGCTGCAGATGGCAGCTGCTGGCTACGGTAGCCATTTGCAAAAGCCTTCGCTCGTCTGTAGCAACCAGCAGCGACCATCCGCTGCGAGATAAGTATTTCTCCCATGCAGTATTAGTTAGAGTTCTAGAAGAATTAGTTAGAGTTCACTTGTGTGGAATCTATGGATTCTATGTAGTATTTGCCTAAGAGGAAAAAATCCACAGGCTCAACCCACGAAGTAGAATCAAGAATTTAGGAAGGAAAAACAGATCGAGAAAACTAAAACGAATTTGCTCCAGCTAGAACTTGAAATTTCGTGTCACAATGGCTTGGTAAACACCTACTACAAAAATCCTTATTTTCTCAATTCCCAATAGCAGCCTCCTAAAAGTCACATCCCAAGAAGTCCTATGAAAAAGCTTGCACGGAAAACTTCAAAAGGTACGATTAGAAGAACACAAAAAAAGAAGAGTAAATGAACGGTCATGAGTAGATGTCCTATAATGCAAGCTTCGTACTCTGCAGTGTTATTGGTGACTTCGTAGTCTAATTTGACTGAAATAGGAGTATGTGCTCTCTCCGGTGAGACTAAAAGAACTCCTACTCCAAAGCCCTTTTGATTGGAAGAGCCATAGAAGTACATTGTCAAACGTCCACCTTTACTTGCAGAATGTCTTCATCTAGAAAGTTAAGGTGTTCGGGTTGCGATTCGAGCACGAGCAAATCAACTAGGAATTTTAGCACTATCCTTCCTTTGATCGCTTTTTCAGGGACAAACTTGAGTTTGAATTATGATAACATGACAGTCCATCGTGCTATCTTACTATTGATAATCGGTTGCTCAAGTATGTACTTAATAGGATCCATAGGTGCCACTACATATATCGTGTGGGATAACATGTAATGCCGAGCTTCTTGGTAGCCCGGATCGATGCCAATAATGTCTTCTCTAATGGCTTGTAGCTAGTCTCATAATCCAGGAACTTCTTACTTAGATAGTAGATCGCGCATTTTTCGTTCCGGTCTCGTTGAGTTAGCATGGCTCCTATAGCTATTTTCGTTATGGTGCGATATAGAAGTAAAGGTTTCCCGATTGTGGTGCAACTTCCGGGAGGATTAGTCGAGTATTCCTTAACCTTCTCGAACGCTTGTTGGCACTCAGTATCACAAATGGGCTCAAATCCTTTCTTTAATTTCTTAAAAATAGGTTCACAAACCATAGTCAACTTTGATATGAAATGACTAATGTATTGTAAACGTCTAACGAAACCCCTTATCTCTTTTTCCCTAATCGGCCAAGGGATCTCCTAAATGACTTTGATCTTGGATGTGCTTCAATTCCTCTAAGACTCGACAACATAGCCTAGTAGCTTACCCGAGGTTACTCCAAAGGCATAGCTTTGAGGATTAAGGTGCATGTTGTACTTCTTGAGCCTATGGAAGAATTTTCTCAGGCCGGGTAGGTGCCCCGCTCTGTCTTTGGATTTTATGATCATATCATCTACGTATACTTCAGCTTCTTTATGGATCATATCATGTAATAAAGTTGTTGTTGTCCTCCGATACGTTGCACCGGCATTCTTGAGCCCAAATCGCATCACTATATAATAGTAAGTCCCCCATTAAGAAGGTCGTTTTCTCCATATCTTCTTCACCATCTTTATCCGATTATATCCAAGCATAACCGTCCATGAACGAGAGCAACGCATGACCCGCTGTATTATGTACTAGGAGATCGATATGAGGCGATGGGAAATCATCTTTAGGACTTGCCTTATTTAAATCCTCGAAGTCCACGCACGTACGAACCATGCCATCTTTCTTCGGGACTAAAACTATATTTGCTACCCACCGAGGATAATGAACAATCTTAATGAACCCAACCTCCAACTATTTCGAACCTCTTCTTTAATCTTCAAAGCCCATTCTGCTTTCAACCTCCTCAATTTCTGCTTATCCGGCTTAGCATCATTGGAAAGCGGGATTTTGTGTTCAGCTATACTCGAATCTATACCCGACATGTCTTTGTAAGACCAGGAAAGACATCGATAAATTTTGTAAGGAGCGAAGTGAAGCTGCTTCTAGTCTTCTTGATCCAAAGTTTTCCTAATTTTAACTTCTTGGGGTTGATCAATTGATGCCAAATTAATTGTTATTGTTTCTTCTATTATTGGTGAGCGATTTTCATGATCCTTCATAGCTTTTATAAATTCTTTCGAATTTCTTGTTCATCATTAGAGGTAAAACAATTAAGCAAGAGGAGGCAAGGAGTAAGCGGGAAGGTTCACTTCATGAATGAAGGAATGAGTACATCCCACTCGGAAGTAGAATTAGAAATAATAAGATTAGGAAAAGAACCGGAGACAACGAAGAAGAAGTACAAGCCCTAGTACTAGGCCGAGAAAGAGGATGCGCTCCTAGGTCGACAGACAAATTCTCGACCCTCCTTAGCGTCAATCCAAGTAATATGCTTAGACTCTTCAATATCAACATCGGTGACGAACCTGAAAGGATCGAATTGTGGGTGCCACATAGCTCGTGACGAGTACCGAGACCGAGTTTCCTTCTACATTACCCTCTTGTCCGAACAGGAGACCGAAAAGATTGTTTCCAACGAGATTGGTCTAATCTAATGTGGATTGTCCCTCTTTAAGGAGGTAAGGTGCCTCTTTTTCTAGAATATAACAGTCATTAATAACCTCCAAATCAAGTACTAGGATGCCTTTTTCCTCAATGTAGTAGGGTTCAAGAAAACCATAATAAGGGAAGTGCCCTCCTTCTCTTAGAAATTGCCCGTTCGAGTATAGGCAAAGGGCTTAATAGAGCGGACTGTGTGTGGCGAGTCCTCTTTCTTTGAATTTTCCACTTGGCTTGAGCTATCTCGTTAGTAATCGGTTGATAGCCTAGTCCGAAGTTGTAGTTATTAGTGGGTTCAAGGAGTGGAAAAATAGGGTAGTATACCTTTCGGATAATCTGTTTAAAGAGTTATTGCTCTCTAATTCCTAACCTTCTAGTAGTTCTCCAAGGACTTACGTTTACTATTGATCCATTATCTACCAAGGTTAAGGGAACCAACGTGTTGATAAAGGTCGTTGTTGTGTGCAATGCCTTCTTTTGGGAGATCTTTCTAATCAAAGCCGATGGTTCCATCCCCACCATTAAACAATCCTAATACTTCCTTTGGTGTGGTTTCAAGAGAGACTTCGATCCTGCTAAGTGCATCAATTAAAGCCTGTCTATGTTTCTAGGAAGCAGATATTAATTGCCAAATTAAGATGTCGGCTTTTAATTTCCAAAGCTGCTTAAGGATTGGGTCTTCTTCCTTTGTAGCTTTAGGCTCTTTTAGGGCTTCCTGAGTCTGTTCTAGACCAAACGGTGCATTGTGCCATCCAGATCTTGTAAGGAATTTAATTACAGGACTTTTAGTGTCTTCCCAAAAGTCTTCTTCTTTCAAGGGTGGTGTGTCACAAAAGTCGTTACTATTGTTGTCCATTGTTGCTTCTTGTTTCGTAGACATCTTCTTCATCACTTACCAAAAGGCTCTTGACTTTTGGATCTAACTGAGGTAAACTAAGAAGTGGTTTTGACTTGGTAACATTTTGGATAAAACTAGATAGATCCCACTAACCTCGGAATGGGTTAAGTGAATATGGTTATGGTGCCACTTATTGTTGCTTGGTTTACGGGCAGCCTTAGCAAAGGTAGTTAGCCATTTTGAAACATGCTTTCTAGTTTATTCTTGAATTTCCAACACTCGTCAAATGGTATTTGCAAAATTTTCCCGCGTGCCATTTTTTGGATTGTTTTGCGGTTTCGATTCTACTCTAATAGGTGGCAATTCTATCTTCCTCTTTTCCAAGAGATGATCAAGGGCTTTGGTGTAAGTAGTATCAATAGGAGTGTAGTCGGTATACCTGTTGATTGCATTGACATCCGAACCCTATTAGCATTGCTAGTATTGGAGGTTTTCTTATCTTTGGAATGATAATTACCTCTACACCAGTCGCGACTTTTGTGGTTATTGAAGACTCGGACACTTCTCAATGCTTTTCCGGGTTGCATTAAATGAATCGGGTATAACCATCTCATACTTATAGAGTTTTGATTCCAAGGCATTCTTTGTATCTCGAAACTTCTTTGAGTAAAATGGTATCTTCTCTAAGTGATACAGACTTTTACTTCGATATTTCTTGCTTATCCGTGAGTGACTCGCAGACAGTGGTTCTCTGTTCGAGTCCAAGCATCACTCGCATTTATCGCAGATTGAATAGACTAGTATTTCGTCTTTTCTCACTCGAACCCGACTTCGGTTATAAGCTCTATTTCGTTAGAGTCGATACTTCTAGTCTGTTTCGTGCTTAGTCTATATCAAGTTATCTCACTCGATATTCTTTACTTATCTTGATTTATCGCTTAGACTAAGTCGGATGGAATTCGAGTATCATTGATATTGGACTCGTAAAATTCCACTTCTCTTCGACTTAGATAATTAGTTGATTAATTATCATAATTATTTTATTATCTCGTGTCTAATCTTGGACCAAAGTATTTTATACTTTGAGAACCAAAATTGATTTACTTTTGTAGGTTATTCAAACGAGGATACACCTTTTTCAAACCACAAAAGTAACCGAGCTTCGAATGTCAAATCACCAAGCAAACATGGCTTTTCACCTTCTCTGCTCCAGTCCCGGAAGATTGTGTCGAGCCGTCTGCGTTTCCAAATCTGGAAAACTGGAACGCTAAGCTTAACGGTGGTTTCCACCTTATCTTTCAAGACACCGCCAATGGTTTTGGGACTTCCAAGAGAGAGTTAAACCGTTGTCCAACGGATACTTTCGAGTAACTCGAAAGCTTCTTTCAACGGTCACGAGAGGACTCTCGGTCAGCGAGATGAAGATAACGGCTACTCGCTCGGTCATCTATAAATAGAAGCCACTTCACAAGACTTGAAGATTGCCGAACCTATTATTAATATACATACTTGCTCAAAGTCTTTGTATTTATTCTCAATCTTCTACTTACAACTCCTATTCCGTAATTCATTACCTTCCGAGTTGTAAGGTCTTGTACTCGATTACAAACTCCTTCTTACATTCTTTGTAAGGTCCCTTGACTAAGTCTGTAAGGGTAAACTCAGCTTAGTTGTCCCTAGCTGTAAGGGTTATCTCAGCTAAGAAGTACTAGATCAAATAAGGGAATTTCCGAGTCTAGGAAAACTTGTATAGAGTTGTTTGAGGGAGCAACTCGGGTTCGATCAGTTCACGGTATTTTGTGGATTCAAAATAGTGGATTTGACTTCGTGTCCGGATTGACACGGTCCGTGGTTTTCTGCCCTGAAGGGTTTCCACGTAATCTGTAAGTGTTTACTTTCCGAGTTCATTCTAGACTCGGACTGTCTTAAAGCAGTTGCTTTACTTGCCATTTCTATCTATTCAGTCTTTCCGAGTCTCTACTTTTCGACTGCTGTTTGACTCGGAACCGCATTCTGTTTCTTACTTGGCAAAAGAGTTTGAATTTCCACAAGATTACTTCCTCACCCTATTCACCCCCTCTAGGGTGACTCGGACTCTCCCCGAGCAAACCTTCGGTTATGGTAGACAACTCTTCTTCTATCAGCAAACCAGCATCTCTAAGGGTTTAAAAGTTCATCATCGGTAGAAATCCGAGGCTTCGATTGTAATTGGGCTGAAGATTTTTATGATGATTCGAACCGGTCCTTTTAAGAGGGTCGACCAACATATGGGCTGCCCTTGGTCTCCATCTCGGTAAGAAAATCCGTGAAGTTCTCCTTCTCGCCTTGCTTGATTAATTCTAAGTCTCCGAGAGTAAAGGGTATATTAGTGTTATAGGAGTATTGATGGTGAAACTCCTTGCACAAATCGGTCAAGTTGGCAACCTTGCATGGGTCAACCACATTGTACCACTTCATTACATCGGTGTCAAATGTCCATGAGAAGATTATGTGATATGTGTCTTCGGGAATGTTCTTAACGGTTATTTCTCCTAAGAAGTTGTATACATGATGATGGGGATTGTCGGAACCTTTGAATTTAATATCGGGCATGATAAACGTAGGAGGTAGTTTACCTTTAGGGATTGAAGTGAATCTCTTATGATCAAAGTAATGATTACTGAACATAGATAACTCCCTTAACATCCGTTCTATCTGATTTAAATGGGAATCAGGCAGAGATTTGGATTCGTGTTTCGTGGATTTGCATTTCGGACTCCTTGGAGGAGACAAGACATGTGGAGGTGGAAAAACAAAGGTTGTTTCCCTTCTCAAACGTTCAGCTTCTTCGGCCTCTTCCGTTTTCAAACATTCAGCTTACTCATCTCTTTTACTAGCCTCAATAGCCCTTATGATAGTCTTAAGATCCCTCAATATAGATGATATTTGTTCCTCTTTATCATTCAATCTAGTTTCCACCCTAACTATATTCTCATTAAGTAAACTAAGGTTAAGATACTTGTTGTGGGTTAGGATCCATTGGAAGGGAACTCTTTCTAGGTACTTGTCTTAGAACAAGGTGTAGACGGAAGACTCATACTTTAAACTTACACTTTTCCGAGTTCCATCGAGGAATCAGGTCTAAGACTTCTTCTCCTATAGAGTTTTGATTCCAAGCCATTCCATGTGCCTTAGAAACTTTTCCGAGTGATATAGCATTTTCTTTGAGTGTTATAGAATCTACTATATATGTTTCCGATTGTTTCGGCTGACTGACCGACTCGGAAAGCTTACGTCTACATGCCTCTTTTCACTCGGTTCCGAGTCACTCAACACTCAGGTATATCGCATGTTCAAACACTTTTGTTCACGCACATAAACTCAAGTCCGACTTCATGTTACAGGAATTACACTGTTAATTCTCTATTCCAAGTCGGCTTATTTAGTTTGAACCTTGTTTAGTCTAGATCAAGTTTGTTTACTCTGATCTTCTACTTGACTTGATTATCTTTTAGACCGACTCGGATGGAATTTTGAGTATCATGGATATTAGACTCGTAAAATTCAATTCCTTGTCTAATTCGGATAATTAGTCACCTAATTATATTAATTACGTTATTATCTCGTGACTAATCTTGGACTAAAGTATTTTATACTTTGAGAACCAAATTGATTTACTTTTGGAGGTTATTCAAACGAGGCTATCCTAATTTTGAACTGCAAAAGTAATCGGCTTCAAGACGTCAAATCACCAGCAGACAAGGTTTTTTCGACCTCTAACCTAGCCCCAGCACATCGTGTCAGGATTGTCTATTTCCAAAATTGGAAATCTGCAACACCAAGCAAAACGTGGTTTCCACCTTATTTTTTTGAAGACACTACCAAGTGGTTTTGGGACTTCCAAAGGAGTCAAGAACCGTTGCTCAATGTTCATATCTCAACCGTATTTTCCGAGTGACTCGGAAAATCCTTTACAACGGTAACAAAGGACTTCTAGTCAGAAGATGGACACAACGGCTAAGCTGCTTGGTCACCTATAAATAGAAACCAACTTTCAAGACATGAAGATTGCCGAATCTATTGTTAATACACATACTTGAGCAAAAGTCATTGTATTCACTCTCAATCTTCTACTTACAACTCCAATTTTGTATTTAATAACTTTCTGAGTTGTAAGGTCTTGTACTCAATTACAAACACTCTCTTTTTACTCTCTAAGTAAGGTCCCTTGATTAAGCTGTAAAGGTTAACTCAGCTCGATTGTCCCTAACTGTAAGGGTGATCTTAGTTAGGAAGTACTAGATCGGATAAGGTAATTTCTAAGTCTAGGAAAAACTTGTAAGGAGTTGTTTAAGGGAGCAACTCAGGTCAAGTCAATCTACTGTATTTTGTGGACTTAAAATAGTGGATTTGACTTCGTGCTTAGATTAGCACGGTCCGTGGTTTTCTACCCCAGGAGGGTTTCCACGTACTTTATGAGTTAATGCTTTTCCGAGTCTATCATTGCCTCTTACTCACCTCGGATTCATATTTGTCTTAATTTTGAAGCAAGTTTCCTCATCACCCTATTCACCCCCTCTAGGGTGATTTATACTCTCCAAGAGCAAACCTTCATAGACTATGACGGTGTATTGTGCATCGAAGCTTATCGCACCAATGTAGATTGCGGGGTAGAAACAAAAGAAGATGCGCCGGACTCCTTGGTTAGGTGTTTTAATCTTTTAGAGCTCATATTCCAACAGGTACTCGGTTGTTGTGGAGTTCCCTATTCTGCAGCCCAAAGGATGAGGTTTACGACCATGTGACAGATGATCACTTTTAAGAGGAAGGGACTTAAGTGCGAGACCCGAGGAGAATAAGGATGCTTTTTATTTGCATGCACATAATGACTGCGATGATGATATGATGCATGACTTAATTGAGATGATAATCTAATGAAAGACCCCTAGGGAAAGGATGCCTTCTATATGATAATGCATTGACTTATTCGAGATGAATTTGTGTTGGACTAAATGCAAATGAAAAGAATGGACTCACTTATTAGAAGATGAATTCAAAATGTAAAAGACATATCTTAACATGAGATGATTTTATTTGGCTAATACAAATGCACTCTCTTAATATGAGATGATTTTATTTGGCTAATGTGTAAATGGACTCTCTGCATATGAGAGGATTTTATTTGGCTAATTCAAATGGACTCTCGTAATATGAGATGATTTTATTTGCCTAATGCAAATAGACTCTCCTAATATGAGATGATTTTATATAAAAGAAAAAAAGACTAAACGATTTGAAAAAGAGAAGGGGACTTTCGGTAAGACTCATTTCGCAAACAATGAATTGCTTAGACTACTAAAAGAAAATTTTGGAATAACACGGAAGTGCAAATAAAAGAAAAGGAGATTTTAGTTTTCTTCTTTAGAACAGTGTTATTAGTACCTTATGAGTAGTATTCTTTTAATTATTTCCCTTTTATTAGCTATGTATGTAGGTAAGTAGTAGGCTTACCTTTTCTCGAATAAAAGTAAGCATTATGTTATACTATTATATTTTTATCGCTCACTTAGAGGTAAAAGCAAAAAAATTGGATAAATTAGACGGCCTAATTGGACTGCCCTTAAAATAAAAGACATTGATGGACTGCCTAATTTTGTCATCCAAGTAAATTCATAAGGGAATCGGATAATCGGAGGAAAAACCGTGGGCTGGCCAGTGACCGTTGTCCAAGTGGTGGCTGGAGCTTGCCTCGGCCTAGCATTGTTGGGCTGGGCTCGGCCTACTACCTAGGGGTATGCTAGACATAGTACTTCTTCAACTCGATCTAAATTGGTGTACTCGAAAAATCTCTTCTCCATCCACATCAATTAGTTTGACCGCTCCGCCTCGTAAAATCCGACTAAGTATAACAGGCCTTGCTAATTGGGCTTAAATTTTCCTCGCGGGTCTTTAATTGGTGCTCTTATCTCCTTAAGAAACAAATCCCTAATTTGCAAATTTCGAGACTTGACCTTCTTATTAAATGCCCTGGATATGCGAGCCTGGTAAATTTAGATGTTATGTAAGGCATTGAAGCTCCTCTCATCTAATAATACTAACTCCTCATAACGTGTTTTTGGCCTATTTTACTTCGGAATTTGGCTCTCAACAATTGTCCTTAATGAGGGAAAGGCAATCTCAATTAGAATGATTGCTTCCATTCCATAAAATAAGGACTAAGGCGTTGCTCCCCGTGGAGGCTCTACAAGAAATTCTATAACACCACAAAGGCAAAAGGCAATTTGTTAGGCCAATCCAAAAATTATCTTCATAAGAGGCGTACCTTACTTTCCAAATAAAACTCAACTTTCAAAAATAAAAAATAATCTTAATAGATAAGAGAGATGCTCGATGGAAAATTTCGGTCTGCTTCCCCATGGGGATGGGTCGTGGTTCCTAGAGGAGTCTAGAAGGGTATGCTTAACCCTAAGCCTTACTAAAAATAGAGGGCTTATGTTAGCTTGTCCCCCATTAAAAATTAAACCACCACTTATTCTTATAATTAACAATATAACATAGAAAATTAGAGATAACATAAAAACCAAATTTCAATCTGATTAAATTGATTACTGTAGTTATTTAATTATTTTTCTTCTAAAAACTCAAATAAATTAAATTAAACAACAAAAATTCTGAAAAGTTCTTTAATAATCTTATGAAATTATCTAAATTTAGTCTGATAAACTAAATTTCAAATAAATAACCTAATTAATTCTGGAAAATTAAAAATAGAAAATTAAACATAAACTAAAGTAGAAAATCAAAATAGAAAATAATTTTTTTTTATAAAAACTAAATAAATAATTTAGAAAGAACATAAAAATTATAATTACCCAGAACTATTTTTTATACATTTAAAACTGTTAAAACAAAAAACAAATTTGAAACAATAATTAAATAAGGATAAATCTATACTAAAATAATTGTGAAAATAAATAATAAAAATTACCATAATATTGAAACTGATTCTCTGACCTAAATAAACCCTAAAAATATAAAATCAAACTCTAAAATTGAATTTACGAATTTATTAAACTAAAATGTACAGTAATTAAATTCATGAATCTGAAAAATCATCAAATCAATTCTAAAAATTCAACAACTAAATTAAAACAATTGAGAACTGTATATAAATCCTAGAAAACCGTCAAATATAAAAAATAATAAAATAAACTATTTTTAACATAATTTTTAACAAATTGACTAAAAAATATAAAACTAATAGAAAAATAACCTGAAAATTAAATTTTAAAAAGACTAAAAATTAAATTAATCTAATATTTTTAAAACTAACCTCAAAAAGATGTTATTTTGGGGAAAGTAAATGAATTTGATAATAAAGACTATAAAACCGCAAAAAATTTGATAAACTAAAGGAAACAACTAAAAAACAAATAAATAATTTATAAAAAGCATTTATTATAATCTATATCTACCATGCAAATTAATGTTTATCATTAATACATAAATTAATTTAGCCATGAGCTAAATTATAGAAGACAACCACTAGTAGATCTTCCTGTTTTTCCTTAGTTATTAGTTTACTTAGTTTAGCATATATCAACCATACTGATTTTGATAATATTTTAATAAATTTAGAGCATTAACTATTAGAAAAACATCATATAGTATCTTGTAACCAATCTACCAGCAAAATAAATTTGACAAACTATAATAATTTTCTAAGTAAAAGACATAGGTATGAGTCTGTCCATGATCAATTACTGTGATATTTGTGATTAAAAGACCATAGCCTTTATGTACTTAAACTCTTCAAACTATCAAATGAATTTATATATTTGGTGGAATTCGCCTAAGGAACTCTCTAGAGAGAGACTTTGAAACTCTAGTGAGAGAGAGACCCCGAGGTGAACCCTAGCCTCGCTGCCGACCACCACAACCATGTTCCTCATTGAACCTTAACCACCGGGTCCTCGCTCTTGCCTTTGTCCGTTCACGCCCTAATTTGATTTGGGAGTTTCGTCTTGCTCACTTGCCTAGCAATTCCTTACCTCCTTTATCCCGGATCTTTGATTTGTTTTGCATTAGTACCTCCGTTTGCATCCACTTTGGCCATCCATGGAGTTACTTTGTCTTTTGTCCATCTCGTTGAGTTCACCTTCTTGAAGGATTATGATTTTAGCTCGAAGTCCTGTCAAATTTTTGTTAGAATCTCTTCGTTTGTTGTATTGCTGTGTTTGATGCTTCGGATCTCCCCTTCGATGACCCCTTGGCTACTTGATCGCTTACCGTATTTCGTAATTCCGCGATTGGAACCAACCCGTGGATGTTTTATACTGCGCTATTATTGCCTTTAGGTGATTTCAGATCCCTTTCTGCTTTTCCGAGTAAGGAGTTAGTGAACCATACCCATGGCTGGCTAGTTCATCTTTTTGTTGATTTCACAACTCGCTATGTTCAATGCTTTGGCGGTTTTATATGATTTCGATTGGTTCCCATCCAAGTTTCTTTCTCTTTGATTTTGATCGGTTGGCATCACTTCGGGTATGTTTCTAGGCTATGTCTCTCCACTTTATTTCCACTTTTTTCTTCCCGCTTATTGCTTTTAGAGATGGATTTGGCCATGTTTCTTTGGTATGATACTACCTCGGTTCCGAATTTCATCATTTTCGGTTCTATTATGATTCGGCTTACCTATTATGGTCCGGATGACTTTCTTAATGTGGTTTGGTTTTTCGGATTATCAATATTTTTGCTCCTAAGCTTTGTCCTGAAAAATTCATGTATGGGACGGTTGTTAATCAGATCTGGAAGGCTTATTATTGATTGTATGTTATGGGCGAGAGGACTTTCGAGGCTTACCTAAAAGTCCCAAGGCTCCTTGTCTTACCGCCCTTACAAGGGCTAGTATCTCGCTCTGCAAGTGGATTGTCTTTTGTTGTTTTGATTTCCTTTGGATATGGCTAGTGTCCATTGGCTTGATTGACGAGATTAGGGATATGATCCAGCTCGTTTGGTTACCAAGTTATGGTGATGGAGCTTTGGCTTTGTTTATGTTTGCTATGATCGGAAGCTTTGGCTTGGCTGGTTGGATTTTGAGGAGAAGCCGGCTTTAGCTGGTTTTTCTTGGAGTGAGTTTTGTTGGCTCTTTACATGGAGTTCACCTAGTTTGCTTGGTTCTGGTATTGTCCCTTTTGTATATTGGGCAGGCCTATTTGTATTTGGGCTTCTTAGGTCTACTTGTTTGCTCGACTTACCCTAGATTTCATGGTGATGCGTGAGGTTCTTATAGTTTGTGTGCTTTGGCCTCGCACTTATTTTCCTGGTCCGGTGGTTTCTCTTGATGAGCAGAGTGATTTTATTACTTATGTGGTTTGTGTTTAGCTACTTGGAATGGTTCCTTTGCATGTTTGTTTTCTGATATGGTCTTTTTTATGTGCCATTCCTCATCATTTCGCAGCTCCTATGATGAACTTCTCTTTTGCCTTCGGATCGAGTTTAGACAACATAATACTCGGCGATTTTTGCTCGATATTCCTTGTAATACTATGGTGGCTTCGCGGTTTCTCCGTGTTGCCCCCTTTTGGGTTAAAAGCCGGATACCGCCTTGCCGCCTAGTACTTTGAATGTCTGTGATGAGATAATCTATTTATCCGAGACTATTCTTTTCATGACTTTTCTCTTTGCTCGTTGGACGATTTTTGTTGGCTTCACGGGTTCTTTTCTTTTGGTATTGAGGTGTTCCTTAGTTTTGAGCTTGTTTTTTAGTTCTAATCGATTGTTTTTGTTTTCTTTGCTGGATTTGGGGTCCATGGCGTACCTTGAGAGGATGGAGCGATATCATTCGAACGTGCAACGACTCTTCCCGGGTTTGAAGCTGCTCGATTTGTATTATTATGTTTTTCTTTGTTTTCGCTATCTTGGTGAACTGTACGTATTACTCTTGTTCTATTTGCTTTGCTTATATACGTTGGGCGAGAGGAGTCTTACTTTATACTCGGATTCCCAAGGCTCCTGTTGTGGCCAACCCTTTAAGGGTCCGAATCTTGCTTTGCAAGCTAAAATTAATTACTTCTTGCATGGTTGATTATAATTGGTTTTTGCTCGCCACTGTCTCTACAGTTGGAATCGTAGAATGCCAACAATTTATTTGTGAAAATTGTAGCATGGAATGTACAGGGTGCTAAAAAGTACTAAGTTAAACAAGAAGTTCTAATTCTCAATCGAAAGTTAGACTCGATATTTTATTTTTGATCGAAACTATAACTAATGAAGAAAGCACATAGAAAATCATATGTTCCTTGGGGTTCGATCATTTTGATTACGTTCTAACTCACAATCATTGTAGGGGTATGTGGGTTCCGTAGAATAATTGTAATACTTCAGCCAATGTGATTATTAAAGACAAGAGCTTTATTCACCTCTATGTACTTGATAAGAGTGTACAAAAAGAATTTATTATTACGAGGATCTATAGGCCAGCTCAAGCTATTCACAAGCCGGTTTTTGGAATCAATTACATGAAATGAATTGCCTACATGAGGAATTTTCTTTCTAGCATCCAGGAAGAATCCATTCCTACCTGTGGTAGAATATTCACCTGGAAAAATTTTTTAAAGGACATCTTATCTATGAAATATTAGATAGAGCTATTGTGCGCTCCGATTGGAGGAATATGTACCCCAATTGCTCCGTCTCTCATGGACCATTCTTGCTTTCGGATCATGGCTACATTCTGTTGGATTCTAGCCCTAACATTCGTCAAGCATTCTTATCGAAAATTTAGATTTCGAGAATCATTGGTCGAATTATCCGAAATCAATAAAATTGTCAAATAACAATGGAATGGGCACTCGGCGAGGACACTTATGTACAAAGTTGTTAGTAAACTCAAGAATGTTAGATCTAAGCTTAAGCTATGGGGCTCTAAAGTCCGTAGTAACTACTCTCACAAGGTAGAAAGGAATTCGAATCTTTTACGATTGTGGAAGATAAAATCCTAGCTGACCCTTGTAATCATAGATTATTACATTGGCAAGCTCACTTAATCAAACAAAGGGAGCGACTTCTTTTGTTTAATCATAAATATTGGGGAAAGTTTTATCGAAAAGAAAGGTTGACTAAGGGTGACGAAACTCTAATTTCTTTCATCGTACCTATTCTTTCCGGAAGAAAAAAATGAATATAATTAGAATTAAAGATGAGTCCGGAGGATGGATCCATGATAAAGTGGATATTCAACGGAAATTTGTAACGAGACTTTACTCAAAGATTTACGTCTCAATAGGGTACTAATAGAACACGGATGTGCACTAATCAGTCGGTCCGGCTTACCAATGATGATAATAACCAGCTCATCCTTCCGATTTTACCTGCTAAGGTCAAGACTATTGTTTTTCAAATGAACCCAGCTAAAGCTCCGAGGATTGAAGGCTTTGGTGCTGGGTTCTTCCAACAATATTGGGATATTATTGGTAATGACATTACTGCATGCATTATGGGTTTTTTTAATAACGGAAACTTATTAAAAGAGGTTAATCATACCTTCATTGCGTTAGTATCGAAAGTTACAAGCCCTTCGCTTACTTTGCACTTTAGACCTATCAGTTTGTGCAATAGTCTTTACAAGATTATTTCGAAAATTCTAGTCAATAGGTTAAGGCCTATTCCACAAAGGATTGTCAGCCCCTACCGAGAGTGCCTTCGTGCCTAATAGGGATATCCATGATAATATTCTTTTGGCACATGAAGTCATTAACAAATTTGGGAATATTAAAGGGAAACAAGCTTATATTGCACTGAAATTAGATATAGAGAAAGCTTATGATATAATTGAATGGGATTTTATCTTTGCTTGTCTCAAGGATTTGGATTTCCATTCCGTTTGGATTAACTAGATACGTGAATGTATTACTTCGGTTACATATTCAATTGTCATCAACGATCGAGTCTTGTAGTTTTTTCCGTCCATCTAGAAGAGTGAGGCAAGGTAACCCCTGTCGCCATATTTGCTCATATTGTGTATGGATGTTTTGCCGTATAGCCTTCATTCTGCTGCCTCGAACCCTAAATCGAAATTGGGATTAAAATTTGTCCACAAGTCTAAAAATCCCCGCTTGCTTGTTTGCGGATGATAGCCTTTGGTTTTGTAAGGCCAATTTTGAGACATGTCTTAGGCTCCATATTATTCTGAATGATTTCGTAGCTGATCCGGCCAACTTATTAATTTTCATAAGTCGGCGATTGTGTTTTTCCAGAAACTCTTCGGCTGCCGATAGGAATACGGTTGCCTCCGTGTTTAATATTCCGCATTCGATTCTTTGGGAAAATACTTAGGTTGTCCTTGTTTTCAAAGGTAGAGCCAACAACTCCATTTTTGCAGATCTTTTAACAAGAGCAGATAGCAAATTACAAAACTGGAAAGCTAATTCACTCTCTAAAGTAGGTAGGGTGGTACTTATGCAGTCTAATCTTGAATCCATACATGCTCATGTGATGTAGAGTTTTAAACTACCTAAACGGACATCTAAGTCTCTAGATAAAATTAATCTGGATTTTTTGGAAAAAATCTCAGGATGCCACTGGGTTCCCAATGGTAGCTTGGGATAAAATTTGTACTCCCAAGAAATCGAGAGGTTTGGGCCTTAGGAAAATTGAGGCGATCAAACAAGCCTTTCTTTGTAAACTTATTTGGAAATATTTATATGAAGAAAATCACTTACGGGGTCAATTATGAGAACTAAGTATCCTCTATCTGAGGATTTTTCTCAAGGAAAATGAAATCTTCTAATTCTTGGGTTTGGAAATGTTTGCTTAAAGAACGTGATCTTTTTAAAAGGGGCTTAAGATGGAAAATAGGCAACGGCAAAAATACGAAATTCTGGTATGACTTCCGGTGTAGTAATTTTAAGTTATTGAATTATTATGACAATAATCTTCCGAATATTCCCACTTGGGTTGCCACGATAATCGAATTTAGAACCCCGGATAAAGAGTGAGATTTGATACGTCTTAATTCTTTTCTTTCGACTAATGTTTGTCAAGTCATTAAGACTATCCTTCTCTCTTTTCATGACATTGAGGATTTCGTTTGTTGGGGTTTATCTAGCAGCGGAAAGTTTAGTACTAAGTTTGCCACTTGGAATGCCCATAATATTGCCACTAATTCACCATCGTGGGATTTTGCATGGATTTGAAATATGCATTTGATGCCTAATTTGAAAATATTTATGTGGCAAATTGGTCACAATGCTTTATCAACAAGGGATAACCTAGCTAAAAGAAGGTTGAACATTAACATTATTTGTCCATTTTGTCAAGACCATTGTGAGTCAATTGACCATCTTTTCTCACAATGCACCGGGGTCATGGACACCTAGGATACAACTTTTCGACATAAGTGGTTAGAGCTGAATCTAAGCCAATTGCAGAATCCCTCTCGAATCATATTATCTATATACTCATAAGGCTGAGAAAATCGTCTTAGATGATCCGTTTGATTCATTTGTTGTGGAGTATTTGCAATAATAGAAATGACAAAGTCTTCAACAATGGATATTTCAATTACATTGCCACAATCCTTTGAGCCAAATCATGTTGGGCTGAATGGCGATCTAGGAGCAGACTGGATCAACATTTCAACCCATCCTCACCTTCCCCCTCATTAGGTGCCAACACTTCTAACCATCTCATTTGTTGGCACAAACCACTTAGAGGATTTATCAAAATCAACTTCGACGGTTCAAGATCTTCTTCAGCCGTGGCAGGAGGCTTCATCATCGAAGTTGGGATGGCAGGTTTCTACAAAAGAAGCAGCAAATTTGGAGTCATCCTCGGTTCTTCTAGCATAGGCTATCGCCATGAGAAATGTTGTCAAAACATTTGTTCAAGCGAGGTATCATTCTATCATTTTGGAAGGAGATAATATAATGGTCATTAAAGCAACTAAAGGAGAAAGTTAAGTTCTTTGGGAAATCCAAACGCTAATTCAAGACACTCTTTGTTTCCTTTGGATGTGCAATAAAGTTTTTATTCATCACACATTTAGATAAGAAAATCGAGTCTGCTGACTAGGTAGCCAAGTTTGGGCATTGTATTTATTCTACTTTAGTTTGGTTTTCTATCCTCTCTTCTTCTTTTCTCTCCATTTTAGTGGACGACAACTTAGGTAAAACATTTGTGAGAAGGGCTACCTATTAGTTGTTTTACTTACCTATAAAAAAATCATCTGAATTTATATTAAACTAATTAGTGTGCACTCTAATTATTATACAAACATGGATAAAATCAATAATACGTTAAAGATTAAAACTTATTCTAAAATAAATTATTTGTCATAATTCAAGTAGATTATACTAAATAATGAAGAACTACTCACACAATGTAAACTACATAAACTAATGAAAATAATATCTTTAATAACAAACTAACAAAAAAAAAGTTATAATAAACATTACAATACTAATTATACTACTAATATAATCCTTGCAAGTACCATGTCATGTGGGTATGATGATGATGATCAAGATGTTGATGATGATGGCGTGATGATGATTGATGAAAGCTGGCGTGATGGGGAGGGAGAGAGAGATGGGCTAGCGTTAGGTGGTGAGGTGGTGTCTTGTGTGCAGCCGGCTGGTGATTAATTAAAGAGCGGCAGCGCTATTTAATGAGGAGTCAGAGGGAGAGTAATAAAAGGATTAGAATTAGGGGAATTTTTTTATTCTCATCTTGTAAATAGAATTATGGCATCTTAATCCTCACTTATAAAATAATTTATCATAAAATAAATATTTTATGACTCATTATTTTTATGACCCGACTTCATATATAGTTTCGAAAAATCATTGTACATTTAAAATTTACTTTTGACGTCTTTGCTTCTCTTCTCCACATTAAATAATTACGTAAGAATAAACAAAATATGATAAATTATATAAAATAAACTATATATTATAAACTAAATAACAACTAAAAATGCATACAAAATTGACTTAATAACGTATTTCCTTCATTTCCACTTAGCAATTCAACTCCATTTCTGCCCCCATTCTATTGAATTATGTCATGCTCATCTCCTTTTCTACTCTCCCCACTCATAGTCTCATTTTCTTCCCGAAAATATTCCACAAAACGCCTTCATTTCATACATGAATCTCCTCATTTTTCCTGTCATTATTGTGGAGGAATCGAATCAAGTGTACAGTCGTATATGTGGGTCGACATGAGGGTGTCAATTTGATCATTCAAGTCTCTTTCCTTTTTATCTTAGTCATTTTATATTCTCTTTTATTTTAGTCTTTGTAATTTCAGCATTAGTGTTTTGGAATCAATGTAATTTCATTGACTTTCCACACTACCGCGTGTAATAACTTAGATTATTGCTTTCTTTTATCACTTTCTTTTATAACCTTCTTTATTTGTTTTATTCATACTTTGATTGCTTTTAATTAAACCTTTTGCATGTTGTTTGTTTGTTTTTTTAGTGTAACTTTTACTTCCGTTTGTTAGTTAGAAGAGGCCATGGTTTTTAAAATAGGAAGAAAGAAGTCCCCTTCCTTATTTTGCACATTCACTTCTGAAAAATATAATTATTTGTTTAGGCCAATGGTGTCTTTTTTGAAAACCTTTTTCCAATTTGAGCTTTTTATTGTCCTTTACGTTGTACCTTCGATTTAAAGCTCAAATTAAACAAGTAACTTTATTTGGCAATTTTTATCAAAACTGACCGGGGACTCCTTTTTAATCTAATTTTTTCTCTAATAAAAGCATCCTAGTTTCTCATAAAAATTAAAAATATTTTGGAACCAGACTTGCGGTCTAAGCCTTATGACCAGACTGCCTCTGTAGTTTGGGCCAGAAGGCCAAAACTAGTCAGGAGCCACAATTGGCGAGATACAATCAATGTGGCACCTTCTACGCTAGGCTCCTGGTCCAAGCTGTCTCTGCTGCTTGGCCCAGTGAGCCTCATTGTAGTCTGTCCAAAATAGATCTTTTGTGTTAGCCTATCGCGGGGAATTCTAGAATATTAGAAAATAAAATTGGGGTTCCAAAAAAGTATAAGCGAACTTAAAATCAGAGCATTATTTCTTTATACGTACAGGTCATGGTTCTTACAATAGAAGATAGAACAGGTTTTTTAATAATTTTGTAACACAAAATACTAACACTAAAACACACAATATTGAAGAACAGATCAAGATTAATATTGCTGTCAATCATGAAAATTCAAGAAGTTAGGGGCAAAACATTTTAACATAAACAGTGACTAAAGGATGTTCTTTTTATATGTTACATCAAAAGATAAGGTACTTCTAAATAATTTTGGATCTATTGATCTGTTAAATAGTGGGGCACCATAATTTTGTGTTTAATTTGTAATTAGTCCCACTAGCATATATCAAAGCTTCACTATAAACAGGGAAAGGTAGAGATTTTGCTAGTTGTACCTTACATAATGCATTGTATGACACGTAAAATGCCAGCTTTTGGATGTCAAAAGACTCTAATCACAAGCTATATGTTCAAATTTTCAGGTCATCGCTATGCTCATGAATATACAAGCAGTACTTTAAGGTTAAGGCAGATACTCTCATTCAATCACCACTAACACTAATTAAAATGTGCGACAAAATTGCAACAAGCTAGGAGCCCATAAATGAGGAATGGAAGTCTCTTATCCACAAGCAATCCACACTATTACATGAACCAATTTTAATTACGTTCAAGTGACGTTTAAATACGAGTTATCTCGCATCGTGTATGTGGCCATAATTATAAATGGGCATCTTTTACTACGGTTCGCAACCGTAGTTAAAGACAACCCTATTACTACGGTTGTTATGAACAACCGTAGTAATAGAGCACCTATTACAACGGTTGTAAGTCAAAAACCGTCTTAATATCTCTGGCATAGCCCAGACCTATCACTACGGTTGTTGACTAAGTACCATAATCGTAGGTTGTAATTCAAACCTACTATGGCGGTTATTCCTTAACAACCATCATAATAGGTACAAATTTTTTTATGATTTTTTTGCGTGTTACTTACCCTCTCGTATAGTACAAAATAACATATATATACAATCAATTACACAAACTCTTTCATAATATATATAAATCACAATCCAACGAGTCTTGACCAGAATACAAACTAGATTCATCACAGAGTTGTACATACATTTAAAATAATGAAGACAATGTAAAATATTAAATATCTATGTAAATATATACCTATGTAAATCACATACTTGACCAATCAAAAAATGAAGAATAAGTATAATTATATACCTATATCTTTATACGGTTATATACAAACTCGATCCAACCTTATTTTAACTCATTGATCATTTCATCAATATAAGGAGTGTGTGTGTGAGACCCCGAAATTTCAGGTGCTTGCCCGGTAATGAATTATCGAATTTTTCCGAGTCGGAATTAGGAGCCGAGAACCGAAACCAAGCATGGGCTAGCTTATTGGGCCTATTGAAATTGAAGTTCGGCCCAATTAGAATAAAAAGAAAAAGGAAATGAGAAATGAAGAAGGATGGCTGGCATTTGAGAGTAGGATTGCTGGCGAGAAACCGAAGTTTGGGAATTAAGGGTCCAATTGGAATGAAACAGCAGCCCATTATGTGTAATTAGCTAAAGAGGAGAGAGAAATTAGGATTGGGAACAAAAGAGGAGGAACGAAGAAGCGAAGCGAAGCAAGGAAAGAAAAGAACGGGAAAGCGAGAGGAAAAAAGAAAGAAGCAGAGACAGGGGAAACGAGAGAGGGAGCAGGGGAAGCGAAGAGGGAGTGAGCGCGAGAGGCCGTGGCCGCCTGAACAGCGAGGACACCGCCGCCGCCGGTGGGCGAAGGGAGAGCGAGAGCTCGGAGGTCGAGCAAAGCAAAGGAAGAGGGGAAAGCGATAGAGCGGGAGACAGAGACCACGAAGGGGGAGTGAATGCGAGGGGCCGAGGAAGGCGGTCGGTGAGCACAGAACCGGCGAGCGAGAGGAGGAAGATAGCAAGACTAGTTTTGAGGCTAGGGGCAAGGAGAACGAGAGGCGGAGAGAGAAAGAAGAAGGTTTGAGGGATCGGGAGCTAGACTAGAAATCGAAAGGCGGAAGAAGAAGCAAACCCAATTTGAAACCTTCCAAAACTGAATTCTTAGAACCTCTAAGAATCTAAGGTGAGTAATCTGAATTCATCCTCCAAAATAAAATGAATTAGGTGGATTGAACTTGAATTCGAAGCATAAAATCGAAAACCCTAAGTTAATTGAAGAAGTTAGAGGCCTAAATTGAAGAAACTAGAAACTCATGAATTGAAAAGCATGTTGCGATTTATGCCTAGTTTATGAATTTAATGATATTTGAGCATTGTTGAGCATGATTATGGAGTTGTGTGATTGAGAATTTAGTGAAGTTAGCTTGAACAGAATTATTGAGAAAAATCGAGAATCGAATTTCGGGATTTATGTGCAGATTTCTATGAATTAAGCATGCTGTCCGAATTTCTATGCTGTCATGTGTAGCCCGAAATTCCTGAAATTTTTACTGCAGCTTCCTGATAATTTATGAGAATTTCCTGTAAAATTTGGTATGCATTGGATGAGTAGATTGGGAGATATGCAATTTTAAATGAAAATGTGCTGTTTTGGGCTAAAATTAGACTAAATGAGTAACTGAATGAAGAGCTGAGATTTAAGAAGCTTTGTGGCTAGATTAAAAGATGTATATCGATTAAGGAAAGTTGTAGAACCATTAACCACTTATACGCGATAATACGCGATCATGAAAACTATGAGTTCATTGATTCGGAATCCTATTGGCATGTTTATGTGATTATGTGTTCATCCTGAATTACATCGATTATAAATGATGTAAGCATGTATGTGAATTGAATTGATCGTACTTGAGTTGGAACTTGCTTATGTGAATTGCATGTTTTGAAGATTTTCATACGCTGAGCATGAATTATATGAATTATGTGTATCTTATGTATAAGTAATAAGAAGATAATAAGAAGATAAGAAACATAAAGAACTAAAGAAGGGAGAAAGGATTGTGTTATTGATCTAGGACCCCACGAATTAAAGAACCCTCTGAAGCTATGGCCATAGAAGTGTCTCGTCAACCCGAAGCCACGAATTCAATTGCTTCCAAGAATTATTGACAGTATGCGTCCTTCGGGGATGGAAGGCTGCCTCAAGGCCACGAATTGTTTTGCCTCGAGGCCACGAATTGTATGCCTCTGTGAACCGAGCCCACGAATTGTTTTGGCTCCAAGAACTGGGTCTTTAGAGCGGAACATAAATCTTCTTTCCATTCGAAACTAAGAAGACTTAAAAGAATTATGATATGAAGAAATGTATGATCGTGCATGACGAACAAGAAAGAAAGAATTAATGATTTATGAAATGCATGATTAAACTCAAGAAAAAGAATAAGAAGAAGAACGAATCCTGTTTTCGTAAGAAATGAATGCGATAAGAACTAAGATATGATTTACGTGATGAATGATTTGCTTGATGAATGATTCTATGACTTACTTGAGAAGAAAGACGAATGAAGCATGTTTGATTGAATTCATGAGCAATTGATGTCATTATGTTTCTCGGCAAGTTGGTAAGTTTAGAATCTCGCATGTCTTAAGCATGTATGATCCGAATCGCATGTTATGAATGAGCTGTGAACTTACGTGTGTTTGTTTATGAATTAATGTGCAAAGTGAAACCGGGGTGGGGTTTGGGTTATTCACCGGGCTAGTGAGCTCATGACCTCACCAAAAATTTCAGGTGCGAAGTTAAGACCGGCGGGAGTTGCCTTTGGCTTTTGGAAATAGTAGACAAATAGGAGATGCCTGGACTTACTGCATGTTTTTTTGTCTTTTGTTTGTAAAGATGATGTAAGGACTGTTGTATGTGAACTTAAGTTTTGATTATGAATGTAAATCCCTATGTGAATACTCCGAGCGTGTGGCTCGTTGAGTCCGTGTTGTGCTACTCCGAGCGTGTGGCTCGTTGAGTTTAAGATTGCATTTCGTGTAGGGTTAAGGCTTTAAGCCTATAAGATTAGCCATGTTACGAGAGGAAACTCTACCGAAATTTCCGAAAAACCTTCGAAAACCTAAAACCGCGCTTTCGCCAAGCTAAGATAGGGTTTTTAACCCCAAGTTGAGACCTTAAGCAGCCTTAGGGGTTCCTCTCGGGAACCCCGGCATGTAATACTCCTAGGGTGGGTCTAGGGGTGTTACAGGTGTGGGTCCTTTTTGAGAAATATTGTGACCAATGCTATAAAAGACATATTAATTAAGTTAAATGCAAGTGTTAATCAAGATGAAACGAACATAAAAAATGTATTTTTTCATAATCAAATACAAATGCAAGTGCAATTACCTTTATGGGATTAGAATTATTTAAATCGAGCTTGGAATAGGAACCACGGCCAGCGGGACCAGTCGAACTTCACTACTTATGTCGGGTCTCTTTTTAGAGATTGATTTTGTAGTTTTAGAAAGTTGATTTTCGAATGTAGGGATGAACCTTTTATTAAAATTTTTGAATTTTATTAAATTTGATTTAAAGCAAATTAGGCAAAGTTTAATTGACGATTTTTGTTAATCATTTTAGAAATTATTTTAAGAAGTCCCGGGATATTATTCTTAACCGAATGATAAAAAAATTAGGGTTTTGAATCTATCGTGAGGCTTTAGGGATTAATCAATGCGAAAACACTAATCCGGACTAAAGCCCTACGTATCGACCACACGGTGCGGGCGACGGCCTACACCTAGTGGTGGCCGGCGCGAGCCATAGACCACGGCTAATGAGATCGGCCTCGGCCTCAGCCCTAGCTTGGCAAATCTAGATCCTGTTTTGCATTGTTAAGTCAAAAATAGCGAGGAAGTAGATTTAAATAGAAATAAATAAAAAAGGAGTCGCCCGTCGGTTTCGATAAAGAAAATTTAACAAAAACAAAATAAATGCTCTCTCAATCTTCGTATGGGAAAATTAAGACCGAAAGAGGCTAAAAATGACTCCATCGAACTTTTAACCGAGAATCGGATTCGGGGCGAGGGTACGAAACGTAGGGATAAACCCTTCCGTTCCGCCCGTCCGAAGACGACCATTACTAATTCAAGTAGTGAGTTAAAATAATGTAGAAAAGCAAGCAAACAACAATATGTGATAAAGAATTAAGGCAACGAAAACATAACTAAGGAAAGTGATAATAGTGAAAGTAAAGGAAAGCGAGAAAAGGAAAAGAAAGCGATACATCGTTTTTCCACAATATAGAAAGCAATAAAGAAAGCATAAAATAAAATAAACCGTTGTGAACACTCGGATCCGTGCACTCGAGGTTGTCCCACCTGTTAATCTGGATCTTGAATTTGCACCTTTTGATGCGACGGTGGTGAATGAGATAGGCTTTTGTGAGTTTTTGGTGTAGGTAGGTAGGCGGATCCGTGGCTCGATGAAGTTTAGGGATCCGATGTATCAAGTATGATGGAAGTAGAGAAGGAATAGGTCGAAAAGGGACCGAGAGATGATAATACCAAAGAGAGTCTTCATTAGCTCTTAGGGGAGTTTCAGCAGCGTGATGCTAGGGCAGGAAGCCATGTGGGAATGAGAGCGAAGACTACGTATTTGTAGGGGGTGAGGTCAAGGAATGACCTAAGGTTAGCTCTCGACCAGCACGTCTAAATGCGGCACCAAAAACCGGGCGAGGATATTTTGAAGATTGAACTAGATAAAACCAGGATAAAATTGGATAAAATGATGGTTCACGGCATCGGCCACAAAGGGATGCCTAGGCTTTTGTACCCTAGTGTGCTTCCAAGGGAGTCTCCAGGGCAAAACACGAGCGTTCAACTTACTATTTTGGGGTGGCGAGGCTCCGACCGTTATAATTTTCCCAAAATGGAAAGTTTTCATTTTTGACGAGTTCCATTTTTTACAAGTCTTTAGTTTTGGCAGTTTCATTTTTGATGTGGGATGGGTGCTCCTAGTCTCGGGTGGACTGTCTTGGAGCCAAAACAGAACACTTTGATGCTCGTGATCATGAAATGTAGCGTCTAACATCGTCTTGAGGTCTTCAGCTCCTTGTTTAGTTTGACTGAAGTGAAACGCAGTTTTCTAAGCCTCGAATTTTTAGTACACAGCATTGGACTCCGTTGTCTCTTAAGGCTTTGCCCGGTTCTTGAATTGTCCGAAAGAAAGGTGGATTTTTGGATTGACCCAAAGCAAAAGGTTATTTATGTGGTGATAGGGGTTCTTTGTGGTTTATTAGCTTCCATCGCACCAATCAAACAAGTACGAGATCCAAATCCTCAAACAGGACTCGGGATTTCATCATCAAGCCAATAAGTAAAAAACAAAGAAAAGGATGACACTTTTTGGTGTCTACGGTTGGCCCCCACTTTGATCTAGTCCGAAAGATGATGGTGAAAGTAGATACTAAAGGGTACTTACCTAGTATCGGCGTTGTTTTGGAATCGATGCGTCCGAAAATTAGGTACCTATTGACTTGAACTTTAATAGAGGGGTGTGGACTTTATTGATGGAGTCTAAAGTCCGGGTTGTTGATTCCGTAACTTCGCTGCTTAGAGACCCGAAGTTCGGAATGGTGTGCTCAAACTTGACCATGTGCTTAGTACAAAGCTTGCTGAGGGAGCTTGAACTTGACTCGGGTAATAAAGTCTAAAGTTCAATCGGGGTGTTTGAACTTGATCGCTTCTTGGATCTAAAGTTCGGTTTGGTGTGCCTAAACTTGACCTTTCTTGGTCTAAAGCATGGTTCAAATTTTTTTCTGCAATAACAATTTTGTTAACTAATAATAAAAAGTAAATAGCTTTAAGTGTTACCTAAAGATGATTTGTAACCAGATTGCGTTTCAAATGTGGTTCTTTGACTTGGCCATGGAGTGGTCCTGAAGTCTTGGTGTGGTGTGTGAACCTTAACCATTGTTGGGCTCGAAGCTCAGCGTAGGGATGTCCGAACCTTGACCACTACTCGGGCCTAAGAGTCGGCTACGGTGTGTCCGAACCTTGACCAATGTTTGGCCTAAAGCTCGACTAAGTTGTGTCTAAACCTTGACCGCTTCGGGCTTCAAGCTTGACTAAGTTGTGTCCGAATCTTGATCGCTTCGGGCCTAAAGCTAGATCTGTTGGAGAGTTGGCCAGCTTTGCTTAGTTGATAATCCGGGACATTTTCCCTTTTGAAGGTAGGGATGCTAGTGACCTTCTTGATGCTGATATGATGCTTGATGCTTGCTGTTGCTTAAGGCTTGATGCCGCTTGATTGAATAATTTCTTGTAGGGTGCTTTGTTATTAACTTTTGTATTTTCAGGAGTTTCACTCATGCAAAAGAGATGAATGCAAGATTCTATTATAAGAATAAATGCATTCTTTTATTAAGATGATGCAAAAAGTTCAAAAAGACAAACACAAAACCGCACTTTAGCCCCCACTCCCCAAAGTAGACCTAAAGAAGGGTAGGTCGCTCGAACTGCAATGTAATGCTCGCCGATGGACCATGCTCCTAACGGTTTGGTGTTGAATATGACTGGCATGCTTCTTGATGATTCGGTGCCTTTTTCCATTAGTTTTTGCTCCTTTGGAGTAAGGTAAAGTGGCTTTTGGAGTTTGAGAATTCGAAATGGGAATGGAAATAAGGTTAGGTTTGGGGCCGGACCTCGTGGGCTTCCTATCCACTATAGCGAAAATCAGGCCTTCGTATTTCAAAAGGGAAGTAATTTGGGTTAGTTTTGTTTTTTTTAATTGGAAAACAGGAAGGGGAAGTAAACATACAATGGATATGGAAAAGGGAAATGGACAAAGAACAAATACAAAAGGGAAAAGCATTCTTTAGTAGCATCCTTGATGAGTAGTGGGCTCATCCGATGACCTCTAGTCGGATGTCCGCTCTTCTTCTACGAGCATGCTAGCATCTTTAAGTGTTTTGAAGTCCATCATAGGCAAGAAGTTCAGGGGTTGATGATAGGCAGGTTGGAGGTTCTTAATGATGATTCTAACATGATCCTTCTCGGATGGCCGATCGATCATGTGGGCAACTCGTCCCCTCCAATGAGTAACAAAGTCAGTGAAGCCTTCATTATCTCCTTACTTGATCAATTCTAGATCCTAAAGTGTGCCTCGGTAGATCGATATTGTAGGAGTATTGGTGTAGGAACTCCATTCAAAGATCCCGCCAGCTTGTTAACCTTGTGTGTGTGTATAGCATCTGTACCATTTCATGACATCTTCGCTAAATGTCCATAGAAAGATGGCATGGTACGTGTCCTCCAGGTACATTCTTCAAAGTCATTGCCTCCACAAAGGTTGTCACGTGATGGTGAGGGTTCTCGGTTCCATGAAACTTGATATTAGGCATGGTAAATTTAGGGGTTAGCTAAGTGAATCCCTAGGTCGGATAGCGGTGGTTGAACATTGAGGACTCTCATAACAACTTGTCTATCCGATCTATTCTTTGATCGGATTGAGGACTCGGTTGAGGTTTAGGGCAGGATCCTCCTCATTCTTTTTCCCCTTTAGACTTTGATTTCCTCTCTTGTTCTTTGCATATGAGACTAAGGGATTTAGATATAGACTCAATCTGTTTATCCTCGGCATTAAGCTTAGTGTCTAGCTTAGCAGCAGACTCCTTGAACAAGGTCATAATGGGAGTTTGCTCTGGCTAGTTGGCTAGTTTTTAAGGAGGATTAAGTTTAGACCTTGGACGACGCACCGGTGTCACAAGTAAAGGGGGACGTACTGGTGTGGTATGTGCTAATATGGACATATCGGTGCTGACCGTCCAGTGTTGAAGTAGATTTCTTACTTCCTAGATGCTTCGTGCTAGAGTTCCCGACTTGCATAGGATTTTCTATCTTTTATCCCATAAGAGTACGCTCGGGATTGGCTTGTGGAAAAACTTCTAGGGAGATGGGGCTTCAGTGCTTGACCCTAGGAAGACCGATCCTAGAATAAAAGAAAATGATATGCTCTTTTGTTTAGATGCACATAAGGGAATGCAAAACAAATGGAATGGAATGTATGCAACGATACACACGACTTAATCTGGGATGATTCTATGACTTGGCTAGTGCATAACTGAAATGCATAGATGATTATTACTAATGGAAGATGAATTTGTTTTAGCTAAAAGAGAAATGAAAAACTCTCCTACTTTGAGATGATTTTTACTTTGGCTAAATGCAAAAAAAGAAATGCAAATATGGACTTACCTTAATTGAGATGAAATTTATTTTGGCTAATGCAAAATAAAATGCAAGATTAGACTCACCTAATTTGAGATAAAATTAGAATTGGCTAATGCAAAATGAAATGCAAGACTAGACTCACCTATTTTGAGATGAAATTTGAATTGGATTAATGCAAAGTAAATGGACTCACCCTAACCGGGATGAAATTTTTTTTGGCTAATGTAAAATATGAAATGCGGACTCACCTTTATTGACATGAAAATTATTTTGGCTAATACAAAAATGGAATGCGGACTCACCTTAATGGAGATGAAATTTATTTTGGCTAATGCAAAAATAAAATGTGGACTCACCTTAATTGAGATGATTTGGACTTTTGGCTATATGCAAATGAAAATGTAAAATGGACCAACCTTAAAAGGATACATAAATATTTGAACTTTTGGCTAAATGCAAATCGAAATGCTAAATGGATTCTTTTGGGTTCTTAAAAAGAAACAGTTCGAGAAGGACCTTAAAAGGAGAAAAAAATGTTTGGACTTTTAGCTAAATGCAAAATGGACTCACCTATTTGAGATGAAATTTATTTGGCTAAATACAAAAAGGTATACAAATATGGAATGAATGGAGCTAAAACGGAAAGGTAATTTTAACTTTGGCTATAAACGCACATATTGGACTATCTCAAAGTTTTATTTTGATTTTTATTTTTGCACCCATGCAAGGATTATTCAGTGATCCTCACCTGTCCCTAAAGGCTCACAAGTAGAAGATTTATACACACCCATTCAAGCATGCACATGAAGTCCGGGTCACACCTAAAAAGTCCAAAAGTTCTATGGTCAAAAGTTCAAAAGGTTGGATCCATAGTGACGCGTAGTCCGAGAATTCGGTCCCCAAGGATTGCACAAATAAGGATATCAACCAGAATTCTCGGTGCCTCTCGATGAACGAAAGGGTTTAGCTTAAGAGCGTGTGCTACCAAGGAGGAGGTATCGTTTCCTCGGGCAATCAAGCCTAGTTGGGTCCTCCTAAAGGAACCGGACCGAAGCCTCGCCTACTCACCACATGGTGCGGGCAAAAGCTTACACCTAGTGGTGGCCGACGTCGGCCGGAGGCCACGGTTTATGAGATCGGCGGCCTCTACTCGACTGTTCGGTTAAAAAATTGTCGAGAAGCGATTTAAATAGACATAAATGAAAAAGAAGTCGCCGATCTATTTTTAGGAAAAAAAACTAACAAAAACAAAATAAATACTCTTTCAATCTTAGTATAGGAAATCTAAGACTAAAATAGGCTAAAAATGACTCCATCGGTCTTCGAACCGAGAATCGAATTCGTGGGCGAGGGTACGAAACGTAGGGATAAACCCTTTCGTTCCACCCGTCCGGACACGACCATTACTAATTCGAGCTGTGAGTTAAAATAATGTACAAAAGTAAGAAAACAACATGCGATAATGAATTAAAGTAACCAAAACATAATTAAGGAAAACGATAAAAGCAAAAGTATAGGAAAGTGGAAAAGGAAAAGAAAGAGAGAAATCTAAAACATTACATCGGGCGGGAGGAATTAACAACAATACATCATTTGTCCACAATACGGAAAGCAATAAAGAAAGGATAAACTAAAATAAACCGCTATGAAAACTTGATTTGTGCCCAACGGTTGTCTCACCTGTCGATCGGAATCTCGAATCTGGACCTATTAATGTGACAAGTGCCAAATAAGAGGGGCTTTTTATTAGTTTTTGATGTAGGTAGGTAGGCGGATGTGTGATTGATGAAGTTAAGGGATCAGATGTATCGAGTATCATGGAAGTAGAGATGGAATAGGCTAAAAGGGACCAAGAGATCCGAATACCAAAGAGAGTATTCGGTAGATCTTTGGCGAGTTTTAGCAACGTGATGCTAAGGCAGGAAGCCGTGTGGGAATGAGAGCTAAAGCTCTCTATTTATAAGTAGAGGTGAGGTCAAGGAATGACCTAGGGTTAGCTCTCGGCCAGCTCGTCTAAAAGCGAGCAGCAAAAGCGAGCAAGATATTATGAAGATTGAACTACATAAAACCAGGATAAAACCGGATAAAATGATGGTTCACGGCGTCGGCCACAAGGGGATGCCTAGGGTTTTGTGCCCTACTCGTGCTTCCAAGGGAGTCTCCGCGGCAAACCACGAGCATTACGATTATTATTTTGGGGTGGCAGATGCCGGCCGTAGTAGCATTCCTAAAATGGAAAGTTTCCATTTTTGATAGGTTACATTTTTGACACGTCTATTTTTGGCGGTTTCATTTTTGATGTAGGATGTTGGCTCCTAGTCTCGGGTGGACTGTCTTAGAGCAAAAATGCAGCACTTTGATGCTCGTGGTCATGAAATGTTCATCTAACATTGTGTTGAGGTCTTTAGCTCCTTGTCCGGTTGGACTGAAGTGAAACGCGGTGTTCTAAGCACTGGAATTACTCGATGCACAACATTGGAGTCTGTTGTCTCTGAACGCTTGGCCCGATTCTTGGATCGTTTGAAACAAAGGGGATTTTTGGATCGACCCGAAGCAAAAGGTTATTTATATGGTTTTGGGGGTTCTTGGTGGTTTATTGGCTTCCGTCGCACCAATCAAACGCGATCCGAGTTCCAAATCCTGAAATAGGACTCGGGATTTGATCATCGGCCCAATAAATAAAAAACGAGAGAAAAAGGTTGACACTTTTTTGGTGTCTACACTTGGTCACAATCTCTTTCATGTATTGGATGATGTAGAATCGCACTCCACGTTCTTCGATTGTTTATGACACTATGAGTAAAATAGATTCCCAACACATGAAAAATTAATTAATACTTTATGTAGATAGCAACTAATATGAAATGAAAAACAATTAAAGTAGACTCTATGCACGAAAACCTCACCGTAACGGAGACAATTTGTGGGGTTGGTATCACACGTAAGCCTCTCAAGCCTCCCTTATAATAATAGTGTACTAGAGCACTATTTTTCAATTAGAAGAATAAAATTCAAATTAACAAAAAACATAAGATGATTTAGGTTTGAACTCACCAGATGGAGTACGTGCTTGATATCTTTCCTAATAGGTTGACCTAGAGGATCAAGCTACTGCGCGACATTACTCCTTGGAAATATGGCAACAAGCATCAAGTGTGACCTACACTCGACACAAATAACACATTTATAAATATGTAACATAATAAAAACTTCATTTAAGTTTATTTGTACACTTATCCATCAACGAACGGGGCCAAGTACCTTTTTGAAGATTCGGACTACGACCGCTATCACTCTTAGTACTATCAAGTAGGGGTGTGCAAAATTGGTTAACCGCGTTTTTGGTTAACCGAATTTCGGATAGTTAAAACTCCGAACCGTAACCGATCCGATTTTTCTGGTTAACCGATGTTTCCGTTAACCGAGTTTACAGATCGACAAAATCCCGATCCATAACAGAACCGAAAAGTCCTAGGTTAACAGGAAAAATCGGATCGGTTTACGGTTAACCATGAAAAAATAAATTTCAAGTTCTCGCTAAATTAATCTAAAAATTTGTTTCCGCCTAGCATCGAGCGCAGCACCGAGCGTAGCGGCAGCGGCGGCAGCGGCACCAAGAGAAAACCGACATGAACAATTTTCCCAAAACACTAAACACGAATTCGCGAGAAAAAAAGAGCGAGAGAGAGAGGGGGAACCTGAACCGAGCGTTGCCGGGCCGGTAGTCGTCGGTAGGCCCGCCGAACTAGGACGAGAGGGGAGGCGAGAGGGGAGAGAGAGAAGGGGAGCGACCACCGAGTCCGAGCAAGAGAACGAGAGAACTCCAGCAAGCTAGACAGCGAGAGGAGCGGCGCACGACGGTAGGTCGCCGAACGAGGACGAGAGGGAGAGGTAGAGGGAGGGAGAGAGAGGGGAGTGACCATAGTCCGAGCGAGAGAGCGAGAGACGGCGCACGGACGAGGATTTCAACTTTGAAGCTTATATATTTTTTATAAAAATCGGTTCGGTTAACCGAAAATTTTCAAATGACGAACCGTATCCGAACCGTGAATCGAAAAAATTCCGGTTTGGTTAACCTAACCGATTTTTATAAAAAATTAATCGGTTAACCGCTTTTTGGATCGGTTTTCGATTTTTCGGATCGGGTTTTTGGTTTTGGTTTTTCCGCATACCCCTACTATCAAGGACTCGAGTACGGACCGTATCCCTATTAGGTTTTGATTACAAGTCATTCCGAGTGTTATAGAAACTATTGCATATGTTTTCACTCGATTATGACTTACTCGGAAATCACATCCATGTTTATCAACTCACACTCGATGCTTCTAAGTCACTCAAACACCACTTAGATTTATCGCATGTTCAAATAATCTCTCTAACTCTTTTGATCTAAGTTCGACTTCATATTCGAAATAAAGTGAATTACAACGTTAATTCAACTTTCTATGTTAGCATGTTTGTTTGAAATGCATTTGTCTAGATCAAATACTTATACTCGACATTCTCTTTATAACTTGATCTTTCTTAAGACCGACTCGAAGGAATTTGAGTATAATGAATATTAGACTTAGAAAATTCTACTCTTCTAGGTTTCGAGATAATTATGCTCTTAATTATCCTAATTAAATTATTATATGTGCCTAATCTTGGACTAAAGTATTTTATAATTTGAGAACCAAAATTTGTTTACTTTTGTAGGTTATCTAAACGAGATTATCCTATTTTTGAATTACAAAAGTAATCGGCTTCAAGTCGTCAATCACCAACAGACAAGGCTTTTCTAGTTCCGAACAAGGCACGGACGCTATGTCGGGGTTATCTATTTCCAAAACTGGAAATCTTCAACTCTAAGCTCAACGGTGGTTTCCACCCTACTTTTCAAACACCACCGAGTGGATTGGGACATCCTAAGTAGTTAAGAGGCGTTGCACAACGTTCACATCTCAATGGATCTTTTCGAGTGACTAAGAAGAACCGTTACAACGGTCACAAGGGACTTCGTTACGAAGATAGTCACAACGGCTAATCTACTTGGTCATCTATAAATAGAAGGCACCTCTCAAGACTTGAAGATTGCTGGAATTATTTGACAATACACATTACTTAAGCAAAAGTCTTTGTATTCATACTCAATCTTCTACTTACAACTCCCAGCTTATATTTCATACTTTCCGAGTTGTAAAGTCTTGTAATCAGTCAAATACTCTCTCTTACTTTCCGAGTAAGGTCATTTTACTGAGTTGTAAGGGTTAAACACAATACGGTGTCGGCTTGTGGCACAACCAAAGATGTGTGGGACACTCTTGTCAGCACATATGAAGGAACAAGCCAAGTAAGACATGTGAAGATAAGTCAATATCTTCACAAATACGAGTTGTTCAAGATGGAGCCGGAAGAAAACATCACACGAGATGTTCATCCGCTTCACTGAGATTACAAACAATTTGAAATCTCTAGGTAGAAAGATTTCCCATGAAGAGATGTGCGGAAAAATTCTAAGAAGTCTACCCAACAGAAGATGGGGTCACAAGGTGACAACCATCGAGGAAGCATAAAACCTCTCACTACTCAAGCCGGACGAACCGATTGGGAAGCTACTTACCCATGAAATCCATCCGGAAGAACAGGATGCCGGGGTCAGCACTAAAAAGAATATTGCGCTGAAGGCCTCGGAAAGCAAATGAGAAAATCTGAGTTCCTCACACTCAGAAGAAGATCCTATGGCAATTATCGCTCGAGGCTTCAAAACACCGATGAAGCACAAGAGATGAGAGAAAAGGCCAAAAGAAGAGTTCTATAAGAAATATAAGAAGGATAGAAAAGGTAATCACTCTTCCCCTTCAAAGTTATCTTAACTATGAACTCTGGCTATTTTAAATGTGGCAGCAAAGATCACATAGTCAAAGATTGTCTAAGAAGAAAGAGGGACACAAAGAAGAAGAAGGCTGTGATGGCCACATGGAGTGATAAAGGCATTTGAAGAAGATGAAGACTCAAACGATTCAAAGTGTTTGATGGTACTATCGGACTCGAAGCTAAATCGAGTTAGACTCGACAACTCGGACAATGAGGAGATAAATCCTCATGAGGTAATTGAAGAAAATTCCAATTTTGAGTCTTCCCAATTCAAAGAACAACTTGAGTCTCTCACTTTCTTAGAGCATTGTTTTGAAAAGTGAATTGGAAAAACTAAAACTTACTCTATGAGAGCTCAAGACTAGTACTCAAGCTAATGAGACCGAGTCCGAGACCCTCGGAATAGAAAATGAGCATCCGAAACAAAAGCTCAATAAGTCTCAAGAACTTGTTTTGAAGTTTACTCAAGGTCGGAAGAACCTTCACATGCTCTTAGACTCTCAACGTGTCTCCTTCGGGAAAGAAGGACTCGGTTTTAACAAAGAGGAGGAATCTAATTCCTACTCGGATATTTTGACAAATGATTCAAGAACTGTAAAGTTCGGGAAGGCTGAGCACGGTCCCATTCATAAGAATGAAAGAAGGACTGAGCCTAGACCAGCTTACAGGAGAAAGCCTTTTCCACTTGTTTATAAAGGAAAAGATTTTCAAAAGAAAGAGGCACATACTTAGTTTCAAAAAGAAGACTAAGAATTAGACCAAACCCAAAGTTATTTAAATGCGGGTTCCCAAGAGTCTTCTTCCTTAGAAAAGCACCACAGTAAAGGGAGTTACTTGGGTTCGTTAGAGGAAGTGAGAAGGGTTAGTGTGTTTCGACTTACGGGTAACTCATAGAAAGACAAAAGGTCATTGGTACCTAGACAATGGATGCTCACACCACATGTCGGGAGATTCAAGACTCTTTTCTAAGTTAGAAGATTACAAGGGAGGCAAAGTCACTTTTGGAGATGACGGTAATGGCAAGACAGTTAGGATAGGCAAGATTGGAAAAGGAGACAACATGGTCGAGTCCAGTCTATCTTATCAAAGGATTAAAGTACAATCTACTCGAGCATATCACAACTTGTGACAAAGGTTAAGAGGTAAGATTTACTCGGACTAACTGCTATATTTCTGATGCAACTACCAAGGAGACTAAGCTCTCGGGTAAGAGATCGGGTAATACCTACACTATTCCTCTTTCCGATCCAAGTTAGAACTTATCTTACTTTTTTGAGTCATATGTTTTTGCGCTATATGTTTACTTCTTACTTTTCTCGCTCCGATATAATCTGTTCACTTCTCTACTCGATTTATTATCCCCATAACTATTATGAGTGATGATATGATTTGAAATGCATTTTATACGTATGGAATGCTTCTCATCCGTCACTCTTTGTTACGATACGTTCGATCACTAAAATTGAAAACTCATGTTTAACACTAACAAGTTTCTATCTTAAGTATGGAATGTCTTTCATGAAAAAGGGGAGATTGAAGACTTAGATTTTAACTCTAAGCCATTCTTAGTATTAGATGATGACTCAGTATAATTCCTATCTCTCTTAAGTTTTGGTTTCAAGTTATTCTAAACACTATAGAAAGTCTTATATAAGTTTTCATTTTGTTTTGATCGACTCGTAAAGCACCTTATTGCATTTCTCCTACACTAATGTTTCCAAGTCACTCGGACATCACTCAGAACTATCGCATGCTCAAATAATTTCTCTTACATTCTTATTTTGAACACTACCTGTGTATTTCAATGCAAAGAGAATTACGATGTTAATTCCTTATTCTAAGTCGGTTTGTTTTCTTGAGAATTATTTGACCGGATCAAGTTGTTATACTTGTAATATTTTACTCTTTCTACTTGATCATCCTTTGAATTAACTCAGATGAAATTTGAGTATATTGGATAATAGACTCAGAAAATTCCATTCTTTTAGGCTAAATATAATTAAGCACTTAATTATTCTAATTTAATTATTTATTGTGCCTAATCTTGCACCAAAGTATTGTATACTTTAAGAACCAATGTGGTTTGCTTTTGTAGGTTATTCAAATGAGGCTAACTTATTTTGAAAATACAAAACAACCGGCTTCTAGCCATTAACCACCAGTAGACAAGGTTTATCTACTTCGCACATGGTTCGGACAATGTGTCGGGGTTGTCTGTTTCTAAGACTGCAAAACTCCAACTCTAGGTTTAACGGCTGTTTCCACCACAACTTTCAGTCACTATCGAGTGATTGGACTATCTTTTGGAGCTAATAGTCTGTTGCACAATGTCTCCATCCAAACGGATCTTTTCTAAGTGACTCAAAAGAGTTGTTATAACGACTAGTGAAGACTTCGTCTAGAGCCAAGACTCAACTATCACTCTGCTTGGTTGGATATAAATCGAAGCCACCTCACAAGACTAGAAGATTGCTTAACAGATTATCGAACATATTGCTCGAACACATTTCTTAAGCCGAAAATATTATTCTTATTCTTATTTAATCTTCTATTTACAACTCCAACTCTACATTTTAATATTTTTTGAGTTGTAAAGAAAGTCTTGTAATCAGTCACACTCTTTTCTTACTTTCCGAGTAAGGTCCTTTGACCGAGATGTAAGGGTTAACTCAGCTTAGTTGTCCCCGATTGTGAAGGTTGCCTCAATCAAGAAGTACTAGATCGGATAAGGGAACTTCGAGTCTAGGAAAACATTGTAAGGAATTGTCTAAGGGAGCAATTCTGGTTGAGTTAGTCCTCTGTATTTTATGGATTCAAAATAGTGGACTTGACTTGGTGCTTGGATTAGTACTTGTCCATGATTTTCTCGCCCAGGAGGGTTTTCACGTATATCTATGTTATTACTTTTCTAAGTCCAATTTATACTCAAAATCTTGTGTTGAGCTGTATTGTTGTAAAAATTGTCTAATTTCCTTCATGACCCTACCACAAGGGTGACTTAGACTCTCTAAAAGCATACCTTCAAGGTGTATGCAAATTTACAACACCAACCACCGTCATTTCTCATAACCTTAGCTTCGGCCATGCCATTCTCGGTTTGGGTAATCAAGGTGACCCTTAAGGAAAGAGGTGGTCATGAATTTGTGCTACTAATAATCAACTACTTCACAAAATGGGTAGAGGCGGCCTCTTATGCAACCTTAATGTCGAAACAGGTAGCAAACTCATTACCCGAAATATCATCTGTCCTTATGGGCTGCCCAGTGAGCTAATTAGTGATCATCATAGTAATTTTAAGAAGGAAGTAGGAGATTTGCTGGACAAGTACAAGATCTAACATCATAAATCTTCCCCTATTGCACCCTCAAACCAACAAAGCGATTGAAGCCACAAATAAAAATATTCATAAAATTATGGAGAAGATGGCAATTACTTATAAAGATTGGCCTGTTAAGTTGCCTTTCCTTTTGTGGGGTTGTCAAACTTGTATTAGAATCTCTATCGGAGCAACGCCTTACTCCCTAGTTTATTGCATAAAAGCAGTCCTTGCAATCGAGATTGCCATTCCCACATTAAGGATAATTGCTGAAAGAAAAATTCTATAAGTATAATGGGCTGAAGCACGCTATAAAGAGCTAGTGTTACTAGGTGAGAGGCGCCTCAACGCCTTGCACAATGTCCAAATATACCAGCCGCATATATCCAAAGCATTTAATAAGAAAGTTTAGTATCGAAATTTGCAAATTAGGTATTTAATCCTTAAAGAGATAAGAGCACCAATTCAGGACCCACGAGGGAAATTTAAGCCTAATTGGCTAGGCCCCTTTGTACTTCGTCAAATCTTATGTGGCGAGTAGTGATATTAACTAATTTAGATGGGGAGGATATTTTTAAGTACACAAACTTAGAGCAGCTGAAGAAGTATTATCCCTAGCATGACCCTAAATAGTAGGCCAAGTCTGGACCCAACCGAGGCCAGGCTATGGCAGGCACCGGCCACCACCCATACAACGGTGGGCCGCCCGGGCCATGTTCTTTCTTTTGACTCTGCAATTTACTTTTAACCGTCAAAGAAGATGGTTCATTCGCGTGCTTTATTTTTTTTTTTGGGCGGTTCAATTAGGTGGTCCAATTTATTTATTTATCTTTACCTCTAGGTGTGCAATAAAACATAAAAGTATAGCATAATACTTGCTTTTATTTAATAATAGGTAAACGTACCACTTATCTAATTATATAGCTCATAAAGGGCAATCATTGCAAGCATACTAATTGTAAACCAATAATAAATTTGTTCTAAAGAGGCAAAACTAAACATCCTTCTCTTTTATTTATTCTAAGATCTAAGCACTAGCCTGTCTTTACTTTCTTTCCTTTAGGGTCACTAGACTCATCTGCGTTATCCCGGTGCGTTCCTTCGGTTCCTTAATCCCGTGGGCCCTCCTATCTTTAGCTTCTTTGGCTTCAACTTCTCTTCGGGAGGAGCGTTCACCCACACAAGGGTTTATTGTGTTAATTTGGAGAGAGGCGAAGTAGGGACAACTTTTTCGAGATCCACCTCTCGGCTTTCGGTGCCTTACACCGTTAAGGATCCACTTCTATTATCCACTCCGGATAATAAAGAGAAACAAAAGTGTTAGGTTAACCTGGAGGTATCAACGACTTTGGCGAGGTTTGTCCAATATTCGAGGCTTAAATTTTGTTCGTTTAGAGTTTCCAAACCCTTTGAACAATTCAAAGGTAGTTGTCCGGATGCGAGTCCAACAAGGGAATCATTTGCTTGGAACACACGATTAGGGAAATAGTAGGTTAGGATTTTTAGGCCCAATAGGCATACAAAGGGATGTTGCACGGTGGTGTCCTGAATCGGGACACCTTCCAGTGCTAGATATAAAATGCTATATCGTTGCTGTGATTTTTGAGGTACTCCTTCCACCAAAAAGTCGGTGATCAGCTACCACCTCTTCTCGTTTTCACCGGCAAAAGTGTAGAACTTAGTATGCGTCGGCTTTCGGTGGAGTCCGAATTAACTTGAAATGCTCCATTAACCGGATCTACACGTCACAAATGCAAAATCAAAATAAGTGTCCTGCACGACCAAAGTCTAATTTTGTAGGCCCAACAGGAGAATCACAAAATAAAAATAAAATAATTTTAGTAGTAAAACTCGAAGAAGAGCGAAAAGAGAAAGAAGCCGACTTAGCCTCGGCGATGCCGGACTACCACCCTATGGCCGGCATCGCCAACCAGCTTATGTTATTTGATCCCGTCGGTGGTTATGTGCTTACCTGCAACAACATGGGGCTTTCGAAAACTCTTTCTCGAGTTCACTTCAACCCGATCTAAACCTATGATTGTCTTAGCAACTATTTGGGGAGTTAGAGAACAATAATTCTCTAATTGTTCAACTAAACAAAATAGTGCCATATATGCCATATCCCCATGACCTCCTACAAGTAGGAAGCCACCTATCATGTTGGTGATGATGGGCCACTACATTTGGATGATGATTGTCTCGGAATAGACAAACATGTGCCGATAGTACTTCATCGGGTTGGTCAAATTTACTGTTTCCCAATAAGAATCTACCCTAGATTCTTATTACTTAGAGATGATTTCGAAGTTTGCAGTCCAATTTTCTCAAAACCGAGTCCGACTCATTAAAGTTTCGATGACTTAGAAAGCGCAAATAGATAATAACTCGAAGCGCAGTATCACCGCATCAACCGAACTAATTATTACTAAGACAAAGAGAAGAAACATGTAACAGATAATCATGCAAGATAATTTTACTTAGAAAAACACGAGAATCATGTATTTATCATAACAAATTCATTCCAAATAAAGCAAAACTGATCCTCACTAAGTGGCTTAGTAAAGATATCAGCTAATTGAAATTTTATATGTATGAATTCAAGTTCAATATCACCTTTCTCGAATGGTCTCTCGTAAAATAATACCCGACCTCAATATGCTTTGTCTTTGAGTGCTCGAACTGGATTCTTAGTGATGCTAATTGCACTCGATTATCACACTTGATTGGAATTGATTTGAATGAAAGTCCAAGGTCTTTCAAGTGTTTTTTGATACATAGAATGCGAGCACGAGCATGCTCTAGCTACAACAACTTCAGCAGTTGATAGAGCAACCGAGTTCTCGCTTCTTTGAGTGCCAAGATATAAGAGATTGACCCGAAACTGGAATGCTCCTGAGGTGCTCTTTCTATTAACCTTGTATCCAGCATAGTCAGCATCTAAGTATCCAGTGAGGGTGAATTCTGAGTCTCTTGATAACCATAGACTTAGATTCCGAGTTCTTGCAAGATATCTAAAGATTCTCTTCACCGCAGATGAGATGTGATTTTTTGGATTAGCTTGAAATCTTTCACACACACATACACTATACATAATGTCCGGCTTACTGGATGTAAGATATAGCAGAGATCCAATCATACCTCGATAGAGTTTCGATGTATCGCTTTACCTTTTTCAGTCCGAGTCCAGTTCAGTCGCCGCTTATTGGTATTGCTGCATGTTTTGCATCTTGAAGCTTGTACTTCTTCAGCAACTCTTTGGTGTACTTTGATTGATGGACATAGATGCCATCTTTGTCTTGCTTGATTTGTAGACCCGGAAAGAAATTGAGCTCTCCCATCATGCTCATTTGGAATTCCTGTCTCATTAACTCGGAAAAATCTCGAGATTTTCATTAGTAGCTCCAAAAATTATATCATCGATATAAATCTGAATAATAAGAAAGTCTTTCCCTTGGTTTTTATGAAAATAGTTTTGTCAATCTAACCTATTTTAAAATCATTTTCAACCAAGAAATTGCTCTGTCTTTTATACCAAGCTCCGGGGCTTGTTTAAGACCATAAAGAGCCTTTTGCAACTTCAAAACATAATTTGGAAATTCTGAGTTTTCAAATCCAGGGGGTTGCTCAACATAGACTTCCTCTTGAATGAAACCATTCAGAAAAGCACATTTGACATCCATTTGATACAATTTTATATTCATGCTAGATGCAAATGCCAATAGGATTCTAATTGCTTCAATCCTAGCGATCGGTGCAAAGGTTTCCCCACAATCAATCCCTTTTTCTTGATTGTAACCTTCAGCCACAATTCTAGCCTTATTTCTGACTAATAACCCATCCTCATCCAATTTGTTCTTGAAGACCCATTTGGTTCCTATGACTGGGTGGTTAGAAGGTCGTTTGGTCAAAGTCCGAGACTTGGTTTCTTTCAAATAAATTAAGTTCCACTTGCATGGCCTCTACCCATTCAGGTTCATTTAAGGCCTCTAGTGCATTTCGGGTTCTCGTTAATGATATGAATGCAGTGAATGCACATAGATTTTGCAAGGAAGAGCGAGTTCTTACCCCACTCGTTGATGTCGGATAAAATGTTTTTGAGTGGGTGGCTCGAAGCATATTTGAATGCTCTACCTGTTCTCCGGTTTACCAGATTTGAGGGTTGAACTGGTTGATCTTCAGTGATATGATCCGATTGAGCTTGCTCATCTATTTACCTTCAGCATTCGAGCCGGCTCTTGAGCTGGTTCGATCCGAGTCATGATATTCCGAGCTGCCTCATTCTCGAGCTCCTTTCTTTTGACTCGCTCGAGCTCGGCTTCAGTAAGATCATCTTTATCTTAACCGAGTTTCGGATCGGGAGCATTGGCTCACTTGGTTTTCCCTGATCAATCTCATCAAAAACAACATGGATGCTTTCTTCCACTTTGTTAGTTCTTTTATTGAAAATGCGATATGCTTTACTATGAGATGAATAACTAAGAAAAATACCTTCATCTAACCGAGCATCAAATTTGGTCGGTGATCCTTACCATTATTGTTAATATAGCACTTACATCTGAAGGGTTTGAAGTATGAGATGTTTAGTTTCTTTCCCTTGTAAAGTTCATATGGGGTTTTCTTCAAAATGGGTCCGATGAGGCATCCGTGCAGGTGTGTAGTTTCTCTGTGTTGATCGCCTCGACCTAAAAATGGTAAGGCGGATTGTGTTCAACCATCATTGTCCTTCCTATTTCTTTAAGAGTTCTGTTCTTTCTCTCCACTACCTCTTTTTGTTGAGGAGTTTTGGGTGCCGAGAAGTTGTGGGAGATGTCATTCTTGTCGTAAAACTTTGCAAATTCTAAGTAATCGAACTCTCTTCCATGGTCAGTTCGAATTCTTCGATCCGAGTCCGGGACTCTACTTGAATTTTTTCGTAGAGCTTGCTAAACTCTTTCAAGGCTTCATTTTTGTTCTTAAGAAAACACACCCGGGTAAATCATGAGTAGTCATCAACAACCACAAGTGCATAAGATTTACCACCGAGACTCTTTATAGGGATTTCACCACATAAATCCATATGCAGCATTTCAAGTACTTTGGATGTGGAAACATTTTTGAGAGATTTGATGAGATAATCCGACCTGTTTCCCTTTTGTGCATGCTTCACGATTTTATATTTCTTAAAAGCGCAGATTAGGTAAACCTCCGACTAAACTATGAGATGCAAGCTTTTTGATAATATGCATACTAACATGACCTAGTCTACGATGCCATGTCCAAGAATCATCATGCAGTGATGCTTTTAAACAGGATAAATTCGACTTGGATTAGAAAGAGGAATAGTGTAGGTATTACCCAATCTCTTACCCGAGAGCTTAGTCTCTTTGTGATTGCATCCGAAATATAGCAATTTTTCTGAGTGAACCTTACCTCTTGACCTTTGTCACACAGTTGAGAGATGCTTGAGTAAATTGTACTTTAATCCCTTGACAAGATAGACTGGGCTGACCGGGTTGTCTCCTTTTCCAATCTTGCCTATTCCAACTATCTTGCCCTTACTCGTCACCTGCAAAAGTGACTTTGCCTCCTTTGTAATCTTCTAACTCGGAAAAGAGTCTTGAATCTCCTGACATGTAGTGTGAGCATCCACTGTTTAGGTACCAATGACCTTTTGTTCTTTTCCGAGTTACCTGCAAGTCGAAACACACTAACCCTTCTCACTTCCTCTAACGAACCTAGTAACTCCCTTTACTCGTGGTCCTTTTCTAAGGAAGAAGACTCTTGGGAACCTAGATTTGAATTACTTTGGATTTGGTATGATTCTCGAGTCTTCCGTTTAGAAAATTGAGTCCATGTCTCTTTCTTTTGAAAACCTTTTCTTTTATAAACAGTGGAGAAGGTTTTCTCTTGTAGGCTGGTCCGAGCTCGAGTCCTCCTTTCATTTTTATGAATGGGACCATGCTCAGCCTTTCTGAACTTCACCGTTCGGAATCTTTTTGAAAAGATTTGAGTAGGAATTTGATTCCTCCTCTTTGTGAAAACCAAGTCCTTCATTTCGAAGGAGACACATTGAGAGCCTAATAGCATGTCAAGGTTTTTCTGACCTTGAGTAAATTTCAAAACAAGCTCTTGAGACTCATTGAGCTTTTGTTTCGGATGCTCGTGTTTTCTTCGAGTGTCTCGGACTCAGTCTCATTAGTTTTGGTACTAGTCTTGAGTTCTCTTAAGATATGTCTTAGTTTTTCCAATTTATTTTTCAAACCAATGCTCTTAGAAGTGAGAGACTCAAGTTGTTTTTTGAATTGAGAAGAATCGAATTGGACTTTTCTTCCAAAGTGTAAATATATTTAGCTAAATCAACTTTGGAGAACTTAAGAAAGTATTTTATTACCTCCCGAGGATTTGTCTCCTCAATGTTTGAGTTGTCGGAGTCCGACTTAGATTCAACTTCCGAGTCCGATAGTGCCATCGGACACTTTGAGTCGTCTTAGTCTTCATCTTTTTCAGATGAATCTTCATTACTCCATGTGGCCCTCATAGCCTTCTTCTTCTTCCTCGTTCCTTTTTCTCCTTGGACAGTCTTTGACTATGCAATCTTTGCGGCCACATTCAAAACAACCAGAGTTCTTAGTTAAAGATAACTTTGAAGGGGAGGAATGTTTACCTTTTCTCGTCCTTCTTATCTTTCTTGTAGAACTCTTCCCATTGGCCTCTTATCTCATTTCTTATGCTTCATCATTCTTTTGAAGCCTCGAGCAATAAGTGCCATGGGATCTTCTTCCGAATTTGAGGAACTCGGATTTTCTCCTCTCGCTTTTGAGGCTTTCAGCATGCAGTGTTCTTTTTGGTGCCGACCTCGGCATCCTCTTCTTCTAGATGGATTTCATGCGTAAGAAGCTTCCCAATCAGTTCATCTGGCTTTTAGTTGAGAAAGGTTCCGAGCTTCCTCGATCGCTGTCACCTTAGGACCCCATCTTCTCTTGGGTAGGCTTCTTAGAATTTTTCTACACATTTCTTCATGGGAAATCTTTCTACCCAAAGATTTGAGATTGTTGGTAATCTAAGTGAAGCTTATAAACATCCGAGTGATGTTTTCTTCGGCTCCATCTTGAATAGCTCATATTTGTGAAGATATTGACTTATCTTCGCTTGTCTTACTTGGCTGGTTCCTTCATATGTGTTGACAAAAGTGTCCCACACATCTTTAGCTATGTCACAGGATGACACTCTATTGTATTCTTTTGAGATGATGGCACACATCGAATGTTCATTGCTTTAAAGTTCTTTCCGAACTTTTCCGCCTCTTCAGTGGTGTACTCGAACTTTGCTTTAGGAACAGGTCTTATATCTTCTACCTTAATTGGAATGTAATTGCCTTCTTGCATAATGTTCCATACATCTTCATCGTGGTCTAGCAGAAAGCATTCCATTAGCTTCTTCCAAGTGCACGAAATTTGATCCTTTGAACTTAGGTGGTCTGCTGGAAGATCTTCCTTCATCGAACTCTTCATTATTCCGAGCCATATGATCTTTAGACCTTTAGGTTGTTAGACCTTTTCGAAAGGCTAGGCTCGATACCAATTGAAGGTTTGCTCTTGGAGAGTCTTAGTCACCCTAGAGGGGGTGAATAGGGTGATAAGGCAATTTTAACAAACTTGGAAGATTAAAGCTTGAAAAGAATAATCAAGACAGTCCGAGTCTAGATTTGACTCAAAAAAGTGTCAACTCGGATATACGTGGAAACCCTCCTGGGCGTAAAACCACGACCAGTGCTAGTCCAAGTACCAAGTCAAATCCATTATTTTGAATCCACAAAATACAGTAGATCGACTCAACCAGAATTGTCGCCTTAAACAACTCCTTACGAGTTTTCCTAGACTTAGAAATTCCCTTATCCGATCTAGTTCTTCCTAATTGAGGTAACCTTTACAGCTAGGGACAACTTAGTTGAGTTAATCCTTACAGCTCGGACAAGGGACCTTACTCGTAAAGTAAGAAGGTAACTACATTCCAATGAAGATGGAAGATACGAGACCTGTGCCTAAAGGAAAGCTCGAATACACCATTGAAGAGGCGGAAAAGGTCAGTAAGAACTTTAAAGCAATGAACATTCCGATGTGCGCCATCAAATTCAAAGAATACAACCGAGTGTCAGCTTGTGACACAGCCAAAGATGTGTGGGACACTCTTGTCAACACATATGAAGTTAAGTTAATATCTTCACAAATAAGAGATGTTGAAGATGGAGCCGAAGAAAACATCACTCGGATGTTTATACGCTTCACATAGATTACAAACAATCTCAAATCTCTGGGCGAGTTCATCCTCTTGGAACTCGATGGAGGGTGGTGCATCCTCGAGCTTAACTCGCTGCTGGCCGAGCTTTGTCGGCAGGGTCTTCCGAGTCACTCACATTACTGTCCGAGCTAATCGGCTCCGGTTGAGGGCGGGAGCACCTTGTCCCTCGACTGCTTACTTTTCTACTCCTTCTTCGTCCTCCTTCTTCCCTTCCTCCTTTTCCTCGAAGGAGCTGCCTCAGCCCCAACCTCTTCTTCTTCTTCTTCTACCTCTTTGGAAGGAGATTTGGCGAGGCTCGAGGACTCTTCCGATGTGTGAGAGCCGACTACGTCCTCAAGCTGCTTTAGAGCGACGTTCTTGGAGGAGCTTGATCGGTTCCTGCTACTCCTTAACCAGTGCCTTTATCTCAAGGAGCACGTCCTGCTCGCTCTCGGATTTGAGACTCGAGTGGTCTTTTGGTTTATGGTCATAGACTGCAGGACGAGTCTTGAATGAGTGGAGAGTGTCCTTCATCTCGGTGGACACGAGAGGAGAGCTTGGCCAGCATTGTGTTAGACAAAGCATAAGAGATAACATGAGAAGCACCTGAGGTGGAAGCACCGCCAAGTGGAGGAGGTAGAGAGAGTGGAGTCCGAGTCTAAGTTTGAGGTGGAGGAGAAGGTCGCCTCGGTTCTAAGCTATGAACCCGGACACCCGGTTGGGTTCCTGGTATCCATAGCCTAGAAGCTCTCTTCCGCCAACTACTATGGCGGCCTAAGAAATCGCGTAAGGATCCGAGGGGAGCGGGACTTAGAATTGTTTGAAGATGAAGGTGAGAAGAGCCCCAAAAGGAAAGGGGTGGATTTCTTTGTCCGAGCTGGCACAAATTCCATCTCGCTCAATGATTGTTGGGAAGAGGTCTAGTTCGTAACCCTCTAGAATGTTGAACAGAGCCTTCGAGAATCTTGGAATTCGAATTCTCTTTCTTGGAATGCTCGAGAGAAAAAGGTTCTCATCAGCGAAAAACAAAGAAGACAAGCTTCGACTTCATCCGAGTCAATGAAAAGTTTTTGCGTGACTCGGGGATTTCTTTGCGTACTTCTCGAAGAATTCATCAGCAACCTCATTGAAAGGTATAGGGTTATTGTTGAGGAAAAGAGATGATACTTTGAATAAGCGGTGGAGGAGAGAGACGTTAATTCGAACAACGACATCTTGAACTTTGGAGGTGAGGATCCCCTCATAGCTAATAAGATTTGAATAGAACTCGGAGACGAGTTCCGGGTAGATAAACTCGCTGAAACAGAGGAAATTATAAACCCCTATGGTTTTGATGTGGTTTAACCACGAAAATTTTGTGGTTGGGAAGAATTTGTCATCCAACGTTAGGTGTTGGGTGACAAGGATTTTAGAGGGGTAGGAAGGACCCTCTTGGCTTTTAGTTCGGGGCTTTTGGTTGCAGAACCAAGAATGTCTAGGTGATAACCTCTTTTCGAGCATAGTTGAGGAGTATCGAGAAGAGAGGAGATGAACTTAGAGAGAGAGAGAAGATAGCTCCACAAGAGAAAAAAAAAAAGAGTAGAGGGAGAGCCGAGAGCTTTCGGTGCTTACTTGAGATGTTTCTTGCTTTGCTTGAGAGGGAAGGTTTGCTCTTCGAAAACACTGAACTTTCTTGAGAGGTAGTATGTGAGAAAGTGAGTGAGTAGAGAGTAAAGTAGCGAAATGAAGGAAAATGGATGCTATTTATAGAGAAAGAATTGTTCTTCGGTGTTCGTTCGACCCAGCTCTCCAACGATCGCCTCGGACCGGTCTGACAGCTTCGCTCTCCAACGGTTAGAATTCCATTGTTTGTCTTCTAACGGCTAGTTCTCTGATCGATACGCGAGAGACGAGAGAGAGAAAAGAGAAATTTTAAAAGAGATTTCGCACATTCTCCACTAATCTAGAGATGATTTTAGAAGTTTGATGTCCATTTTTCTCAAAAGCTGAGTCCGACTCGAGTAAAGTTTCGAGTCACTTAGAAACTACAAACTAGTAATAACTCATAGCTTCGCATCACTTGGTCAACTAAACTAATTGTTATTGAAGCACGTAAAAGAAACATTTAACACATAATCATGCAAAGTAAATTCACTTAGAAAAGCACATAATCATGCATTTATCATTCGAAGATCATTCCTAATAAAGCAAAAATGATCCTCACTAAGTGGCTTAGTAAAGATATCAACTAATTGACGTTTGGTAGGAATGAATTAAAGTTCAATATCACCTCTCTCAGAATGATATCTTAAAAAATGATACCTGACTTCAATATGCTTTGTCTTTGAGTGCTTGAACTGGATTCTTAGTGATGATGATTGCACTTTGATTGTAACACTTGATTGGAATTGATTTGAATGAAAGTCCAAGATCTCTCAAGTGTTGCTTGATCCATAGGATCTCGAGCATAGCATGCTCCAGCTGCAATGTACTCAGTGTCAACAGTTGATAGAGCTATTGAGTTCTTCTTGTTTAGGTGCCAAGATATGAGGGATTAACTTAGAAATTGGCAAGCTCCTGAGGTGCTCTTTCTATCAACCTTATATCCAGCATAGTCAGCATCCGAGTATCCAGTGAGAGTCGGTTCCGAGTCTCTTGAGTACAATAGACCTAGATTCTCGAGTCCCTGCAAGATATCTAAAGATTCTCTTCACCGCAGTGAGATGTGATTCTTTTAGATTAGCTTGAAATATTGTACACAGACGTACACTAAACATTATGTCCGGTCTACTAGAAGTATGATATAGCAGAGATCCAATCATACCTCGATAGAGTTTCGATCTACTGCTTGACCTTTTTCATTTAAGTCCAGTTTTATACTACTACTCATTAGGGTTACTGCATGTTTTGCATCTTGAAGCATGTATTTCTTTAGCAACTCCTTGGTATACTTGGATTGATGGACGTAGATGCCATCTTTGTCTTGCTTGATTTGTATACCAAGGAAGAAGTTGAGTTTTCCCATCAAACTCATTTGGAATTTGTGTCTCATCAACTCGGAAAAATCTCGACAGAGAATTTTGATTAGTAGCTCCAAATATTATCATCAACATAGATATGAGCAATAAGAAAGTCTTTCCCCTTGGTTATTATAAAAAGAGTCTTGTCAATCTAACCTCTTCTAAAATCATTTTCAACCAAGAAATTGCTTATTCTTTCATACCAAACACAAGGAGCTTGTTTAAGACCATAAAGAGCCCTTTTCAACTCGAAAACCTGATTTGGAAATTTTGAGTTTTCAAATCCAAGGGGTTGCTCAATATAGACTTCCTCTTTAATGAAACCATTAAGAAAAGTATAGTTAACATCCATTTGATACAACTTGATATTCATGCTTGATGCAAATGCCAAAAGGATTCTAATAGCCTCAATTCTAGCTACTCGGTGCAAAGGTTTCCCCACAATCAATTCCTTCTTCTTGATTGTAACCTTGAGCCACAAGTCTAGCCTTATTTCGACTACCAACCCACCTTTATCTAGTTTGTTCTTAAAAACCCATTTGGATCCTATGACTCGGTAATCGAAGGCGCTTTGGTCGAGTCCAAACTTGGTTTCTTTCGAATTGATTAAGCTCCACTTGCATGGCCTCTACCCATTCAGGTTCTTTAAGGGCTTTTCGTGCATTTCTGGTTTCGATTAATGATATGAATGCAGTGAATGCACATAGATTTTGTAGAGAGGAACGAGTTCTTACCCCACTATTGATGTCAAACATGATATTTTCGAGTGGGTGGCTCAAAGCATATTTCAATGATTTACCTGTTATCTGGTTTGCCAGGTTAGTAGGTTTAATTGGTTGATCTTCGATTGTCCGATCTAATTGAGCTTGGTCATCTGGTTGACCTTCAGCATTCTTAGCTAGCTCTTGAGTTGATTCATTCCGAGTCGGGGTGTTATGAGTGACCTCATTCCGAGTGACTTTTCCTTGACTCTGTCTAGGCTCCTCTTCAGCAAGATCAGTAGTTCTACCGAGCTTCAAATTTGAGAATGTTGACTCACTTGGTTTTCCTCGATCAATCTCATCAAAAACAACGTGGATACTTTCTTCCATTTTGTTAGTTTTTTAATTAAAAATGCGATATGCTTTACTATGAGACGAATAACCAAGAAAGATACCTTCATCCGACCGAGCATCAACCTTGGTCAAGTGATCCTTACCGTTGTTGTCAACATAACTTACATCCAAAGGGTTTGAAGTATGAAATATTGGGTTTCTTCCCTTTGTAGAGCTCGTATGGAGTTTTCTTCGAGATGGATCTAATAAGGCATCTATTCGAGTGTAGTTTGTCTGTATTGACTGCTTCAACCTCGTAAATAGTAAGGTAGATCATGTTCAATCATCATTGTCCTTCATATTTGTTCAAGAATTCAGTTCTTTCTCTCTACTACTCTATTCTGTTGAGGAGTTATTGGTGTTGAGAAGTTGTGGGAGATACCATTCTTATCATAGAACTCTGCAAATTCCGAGTAATCGAACTCCCTTCCATGGTCGGTTTGAATTCTTTTAATCGAGTCCGAGACTCAACTTGGATTTTCCTATAGAGCTTCCTGAACTCTTTGAAGGCTTCATTTTTATGCTTAAGAAAACATACCCAGGTAAATCGTGAGTAGTCATCAACAATCACAAGTACATATGATTTACCTCTGAGACTCTTGACGAGGATTTCACCACGTAAATCCATATGCAACATTTGAAGCACTTTGGATGTGGAAAAAGTTTTAAGAGATTTGAAAGATGATTTGACCTATTTCCCTTTTGTGCATGCTTCACATATTTTATCTTTCTTAAATGCACAGTTAGGCAAGCTTCTTAATGGTTTGCATGCTAACATGACCTAGTCTACGATCCTATGTCCAAGAAAAATCATGTAGAGATGCTTTTAAGCAAGATAAATTCGACTTGGGTCGAGAGAGGAATAGTGTAGGTATTACCCGATCTTTTACTTGAGAGGTTAGTCTCCTTGGTAGTTTCATCAGAAATATAGCAATTGGTATGAGTGAATATAACCTCTTGACCTTTGTCACACAATTGAGAGATGCTGAGTAGATTGTACTTTAATCCCTTGACAAGGTAAACTAGGCTGACCGATTCTTCCCTTTGCCAATCTTGCCTATCCCAATTATCTTGCCCTTACTATCATCTTCAAAAGTGACTTTGCCTCCCTTGTAATCTTCTAACTCGAAAAGAGTCTTGAATCTCCTTGTATGTGGTGTGAGCATCCATTGTCAAGGTACCATGCTGACACTCTGTTTTATTCTTTTGAGCTGATAGTACACATAAGAATGTTCATTGCTTTAAAGTTCTTCCTGAACTTTTTGTCTCTTCGATGGTGTACTCGAGCTTTGCTTTAGGCACGAGTCTTGTTTCCTTCATCCTCATTCAAATGTAATTACCTTCTTATATGATGTTCCATACATCTTCATCGTGATCCAAGAGAAAACATTCCATGAGCTTCTTGTAGTGTACGAAATTTGGTCCTTTAAACTTTGGTGGTCTACTTGGAAGATCTTCCTTCATTGAACTCTCCAAGTGTTCGAACCATTTGATCTTTAAATCTTTGGATTATGAGATCATTTCTAAAAGGTTGGGCTCGATACCAATTGATGGTTTGCTCTTTGAGAGTCTTGGTCACCCTAGAGGGGGTGAATAGAGTGATGAGGAAATTTCAATAATAATGGAGGGGTTAAAGTTTAAACTAAACAATCAAGACAATCCGAGTCTAGATTGGACTCGAAAAAGTATCAACTCGTAAATTACGTGGAAACCCCCAGGGCGAGAAAACCACGGCCGAGTGCAAATCCAAACACTAAGTCAATCCACTATTTTGAATCCACAAAAGATAGTGGACTGACTACACCAGAATTTCTCCCTTAGATAATTCCTTACAAAGTTTTCCTAGACTTAAAAGTTCCCTTATCTCGAACTAGTACTTCCTAACCGAGCTACCTTTACAGACTAGGGACAACTAAGCCGATTTAACCCTTACAGCTCAGTCAAGGGACCTTACTTAGAGAGTAAGAAAGAGTTTGTGCCTGATTACAAGACTTTATAACTTAGAAAAATTGTTCAATACGAGACTTGGAGTTGTATGACGAACATTGAATAAGTATTATACAAAGAGATATAATTTCAGCAATGGGTTCAAGCAATCCTCAAGTCTTGTAAAGTGGCTTCTATTTATAGATGACCAAGCGGATTAGCCGTTGTGACTATCTTCCGATTAGAAGTCCTCTGTGATCGGTGTAATGGTTCTTCTAAGTCGCTCGAAAAGATCCGTTGAGATGTGAACGTTGTGCAACGGCTTTTGACTCCTTAGGATGTCCCAATCCACTCGGTGGTGTCTAAAAAGTAGGGTGGAAACCACTCGTTGAGCTTAGCGCCGACGATTTCTAATTTTGGAAACAGACAGCCATGACACAATGTCTAGACCTTGGTCGAAGTAGAAAAAGCCTTGTCTGCTGGTGATTGACAACTTGAAGCCGGTTACTTTTGTAATTCAAAAAGTAGGATAACCTCGTTTAGATAACCTAAAAAGTAAGCCAATTTTGGTTCTCAAAGTATAAAATACTTTGATCCAAGATTAGGCACGAGATAATAATTTAATTAAGATCAATAAGTGAATAATTATTTGAGTCTTAGAAGAGTGGAATTTTCCGACTTTAATATTCATTGTACTCAAATTCGATCCGAGTTAGTCTACGAAAGATCAAGTTAGAGAAGAGAATATCGAGTATGAGTACTTGATCTAGACAAATATATTTCACTCGGAACATGCTCGACTTATAAAGTTGAATTAACAATGTAATTCACTTTACCTTAGAATATGAAGTTAGAACTTGGTTTGAAAGAGTTAGAGTGAATGTTTGATCATGCGATAAATCTGAGTGATGTATGAGTGACTTAGAACCATTATAGCAAATTGATAAACAAGAGTGTGCTTTATGAGTCGGTTAGAATCGAATGAAAATATATGCGGTAGTTTCGTAACACTCGGAAAAGTTTCTATAACACTCGAATGACTTTTAATCAAAACATAGAAGGGATGAAGTTTGCACCTGATTCCTTGATAGTACTCGGAATGATATAAATGTAGAATCCGAGTCTTCAACACTCATTGCTCAAGGCTTCAAAAGAATGATGAAGCACAGGAAATAGGATAAGAGGCCAAGGGAAGAGTTCTCCAAGAAAGATAGGAAGGATAGAAAAGGTAAACACTCATTTCCTTCGAAGTTATCTTTAACTAAGAACTCGGCTCGTTTAGAACGCGGCAGCAATAATCACATAGTCAAAGACTGTCGAAGGAGAAAGAGGAAAAAAATCAGAAGAAGGCTATGATGGCCACTTGGAGTGACGAAGATTCATCCGAAGAAGATGAAGACTCGGACGATTCAAAATGTCCGATGGCTCTATCGGACTCGAAGCTGAATCCGAGACAGGACTCGACAACTCGGACAATGAGGAGACAAATCCTTAGGAAGTGATTGAATATTTCCTCAAGTTTTCCAAAGTTGATTTAGCAAAATATATTTACACTTTGGAAGAAAAGTCCAATTCGATTCTTTACAATAAAAAGAACTCGAGTCTCTTACTTCTTTGAGCATTAGTTTGAAAAATGAATTGGAAAAATTGAGACTCACTCTATGAGAACTCAAAACTAGTACTCAAACTAATGAGACTGAGTCTAAGAAACTCGGAAGACAAAACGAGCATCTAAAACGAAGCTCAATGAGTCTCAACCGGTTGTTTTAAAATTTACTCAAGGTCGAAAAACCTTGACATGCTCTTAGGATCTCAATGTATCTCCTTCAGAAAGGAAGGACTTGGTTTTAACAAAGAGGAGGAATGAAATTCCTACTCGGATCTTTTCGAAAAGGACTTAAGAATTGTTAAGTTCATGAAGGCTGAGCATGGTCCTATTCATAAGAATGAAAGGAGGACTGAGCCTAGACCAGACTTACAGGAGAAAACCTTCTCCACTAGTTTATAAAAGAAAAGATTTTCAAAAGAAAGAGACACAGACTCGAGTTTCTAAAAAGAAGACTCGGAATCGGACCAAACCCAAAGTAATTCAAATCTAGTTTCCTAAGAGTCTTCTTCCTCATAAAAGAACGACAAGTAAAGGGATTTACTTGGGTTCGTTAGAGGAACCGAGAAGGGTTAGTATGTTTCGACTTGCAGGTAACTCGAAAAAGGACAAAAGGTCATTGGTACCTAGACAGTGGATGCTCACGCCACATATCAGGAGATTCAAGATTCTTTTCTAAGTTGGAAGATTATAAAGGAGGAAAAGTCACTTTTGGAGATGACACTAAGGGCAAGATAGTTGGAATACACAAGATTGGAAAAAGAGACAACCCGGTCAGCCCAGTCTATCTTGTCAAGGGATTAAAGTACAATCTACTCAAGCATCTCTCAACTATGTGACAATGGTAAAGAGGTAAGATTCACTCGGATGAATTGTTATATTTCGATGCAACTACCAAAGAGTCTAAGCTCTTAGGTAAAAGATCGGTAATACCCACACTATTCCTCTTTCGACCCTAGTCGAATTTATCATGTTTAAAAGCATCTCCGCATGATGATTCTTGGACATGGCTTCGTAGACTAGGTCATGTTAGCATGCATACTATCAAAAAGCTTGCATTTCATAGTTTAATCGGAGGATTACCTAACCGTGCATTCGAGAAAGATAAAATTTCGAAGCATGCACAAAAGGGAAACAGTCGGATCATCTTTCAAATCTCTCAAAACTGTTTCCACATCCAAAGTGCTTGAAATGTTACATATGGATTTATGTGGTGAAATCCTCGTAAAGAGTCTCGGAGGTAAATCATATGTACTCCTAATTGTTGATGACTACTCACAATTTACATGGGTGTGTTTTCTTAAGCACAAAAATGAAGCTTTTAAAGAGTTCAAGCAAGCTCCGGAGGAAAATTCAAGTTGAGTCTCGGACTCCAATCGGAAGAATTCGAGTTGACTATGGAAGGGAGTTTGATTACTCGGAATTTGCAGAGTTCTGCGATAAGAATGGTATCTCCCATAACTTCTCAGCACCCGAATTCCCCAACGGAATGGAGTAGTGGAGAGAAAGAATAGAACTCTTTAAGAAATAGGAAAGATAATGATGATTGAACATGATCTCCCTTACTATTTCCGGGCTAATGCAATCAACACAGACAAACTACACACTAAACAGATGCCTTATCAAACCCATCCTAAAGAAAACTCCATACGAGCTCTACAAGGGAAAGAAACCCAACATTTCATACTTCAAACCCTTCGGATGCAAGTGTTATGTTCATAATAATGGTAAGGATCACCTGACTAAGTTTGATGCTAGGTCAGATGAAGGTATTTTTTTGGTTATTCATCTCACGAGTAAAGCATATCGCATTTTCAATAAAAGAACTAATAAAGTCGAAGAAAGCATCCATGTTGTTTTTCATGAGATTGATCGGGAAAACCAGGTGAATCAACATTCTCGAATTGAAACTAAGTCGAGATGAAGACAATCTTACCGATGCTAAGCTCGGAAAGAGTCAAGGAAAACCAACTCGGAATGAGATAGCTTAGAATACCATGGCTCGGATCGAGCGGCTCTGGAACCAGCTCGAATGCCGAGAATCAATTAGATGAGTAAGCTCAATCAGATCGGACCACCGAGGATCAACCAACTCAACCTATAAATTTGGTGAACCAGAGAACAGGTGAAGCATTCAAATATGCTTCGGGGCACCCACTCGAAAACATCTTGTCCGACATCAACGAGTGGGGTAAGAACTCATTTTTCTTTGCACAATCTATGTACATTCCTGCATTCATATCATTAATCGAACCCAAAATGCACTAGAGGCCCTAAATGAACCTGAATAGGTAGAGGCCATGCAAGAGGAACTTAATCAATTTGAAAGAAACCAAGACTCGGATTCTAACCAAACAACCTTCCGACCACCCGAGTCATAGGAACCAAATGGGTTTTCAAGAACAAACTGGATGATGATGGGTTAGTAGTAAAAAATAAGGCTAGACTTGTAGCTTAAGGTTACAATCAAGAAGAAGGAATTGATTATGGGGAAACCTTTGCACCTATTAATTTAAGGGGAAGTCTATGTTGAGCAACCCCTGGATTTCAAAACTCATAATTTTTAAGTCATCTTTTCAAATTGCAAAAAGCTCTTTATGGTCTTAAACAAGCTCCCGGAGCTTGGTATAAAAGACTTAGCAGTTTCTTGGGTGAAAATGATTTTAAAAGAGGTCAGATTGACAAAACTCTTTTCATGAAAACCAAGGGGAAAGACTTTCTTAGTGTTCGATTTATGTTGATGACATAATTTTTGGAGCTACTAATGAAAATCTTTGTCAAGATTTTTCCGAGTTAATGAGACAGGAATTCCAAATGAGCATAATGGGGAACTCAAGTTCTTCCTTGGTCTACAAATCAAACAAGACAAGGATGGCATCTATGTCTATCAATCCAATTATACCATGGAGTTGCTGAAGAAGTACAAGCTTTAAGATGTGAAATATGCAGCAACACCAATGAGTAGCAACATAAAACTGGACTCGGACAAAAAGGTAAAGCAATAGATCGAAACTTTATGGAGGTATGATTGGATCTCTACTATATCTCACATCCAAGTACACCGAGATATTATGTTTAGTGTATGTCCGTGTGCAAGATTTTAAGCTAATCCAAAAGAATCACATCTCACTACGGTGAAGAGAATCTTTAGATATCTTGCGGGGACTCGAATCTAGGTCTATGGTTTACAAGAGACTCGGAACCGACTCTCATTGGATACTCGGATGCTAATTATACTAGATACAAGGTTAATAGAAAGAGCACCTCAGGAGCATGCCAGCTTTTAAGTCAATCCCTTATATCTTGCCACTGAAAGAAGCGAGAACTCGGTTGCTCTATCAAGCTGCTGAAGCTGAGTACATTGTAGGCTGGAGCATGCTCGTGCTCGGATTCTATGGATTAAGCAACATTTCAAAGACCTTGGACTTTTATTCAAATTAATTCCAATCAAGTGTGACAATCAAAGTGCAATCAACATCACTAAGAATCCAGTTCAGCGAGTCAAAGACAAAGCATATTGAGGTCAGGTATCATTTTCCGAGAAACCATTATGAGAAAGGTGATATTGAACTTGAATTCAATCCAACAAAACTTCAATTAGCTCATATCTTTACTAAGCCACTTAGTGAAGATCAGTTTTGCTTTATTAGGAATAAACTTGGCATGAGAAATGCATGATTATGTGTTTTTCTAATTGAAATGATCTTGCATGATTATATGTTACATGTTTCATTTCTATGCCATAATAACAATAATTTAAGTTGACCCGGTGATACTGAGCTAGGAGTTATTATCTGTTTGCGCTTTCGAGTAACTCGGAAAACTTTACTAAGTCAGACTTAGTTTTTAAGAAAATTGGACATCAAACTTTTGAAATCATCTCTAGATTAGTGGAGAATTCCAAAAATTTCTTTTAAAATTTCTCTTCTCTCTCTCTCTCTCTCTCTCTCATATCGTTAAGAGAACTAGCTGTTGGGAGATAGACACTGGAATTCTAAGTCTTGAAGAGCGGAACGGACACACCGGTGTGAGGCGACTGTTGGAGAGTTGGGTCAAAAAGGATACTCGAAGGACATTCCTCTCGTTATAAATAGCATCTACTTTCCTCTATTTCGCTACTTTACTCTCTGCTAACACTCACTCTCGCTTACTTACTCGAACAATCTCACTGTAAAGCAATCTCGGTACTCTCAAGCAAACTCGGGCTCTCGGTACTCTCTCTCTCTCTTTCTTCGAAGCTAACTCACCTTCTTCTCCAAGCTTCTAAAAATGCCTAAAAGTGGTATCGCTCTAGATTTTCCTGGTTCTCGCAACCAAGAAAACTCGAACCAAAAGCCACGAGGGTCCTTCTAACCCCGCAAAATCCTTGTCACCCCTAGAAAATCCTTGTCACCTAATATCCGACGTTGGATGACAAATTCTTCCCAACCACAAAATTCGGTGGTTGAAACACATTAAAACCACATGGGTATACAATTTCCTCTATTTCAGCGAGTTTATCTACCTAGAACTTGTAGTCGAGTTCTACACAAATCTTTCCAGCTCCGAGGGGATCATAACCTCCGGAGTTCGCGAGACGGTGGTTCGTATTAACATCTCTCTCCTCCACCTTCTCGTCAAAGATTCATCTCTTTTCCTCAACAGTAACCCCATCGCCTTCAATGAGGTTGCTCGATGAATTTTTGAAAAGTATGCCAAAGAGGTCCCCGAGTCATGTAAAAACTTTTATATGACTCGGATGAAGACCGAGGCTCGTCTTCTCCGCTTCCTGCTGATGAGAACCTTCTTTTCTCATCATTCAAGCAAAGAGAATCCAAATTCAAAGATTCTCAAGGCTTTGTTTGACAATCTCGAGGGCCACAATGTACACATCTTCCCAACCATTATCGAGCAGGTGGCCTCTGTGCCGCCTAAGACTAAGAAATTAACTCCACTCCCTTTTGGAGCTCTCCTCACCCTAATTTTCAAACAATTCAAGGTTCCGCTCCCTCAAATCTACCGAGGTTTCGAGGTTGCCATTGTAGTTGGCGAAAAGAGCTTCTCGACTATGGATACAGGGAAACCCTATTGGGTGTATGGGTCCACACCTCGGAACCGAGGCCGCCCTCTCCTCCGCCTCGGACTCGGACTCCTCTTACAGTCCCTCCTCCACCTGGCGGTGCATCCACCTCGAGTCCCCCTCTTCAAGCCGTATCGCTTTGTCTACCACAATGATAGACAAGCTCTCCTCTCGTGTCGATAGAAATCAAGGACACTCTCTGCTCCTTCAAGATCGCTCTTTAGTCTATGACCATCAATCAAAAAATAGCCCAATCAAAAATCCGAGAGCAGCAAGATGTGCTTCTTGAGATGAAGGCTTTGGTCAAGGACAGCAAAAATTGATTGAGCTCCTCCAAGAAAGGCGCTCCAAAGCAGCTCAAGACCCAAACAGCTCGAAACATCTAAAGAGTCCTCGAGCCTCGTCAAATCTCCATCCGGAGAGGCAGATGAAGAAGAAAAGGAGGTTACGAGCTGAAGCAGCTCCTTCGAGGAGATGGAGGAAGGAGGGAAGGAAGAAGAAGAGAAGGAGGAAGAAGGAGGTGACAAGGACGAAGCCGAGGGACAAGGTGCACCCTCTCCTCAACCGGACGGATTAGCTAGGACGATGAGTCCGAGTGACTCACTCGGAAGACCTCGCCGATGTTGGACGATCAGCAACCATCAAACTAGAGGAAGCACCTCCCCTGTAACGTTCCAAGGGGATGAGCCTGCGGACGATCTTGTTCTTGGTCAGCCACACGAGTTGAGCCCATTCCGGAGATCCCAGTGCTGCCACCGCCAAGATCTTCAACGTCTTCATATGCGTATCGGCAGGCGCAAAGCACGCTCATCCGCCTCAACTCAAACCGCTTTATCAACTTAATACATTCATCCCCATTTTGTTAGTTTTTAATGCTTGAAAGGCAAGGGGAGAATACTTAGCAAAATTTGTTATCTCGTTTAGGGGAGCTTTCTCACCCTCTCTTTTGTATGTATTTTACTGTGTTTATGTATAAATGAAGTTTCGATTTCATGCATATTGACTTATAAGTATAACGTTTCTTTGAGTTCAAATTTCCTATTTTGTTTTACTTGCCTATATCAGCTCAATTTTCTTTCTTTTTATTTTTGCTCCGATATAACTACTCACAACTTTTTTTCAAATGAGCTATCTACGTAAAGATTCTAAGTCCGAATCACTTCATTTATTATTCAACTACCCTGTGATATATTATTCTATGCTCCGATAGATTCCTTGTCAAATGAGTAAGAATGAAAACTCTTTATTATTGCACTAACAAAGTTTCTATCTCGAGTATGGAATGCCTTTCATAAAAAAGGGGAAATTGAAGACTCAAACTCGAATTTATATCATTCTGAGTACTATCAAGGACTCAGGTACAAACCTCTTCTCTCCTAAGTTTTGACTACAAGTCATTCCGAGTAATATAAAAACTATTGCATATGTTTTCATTTCATTATGACTGACTCGGAAAACACATTCTTGTTCATCAACCGACACCGATGTTTTTGAGTCACTCGGATACTACTTATATTTATTGCATGCTCAAACAAACTCTCTAACACTTTTAATCTAAGTTCGACTTCATATTCTGAGATAAAGTGAATTACAACGTTAATTCAAGTTTTAAAGTCATCATGTTTGTTTAAAATATATTTGTCTAGATCAAGTACTTATACTATGATATTCTCTCTTATAACTTGATCTTTCCTAAGACTAACTCGATGGATTCTAAGTGTAATGAATATTAGACTCGGAAAATTCCACTCCTCTAGGCCTAAGATAAATTTTACACTTAATTATCTTAATTAAATTATTATCTTTGGCTAATCTTGGACCAAAGTATTTTATACTTTGACAACCAAAATTGTTTACTTTTGTAGGTTATCTAAACGAGGCTATCCTATTTTTGAATTACAAAAGTAACCTGGCTTCAAAGTGTTAATCACCAGCAGACAAGGCTTTTCTACCTCCGAACAAGGCCCGGACGTTGTGTCGAGTTTTCCGTTTCCAAAGCTGGAAATCTTCAACGGTAAGCTCAACAGTGGTTCCACCTTACTTTTCGGACACCACCAGCTAATTAGAGTACCTTTTAGAGTGAAGAGTAGTTGCACAACTTTCACATCTCAACGGATCTTTTCTTAGCGACTCGGAAGAACTGTTACAATGGTCACAAAGGACCTCTATTCGAAGATAGTCACAATGGGTAATCTGCTTGGTCATCTATAAATAGAAGCCAATTCTCAAGACTTGAAGATTACTGGAATTATTGCTGAAACACATTATTTAAGCAAAAGTCATTGTATTCATACTTAATCTTCTATTTATAACTCTTAGCTTATAATTCATACTTTCGAGTTGTAAAGTCCTGTAATCAGTCGGATACTCCTTCTTACTTTCCGAGAAGGTCCCTTGATTGAGCTATAAGGGTTAACTCAGCTCAGTTTTCCCTAGTCTGTAAAGATTACCTCGGTTAGGACGTACTAGATCGGATAAGGAAACTTCGAGTCCAGGAAAACTCTATAAGGAATTGTCTAAGGGAGCAATTCTGGTTGAGTCGGTCTACTCGTATTTTGTGGATTCAAAATAGTGGATTTAACTTGGTGCTTGGATTAGCACTAGTCGTGGTTTTCTACCCCAAGAGGGTTTCCACATATATCTTAGTTCACACTTTTCTATGTCCAATGTAGACTCGGATTATCTTGATTATTTCTTTCAAGCTCTAATCATCCAAGTTTGGAAAATTTTCCTCATCACCCTATTCACCCCCTTTAGGGTGACTAAGACTCTCCAAGAGCAAACCTTCATGGGGCATCTGTTCAATGTGTAGTTTGCTCGTGTTGATCGCTCTCAGCCTGAAATAATAAGGCGGATCATGTTCAATCATCATTGTCCTTCCTATTTCTTCAAGAGTTCTATTCCTTCTCTCTACTACTCCATTCTCTTGAGGAGTTCCGGGTGCTGAGAAGTTGTGGGAGATACCATTCTTATCGCATAACTCTATAAATTCCGAGTAATCGAACTCACTTCCATGGTCGGTTCGAATCTTTCCGATCCGAGTCCGAGACTCAACTTGAATCTTCCTCGGAGCTTGCTGAACTCTTTGGAAGCTTCATTTTTGTGCTTAAGAAAACACACCCATGTAAATCGTGACTAGTTATCAACAATTACAAGTACATATGATTTACTTGTGATACTCTTGACAGGATTTCACCACATAAATCCATATGTAACATTGTAAGCACTTTGGATGTGGAAACGATTTTGAGAGATTTGAAAGATGATAGGAAATGTTTCCCTTTTGTGCATGCTTCACAAATTTTATCTTTCTTAAATGCATAGTTAGGTAATCCTCTTACCGGACAATGAGATGCAAGTTTATTGATAGTGTGCATGCTAACAGGACCTAGTCTACGATGCCATGTCCAAGAATCATCATGGAGAGATGCTTCTAAACAAGATAAATTCTTACTAGGGTAAGAAAGAGGAATAGTGTAGGTGTTACTTAATCTCTTACCCGAGAGCTTAGTCTCTTTGGTAGTTGCATCGAAATATAGCAATTTGTGCACTTAATGATCTTAATTAAATTATTACCTGTGCCTAATCTTGGACCAAAGTATTTTGAGAACCAAAATTGGTTTACTTTTATAGGTTATCTAAACAAGGTTATCCTACTCTTTGAATTACAAAAGTAATAGTCTTCAAGCTGTCAATCACCAACAGACAAGGCTTTTTCTACTTCGACCAAGGTCCGGACACTCTATCGTAGCTGTCTATTTCCAAAATGGGAAATCGTCAACGCTAAGCTCAACAAGTGGTTTCCACCCTACTTTTCAGACATCACTAGTGGATTGGGACATCCTAATGAGTCAAGAGTCATTGCACAACGTTCACATCTCAACGGATCTTTTCGAGCGACTCGGAAGAACCGTTACAACGGTCACAGAGGACTTCTAATCAGAAGATAGTCACAAGGGGTAATCTGCTTGGTCACCTATAAATAGAAGCCACTTGACAAGACTTTAAGCTTGCTGAACCCATTGCTGAAATTATATCTCTTTGTATAATACTCATTCAATCTTCATCTTACAATTCCGAGTTTGTACTTAACACTTTTTCTGAGTTGTAAAGTCTTGTAATCAGCAACAAACGCTTTCTTACTCTCTAAATAAGGTCCCTTGACTAAGCTGTAAGGGATAACTCAGCTCAGTTGTCCCTAGCTATAAAGGTTACCTCAATTAGGAAGTACTAAATTAGATAATGGAACTTCGAGTCTAGGAAAACTTTGTAAAGAATTCTCTAAGGGAGCAATTCGGGTGAGTCGACCTACTCGTATTTTATGGATTCAAAATAGTAGATTTGACTTGGTGCTTGGATTAGCACTGGCCCCGGTTTTTGCCCCGGTGGGTTTCCACGTAATTTTTGAGTTAATACTTTTCTAAGTCCAATTTAGACTCGGATTGTCTTGATTAGTCAATTTAACCTTTAATCCCTCCATTATTTTTAAAATTTCCTCATCACTCTATTTATCCCCCTCTAGGGTGACTAGGACTCTCCAAGAGCAAACCTTCAATTGGTATCGAGCCCAGCTTTTCGGAAAGGATCTAACAATCTAAAGGTTTAAAGATCAAATGGCTCGGAACAATGGAGAGTTTGATGAAGGAAGATCTTCCAGCGAGACCACCAAAGTTTAAAGGATCAAATTTCGTAAACTGGAAGAAGCTCATGGAATGTTTTCTATTGGATCACGATGAAGATGTATGGAACATCATACAAGACAATGAGGATGGAGGAAACATGACTCGTGCCTAAAGCAAAGATCGAGTACACCACTCGAAGAGGCGGAAAAGTTCGGGAAGAACTTTAAAGCAATTAACATTCGGATGTGCGCCATCAGCTCGGAAGAATACAACAGAGTGTCGGCATGTGACACAGCAAAGGAAGTGTGGAACACTCTTGTCAACACATATGAAGGCACCAGCCAAGTTAGACAAGCAAAGATAAGCCAATATCTTCACAAATACGAGCTATTTAAGATGGAGCCGGAAGAAAACATCACTCGGATGTTTATCCGCTTCACCGAGATAACTAGCAATCTCAAATCTCTAGGTAAAAAGATTTCCCATGAAGAAATATGCAGAAAGATTCTACGAAGTTTACCCAAGAGAAGATGGGGTCCCAAGGTGACAGCCATTGACGAAGCCCAGAACCTCTCTCTATTAAAGCCGGACGAACTCATTGGGAAGCTACTCGCCCATGAGATCCATCTGGAGGAAGAGGATACCGAGGTCAACACTAAAAAGAATATCGCATCGAAGGCCTCGAAAGAAGAGAAGAAAATAAGAGTTGATCGGACTCGGAAGAAGATCCCATGGCAGTTATCGCTCGAGGCTTCAAAAGAATGAAGAAGCACAAGAGATGGGATAAAAGGCCAAGAAATGAGTTTTACAAGAAAGACAAGAAGGATAGAAAAGGTAAACACTCTTCCCCTTTAAAGTTATCTTTAACTAAGAAGTCTACCTGTTTTCAATGTGGCAGCAAAGATCACATAGTCAAAGACTGTCCAAAGAGAAAGAGGGATATAAAGAAGAACAAGGTTATGATGGCCACATGGAGTGATGAAGACTCATCCGAAGAAGATGAGGACTCGGACGACCTAAAGTGTATGATGGCTCTATTAGACTCGGAAGCTGAATTTGAGTAAGAATCGACCACTCGGAAAATGAGGAAATGAATCCTCGGGAAGTAATTGAATATTTCCTCAAGTTTTCCAAAGTCGATTTAGCTAAATATATTTATACTTTGGAAGAAAAGTCCAATTCGACTCCTCTAAATTTAAAGAAGAACTTGAGTCTATCACTTCGAGAGCTTCTCTTTGAAAAATGAATTAGAAAAACTGAGACTTACTCTAAGAGAGCTTAAGACTAGTACTCAAGCTAATGAGACTGAGTCTAAGATACTCGAAGAGAAAATGAGCATCCGAAACAAAAGCTAAAAACATGTTTTAAAATTTACTCAAGGTCAGAAAAACCTTGACATGCTCTTAGGATCTCAATGTGCCTCCTTCGAAAAGAAGGACTTGGTTTTAACAAAGAGGAGGAATCTAATTCCTACTCGGATACTTTCGAAAGGATTCGAGAACTGTGAAGTTCGGGAAAGCTGAGCACGGTCCTATTCGGAAGAATGAAAAGAGGTTTGAGCCTGGACCATCTTTCGAGAGAAAACCTTCTCCATCGGTTTATAAAAGAAAAGATTTTCAAAAGAAAGAGACACACATTCAGTTTTCAAAAGGAAGACTCGGAATCGGACCGGACCCAAAGTTATTGAAATCGGGTTCCCAAGAGTCTTCTTCCTCGAAAAGGACTACGAGTAAAGGGAGTTACTAGATTCATTAGAGGACGTGAGAAGGGTTAGTTTGCTTCTCACTTGCAAGTAGCTCGAAAAGAACAAAAGGGCATTGGTACCTGGACGGTGGATGCTCACGCCACATGTCCGGAGATTCAAGACTCTTTTCCGAGTTAGAAGATTACAAGGGAGGTAAAGTCACTTTTGGAGATGATAGCAAGCGTAAGATAATTGGGATAAGCAAGATTCGAAAAGGAAACAATCTGGTTAGCCTAGTCTACCTTGTCAAGGATTAAAGTACAATCGCTCAAGCATCTCTCAATTGTATGATAAAGGTCAAGAGGTAAGATTCATTTAGACCAATTGTTATATTTCTGATGAAACTACCAAGGAGACTAAGCTCTCGGGTAAGAGATCGGGTAATACCTACACTATTCCTCTTCTCGATCCAAGTCGAACTTATCTTGCATAAAAGCATCTACGTATGATGATTCTTGGATATGGCATCATAGATTAGGTCATATTAGCGTGCATACTATCAAAAAGCTTGCATCTCATGGTTTAGTCGAGGTTTGCTTAACTGTGCATTTAAGAACGATAAAATTTGTGAAGCATACACAAAAGGGAAATAGGTCGGATCTTCTTTCAAATCTCTTAAACTTGTTTCCACATCCAAAGTGCTTGAAATGTTGCATATGGATTTATGTGGTGAAATCCTGTCAAGAGTCTCGGAGGTAAATCATATGTACTTGTGATTGTTGATGACTACTCACGATTTACCTCGGTGTGTTTTCTTGAGCATAAAAATGAAGCCTTCAAAGAGTTCAGCAAGCTCTGCAGGACAATCCAAGTTGAGTCTCGGATTTAGATCAAAAGAATTCAAATTGCCCACGGAAGGGAGTTCGATTACTCGGAATTTGTAGAGTTCTATGATAAGAATGGTATCTCCCACAACTTTTCAGCACCAAGAACTCCTCAATAGAATTGAGTAGTGGAGAGAAAGAACCGAACTCTTGAAGAAATAGAATGGACAATGATGATTGAACATGATCTACCTTACTATTTATGGGTCGAGGCGGTTAGTACAGACAAACTATACTCTGCATAGATGGCTCATCAAACCCATCTTGAAGAAAATTCCATACAAGCTCTACAAAAGAAAGAAACCCAACATTTCATACTTCAAACCCTTCGGATGTAAGTGTTATGTTCACAACAACGGTAAGGATCACCTGACCAAGTTTGATGCTCGGTCAAATGAAGATATCTTTCTTGGTTATTCATCTCATAGTAAAGCATATCGCATTTTCAATAAAAGAACTAACAAAGTGGAAGAATGTATCCACATTGTTTTTTATGAGATTGATCAGGGAAAACCAAGTCAACATTCTCGGATCCGAAGCTCGGTCGAGATAATGATCTTGCTAAAGATCAGCCTAGACAGAGTCAAGGAAAAGTCACTCGGAATGAGGTAACTCGAGAACACACCGACTCAAAATGAGTCGAGTTAAGAGCCAGCTCGGAATCGTTGAAGGTCAACCGGATGAGTAAGCTCAATCGGATCGGATCGGTGAAGTTCAACCAATTCAACCTACAAACTTGGTGAAGCGAGAGAACGAGTAAAGCATTCAAATATGCTTCGAGCCACCCACTCGAAAATATCTTGTCCGACATCCATAGTGGGGTAAGAACTCGTTTCTCTCTACAAAAATTATGTGCATTCACTGCATTCATATCATTAATCGAACCCGAAATGCACTAGAACCCCTTAAAGAACCTGAATGGGTAGAGGCCATGTAAGAGGAGCTTAATCAATTTGAAAGAAATCAAATCTAGACTCGGACCAAACGACCTTCCGACCACCTAGTTATACACTACTAAAAAAAGGTCATTTTTTACGCTTTTGCTTCAACATTTCGTCAGTAATAAGCGTCGAGATATAGGTTCTCGACGCTTAAAAAAGCGTCGAGAATTTCAATGTCGAGATATCTCGACGCTTTTTTCGTGGATTAATTTTGATATGTCGATGCCTTATTACGTTGAACAATTTTGTATCTTGACACATAACTATCTATAGTTAATATTTAATTTGGAGCCAAACCATACGAAATTGGCGGGCAATCTCTTTAAACAAATAAAGGTGTCGAGATTGGTTTTTTTTTTTTGCTTTTGTTTTTACCTTGAGGAAACAACGCATTTCCTTTCATTTTTATCATGAATTATATACATATATATAAAGAGAGAGAGAGAGAGTATTAAATTAAAAACCAATTTATAACCTATAGTCTAAATATATAGGTGAACTATTTAACACAATCCAAAATTTAGAGCAATACATTACCAAAATATACTTCTATTTGGTCTTCAAATATGCAAGAGTACTACTCTATCCTAAAATAAGTATACTATTCTATCCTGAAATAAGTATGATATTCAAAGATGAATAAACAGTTCATTTCTTCAAATATGTAACAAGTACTACTCTAAAACAGTCTCTTCAAATATACCAAAGTACTTCTCCAAAAATCATCCACTTGTGAATTTGAAGAAGAAGAGTTAACCGAATTTGTTCATTTCCATCACAGTTTGTAGTTCGATCTTGGTCAATGGCATCACCATTTTTCGCTTGACAAATTTAGAACCTTGTAAAAAAAATTAGCAAAATGTCAAAATTAGGCCATATATACAAAGGAGTTTAATCCCTACATCACTAGGATTGCAGTACATATATAAAACCAAAGACAGGCGAACAAAGAAGAAATCCATCATATATTCTTCTTGATAAATTAAGTACGTAATTTCCTAAAACTAAATGTATACCGCTATCTAGGAATGTAAACTACACGCAACATGGAATAACGAGATATAAAGGTAACATTTGTAGAGGGTCGAAGTATGAACTAAATGTTTCCACTTATCGGATGTGTGTTCTTATGTTCTTAGCTACAAGGAGAGAAGTTCTTACCTATACATCGACTTGATCACGGTGTTCACTAATTAACTTGTGAGTTTGAAGAAGAGGGAGTAGTGTGCTCTGAAGGATTTGCACTACTATTTCCACTTTGTGCATTGGGAACCTATAAAAAGATGAGCACAATAAAGTAAATTGAATATCATGGTGGCTAATAAAAGAACATGAAAAAACATGGGACAAAATCTCCTACCTGTCTACTAGCCATGCGTAAGGTCGATTCAAGCAGCATCTACGTGCTCATTCGAAGCTTGTCCATCACACATAGCATTCAATACAAGCAAAAACTTTTTGACATTAGTCCAAGCACATCTCTTTGTTCATCTAACTCTTTTTTCATCCGCTTCATTTCATCATCATTGTTGTTTAGGTAGTTATAGCCCCGTTTCCTAAGAATGCCATTTCCCTAAAAACATCATTCCGATTCACTCCAAACCCAAATCCCACATGTCGTTTAGGATCATTACCTTCATACATAAGATTATGAAAAACTTCATTTTCAATGTGAACTTGAGTCATTGAAGGAGAAAAGTTGAGAAGGAGCTCTTGAACCTTCGAATTTGCCTCATTCTACATTGTAAATAATGTAAGACAAAATCAATTTCATAATAAGGAAAATGAGACATAGGGATTACAAAATTGTTATATACCAGAAAATCTTCGATAATAGTATCAGCTACAAATCCACCATCCCGATCAGTATGTGTCTCTTTAAAAAATTCTAAATTGGTAGGCTCTTTTCCATTAGCATCCACTTGTAATGCAAACTTCCATAAATATATATAACAATGAATAACCTTATCAATCATGTCAATTACATAATAGTAAATCGTACAAAATCAGCTCGTTTGTTAGCATAGCTCGTAGACCCAGCTTGTCTTAAAATGGTTTTGTGAAGCTCGTGCTTCTCTACCTTTTTCAGCCAATGTCCGCATATTAATAGGAAATGACTTGATTACTTTTAATTCATATATACATTAGAAAAATGAATTCTCATAATCGGCTCATGATTAAAGATAGACAAACAATGCAAAAATGTCAACAATAAAATAAAGAATTAAATACCTTACTCTTTTTGCTATACCAATAGTCAAGCAAACGTATCCAACTATGAAGATGGTGCCCTTTAGGACCGTCCTTATAGATTTCTTCCCTCCCTCTTCCACCTCGATCTAAATCACATTTTTTAGGTTTTCCAGGTTTTTAAACTCACTCTAAGTGACAAGCATCGCCACCACGTCTCTCTCTCTCTCTCTCTTTAACTCACTCTAAGCGGCCAATGATAACACCAGCGACGAGTTTTCACTGGTTAGCTTAAACTCACTCTAAGTGACAAGCATCGCCACGATGTCTCTCTCTCTCTCTCTCTTTTAACTCACTCTAAGCGGCCAATGATAACACCAGGTGGCAGAGTTTTCACCGATTAGTTCCCCCGCCTCCTACTCTCAATCTGAATTTTAAAGATCTCCTCCTCCCCCTTCCTCTACGATTTGAATTTTACAGTTTAATTTTGAAGGATTCGACCTTCCAACTCGCTCTCTATCCTAAAATTGTTTTCGATCTTTGGTCTTGTAGACTGTTAAAACGCATCACTCTTATCTCTTTTATTTCGTATTTTATTTTGTTAGCCCACTGATGAAATCCCGAGTCCTATTTGCGGATTCGGATCACCGTTCAAGTCCGATTAGCGTGACGGAAGCCAATAAACCATAAGAAACCTTTTAGAACAAAAAAATAAACCTTATTCGCTTTTGGCCGGTCCACAAACCCATTTCTTTCGGCCAGTCCAAGCTCGGGTCAACACTCAAGGTTAACCTATGGCCGGCGCCGCACATCAAGCCATATCGTATGCTAAACACTGCGTATCGTCTTCACCGTCCAACCAAGACGCGGAGCTTAACCGCAAAAACAAACACCGTGTGATCGGCGTCGCGTTTCAGTGGAAGTCTTTGCCCAAACACAACAATTTACTCTAGAGACCAGCTACAACTCGGAAGGATGGTTTGACCGTACGACGTCATTTATTGACCGGCGTCGTAATTCTCGGCATTGTCCGTGGGATCCGAGTTCAAGGAAGATTTGGTCCGACTTTTTCTTATTTTCTAGGGGTTCGCTATTGTATTTTAGATGGTTGTTTAAGCTATTCGTTAGGTCATTTTGTGACCTAATCTGTTAACTATAAATAGAGACCTCAATCTCTCATTTGAGCATGACCATTTTTCTATGTCGAATGCTTGGTGAATATTAACCAAAGAGATGGTAATTTTCAAAGCAAAACTCTGCTAAAATTTGACTAACGAGTATTGAATGCTTTATGTATTATGATCTCTTTGTTTTCTTTCAACTAATCCTCACTACAATACCAATATTCAATCCATAATCCTTCATCATTCATATACATCATTCTACCTTCACTCAAATTCACCACAGTTCATCACCGTCACGTTCCCATATCCGGTTCGAGATCGAGATCAACAGGTTGGACAACCTTATGGCGCCATATCCGTTTTCAATCCTTTCACGGTTTATTTAATTATTCTATTTATTGCTTTTTGTATTGTAGAGAAATCACTTTTAATTCTTCCCCTCCTGCTTGTAAACTTTTAATTTTTTTGTTTCGTTTTTGTTTTCGCTTTTCTTTATCGCTTTTGTTTAATGCTTTCCTATCAGGTGTTTATCACTTTCCCAAGCATGTTTGGTTGATTTAATTTCACATTTAATATGTTGTGTGCTTGCCTCAAACATGTTTCCTAAACTCACATCTCATATTAATAAAGGTCGTCCGTTGACAAGCGAACGGAAGGGCTTATCCCTATGTTCCATACCTTCACCCCCAAATGTAGATTCTTGGTTCTAGACAGATGGAGTCAAGTTTTAAACCACTATCAAGCTTAGTCTTTTCCATACTAATATTGAAAGAGTCTTTTATTTATTTTTGTATGTTTTTATTCCTTAAAACTAACTCGCCACACTTATTTTGCTTTTTATTTCTCTTCAATCCGCTCCTCGGCATTTCTAACATAAAATTGCAAAAAGAATTTTTATTTATTAGAGTTTAAGCCACGGACTGAGATTGATCACCTTAATCACGGCTCGTGGCCGACGTCGGCGACCGTACGGTGCGGCTCTTGCTAGTGTTGGATATTCACGGGTAAGACTTTAGTCCAAGTCGGTGTTTTTACACCTTTTGGCCAAAAAAGCCTTGTGTTAGAAATAATTTTATTTTATTTTGTTATTTCCTTAACTTTTGAAGTAATATCCTGAGGCTTATAAAAATAATTTCAAAATAAATGATTAATAAAATGCCAATCATCTTTGCTTAATGTATTTTCAATCAAATTCCAAAAATCGAAATCCTTATAAGAGGTACATCACCATTTCTAATAAGCATTTGTAAAAACCATATTCTGAAAAACATCTTCTAAACAAAACGAGAGACCCGACATTTGTGGCGAAGCTTCGGCCCAGATCTGGGTGCCCTCCTATGGAGGTGGACGTCCGGGGGCCGGGGTTCTTACAATGGCGACACCACTGGGAATATGTTACTTATTAGGAGTGTGAGACTTAAAATTTTGAGTTGTGAGTTTTCGTAATGTGTTTTGCATTAGGCATCTTGCATTTAGGCAATATCGAACATAGTTGCTTTTAATTTCGACCTTTAGACTTTACCTCTAAGAATAATTTTGGAAGAGGTTCGAACTACTATCCCGGACAGGCCTAACTAGGCTTGATTATCAGGGAGGTGGTACTTTTTTCCTCATAGCACACATTCTTTGGTTTACCGAGAGGCACCGAGGGTTCATGCTTTCCCTGTCGTGCAACCCACAGAGGACTAAATTCCCATACTATGAGACACTATGTATCTTACCTAGTTTTATCCCTTTTTAACCATAGATCCTTTGTGGTTTAGGCAACACCTTTTCTCTTCATTTGTATGCTTGGATGAATGTGGTTTTTTTAGTATTTAATCTTCTACTTGTGTGCCTCTAGGTTAGGTTAGGAGTGCTGAATAACCCTTGCATAGGTGCAAATAAAATACAATAATTAATTTTCCTCGAGTCGGTCAAATATGTCCACTTTGACATTTTATTTTGCATTTAGCTAAAAAGATAAATTTATCTCCCATTAGGTGTGAAAGTTTTCTCTTGAGAGTCTAAGTCACCCTAGAGGAGGGGGTCAATAGGGTGAGAAGGAAATTTTTACGGAATGTTTCTACAAAGAATGAGTTTAGAAAATCGGTTATGAGTTTAGAATAAATTCATAAAGATGGAACACAAAAATACGTGGAAACTCTCCTGGGGCATAAAATTATGGACGAGTGTCAATCCGGACATCAAGTCAAATCCATTACTTTTGCTTTTCAAAATAAGATTAAAATACTTTAATCAACATGCAAAAAGCAAATCAAAATGGTACTCAAAGTGTAAAAATACTTTGGTCCAAGATTAGGCAAGTATAAAGAATTAATTCAAATAATTAAAAACTTAATTATCCTTAACCTAAATAAATGGAATTTTCCGAGTCTAATATTCAATAGGCTATAATTCCATTTTGTGTCTATCTTTTAGATAAATGAAAGATTAAAATTATATAACAATGCATCAAATTTGTCGGATAAATAATTCCACTTAATAATTATGACTTAGATAGATGAATTAACGCATTAATTCTTTTCCAATGAATATAATAAGTCGAACTCAGAATAAGTTATGCATGTGAAATTATTTACTCTCGAAAGCTCTGTCCGAGTTTCATCTAAGTGGGTCAAAAACCTAGAGATAATTGTTTTACTAAAGAAATGCTTTCCGAGTAGGTCGGACAATATTGAAAACTTAAAAATGAGCTTCTTTAAAGAGTGAGAATAACTTGAATTCAAAACCATAGAGAGATTAAGAGTTATATCCGAGTTTTTAATCTCCCTCTTCTTGATAAAAGGCATTCAACATTTATAAAAAAAGTTAGAAGTTCGGATAGTTAAGTTTATATGGCTCAGAAATTAATGACTATTAGAGTGATTCGAGTTACACACAATGTAATCAAAAGCTTGAACTCCAAAGTGAGACCTGAACTTGATCGCGACGTATGCGTTCCGAAGTTCGATAAAAGGATCCTAAGCTTGGCTAGATCAGAGCCAAGAGCTTGGTATATTTTGATGCTGAAACTTTGATCTTATTTTGATCCGAAGTTTGGCTGAATAATCTGTTGTGCTAGCGCACTTGTTAGTGCATAACCGAATTGACAAAAAGTTTAGTATTTTTACCTGGATAGTGGGCCCAAAAGCTTCCACTTGCATGCACAAGGGACGAAAATCACATGTTCCATGTGGACAAAACTACTCGGACTAGGGAGGTAGGCTATGGCTGCAAAAGTTGTCGCCGATTGGACTCCATAACTTCTTATAGTCGGTGCTGGCCAGCCTTTGGTAAGCATGGCCCCTAGCATGCTAGGCCGATTCCTTTGGTTCCGTCACTAATTGTTTGACCCTTGTTTTATGTGCTTAGATGCCTTGACCAATTTGGGCTATAAAAGGGGTGTATGGTGTGTTTCATTTTGCACACCAACTCTTCATCTTACTCTTGCTCTCCTTTTGCACTTCCTTACTTTGCTCCTTCTTGAAAGGTAGTTAGTTCTCAAGAATTCCTTGTATTCAAAATGCCTAGAAGAAAAGCTCACCCTGCAGGAAGAATTAGAGCTGAGAGTCTTACTCAAGACTCCTTCCTTGAGCGCCAATGGCATCCCCGGAATGAATGAAATCCGAGGGATCTGCTAGTTGAAGCTGAAACCCACGTTTCTTCACTTGCCATTTCTTCTTCGGTAACTAATCTTCTTAAACCTCTTCATTTGCTCATTTAGAGTAAAGCATTAACCAAAATCTTGTTGGATTTTGTTTTGTAGAAAGGCTCAATTTGGAGCAATGGAGCCATCCCAAAGTTTATGAAGACATGTGAGAGGATGCACTTTCCTCTCGAGAATGTCATGTACAATGGTGGTTTCGAGCTCTCTACATGGCTTTACGCCATCTCATTGATAGGAGCAAGAGAGATCCTATTAGAGCCATCGGTGAGCGATTTTCGGACACCACCAACACATTCCATCTTCCCTTTGGTGCGATGACAATACCTCCTTTTGACTTTGCTTGTTTTATCCGGTCTAGGCTTTTCCAAGGAAACTTTAGCTTATGACCGGAATTTGTACTAAAACCGTGACTACCTCCGTTAACTTTTCGGTCCTAGAGTAGAGAGATTTCCATCCAATAATCACTTCAAATATACCATTATTTTTTAGCCTTTTGAGGATGAAGTTTTCTAGCCTCAACATTCTCCTCAACAACAAGTGGGGTCGTGTTTGCTCTCGTTTAGAGAACAATCCTCTTCTACGATCAGGCCGCTAAGATTCATGTTCACTATTTGGTGAACCTAATGGATCTTGATAAAGTTAAGGAGCTCAATTGGGGTGCTCCCATATATACTTGCCACATTAGGGGCCTTCGTGCCGGTGTGCCATACACAAGACCGGAACCAGATTCCACAACTATCTTCCTTTAAATGGCTCATGGAAGATCATTAAGGTATTCCCAAATTATTCCTTTCTTTAATATGTACTTTTCATCTTATGTGGATAAAAAGACTTAGTCGACTTTTCAAAATGTAGCCGTGGCTATATGAATACTTTCCACATCTCTCTCTCGGTTTAACGAATCGGCCCGCATTCCCGGCATCCGTGTCATGGGTTAAAATTTATCCGGAGCGGACCAAGATACATGAACTAGGTTTTTGAGATCGGCCCTTGATCGTGTCAACTCGGTATGTTGCTTCTATTCTCGAAACTTGCTCCAAAATACGCATAAAAGAGCTTTTACCACAGTTTTTACATTCTAGCCATGCCCACAGCCTGGACCACTGCCTTTGGGGCTACCCATGGTGCGGTTCAACCTCTTGTATTCACCGTTGTTCGTCCATTTTCTTATTGTTTTCCATTCTTGCTAGCTGATTTCTTGATGATTCTTATATGTTGTTGTGGACTGGGAATTGAGCAAGAGAAGGATCTTGTTTGAAGGTCCTTTTGGGTTTTGTTGGTATCTTTGGGAGAGAGTTACTCCTAAAATTCAAGTTAACACGTGGCCTCCATTTGTTCCGGTCGATCCTCCTTCGACCATGTTCTATTTTCATTCTCTTTCTCCGGACGAGCAAGCGGCAGCTATGGTGGGGTATCTCGTTGACCTCACTCTTGAATTTACACACCTCCTACGGCCATCATGCATCTCACATCCTGACTCAACTAGTAAGCTGCTCAACTTCTTTCTTATAACTTTGAATTTCTTGTATGGAAATTAACTGTCATCTTCTCTTCTTTGGCAGCTCACTCCCACCGACATCCATATCTCAAATCTTAATGTGGATGTTACTCTTCCCGGGGACATCCTTGTTTCCTTACAATTCCTGAAATCACAAAAGAGGAATGTGTTGGGCATCCCTTTCCTAGAAATTTAGCGAGGGTAAAAGTTATATGCTCTTTTCGTTTTAGTGGCATGCTAAAAGCATTTGTCTCGTTGATAACACTCGAATAAAATTTGTAGTACAATCGGGAGTAGTCTAGAACCATATCTATCGATTTCACTCGGCTCTTCGTGGAATCCAAAATTTCTTGACAGGATGATCTTTTTGTACTTCCCGAGTAAATCCTCCATTAGTGTACAACTAATTTCCTTGAGCTTTTAGTGGTTTGCTAATCGCGTCTTTGATCTTGTAGGGACGCCGATCTAAAGCAACTCCTTCCGACAATCTATCCGGTGCTCCCGAGACATCATTCCAAGCTTCGGAGCAGCAAATGCCTTGTAGAAGTAATGCCGGAGAAGGCTCATCATGGCGTTCTTCGCGGCATACTCATCATAGGAGTGCGTCCGAGGCAGGACCTAGCGCATCGGGCCTAGTACCTCTAGTGCGGGACCCAGCCATTCGGAGGAGGGTTTGAACATCTTACCCTTGCAAGCCTTTGATCGACATGGGAACCCTCTTTACTTCCCTTGGTCTTCTTATAGTTGAACTTCACATGAGGCTCCTCAATCTTGGGACCAAGGAGGTAGCTCGCATCAAGGCCAAGGAGGTGTTTGATTCTCTACGTCCTGTCTCGGAGGACTTCGGGAATTACATCTTCGATGACGACTCCGGTGACGATGCATAAATGATTCCTTGTTGCGTCTAGTGCTTGTTGATTCATGGAACTCTTGTAGAGTGCTTGTTTTGTTAATACATTATTTATTTTGTAATAAAGACTCTTATGCAATGAAATGAAATGCAAGACTCGATTATAAAAATGTGTTCTTTTATTTAATATGAGCACTCGTAACACCCAAAACACCCCCTAGGAGTACTACATCGCTAGAGTTCCTTAAAGGAACTCCCAAGGCTCTTCTCGGTGTTGGTTTGGCTGTCTAAACTCAACTCAAAGACAATAAGGCTGGTTTTCCAAAAGGATATGAGATTTCCTAAAAATTTTGGCGAGTTCCGTTTGTAGCAAGGACTAACCCATAGGCTTAAAGCCTTAAAACCCTGCATAAAACAAAGCATAATATAACTCAACGAGCCACCCGCTAGGAGTATACAACTCCACGGCCACATGTCGGAGTCCAACCAATCATACTATAAAGCTGGAAACAATCTAAATGGTTTAGAGTACATCGGGTATAGCTACATGAACTAAATTACAATACAACATTTAAATACATAAGAATGCAAGCCAGCCACTTGAGTCACTTTAATCATCGCACTAGTCACCCATCGGTGGTCGGCTAGAGTCCGAGTATGTTAAGCGTCGATTAAGCCTCCGAAAGTGTACCGCAACACTTGGGAGGGAAGGGGCAATTTGTGGGGGTGAGCAATAATCCACGGGCTCACCGAGTCTTATACCCTTAAAATGGAAATTCTTTACACATAATTCTCATAATAATGAAACCTGCGAAAGCATAATAGCGTAATAGAAATCTATATAATTTTCACTGAAATCTCTTGCCATGAAAAAGTTCAAGACTCCTCAATCACCTAAAACAAAGTTTCACATTCATGAACATACTTTTGGGGTTTAATCAACATTCTAGGCCTTCCGAGGACTCGAACTAGCACTTCTTTAATTCGGGCGCGACCCCGACAAAAAGGCTCCCGGGACCATTCTTCGGAAGTCTCGGACCGGGCATCCCGCCTCTGCAGGACCCCTGTTAGAACCCTTCCCTCGAAGTCTCTAGCTGGGCGTTCCCAGTTCGAACCCTCCGGTATGCTAAACGATCCGTAGCGATCGATTCAAAACTCTTTGCACATACTTGTTAAGTCGTATTTTATACGTATTTTTAGTAGTTGTTGAGTTTATATTATATAGTTTATTTTATCTAATTTATTCTATTTTGTCTATTTATAGGTAATTATCGAATAAAGTGGGGAAGAGAAGAAAAGTCGTTAAAAGTGGATTTTTAGCTACCGACAAGCATACAAGAAAATATATGAAGTCGGTCCATAAATATAATATGTAATAAAATATTTATTTTAGGATATTATATTTTAGGAAATCCTAAGTGGAATAGAAAAGGAAACTTAGAAGAGAAGAAAGAGAAATAAACCCTAACTCTTTCACCCTATATATACTACTTATTATCATCATGGAGAGAGACCGGGAAGCCAGCCACATACATCCCAGCCGCCTGCACCTGCTGCTTGCTCACGTCCACTGCCCACACAAGCAGCCAGCCACCTATCTACCCAGACCACCTCACGTTCTCTTGCTGCACTCGCTTCCGCTGCTCCTTGTTGCACTCTGCTGCTTGCTGTCCGCCGCTGCTCCTGGCTGCACCGTGCTCGTCTGCTGCTGCTCCTTGCTGGCTGCTGCTGTCCGCTGCCCAGCCAGCCACCATCCATCACCATCTTCTTCATCTTCCCGGTCAAAGAAACTAATATCGGTAGTATAATTTAGTTTTGTAATTTTTAGTAGAAAAGATTGAGTTTTTATTGATAGATTAATACTAAAGATGCTAGTTTTATTTAGTTTACATGTTTTAAATTACATGATGTGTGAGTAGTTTTTCTTATACTTAGTATAATCTCATTGAAGCCATGTTAAATTATTTATTTTGAAACAAAGTTTTGATTTTTATTGTCTTATTGATTTGATCCATGATTCTATGATAATTTGTGTTTAATGTTTATGAATTTATGTCTAATTAATTAGAGTGCACGCTATTTAGTTTTATATAAATTCATGTGATAGTTTAGAGGGTTTAAGTACGTAATTGCTTGATCTTTTAGACATAAGTATCACCCTAGTTAATCATGGATGGCTCATACCCATCTCTTTTAATTAGGAAATTATCATAGATCCTTCTTAAATCAATTTGCTAGTAGATTGGTTATTAGGTGCTAGATGATGTTTTTCTAATACTTAATGCTCTAATTTGATTAAATTCTAGTGCTAGTGCTAGGGTTATCAATATTAGTAGGGTTTATATTAGGGCTAGGCCTAAGTAAACTAATAACTAAGGAAAAACGGGGAAGATCCGCTAGTGGTTGTCTTCTACAGCTTTAGCTCATGGGTAGATCAATTTGTGTGTTAATGATAAATAATAATTTGCATGGTGGATATAGATTATACTAAGTGTTTTTATAAATTTGATATCTTTGATAATTACTTGCTTGCCTTTTAGTTATTTTCTTGAGTTTATTAATTTTTATTCATAAAGTTATAGTCTTTTATTATTAATTTCGTTACCCCCTAAAGATCAGTATTTTAGGTTAGTTTTAGTAATTTTATTTTAATTTAATTTTGAGTCTTTATATATTTTAATTTTCAGAATTAATTTTCTGTTAGTGTTTATTATTTTTGAGTCAGTTTGTTAGAAATTAGTTTAAAAATAGTTTCTTTTGTTATTTTTCTTGTTTTATTTTATTTTAGGGTTTAGATAGAGTCCTAGTTTGCTGTGATTAAATTTTAGAATTTTTGGAATTAATTTGATATTTTTTCAGATTTAATTCTTGAATTTAATTACTGCAGGTTTTTAATAAAATAAATTCGTAAATTAGATTTTAAATTTTTTTTTATATTTTTAGGGTCTGGTTAGGTTTATAAAATTAGTATTATTATTCTTGGTAATTTTAGTATTTATTTTCGTAATTATTTTAGTGCAGAATTTTACTTATTTAATTTTCTGTTTTAGAATTTGTTTATTTTCTGCTTTAGTTTTCTGTTTTAATTATTCTAAAAAATATACAAAAATATTTCTGGGTTATTGTAGTTTTATTATTGTGTATAAATTATTTATTTAGATAATTTTCTATGAATTTTAGTTATTGATTTTAATTTATATTTTCTGTTTTGTTTTTAAGAGTAGTAAATTTAATTAGATTAAAACTTGCATGTTATTATATCTTTCCTCGTGGATTCGATCCCTACTTGCCCTTGCTATATTGTTTATTATAAGTTTAAGTAGTGGTTTAATTTGTTGCTGTACGACAAGCTTAACAAATTTTGGCGCCGTTGCCTGGGAAAGAAAATAATAGTTGTTAGTTTTATTTATTTTAGATTTACTACTTTTATTACTTCTTTGTAACTTTAATAGTTTGTTTTCATAGTTTTGTTTTTTTTAGTGCTTTTTTTTTTATTTTGAAAAGGAGTATACATTTGACGAAGTTGAAAGCCAAGTAAGTGTTTCGATTCTGTTTCGTAAGTTCTAAAATTATTGAGATGACTACCTTACGTGAACTTGCTGCACCTAACTTGGATACACAACTTTTACCTATCTCATATCCTGCATTGGACCGACCTCTAAAACCGAACTCCGGATTTTTAAATATGTTACCTAAATTTCATGGACTGCTCGGTGAGTACCCATATCGTCATATCAATGAGTTTATTATTACATGTTCCACTATGCAATTTGAGGGAATCACCCAAGACCAAATTAAGTTGAGAGCCTTTCCCTTTTCACTTCAGGATAAGGCTAAAGATTGGTTTTATTATTTACCACCTGCAACATTCACTACATGGACCGAAGTTCATAAAGCATTTTTAGAGAAATTTTTTCCTGCATCTAGGATAGGGTCCATTAGAAAGGAAATTTGTGGTATTAAACAGATGATTGGGGAGAGTTTTTCTGAATATTGGGAGCGTTTTAATAAATTATGTGCTAGTTGTCCCCAACATCAAATTCCTGAGCATTTATTGATTCAATATTTTTATGAAGGTTTATTGCCGATAGATAGAAATATGATAGATGTTGCTAGTGGAGGGGCCCTGTTTGATAAGACTCTATCTCGAGGCTAGAGAATTGTTTAATATTATGGCCCAAAATACTCAACAATTTGGAATTGGAGATACTCAATTTAGGAATGTTAATGAGTTCAATTTAGGTCCATCTGTAGAGACCCAATTGTCCCAAATTACTGTTATGTTAAATAAATTGGTGCACAAAGAAGAAGTAGTAGTTTGTAGTATTTGCTATTTAGAGGGTCATGTTGCTAATTCATACCCTACACAACAAAGAGGGCATGTGAATGCTATTTTTTCCAACCAAGGTCGAATGAATTATAACATATTCTCAAACACTTATGAAGAATGGAGTGATTACTCTAACCTTAGGTATGAATTTGAAGAAAACCCCTAGAATTTGATCAATCCATTGCTCATGACAAAACTAATTATCTTTTAGAGCAAATCATTACGAAGATGGATGACCAGTAAAAGGAGACTGACCTTAGGTTCGAAAACTTAGAGATGACCATAAAGCGAGTTCAAGAGAAACAGATTGCCAATGATATCATGCTTAGTAACCCGCAAGCCCAAATGCAATCTCAACCTTTCCAAGATCCAAAAGAAAATGTGAGTGTCTTAACACTTAATAGTGGGAAAGAGTTAGAGGAACCTACGAAAAACATAGAGGTAGAGCCAAAATTAGAAGTCATGGAATCTGAACTTGACCAAAATAAAGATAAGGCCTCTAATGCTGAGGAAATAGGTGAAAATAAGAAAGATATTTACAAGCCTATCCCACCTTTTCCTAGTAGATTGATAAGCACAACTCCTACGATAGACGAGGCAATTGAAGATATTATAGAAGTATCTAGGAAGGTAGAAACAAACATTCCTCTTCTAGATACCATGAAACGGGAACCTCGTTATGCTAAGTTCCTTAAAGATCTATTCACGAACAAATTAAAATTGAAAAGGAACAAAAAGGTAAGTGTGGGGGAGAATACATCTGTTCTTTTCCAAAAGAAATCTCCCACTAATTGCAAGTATGCAGGAGACCGGATCAATTTAGTGTGGGAAATGCAACTGAATGATCCTTGAGCTACAAAGGTGTCGAGCCAAAGACGGTAAACAAAGGTGCTGGTTGGGAGGCAACCCAACATTTTCAGGGAAGTTTCTATAATTTTTACTTTAATTTAATTTTTATTTTTATTTAGCATGCATTAGGGACAATGCATGAATTAAGTGTGGGGAGTGCATCCTGCATTTTAATTTTATGCATTTATCTTTATTACATTTTAATTTTATGCATTTATCTTTATCTTATTTTTTGAAAAAAAAAATATTCTTGTAAAGAAATGCATGAACATGAATATATGCTAGGTTAACTTGCTTAAATTTTTCTGTTTCTAATTTTTCTTTCCCTTTGAAAGTGAGAAATTTGAACATGTTAATTGTCATTCGAGTTGTTTGAGTTGATCTTCATATATTTCTTCAATTAGTGACAATCATAATTTTTCTCGTCGATTTGATCATGTTATATGTTCGTGATAGAGGCAATAAATTGACTTAAACCGTTCACCTAGACTACCGAACTTAGCAGATTGACTCATTAAAATTTTGATTTTTCTTGTTTTGCCTAAAAAAATAAAAAAATAAATAAAATAAAAAAAAAAATTGTTAGTTTACCAACATGGGTCGGAGTTGGTGGCTCGGCGCCATTTCCCGTTAAGTTTAGGTCTCAAGTTGAGCCTTATGAATGGAGTAACCCATGCTGGGAGAGTCATGCCCCTTTTAGGCCGATCAATGGCTCGAACCATACTAACGAAAAAAAAAAAAGAAAAAAAATAGAGTATTAACTCCAAGCACCTCTGTTTGGGTGAGTGGGAGACAGGGAGTGTTATATTTCTAAGACCCTATATGGGCCTCGAATATGTGCTTGAATGGAGGTATATATATATATATATATATATATATATATATATATATATATATATATATATATATAATTGAAAAAAAAAGAAGTTTGCAAAACAAGTTTATTATCGATTTTTAGTGAGTTATCTGCTGATTCAGTGTCTCTATAACCATACCGCACCTTAATTTTTCCCATCCTAAAAGTTTTAGACCTCTTGACCGGAATGTACATGTTTGAAAAATATGGATAAATTTTTGATTGTTGCTTAATTAAAAGAGATATTGTGAGGCCGATGAATAAACTCTCGATGGCAATGAAAATGTTTAGTTCTTCACTTGCTTGGGAAAGACAAAAATTTCATCAAAGTATTTTTGAAAGCAAGGCAAACTTAGTATATATTTTATGTTTTATGTATATCTTTATAAGAAAGCGTATTATTAGATCGAGTCTTAGATTTCTTTGCACGAGGACGTCCAAAGTCTAAGTGTGGGGGATTTGTTAAGTCGTATTTTATACGTATTTTTAGTAGTTGCTGAGTTTATATTATATAGTTTATTTTATCTAATTTATTCTATTTTGTCTATTTATAGGTAATTATCGAATAAAGTGGGGAAGAGAAGAAAAGTCGTTAAAAGTGGATTTTTAGCTACCGACAAGCATACAAGAAAATATATGAAGTCGGTCCATAAATATAATATGTAATAAAATATTTATTTTAGGATATTATATTTTAGGAAATCCTAAGTGGAATAGAAAAGGGAAACTTAGAAGAGAAGAAAGAGAAATAAACCCTAACTCTTTCACCCTATATATACTACTTATTATCATCATGGAGAGAGACCGGGAAGCCAGCCACATACATCCCAGCCGCCTGCACCTGCTGCTTGCTCACGTCCACTGCCCACACAAGCAGCCAGCCACCTAGCTACCTGCACCACCTCACGTTCTCTTGCTGCACTCGCTTCCGCTGCTCCTTGTTGCACCTGCCGCTTGCTGTCTGCCGCTGCTCCTGGCTGCACCGTACCGTCTGCTGCTGCTCCTTGCTGGCTGCTCGCTGTCCGCTGCCCAGCCAGCCACCATCCATCACCATCTTCTTCATCTTCCCGGGTCAAAGAAACTAATATCGGTAGTATAATTTAGTTTTGTAATTTTTAGTAGAAAAGATTGAGTTTTTATTGATAGATTAATACTAAAGATGCTAGTTTTATTTAGTTTACATGTTTTAAATTACATGATGTGTGAGTAGTTTTTCTTATACTTAGTATAATCTCATTGAAGCCATGTTAAATTATTTATTTTGAAACAAAGTTTTGATTTTTATTGTCTTATTGATTTGATCCATGATTCTATGATAATTTGTGTTTAATGTTTATGAATTTATGTCTAATTAATTAGAGTGCACGCTATTTAGTTTTATATAAATTCATGTGATAGTTTAGAGGGTTTAAGTACGTAATTGCTTGATCTTTTAGACATAAGTATCACCCTAGTTAATCATGGATGGCTCATACCCATCTCTTTTAATTAGGAAATTATCATAGATCCTTCTTAAATCAATTTGCTAGTAGATTGGTTATTAGGTGCTAGATGATGTTTTTCTAATACTTAATGCTCTAATTTGATTAAATTCTAGTGCTAGTGCTAGGGTTATCAATATTAGTAGGGTTTATATTAGGGCTAGGCCTAAGTAAACTAATAACTAAGGAAAAACGGGGAAGATCCGCTAGTGGTTGTCTTCTACGAGTTTAGCTCATGGGTAGATCAATTTGTGTGTTAATGATAAATAATAATTTGCATGGTGGATATAGATTATACTAAGTGTTTTTATAAATTTGATATCTTTGATAATTACTTGCTTGCCTTTTAGTTATTTTCTTGAGTTTATTAATTTTTATTCATAAAGTTATAGTCTTTTATTATTAATTTCGTTACCCCCCTAAAGATCAGTATTTTAGGTTAGTTTTAGTAATTTTATTTTAATTTAATTTTGAGTCTTTATATATTTTAATTTTCAGAATTAATTTTCTGTTAGTGTTTATTATTTTTGAGTCAGTTTGTTAGAAATTAGTTTAAAAATAGTTTCTTTTGTTATTTTTCTTGTTTTATTTTATTTTAGGGTTTAGATAGAGTCCTAGTTTGCTGTGATTAAATTTTAGAATTTTTGGAATTAATTTGATATTTTTTCAGATTTAATTCTTGAATTTAATTACTGCAGGTTTTTAATAAAATAAATTCGTAAATTAGATTTTAAATTTTTTTTTATATTTTTAGGGTCTGGTTAGGTTTATAAAATTAGTATTATTATTCTTGGTAATTTTAGTATTTATTTTCGTAATTATTTTAGTGCAGAATTTTACTTATTTAATTTTCTGTTTTAGAATTTGTTTATTTTCTGCTTTAGTTTTCTGTTTTAATTATTCTAAAAAATATACAAAAATATTTCTGGGTTATTGTAGTTTTATTATTGTGTATAAATTATTTATTAGATAATTTTCTATGAATTTTAGTTATTGATTTTAATTTATATTTTCTGTTTTGTTTTTAAGAGTAGTAAATTTAATTAGATTAAAACTTGCATGTTATTATATCTTTCCTCGTGGATTCGATCCCTACTTGCCCTTGCTATATTGTTTATTATAAGTTTAAGTAGTGGTTTAATTTGTTGCTGTACGACAAGCTTAACACATACTCATTCATCACATTCACTTTTCAGCTTTCTCAATCAATTTAGTATCAAGGAAGGCATGACACCATGTGTCACCCTTATAAATTCACTTTCTCAAATAAGTTTGCTCTTCAAAACACATTCACGTTCGAAAGGCAGTTCACAAGAAGTTACATTCAAGAATCATTTCACGTAAAATACAAAACTCCTTTCGAAACTACTTTTGAGCATCACGTAAAGCAATCACATAGCACGAATAATTACCATTCAATGCAAGCAATCATTCTCAACTCTTTTCAAACTATACTTTCTCAATCCCTCACTTAGTATGATTAATCTCCATTTCCTGAGTCACAGTAACCACAAGCATATATCACTTAAGTTAACGTTTCAATTCGTCACAATTCATTCCGTTCACCTCCATTCCTCACCTTATGTCTCTACTCTGTTAATCCACTTTGTTTTCTCACATCTCAACTTTCCTCAACTCCTGTCTTTACTCCAATTCCTCAACTTAACCTTACCATTCCCTGCCTCAAATTCCCGAATTCCCATTGTATGTCTCTATCTTATTACTCAACTCTTGTTCGTCCGCCCTTAGTTATAAAACCCTTAATCACTTTTCATTATTCGGTTTCGTTAGCTTTGCTTATTTTCACATTCAGTTCAACCTCGAGGAATTAAATATACTTTGAACGTAATTAATCTCACAATCACCCATTTCTCACTTACATGTCCCAATTGCGCATCATTCAATACGAATTCCTACTCCTCTTTATACTTCGACCTACCATTCCCCAATGTTCGTAATTAGCTCTTTAATACCGCAGGTTCAAGAATCTCTAAGACTTAATTAACTCATAATTCATATCCATGTCCCAACTCTTCATCCTTAATAGCTAATCGAAACTTCAATATTACTCATTTGACCTACGCAGTCTAACCTCATCGGAATCAGCATGTTCCAATTCAACCTTAAGTAACTATTAAATCTCTTGGAAGTTCCCCAATTTAATTCTACTATTTAACCCAAGTAACTCCTTTCATTTCACGATTCAGCCCTCTCAATTCTCTAGATCCATTCTAAGCTCTTATTTCACTCTTACACAGCGACTAGGTCTATTCCGCAATACGGATACTCGAAATTCACAACAAATTCAATATTCACAAGTACACATTCAACATTCACAATAAATCCATTTGGGTTCGAAATTACTAATAGTTTAGAGTATAAGAGTACCCACTTTGGATTCTCGGGTTTGGAATTGATCGAATTACTTACTCGTCTCGCTCTGCGTTCGGTTGCGTTTGGTTTCAGGAACTCTCGCTTCGGTTCGCGGTTCCGGTTTCCTGTCGCCCCTCGGTCCGGCCCTCACGCGTTTGCCGCCAGTCCTTCCCCCTTTTCGCCACTACCTTTCCCGATTTCCGGCCTCTTGGAACCTCTCGCGCCTGCCCTCGCTCGGGCCCTTCCTTCGCCCTCACTCGTCCCAGTCTCTCGCTTTCTTCCCGCTCGCTGCCTGCTCGCGTCGCCAACCTTCGTTTTCCGGGTCCGCAATCTGTCGCCAACCCCGCTCGGCCTCCTTGGCCCTCGCAGCGTTCGCCTTCTCTCCCTCTCGGTTCCTCTCGCCCGACCCTCTTTTGCTCCGTTTCTTTTACTTTCGCCTTCCCGAGCCCCTGCTCTCCCTTCGCCCACCAGCCGCTCGCTGTTCGGGTGGGTCACCGGCCTCTGCTCCGACTCCCGCGCTCTCTCTCTCTCTCTCTCTATGCTTCGTTCGGTGCTCATTTCGCCCTCACCTGTTCCGCTTCTCGTTCTTCGTTTTCTTTCCCGTGCCCCCTCCCTTCGGTCCCTTGCTTCTTTTATTTTCGCACCTCCTCCCTCCACCGTTTGACAAAGCCCACCCCTTCTTTCTATTGGACCTTCATTAAACCTTATTTATCTCTTCATGGCCAAAGTAATCATTTCCTACATAAAACAAATCCACCCCTTTGCTTTTCTTCGTCCTCTTATGCCTTTGCATCCTAACTTATTTTAATACATCGGCCACAACAATTCCTAACCGTGCAAAGGTTCAGCTCACTAAAGGGAGGTAATTTCCTTGATTTAATTTATTTAACACCAGCCTCCAAAAGGATACTCATATAATATGTCCGGCCGTAAATAAAATCAGTCATCCAACCCCTAGCTGCGGGGAATAATACTCAATAATTCTATGCTTTACAGACTACTTTTCATTAAACTTCCGGGTATTACATGCACAAAACGTAAAATAATTCAAAGACAAAATTAAAAATATGGGCACTAGACCCCATTCCCCCTAAAAGAAAATAAAAAGAAAAATGGAAAGCCTCAAGTGCATGTTCCAAGACAAAGTGCTCACCACCAGTTGGGGCAAGAAATAAAAATAACCAAGGACTACTCATGCCCGCGAGAAAGCACGAAATAGGCTGGGCCCGAGGTTCGGCTGGCACCGGCCATGTACAAGCCCCGTAGGGACTCTAGTGCCTCATTGTTCTAATCATAGTAGGATTCAAAGAACTCCAGGAAAACACCTTTAAATACGATCACTCGGCGGAACAAGAAATATAGACACCAAAGCCTTCACTAAACCACGATATATCCTCTTCTTAAGTCCATACATAGAACCATGGACTCGATGACTGAATTAACCCAGTGGATGTATGAGATTAGCAACATGGATAGGTCGGGGTTAACCAATTATGGGTTGAATGTCCTCTTCAACATTCGCCAAGTGAAAATCTATTGGCTTTTCTTAAGGGCTGTTGTAGCTTATTGGGATCGCCATCATCATGTCTTTAGGTTTGGGGATAAACAATGGTACCCCCGCCTGAAGAGTTTGATGACATACTAGGCGCTTTAGGCGAACAAAACAAGGTATTCCCAAATCCCTAGAAAATCGTCATGAAAAGTACCAATGTCTACTAAAATTGAGTTAGAAGTATCTAAGGTGGATCATTATTGGGAATCGGGTTAGCTTAACCAATCTAATGAAGCATTACCACAACATGTATGCTTATGTTGAGTCCATCATCATCCCGAGACGGTGAGCTATAATTACTTGCATGATAGGGGAATTCCCGCTAGTAGGGGGTCACGAGGACTTGGCACCAGCATCTCTCGCTAAGCCTGGTAGAACGATTACTGAGGACTATTGTTCCCTAACTCCACTAGTAGTTGTTGAAATGATAATGGGCTTAGATCGAGTTGAAGCCAACACTGAATAGAATTTCTATGGTAGCCCCCTGTTATGCGGGTAAGCACAAAAACTAACGAAGCAAACTATGGTAACCGATCGACGGCACCGACCGGAAGCCGAAACAAAAACTTAACTTTCATTCCTGCCTCTTCGTTGCTATTTATAATATTTCAATTTAGCTCCTCTTGGGCCTAAAAAGTTAGACTTTGACTGTGCAGGACACTAATATTTCATTTTGCATTTGTGATGTGCGGATCCGGCTAATGGAACATCTAAAACTCATTTAAGCTCCTCCGAACTTGGACACATACCTAGGAACTCACTTCGCCAGTAAAACGAACATCAGCGGTAGTCGATCGTCCCGTTTCCCGATGAGAAGAATATCTCAAAAATCGGAGCAATGACACCTTAAGGTATGTTAAGCATTGGAAGGTGTCCCAGCTTCAAAACGCATACTCGGACAACATCCATACATTCGTCTATTGGCCCCGAGAGAAGAGTATGTATTACTTTCGAGTCGTGTGTTGCAGCAAATGGTTAGAGAACAAGTAACACCATTACTCGGATTGTATCCGGCCCGTAATTTTTGACTTGTTTAGAGCACACGGTAGCTCTAGATGAACTGGGTCATGGTCGGAATACTTGAAAGGTCTTCCAAAACCGTTGACTCCTACGGCCTTGCCGACACCTGACGGAGTTGTAAATACTATTGTTTCTCCGTATTATCCGTAGTGGATAATAGAAGTCGACCTTGAGCAACCAAAAGCGCTAAGACTTAGATAGCTAAACACTCGAAGAAGTCGTTCTTGGTGCTGCCCCTTTCCAAACTCATGAAGTAAACCCTCGAATGGCTACATGCGCTCGTCGAAGAGAAATTTAAACTAAAGAAAATGAACAAAGTAGAGCTCGCTGAATCTAGGAGCTAAAGGAACGCACCCAAGACGAGGAAGCCGAGTCTATCGATCCTAAAGGAAAGAAAGTGAAAATAGACTAGGACTCGAATTCTTAGGAATTTGAGATAGAATAAAAGGAGGATTAGTTTTACCTCTTTAGAATAGTGTTTTTTTTTTTACAAGTAGTGTGCTTACAATTAAATTCCTTTTATTAGCTATGTATTTAAGTAAGTAGTAGGCTTACCTTTTATTGAACAAAAGTAAGTATTATTATACTTTCATATCTTTATCGCTAACTTAGAAGTAGAATAATAATAGTAAAGAAAAAACCAATATACATATTGGACTGTTTGGTTGGACTATCCAACAAATAAACGAACCAAAGAAAACCAAAATAAATAAATAAATAAGGGAAACCGCAGCCCGACCAGTCCACCGTTCACCGGGTGGTGCCGACGCCCACCTTGGCCAAGCCCAGTTGGGCTGGGCTTGGCCCACTACCTAGGGATATGTTAGGCGTAGTACTTCTTCAACTAATCTAGATTGGTGTACTGAAAAATCTCTTCTCCTTCTAAATAAGTTAATTTTATTGCTCCGCCGGGTAAAATCTGTTTAAGCATGAATAGGCCCTCGCTAGTTGGGCTTAAATTTCCCTAGTGGATCCTGAATTGGTGGTCTTACCTCAATCCTCAATTTGCAAGTTGTAAGGCTTAACCTTTTTATTGAATGCCTTAGATATACAAGCTTGTTATATTTGGACATTATGTAAGACGTTGAGGCGCCTCCCATCCAATAATACTAATTCCTCATAATGTGCTTTAGCCTACTCAACTTCGGAATCCGACGCTCAACAATTATCTTTAATGAAGGAATGGCAATTTCTACAGGAATAATTGCTTCCATGCCATAGACTAGAGAGTAAGGCATCATTCCCGTGGAGGATCTAATAGAAGTTCTATAACCCCACAAAGCGAAAGGTAATTTATCTGTCCAATCCTTATAAGTAACTTCCATTTTCTCCTCTATCCTTGGGATATTCTTATTAGCGACTTCAACTACTCCGTTAGTATGGGGACGATACGGAGAACATATGTGATGCTAGATTTTATGCTTAATAAAAAATCCATTACTTCCTTATTGAAATGACTACCATGGCCACTTATAAGCTTGTGAGGCACTCCATAACGATAGATATTATTCCAAGAGATGATTTTCGGTACCTATTTCGACATCAAGGTTGAATAGGAAGCTCCTTCTACCCATTTGGTGAAGTAGTCGATTGCATGAAGTAGTCGATTGCTACTAACACAAATTCGTGACCACCTGTTCCTTTAGGAGTCACCTTGCCAATGATGTCTATTCCCTAAATTGAAAACGGCCAAGGTGAAGATAGAGTAGTGCGAAATGACGAGGGTTGGTGTTGTAAGTTTGGATACACCCGACATTTATGGCACCTTCTAACAAAGTCGTAACAGTCCGCTGCCATAGTTGACTAGTCATAACCAAGTCTCCGAACCTTCCGGACCAACATTCTACCATTCATATGAGGTCCGCATTCTCCTTCATAAATCTCTTCGTGATGCGCTTTGTTTCATGTTGATTGACACAAACTAAGCTGATCCCGCAGTTAGGTTTCTTAAATAGTTGTCCTTGATCGATGAAGAATTGTGCAGGCAACATCCTAATGGCTCGTTGGGCTCTAAGTGTACAGTCCGAAGGATACTCTTTCTTATCCAAATACTAATAAATATCATGATACCAACTGGTATGGTCGGTATTAGAAACTTCTAAGGTATAGACATGCGCGGGTTGACTTCGTCGTTCAATGTGGATGGGCATTGAGTGAATGCCAGTAGGGATATTGATCATCGATGCTAACTTAGCTAGTGCATCTGTAAATTTATTATCGTCCCTAGGAAGGTAGGTGAAAGAAATCTTCACAAAATGTTTAGATAATTTTGTCAAATATGCTTGGTAGGGTGCGAAGGCTTCACTACATACTTTCCACCTTTGCAAAATTTGGTTGACAATTAGACTAGAATCACCGAAAACCCTAATATTCTTGACCCCGATCTCTGTTGCAACTTCAAGTCCCGTAATACAAGATTCGTGATTCTGTAACGTTATTGGTGGCTTCAAAGTCTAATTTAATCGAAATGTCGTACATTGTCCAAATGTCCACCTCTACTTGTAAAATATATTCATTTATGAAGTCAATGTGTTCGAGTTGCGATTCGGGCACGACGGATCAGCTAAGAACTTGGACATTATCCTTCCTTTGATTGCTTTTTGAGCAACAAACTTGAGTTCGAATTCTAATTGGATGACAGTCCATCGCGCTATCTTACTACTAATAGTCGATTGCTCAAGTATGTACTTAATAGGATTCATATGTGCTACCACATGTACCGTGTGGGCCAACATATAGTGTTTGAGCTTCTTAGTAGCCCAAACTAAAGCCAAAGATGTCTTCTCTAATGGTGTATATCTAATCTCGTAGTCTAAGAACTTCTTGCTAAGATAGTAGATTGCACATTCTTCTTTCCCATCTTGTTGAGCTAGCATGGCTACCATAGCGGTTTCCATTGTGGTGAGATATAAAAGTAGAGGTTTCCCGATTGGGGTGGAACTAAAGCTGGAGGATTAACAAGGTATTCCTTAACCTTCTCGAATGCTTGTTAGCACTCGATATCCTACATGGGCTCACATTCTTTCTTTAACTTCTTGAAAACGGGTTCATCGACCATAGTCGGTTTCGATATGAAATGACTAATGTACTGTAAACGTCCTAAGAAACCCCTTGTCTTGTTCTCCGTACTTTGTTGAGGGATCTCCTAAATTGCTTTGATCTTTGATGGATCAACTTCAATTCCTTTAAGACTGAGAACATAGCTGAACAGTTTGCCAAAGGTTACCACAAAGGCACACTTTTGAGGGTTAAGGAGCATGTTGTACTTTCCGAGTCTATGAAAGAAGTTTCTTAGGCTCGGGTAAGTGCCCTGCCGTGTCCTTGGATTTTATGATCATATCAACTACATATACTTCGCCTTCTTTATGGATTATATGATGCACTAGTGTAGCTGCTCTCCTCTAATATGTTGCACCCACATTTTTTGCCCAAATGGCATCACCACATAGTCCCCCATTGAGTGATAAAGGTTGTCTTTTCCATGTCTTCCTCAGCCATCTTCACTTGATTATACCCGGCGTAACCGTCCATGAACAGAGCAAAGCATGACCCGCTGTATTATCCACCAAAAGATTAATATGAGATAACGGAAATCATCTTTGGGACTGGCCTTGTTTAAATCCCTAAAGTCTACGCACATACGAACCCTGCCATCTTTCTTCGGGATCTGGAACTATATTTGCTACCCACTAAGGATAGTGAACTACCTTAATAAACCTAGCCTCCAACTATTTCCGAACATCTTCCTTGATCTTCAAGACCCATTCCGGTTTCATCTTCCTCAACTTCTACTTAACTAGCTGAGCATCCTCACAAAGCAAAATTTGTGTTCTACTATACTTGGGATCTATACCCGACATGTCTTTGTAGGACCATGCGAAGATGCGATTTTCATGATCGGTTGACCCCATAATAGTCGTTATTGTTTCCTCAATTATTGGTAAGCGATTTTCATGATCTTGCATAACTTTTATTAATTCTTTAGGAATTTCTTATTCATCATTAGAGGCAAACCAAGTAAGAGAAAAAGAAGGCAAGGAGTAAGCGGAAAGATTCACTTTATTGAGTGAAGAAACAAGTACATTGGACTCGAAACAGAATTGAAAATGACAAAACTAGAAACAACGGAAGAAGAATATGTACAAGCCCTAGAACTATACTCGAAAGAGGATGCACTCCTAGGCTAACAGCAAATTCTTGGCCCTCCTCAGCATCAATTCAAGTAATATGCTTGGACCCTTCTATATCGGTATCGGTGATGAACTTAGACGAATTAAACTGCGAATAAGACATAGCTCGCGACAACACTAAGACCGAGTTCCCTTCTACATTACCCTATCGGCCGAAAAGATTGTTTCCGGTGAGACTTGTCCAGTCTTATGTTGACTGTCCCTTTTGAGGAAGTGAGGTGCCTCCTTTTCCAGATTATAACAGTCATTAAAGATATCTAAACCAGATACTAGAATACCCCTCTCTTTGATATAATAGGGCTCAGGAAAACCATAATAAGGAAAGTTGTCTCCTTCTCTCGTAATTGTCGATTCGGGGTATAAGGAAAGGGCTTAATAGAGCGGACTATATATGGTGTAGTCCTCTTCACTTGGATTTCCCACTTGACTTGAGCTATTTCCTTAGTGGTAGGTTGATAGCCTAGCCCAAAGTTGTAGTTGTTAGTGGGTTCAAGGGGTGGAAAAACATCGTGGTATGCCCTTTTGCCTACAACAAGACCTGGAAAATACCCATTCTTCCTAAGCATCGATTGGACACTAGGGTTGCCAAAAGACTTAAAGGTAAAAGGTGCTTTATCCCTATCTAAAGCAGCGATGGTTTCAAATCTGTAAAGTTCTTCATCATTAGTATAGTGCTCGATATCCACTACGGACTCTTTAAAAGTGATAGTAGCACAAAGATTATCCCCATTAACGGTTATAACCCGACCTTCGATGATCATTTTGACCTTCCGATGCAGTGTAGAGGGCACTACTTGATGATTGTGTAACCAAGGACGTCCTAGAGGCAGATTGAAAAAGTGGCTGGGATATCTAAGACTTGGAATTCGATGTTCTTCTCCACCGGCCCTATATTGACTAGTAAGGTCACTATTCCCACATCTTGTTCTTCTAGAATTATCATAAACTCAAAGATGAATAGTCTTCTTAGAGAGCTGTTCCTCCCTTATTTCTAACCTCTTAGCAGTTCTCGAAGGGCACACATTGATCTGCTGATCCATTGTCTACCAAGGTTAAGGGAACAAACTTGTTGATACAAGTTACGATTAAGTAAAGGGCATTGTTGTGTGCAATGCCTTCTTCTCGGAGATCCTTCGATCAAAAGTAATGCTTCCATCCCCACTATTAACCAATCCTACTACTTCTTCAGGCGTGGTTTTAGGGAAGCTTCAATCTTGCGGATCTGTATCAATTAAAGCTTGCCTATGTTTCTAGGAAGCGATATTAATTACCATATTGAAATGTTAGCTTTTAATTTCTAGAGTTGTTTAAGGATTGGATCTTCTTCCTTTGCAACTTTAGGCTCTTTTGGGCCTTCCTAAGTTTGTTGTGGACCTAAGGGTGTGTTGTGACATCCTGATCTAGTAAGAAACTGAACAACAGGGCTCTTAGTGTGCACCAAAAGTCTTCTTCTAAGGGTGGTGTGCCACGAAGTCATCACTATTATTATCGTTACTTCTTGTTTCGTAGACATCTTCTTCATCACTTACCCACAGCCTCTAGACTTTTGGATCCCACGAGGTAAGCTTAGAAGCGGTTGTGACTCTTTAATATCTCGGATAAAAATAGAAGGACCCCACCGACCTGGTCCGGGTTCGGTAAACATGGCTAAGGTGCCGCTAAAAGGGTTTTTGTTGTTGCTTGATTTCTAGTCAGCCTTACGTAGGGGTAATTGGCCATTTTGAAACATGTCTTCTAGTTTGTTCTTAAATGTCCAACACCGTTCAAGCATTGTGTCCTCGTGCACAATGGTATTTGTAAAATTTTCCAGCGTCCCAATTCTTATACTTGTTTCGCGGTTTTTGATTCTCGCTCTAATAGGTGGCAATTTTATTTTCCCTTTTTCCAAGAGATGGTCATGGGCTTGAGCATAAGTAATATCCATAGGACTCGTAGTCGGTATATCCGTTGAGGGCATTGACATCTGCACCCCTAGTAGCATTGCTAGTATTAGAGGTTTTCTTATCTTTTAAATAATAATTACCTCTATATCCGGTCGCGACTTTTGTGATCGCGATGGACAGTTCTTCTTCTATCAGCAAGCCAGCAGCAAGCCAGCATCACCGAGGGTTGAAAAGTTCATCATGGGTAAGAATTTGAGGTGCTGATTGCAATTGGGCTGAAGGTTCTTCGAGATGATGTGGACTTGATCCTTCTTGGAGGGTCGGTCAACCATGTGCGTTGCCTTCACTCTCCATCTGGTTAAGAAATCAGTGAAATTATCCTTCTCACCTTGCTTGATTAATTATCAGGTAGATCTATGTTATAGGAGTATTGATGGAGGAACTCCTTACACAAATCTGTCCAATTGGCAACCTTGCATGGGTCAACCGCATTGTACCACTTCATGACATCAGTATCAAATTTCCAGGGGAAGATGATGTGGTAAGTGTCTTAAGGAATGTTCTTAAGAGCCATTGCTCCCAAGAAGTTGTGTATGTGATGATGGGGATTCTCGGAACCTTTGAACTTAATATCGGGCATGCTAAACTTAGGAGGTAGTTTACCTTTAGGGATTGAAGTAAATCCCTTATGATCGAAATAATGATTGCTGAACATGGATGACTCCCTCAACATCCGTTCTATTTGATCTATATGGGAATCAGACCGAGTTTTGGATTCAGGCCTAGGGGATTCATGTTTAGGACTATCCGGAGAAGATTGGATGGGTAGAGGTGGTATAACCAAAGTCGTTTCCTTTTTCACACGCTCGCCTTCTTCGACCTCTTCTCTTCTTAGATGTTCAACTTCCTCGTCTCTCTTGCTAGCTTCAACAGCCCTCATGATTTCCTTAAGATCTCTAGATATAAAGGATATATGTTCCTCTTGATCACTCAACCTGGTTGCCACCTTAGCTATATTCTCATTAAGTATGCTGAGGTTAAGATACTATTTGGGATTAGGATCCATTGGAAGGGAACTCTTTTTAGGTGTTGTCTTAGAATAAGGAGTGGATTGTGACAAGTGTAGTATGCACTGAAGCTTGTCGCACCGGTGTAGACCGTGAAGCAAAAAGAAATGAAGATTTGTCGGACACCTTCGCTAGACGTTCTAATCTTTTAGATCTCAAATTTTGACAACACTCGGTTGTCGTAGACTTCCCTATTCGGCAGTCCAAAGGATGAGGCTTAGGACCATGTGAGAGAAGATCACTTTTAGGAGGAAGGGACTTAAGTGCTAGACCTAAAGAGACTAAGGATGCTTTTTATTTGGATGCACATAGAGAATGCAATGATGATATGATAGATGATTTGATTGAAACATGATCCTTAAAGAAAATATGTTTTCTATATGATAATGCATTTTCGTATTTGAAATGAATTGTATATTAAATGCAAAATCAGAATGATGGATTTATCTATCCTAATATGAAATGATTTTATTTCGCTAATGCAAATGGACTCACCTAATCTAAGATGGTTTTATTTGGTTAATGCAAATGGATTCACTTAATATGAGACGATTTTATTTGGCTAATGTGAATGGACTCACTTAATATGAGATTATTTTATTTGGCTAATACAAATGGACTCACCTAATATAAGATGACTTTATTTGGCTAATGCAAATGCACTCACCTAATATGAGATGAAGCAAATGGAATGTGATAATGTAAAGAAAATAAAAACGATAGATAATAAGAAAAGGGAACTTCCGGTAAGACCCTTTCACAAACAACTGTTTAGGCTACTAGGAGAATAATTTTGGAATGACATGGAAAATGCGAATAATAGGCTAAGCCTAATAGAGAAAAAGGCGTTTTGACTTTTGGCTAAATGCACATAACGGACTGACTCTAGGAATTTGTTAAAGTGTTTTATTTTCACCCATGCAAGGGTCTAACCAAGTACTTCGCACCTATTCCAAAGGCTCACAAAAAAGATTAAATTTAAAAACACACACACTCATTCAAGCATGCACATGAAGTCCGAGGGATACATGGTGACATGTAGTCCGAAATTTGGTCCCCCGTGGGTTGCACAAATAAGGATACCAACAAGAATTCTAGTGCCTCTTGGTGAACTAGAAGGTTTAGCCTAAGATGGCGTGTTGCCAGGAAGGAGGTACCGTTTCCTCGGGCAATCAAGCCTAGTTGGGCCCTCCTACAGGAACCAGTGGGAGCCTCTCTCCAGTAAAGGGTAAGCAAGGGGTACAATAAAGTTTTCCTAGTGGTCCAAAACAATGTTTAAACTTGTTCAAAGGTTACTAAATGAGGATGCCTAATGCAAGCGCATCACAAAAAACACACCACTCAAATTATCAAGTTTCGTCCTCTTAATAAAAAGTTTATCTCCAGTGGAGTCACCATTGTAGGAACCACGACCTAGGGGAGGACCCCGGAGGCCGAGCTTCCCCACTTGCCTTTTTGGCGTAATGGTTTTAGAAAGTGGAAAGGATGATTTTATGGTTTTGAAGATTAATTTTAGAAAGTGGGGATGAACCTTTTATTAAGATTTTTCGAGTTTTATTAAATCTTGATTTAAAGCGAATTAAGCACGCTTAAATGGTGGTTTTATTAACCTTTTATTTTATAAATTATTTTCAGAATTTCCGGGATCTTATTTTCTAATTAAGGAATTAATGATATTAGGGTTATGGCTCTGCCCGAGGCTTTAGGAAAAGATTTATGTGAAACATCAATTTAGACTCGAAGCAATCACCATTGACCCCGCGGTGCTGGTCGTGGCCTCGCACTAGAGGAAGGCGGGCGCCGACCAAAGGTTGTGGCTGGTGAAACCAGCCCCGGTCTCTGCTCAGTAGGCAAATCCATATCCTAATATAATTTTTCCTACAACTAGAAAATACCGAGATGCGATTTTACATTTTAAAAAAACATAAAATAAGGGAGTTGCCAGTTAGTTTTTAGGAAGAGAAAACTAAGAAAAACATAAACAAGAAAATTTCTCTCTCAATCTTAGTATGGGAAGACTAAGACCGAAAAAGGCTAAAAATTAACTCCATCGGTCTTGAACCGAGAATCGGATTCGGGGCGAGGGTACGAAACATAGGATAAACCCATCCGTTCCGCCCATCCGAAGATGGCGATTACTAGTTCGAGTAGTGTGTTAATAACGATGTAAGAAAACAAGCGTACAACATGTAAAGCAAAATTAAAGCAACCAAAACATAACAAGGAAAACAATAAAGAAAAAGTGGTAAAGAAAGCGATAAAGGAAATAAAATTGAGAAATGAAAAGATTACATCGGTCGGGAGGAAATTCAAGTTATTACATCTCTTAAACCACAATACGTGTAATGCCCCTACCTTAAACGAATACATTAACAAAGATTAATAAATATTAATGAATGCGTACACTTCAATTCACACTTTCATTTCTCATGATCATATATATATATATATATATATATATATATATATATATATGTTATGTACTTCTACAAGTAACCATTTTATGTGTTGCAGGACTCGGATGATGATAACGATGCTTGGTAAAAAATAAGTAAATAAATAAATAAGCAAATAAAGTATGCTTTCTGATGATTCAAGAAATAATAATAATAATAAGAATAATAATAAGAATAATAATAATAATAATAATAATAATAATAATAATAATAATAATAATTCATACTCCTAAAGTTTATAATAATTATTCAAGTCGGAAATTCATAAAACCGACATTCTTTTAACTTGGACTTGGCTATTAAGGTAATGGGCTTGAAGAGAGTGAAGGGCCCAATAACCAAGCAAATGAAAAATAAAAATAAAATTAAAAAAGGGGCTAGATTCAGATTGAGGAGAGAGATTTCAGATTCAAAATGTTGCCTATTTAAACCCCCAAACATCTCAACAACCCCACCTTCATCATTGCTTCCCTTCCCAACAAAACTCACCTCCCTCACTCAACCCCTCCATTGTCCAGCCAGACTGACCACCACCACCACTAGCAGCTCCTCCGGTCGCCATCATCGGAGCCACAAGCTGCCGGCCACCGTGAAGCCAGCCACAGCTGCTGTTTTTTTTTCTGCTGCACCTGCACCTGCTACCTGCTGCTGCACCTGCCGCCAGTCATCGCCGGTCGCCGCCTTCTACCGCCTCCAGTTGTCGCCGCCAACCACTGTAGCCACCGGAGCTCCGATCAGCCACCCCTTCCACCATAACACCCTCATTTTTCTTGTGAGTTTTTGGTAAAAAACCGTCAACCTTCAACTAATTAATTCCTTTAATTTCTAGAAATAATTAGTTAGAGGTTGCATGCAAGAGATTATTGTGTAAAATCATATTACATAGTTAGTATTATGCTTTTAGGGATCGTTAATTGGAAACGTTAACTCGGGTTGCCCCAAATCTTGGTATGAGAAGTAATTATCTTACATGTGCTTTTAATGGGTTTTAGTGGGCTACTATGATACTTAAAATGATGGAAAATGTGCAAAGTAAACCTTTCATAGAGATATTACAAGGCAAAAAAATTTGTAGAGCATAAGAAAGTAGAGTTGGAAGACTCTGCCACCTACCACGGGTGCCCCCACAGCCTGTGGGACAAGCCGTGATGGCCAGCAACTAGTTAATTGACCCAAAACACCTACCACGGGTGCTCTCACAGGCCGTGGGATAACTCGTCATGGCCACCAGAAGTCCCCACTGACCATGGGAAGGCCCTTGATGACCTCTAGAACCGGCCATTGACCCCACTGGCCGTGGGGAGGTCCGTGATGACTTCCAAAGCAAAGGAAATTTAGTTTTCGTGATGACTCGGGTTTATTAGAAAATTTTGGAGGAAGAGATTAACTAAAGTGGGCATGCATGTTGTGCTATGAGGATATAGAATAAAATTGTGAATTAAGGAGAATAGGTAAGTTGAATTATTGTAAGAAGTTGAAGACAATGAGTGATTTTGGGAAGATTAAAGTAAATAAGTCATTTTGAGGGTTGAGGGAAAGAAGTGATTTTTTTGCCTTCATAAATTCATCTAATCATGCGAAGTTACAAAAAAAAAAAAAGGAAATAATGTAAATGATAACAATAGTAATAACAATAGTGGCGACAATAATAACGATAATAAATTTGATTACTAAGAGTATCAAACCTATTAATAAAACACTTTACTTTGTTAAGGCATCCACGTCGTTCATCCGAGTCAGCAACTTCAAAGGAATCAAAAGGAATAATTCCACGATTTAAGGTACGTTTATTGCTTGTACCTTACGAAAATCCACCTATTTATATCAATACCAAAATGGTTTGCTTAAATAAAAAATGAACCACTTCAAATATTATTGTCACCTAATTATGTGGCCCGCCCCATATTAACCATGTTACATCATTATCATATCATATCACCTATATATATTTGGCCATTACCAACCAGACTTTGCCGATCGGTCCGGGTATGCGCATTTTTAGGGAAACCGATGATCGTAAGGAGCCACTCAGATAATAAATGAATAATCGTTTTATTATCTTCTTCCTGTCTGATTTATAAATGAATTGAAATGCATGCGCTCAAATATATATCTTTACATAATTATTTATAGTACATGGATAAGCCTATTGAGCTTTGGATCACTATTTCGAAATGTTTTATCTGTTTTGTTTTAGGTGAAGCTACTCCGAAGGGAGCAAGAAGTAGGGTTGTGTACTGGTCGAAGTATCTTAGGGGCTCACAAGTGGTGGTGACATGTCGTGTCTTGAGTTATTTTGGTTGTGTTTTAAGTCATTACCCTAACGACATGTATTTTATTTTCTCCGCTTATGTTGTTTTCATCGGACGTTTTACTTTCGAATTCATACCTTATCAAGTATTGCACGTAATACGTCCGAATGTTGCCTTGTTCCTTGTTTGGAACGGCGGTAACGCCTCTAACCTATATTTTCGCTGCGCTAATTACTAGTTAATCAGTCCTTAGGATTAACCTGGTGATTACGGGGTTTGGGGGCGTTGCAATACGGTAAGCAATAAAACAAAAATAAAAATAACCGTTCAAAGGCTGAAATATGGCCCTCAGAGTTGTCCCACGTTGCTAATCTGGATCTCCACATCGGATCTCTCGGTGCAATAGTGAAAATCCAAAGATAAGGGCTAGTTTTGTGAATTGTTTCTGAGGTAGGGTAGTGATCGGTTGAATAAGTACCCGAGAGATCGAGTATACCAAATATTCTTTATCTCTTTGCATAGATTCAATGGTGAAAGATAAATGCTTATAGAAATTTCATCGGAATGATGTTTAGGTGAGAGTATTTAGATTGGCCTTCAATAGCGTAATGTTAAGGCATGAAGTCATATGGGAATGGGAGCCATACGCCTCTATTTATAGGAGAGAACCTAGGTCACAAATGACCGAGGGTTTGCCTCTTATTAGCCGTCGAAACGAATGAAATAAAACCAGGCCAAATCCTAAGAGATAGAACCGGATCAGTAAAAGATAAAACCGGATAGAACCGGGTAAAAAGAGAAGGTGGGCGCCGGCCAATCGGACCCTCCTAGGGTTTCGTGCCCTAGTTGTGTCTCCGAGTACTCTCCAAGCTTAAATGTTCCACCATGCTTTTAGAAGGCAGGCACCGGCCACAACGTCGTTTAGAGGGTAAAAGCTTCCGGCCTCGTGTAGGCTGTCTCGTGAAGCTTAAACGCAGTACTTTGATACTCTTCATCTTTAAATACTACTCTTTTGTACACATCACCGCCAAATCCTTACAAAGAGCTAAAGAATATTTAATTATTTTGATCGTTGGCCATTTATTAAGCTCATCTTTCGTATTCCTTACAATTTTCAAAACTCATAAAAGATCCCTTTCTTCTTCGATTCGCTACCATCGCATCAAGAGATCCAAGTGTGAAGATCCAGATTAGCATATGGGACAACCTCGAAGGCAAGGATTCGACCTTTGAACAGCTTTATTGTTTATTTTATGTTTTATTTATCGCTTTCCGTATTGTGGATTAAATTTGTATAATATTTTAATTCCTCCTCGCCCGATTGAATCCTTTTACTTTCTCGCTTTTCTTTTCTTTCCTCTTTTACTTTCTTTATTGCTTTCTTTATCGCTTTCTTTTACTATGTTTGGCTGCTTTAAATTCGCTTGGCATGTTTTTGTATGCTTGTGTTTGTCACATAATTTAGATTCAAGTACTCGAACTAGTAATGGTCGTCTTCGAACCCCTACGTTTCGCACCCTTACCTCTGAATCCGATTCTCGTTTCAAAGAACGATAGAGTCAATTTTCCCATACTAATATCGAGACAGTGAATTTTTACTTTTATGTTTTTGTTAGATTTTCTTTCCTAAAACCGACTAGCGACTCATTTTTTTGCTTTATTTATATTTAAATTGCATCTCGACTATTTTTTGTTTAACTCGGTAAAAATAGAGATTTGGATCTCGCCAGCTAGGCCGGAGTCCGAGGTTGACTATCTCAGCCAAGGCCCCTGGCCGGCGCCCTGACCGCCGACTGCAAACCGTTGCTCGCACCGGTTTGTCAATAGCCGGGGCTTGCATCCGCACCAATGTCTTCGCACCTGGTCTCACCTTAAAGCCTCACGGCAGAACCCTAATCCTCATTTTTTTATTTTTAATTAAGGAAATAATATCTTGGGACTTCTAAAAATAACTTATAAACTAAAATAATTAATTAAACCACCATTCAAATCTGATTTAATTCATTTCAACTTAATTTAATAAAATTCGAAAATCTTAATAAAAGTTTCATCCTCACGTTCTAAGTTCCGTCTTTCAAAACCCTAAAATCATCTTCCATCTTCAAAAATCAAAAAGCTTTCTAAAACCTACGCCAACCATTCGCGGGGAAGCTCGGTTGATCCAGTTGCAGTCGTGGTCCCTACAATGGCCATCCCATAGGGATATATTTCTATTAAGGATCAATCATTTATTGTGCATTAGCCAAATCATAGAATCATCCTAAACTAAGTCATACATCATCACATGTACTTCATTTTCTATGCATCCACATAAAGCATTCTTAATCTCTTCGGGTCTTGCGCTTAAGTCCCTTCCTTCTAAAAGTGGTTTTCTTTCACATGGTCCTAAACCTTATCCTTTGGGCTATAGAATAGGGAAATCTATGGAAATTGAATACCATCGGAATCCAAGCACCAAAAGATTAGAATACCTCACCAAGGAATCTAGTACATCTTCTCCTTATTCTACATTACGTTCTACTATGTGCTCTACACCGGTGCGATAAGTTTCGATGCACACCACACTAGTCCAGTCTATTCCTCGTTGTAAGACAAGTACTTAGAAAGAATTCCCTTCCAATGGATAGATCTCTAGAACAGTCTCTCATTCTCACTTTGCTTAATGAGAACTTAGCTAGGGTGGAAACTAGGATGGATGATCAAGATGCGGAGATAGTATCTATATCGAGGGATCTTAAGACTATTATAAAAGCTATTGAGTACAGTGAAGAGAGATGAAGAAGCGGAACATTTGAGAAGAGGACAGAGATTAGGTCATTCTCCACCACCTCGCTTGTCTCCTCCAAACAAGTCCCAAACACGAATCCCATAAGCATGAATCCAAACCTTAGCCCGATCCACGTGTAGATCAAATAGAACAGATGTTAAGGGAGTCATCCAAGTTCAGTAATCATTATTTTAAACATAATGGATTCACTTTAATCCCTAAGGGTAAGTCGCTTCCAAAGTTTACCATGCCCGACTTCAAGTTTAAAGGTTCCAAGAATTCCCATCATCATGTTCACAACTTCTTAGGAGCAATGACTCTTAAGAACATTCTAGAAGACCCTTACCATATTATCTTACCATGGACTTTCGATACTGATGTGATGAAGTGGTATAACACGGTTGACCCATGCAAAGTTGCCAACTTGGACTCATTTGTGCAAGAAGTTCCTTCATCAATACTCCTATAACACTATTTGTCGGTGACTTTTAGAGCCTTGGCATTAATTAAACAAGGTGAGAAAGACAGCTTCACATACTTCATCACCATATTGAGAGCAAAGGTTGGCCACATAGTAGACCGACCATCCGAGAAGGATCAAGTCGGGATCATCGTGAAAAGTCATCAAGCATAATTACAATCATCATTCGAAGTTCCCGCCAATGATGAACTTCTCAACCCTCACAGATGTTGGCTTGCTAGTAGAAGAAGAGTTGTCCACCGCGATAAAAAAGGTCGCGATAGGGTATCGAGGTAATTATCACTCCAAATATAAGAAAACCTCCAAGAAATGTAATACTAGCAGGGGTGCATATGTCAATGCCCTCAACATATATACTAACTACACTCCTATTGATACCACCTATACTAAAGCCCTTTACCGTCTCTTGGCTAAGAGAAAGATACAGCTTGCCACCCATTAGATTAGAATCGAAACCGCAAAAAGTCCAAAAACTAGGACGTGGGAAAATTTTACAAGTACCATCATACACAAGGACACGACACACCAAATAGTGTTGCACATTCAAGAACAAACTAGAAAGCATGTTTCAAAATGGCAAACTCCCTTTACCAAAGGCCGCCTATAAACCAAGCAACAACAAAAATCCTTTCGAGTAGCACCTTAGCTATTTTTACCGAACCCACTCCGGGTTCGTGGGAGCCGTTTGTCTTCATCCAAGATATTAATGAGTCCAAATCACTTCTTAGCTTGCCTCCTTTAGATCCAAAAGTCCATGGGTTGTGGGTAAGTGATGAAAAGGATGTCTACGAAACGAGAAGCAATAATGACAACAACGACAATGACTTTTGGGGCACACCACCCATAGAAGAAGAAGACTTATGGGGAGAAACTAAAGGTCCAAGTAATCAAATTCCTTACCAGATTTAGACGACACAATGCACCCCTAGGTCCACAACAGATTCACGAAGTCTCAAAAGAGCCTCGAAGCTACTAAAGAAGAGGACCCAATCCTTAAACAGCTTCGAACTTAATTTGGCAACTAATATTTGCTTCCAAGAAACATAGGCAGGCTTTGATAGATGTGCTTAGCAAGATTGAGGTGTCTCTTAAAACCACGCCACGAGAAGTAGTAGGATTAGTTAACAATGGCGAAGGAACCAATACATTTGATCAAAAGGATCTCCCAAAAGAAGGCGTTGCACACAACAATGCCCTTAATTTAACAAGAACTTACATGAACAAGTTTATTCCCTTATCCTTGGTAGATGGATTAGTTATGAATGTTTGTCCCCGAAGAACCGCCGTAAGTTTAGCAATTAGAGAGCAACAAATCTCTAAACAGTAATGTTCGTCTTCGAGCTTATGAAAATTCTAAGAGAATAGTCTTAGGAACTCGTAACCTTGCTAATTAATATAAGGCCAGTAGAAAGGAACATCAAATTCCAAGTCGTAGATATCCTAGCTACCTTCAATTTACTCCTAGGACACCCTTGGTTGCACGATCATCGACTAGTTCCCTCTACACTCGTATCGTAAAGTTAAAATGATCATCAAATGTCAAGTTAGTAATCATCAACGGGGATAATCTTTGTGCTACTATCACTTCTAAGGAGTCCGTGGTTGAGATCGAGCATGATGCCAATGGCAAGGCCGAAGGGCATACCATCCTATCTTTCCACCCCTTGAATCCACTATCATCTACAACTTTTGACTAGGCTATCAACCTACTACTAAGGAAATAGCCCAATCCATGTGGGAAGTTCATACTAAGAGGACTACACCTCACACAATCCGCTTTATCAAGCCCTTTCCCGATACTCGAATGGGTGAGCAATGACTCTTAAGAACATTCTAGAAGATCCTTACCATATTATCATACTATGGACTTTCGATACCGATGTGATAAAGTGGTACAACGCGGTTGACCCACGCAAAGTTGCCAACTAGACTCATTTGTGCAAGAAGTTCCTTTATCGATACTCCTATAACAATCTTTGCCTGTCACTTTTAGAGCCTTGGAATTAATCAAACAAGGTGAGAAAGAGAGCTTCACATACTTCCTCACCATATTCATAGCAAAGGTTGCCCACATAGTAGACCGACCATCCGAGAAGGATCAAGTCAAGGTCATCGTGAAAAGTCATCAAGACAATTACAATCATTTGAAGTTCCCGCCAATGATGAACTTCTCAACCCTCACGGACGTTGGCTTGCTGGTAGAAGAACAGCTTGTCCCACCGCGATAAAAAGTCGCGATAGCGTATCGAGGTAATTATCACTCTAAAGATAAGAAAACCTCCAAGTAAAGGCAATACTAGCAGGGGTGCGGATGTCAATGCCCTCAACATATATACTAACTACACTCCTATTGATACCACCTATACTGAAGCCCTTTACCGTCTCTTGGCTAAGGGAAAGATAGAGTTGCCACCATTTAGAGTAGAATTAGAAATCACAAAAAGTCCAAAATCTAGGACGTCGGAAAATTTTGCAAGTAAAATCATGCACGAGGACACGACACCAAACAGTGATGGACATTGAAGAACAAACTAGAAAGCATGTTTCGAAATGGCCAAATCCCTTTACCAAAGGCCGCCTATAAACCGAGCAACAACAAAAATCCTTTCAGCGGCACCTTCGCTATTTTCACTGAACCCACTCCAGGTTCGTGGGACCCGTTTGTCTTCATCCACGATATTGATGAGTCCAAACCACTTCTTAGCTTGCATCCTTTAGATCCAAAAGTCCATGGGTTGTGGGTAAGTGATGAAAAGGATGTCTTTTGGGGCACACCACCCATAGAAGAAGAAGACTTATGGGGAGAAGCTAAAGGTCCAAGTAATCCTATTCCTTACCGGATTTAGACGACACAATGTACCACTAGGTCCACAACAGATTCACGAAGTCTCGAAAGAGCCCGAAGCTACTAAAGAAGAGGACCCAATCCTTAAACAGACTTCAAAACTTAATTTGGCAACTAATATCCGCTTCCAAGAAACATAGGCAGGCTTTGATAGATTTGCTTAGGAAGATCGAGGTCTCTCTTAAAACCACGCCACAAGAAGTAATAGGATTGGTTAATAATGGGGGTGTAACCATTACATTTGATCAAAAGGATCTCCTAGAAGAAGGCGTTGCACACAACAATGCCCTTAATTTAATCAGTAACTTACATGAACAAGTTTATTCCCTTATCCTTGGTAAATGGATTAGTTATGAATGTTTGTCCTCGAAGAACCGCTGTAAGTTTAGCAATTAGAGAGCAACAAATCTCTAAACAGAATTTCCGTCTTCGAGCTTATGAAAATTCTAAGAGAACAGTCTTAGGAACCGTAACCTTGCTAATTAATATAAGGCCAGTAGAAAGGAACATCAACTTCTAAGTCCTAGATATCCCAGCTTACCTTTAATTTACTCCTAAGACACCCTTGGTTGCATGATCATTGAGTAGTGCCCTCTACACTATATCAAAAAGTTAAAATGATCATCAAAGGTCAAGTTGTAATCGTCAACGGGGATAATCTTTGTGCTACTATCACTTCTAAGGAGTCCGTGGTTGAGATCGAGCATGATGTCAATGGCGAGGAACTATATGGATTCGAGACTGTTGCTGCCTTAGATAGGGATGAAACACCTCTTAACTTCAACCCTTATGGTAAGCCTAGTGTCCATTCGATGCATAGGAGGAAGGGGTACTTTCCAAGTCTTGCTACAGCCGAAGGGCATACCACCCTATCTTTCCACCCCTTGATCCCACTAACAACTACAACTTTCGACTAGGCTATCAACCTACTACTAAGGAAATAGCCCAATCCATCCGGGAAGTTCCTACTAAGAGGACTATACCTCACACAATCCGCTTTATCAAGCTCTTTCCTTATACTCGAATGGGCGGTTCTTAAAGGAACAAGATGATTTTCCTTATTATGATTTTCCTAAGCCTTACTACATCAAAGAAAAGGGCATCCTAGTACCGGGTTTGGAGATATTCAGTTATTGCTATATACCTAGAAGGAGGCACCCTACATCCTCGATGAGGGACAGTCTATACCAAACTAGACCAACCTGGTTGGGAATAATCTTTTCGGTCTTCTGTTTGGGAAAAAGAAAAACTTAAAGGGGAATTTGGTCTTAGTACTTTCATAAGCCATGTCGCATCTGCAGCTCGATCCGTCCAAGTTCATCACCGACGTCGGTAATGAGGATTCCAAGCACATCACTTGGATTGATACCGAGGAGGGCCAGGAATTCGCCATCATCTTAGGAGCGCATCCTTTTCCCGAGTCTAGTGCTAGAGCTTCTTCTTTTGTTATTTCTAGCTCTTTTGTTAATTCTCTTATTTCGATTCTCGTATCTTTAGTTTCTAAATATGATGTACTCGTTGCTTCATTCAATAAAGTGAATCTTTCTTCTTACTCTTTACCTCTTCTTGCTTTCAATTGTTTTGCCTCTAATGATGAATAAGAAATCCTTTAAGAATTAATAAAAGTTATAGAAGATCATGAAAATCACTCACCAATAATAGAGGAAACAATAATAATCAATCTAGGATCAATGGATCAACCTCGGGAGGTCAAGATCGGGAAAAGGCTGGATCCTCGAAGAGTAGAAGTAATTTACTTCGCTCCATACAGACTTCATGGATGTCTTTGCATAGTCCTACAAAGACATGTCGAGGATAGATCCAAGTATAACGGAACATAAAATTCCACTTTACAAAGACGCTAAGCCCATTAAGTAGAAACTAAGAAGGTTAAAGCCCGAGTGGGCATTGAAGATTATGGAAGAAGTTCGAAGCAATTAGAGGTTGTGTTCATTAAGGTAGTTCACTATCCTCCATGGGTAGCAAATATACTACTGGTTCCAAAGAAAGACGGCGAGGTCGGCATGTGTGTTGACTTTAGATAATTAAATAAGGCAAGCCTCAAGGATGATTTCCCCGCCTCATATCAACTTCAATTCCTCTAAGAATGATGTACTCGAGTCTCTAGAAGAAGTCTATATGGATGACATGATCATAAATTCCAAGGATAGGGCGGGGCACCTACCCGACCAAAGAAAATTCTTTTAGAGACTCGTAAAATACAATATGCTCCTTAATCCTCAAAAGTGTGCTTTTGGGGTAACCTCGAGCAAATTGTTAGGCTATGTAGTCAATCTTAGAGGAATTCAAGTTGATCCATCCAAGATCTCAGCCTATTCAAGAGATCCCGCCACCAAATACGTAAAAAGAGATAAGAGGTTTCCTAGGACGTTTACGAGTACATCATTCGTTTTATATCAAAACCGACTATAGTGTGTGAACTATTTTTAAGAAGTTGAAGAAAAGATTTGAGCCCATTTGGGATACCAAATGCCAACAAGCACTCGAGAAGGTTAACGAATATCTAGCTAACCCTTGAGTGCTAGTTCCGCCCCAACCAGGGAAACCTTCACTTCGTCCCTCACTAGGACTGGAGACAACTATGGGAGCCATCCAAGCTTAATGAGACGGAAAGGAAGAACATGCAATTTATTACATGAATATGAAATTCTTAGATTACCATACTAGATACACACCATTAGAGAAGAAATCATTGGCATTAGTCTAAGCTACCAAGAAGCTCGGGCACTATATGTTAATCCATACTCGTATATGTGGTAGCACCTATGGATCCCATTAGGCATATAGTTGAGCAACCAATCATTAGCGTCAAGATACTAAGATGGATTGTCATGTCTGTCGAAATCGAACTCAAGTATGTCCCTTAAAAAGCGTTCAAAGGAAGGGTAATGTAAGAATTCTTAGCTGATATGCCTATAATTGAATCGCAACCCGAACACCTTAACTTTCCGGACAAAAATATATTACATGTAGAGGTGGAAGGCTGGACAATGTATTTCGACGGTGCTTCTAATCAAAAGGGCTTTGGAGTAGGGATTCTTCTAGTCTCGCCGGAGGGAGCACAAACTCGCATTTCGAGTCAAATTAGACTTCGACGTCACCAACAATGTTGCAGAGTACGAGGCATGCATTATAAGAATTGAAGATGTTGTGGAAATCGAGGTCAATAACATCGGGGTCTTTGCTCGACTTTAGATCATTAATCGGATTTTACAAAAATAAAAGGTACATAGTAAAGCCTTGGCACCCTACCAAGCACATCCGATAGAATTATTTAAACATTTTTGAAATATCTCTTTGACCTACATTCATAGGGATGACAACCAGTTCGCGGATGCCTTAGCTAAACTAGTGTCCATGATCAATATCCCTAACGGAATTCATTTAATTCTCATTCACATAGATCGACAAAGTTAGCCAGCACAAGTTTGTGCATTAAAAGTGTCTAATATCAAAAAAACAAGTTGGTATCATGACATTTATCAGTATTTGGATAAGCAAGAATATGCCTTAAACTCCACGGCTAGAGCCCAACGAGACATCGGGATGTTGGCCGCCGAATTTTTCATTAATCAAGGGCAACCGTACAAGAAAACCAACTCGGGGTTAGCTTACTTTGTGTCAATCAACATGAAGCAAAGCACATCATGGACGAGATTCATGGTAGGGAGTATGGACCTCACATGAATGGTAAGATGTTGGTTCAAAAATTCGGAGACTTGGTTATTACCGGCCCGATAAGCTGCCTTTCGCTTTGTTAGAACCTCTATAAGAGCAACACCTTACTCCCTAGTTTATGGCATGGAAGCAGTCCTTCCAACAGAGATTTCCATTCCCCCATTAAGGATAATTACTTGAAGTTAGATCCTAGAAGCAGAGTGCGCTAAATCATGCTACGAAGAGTTAGTACTCGCTGGATAAAAGGCACCTCAACGCCCTGCACAATGTCCAAATATACCAGGCACATATATCAAGGGCATTCGACAAAAGAGTGAATCCTCAAAACCCGCAAATTGGAGATTTGGTTCTTAAAGAGATTAGAGCACCAATTCATGATCCATGAGGGAATTTTAGGCCTAATTGGCAAGGCCCATTTGTGCTTAGTTAGATATTGTAAGGTGGAGCAGATGAAACTAACTAATTTAGATGGAGAAGACATCTTTCAATATACAAACTTGGATTAAATGAAAAAATACTATGTCTAGCACGACCAGTGGACGATGGGCCAAGCCTGGCCCAACTAGGCCATGTCGTGGCGGATGCGAGCCAACACCAAGACAACGGTGTGCTACTTGAGCCGGAATATCCCTTTTCAATTTTTAACTCTGTAATTTATTTTTAACCGTCCAATTAGATGGTCTCCTTATTATTCATTGGAATGCCCAAATAGGCGGTCCGCTTGTGTACTTTATTCTTTATTAATTTTAAGGGTGGTCCAATTTATTTTTACTTCTAGGTGAGCGATACGCACGTATAATGTAAAAGTATAGCATAATACGTACTTTTATTTAATAAAAGGTCAGCAGATTATTTACCTAATACATAGCTAAGCGAAATAAATACAAGTACACTACTTGTGAAAAACTAAATCTATTCTAAAGAGGCAAAACTAATCCTCCTTTTCTTTTATTCTTTCTTAAATTCAATATGAAAATCTCAGCCCTAGTCTATCTTTACTTTCTTTCCATTGGTGTCACTAGACTCAGCGCCATCATCCTAGGTACACTTCTTCAGCTCCTCGGTTCTTTGGGCTCTCCTCTCTTCAGCTTCTTTGGCTTCGATTTTCTTCGGCGAACACGTTCAACTACCCGAGGGTTTGCTTCGCGAATTTGGAGAGGTATAGTAGTAGAGATAACTTTGTTAGGATCCATCTCTCTAGCTCTCAATGCCTTATGCCGTTGGGGATCCACTTCTATTATCCACTCTAGATAATAGGCTGATATAGTAGTATTTGGTTTGCCTGACGTTTTATAAAAATTCTCAAAGGGTATGTTAGTAATCGGTACCGAACAAAAGCATGCATTGTTAAGGTATACACAGACTAAAGAGTGTGTTGAGTTCTCATTGTGAATATTACCCCCAAATAAGAATTGTTGGTATTCCAAAACATCAATTTTTGAGGAAGATCACTGGGCAAGGGAAACAAGGACCAACGGTTCTAACAATCAATCGGGATTTGAGGGATGAAACACATCTTTATATTCTTCAAAATAGCGATGAAGTCCAGACCTCTCATTGATGAGCACAAATCTCTCACAAGGAGACAATACTGAGGAAAAAATGTGACATGGGAACTAACCCATCATGATCGCACATTTGTCAATTGGTTCGAGAGATAGAGTCATCACTAGCCATTTTGAAGAATCCCGTGAACATATCTCGCAAACATTAGTAAGCTTGGTTAGGATCGTCGCAGTTGGAAGTCATATCTTACCGTGGATATGATATCAATGGATACTCTTTCTACAAAAAGAGCTAGGACAATAGGAGCACCGTGCAAAATAGTGGGGTCACATTGGAGGCTCATGCACTTCATGTTTCCAGCTCCAAGGACAAACATCTTGCTATAACTAAAATTTCATATTAAATAGTCATTGAAGAGACATGGGAGCTAGAATATGTTGACTTCCATGAGCCCGTTTTCTTGTGTAAATGGGTTGATGATAACAACGAGTGTCCAAGTTGATGAGATGGGATTCATAATGGTCGATCTCACAAGAGAAGGGCCTAAAGGGGATCAATTCGTTATGGCATCCCAAGTAAGACAAGTGTTCTAAGTTGAGGACTCGACTAATGATAAGGGGTTTATTGTTCTTCAAGGAAAGAGGCATGTTTCTAGTAGGGATGGTGAAATGAGTGTGAGGTTGTTGAGGAGACATCACCTTTCTCCTTGGGAATTCCTCTCGAAAATGAGGATGCTAATTATGAAGAATTGTATTTAAGGATTGACCATCAGGAGGGCATATATATTAAAGATAAGTTCAAAAGAGGGGAAAAAGGGTATAAACCACATAATTATATCAACTCGGTAAGAACATTATCGTGTAACAAATTTTATTGATGGATATCCATATTTTTGCTTTTTTCAACAAGCTGCAGACTTGCTTTTTCAATATTTCTAACCTTTAACACTTTCTTGTAACAAATCATTGTTCGATGAGGATCAAAAGGATTAAGTTTTTTAGTATTTTTGCTAAACAAGTTATTTATGCATAAAATTCCAAGGTTCCGTATAAATATTGAAAAAGTAGCAAGTTGGAATTGTTTGGTATAAACCACTTGTTTAGCAAAATATGGGACCATGACAAAGGAATGTGTTGGTACCTTAATTTTATCGATTAACGACCAATGTTAGTTTTCATTTCCTTTCTCATTTATGATCCTTCTATGTTTTTTTTTTTATGGAAAAGTTGTTACTTTAGGTACCTGAATTTTGTCGATTAATCCAAACTCAAGGATATAGCTTTTGAAATAGTTGGTTCCAAAGGGGCATACATGATGATGACAAGCTTTTTCAGCTAAATAAGTGTTTTATATCCTTTTATGTTTGTTATGTTTCTTGTGGATAAGTTGTTGATTAATGCTTTCTTCAGTTTTTATGTTGTCCAGTCTACCCTTGCAAGAACTCCAAGCAATGTATTCATAAAAGGAACATCACTTTTGGACAATGATAAAAGAGATAAAGATGCTGGTGAGATGTTCTGTTTATATATTCCTTTTTCGTAACTTATGCCAAAAAGTCCATCTCTTTCTCTTGAAACTGTGGTATAAATGATTTCAATAACTATGCCTAATGGTTCATCTCTATTTACCCAAAGTTATGCTTTTTAGTAGATTGAGTTATGCAATTGTATTTATGACTATAACGCTTGTTTGGAGTTCGTGCAGAGGTAGTGGGGAAAACAAATATAATGTATATATGTTGTCCAGGCTATAACTACGATTCTTAGTTAAAAACCGTAGTAATAGGTCTAATATAACCTATAACTACGATTCATAGTTAAAAACCGTAGTAATAGGTCATGGCCTAAAATATTGGCAAGAAGACGGGGATTTGGGCCAAGACCTATTACTATGATTTTTCACTAAGAATCGTAGTTATAGGTTAACCTAAATGATGCCCACCTACAATGCACATACACGACACCGGATAAGCGTAGTAAAAGGTCTTTCGAACAGTAGTTAAAAGTGGTTCGTGTAGTAGTAATTGCACTTTGAACATTAACCGGTTAACACATAATATGGAAGGTACAATACACATAAAGACATAACATCCAAGCCTCGAACCATATGGAAGGTACTATATGAAGGCAACTATTTTGGCGCATAGCTTCAGAAAATTCTCGTTCATATCACTTAGATATTTAAGTACTCATAGACAATAAAAGCAAATCATATTCATAATTATTATAATACAAGTGATTGAACGAACCCAGACTATACATGTCCTGTCGTATTCCATGCACGATTCAAAGACTCTAATTTTCACTTAAATCCCTAAACAAACTCCACTTGTTAGTTTATTTACTAAAGTAACCAAATTTGTCTCATACCAACTATGTCCTTCAATGTAATAACCGTAATTTTAGTTGAGGTATTTATATGAGTAATTAATTAATTAATTTTAAATAAATAAATTAGGTTGAATAACTAAAATATATACGTGCATATATATTCGTAATTTTATTTGAGCGAATTATTATGAGTTTGCATAACTATAGTTAGTGAAATATATTAATTCCTTCCTCTTAATTTCCCACCCATACCAGCTAATTAAAAAAAATTGAGATCACTTATGCCACTTATTTGGGTTTAACCTAAATGATGTTTAAAAAAAAAAAAGAAATGAAATGGAAAGAAGAGCTAGGTGGAAACGTTAAGAATTGAGTTATGGAAAAAGAGAGAAGAGGGTCTCGGTGCTAGAACCTAGGAAGGCCACGCGAGAGAGAGTTGGAGGTTGAGATGGAGAACGAGGGAGCCAAGAGGCTAGAGCATAGGAAAAAGATGCCGACATGCTTACCCGAATGGCGAGAATGGCGGTTGGCGAGTAAGAAACCGACGATCGGTAAGCGGGTGGGAAACAACGAACAAGCGAAAACAATACCGAGAGAGATTGAGAACCAAAAGTGAAGCGAAGAAACAAAGAAAGACAGAGAGGAGCAAGAGAAGGAGAGAAAGAAGCGAGAGCAAGAGAGCAAGAGAACCATAGAGAGACAGAGCAAGGTAGGGAGAGCCGGAGCGAGAGCAAGGACCCCGGTAGAGGCGGGAGCAGCGAAGAGGAAGAACAAGAGGTTGAAAACTAGGAAGCCAAAAGTGATTGTCTAAAACCCTAGAATTCGAGGTTGGTAATTCAACTCTTGAATTAATAGAAATTTAGAGACCGAATGCATTTATTGTTAATTATCCGATTTGGTATGAGAACTAAACTTTATGGGTTCTTGAATTGGTTATGTTTGTGATTGACTATCAGCTTTGAGTATATTGAATAGTTGATTATGCGAAATTTTGGAATGAGTTAAACCTTAGAGTAACTTTCAATTGAAAACCGAAAATAGTGGATTGATTGTGTGGGTAGATAGGATTGTGGAAATTGAATTGAATGTGGAGATCGATATGTTGTTTGTGATTATTATAGCTAATGGGAAACTAAATTAGTGAATTGACAAGTTAAGGAGAAGTAATGTGAGAATTTGAATCGAATACGACAGTTTGTGATGAGTTGTGACCTCTTGGGCTAAATTGTAACTATTTGTGATAGTTTCCTCTTATTATGTTTCGATATGAAAACAAATTAGTTAACTAATATTTAAGGAATAATTCTTACTGTCTGTGGTTATTTGTGGCTCATGTGGAAATTGAATGAATAAATTGACGAGTTTATTGACAATTGAAATTGTGATGATCCATGACTGGTTGTGGTGGTACGAGGCTATTATGGCACGTGAGAATTAAATTCTTATGGTTTCTTAATTTCTCTAAATTGTGATTGAATTAAGTTTGATAAGACATTGTGGTTTGGAGTGTAGAAGGGAAATGTGAAATAGGAGTTTAGGGGTTCGAGTGAATTCTAATAAACTGTAAGTTAGTATGGTAGTTTAGGAAATACAATCACTAAACAGAATGAAAACTATGAATGAAACTTGGGCTCAAGGTGCACCTACTTAAAATGAACTAGATCTTGTCGAGTTTCACCATCTTTGTCAAATTATGAGGATTTTGCTTAAGTGAGAAACTACTATACATATATAGGTGTGAATGCTCGAGACGAAGGTAAATTATAACTAAAAGGACTATACAATACAAAATATAAAGGAAATGGAAGTTAAAGAATTGAGTTATGCTAGTATTTAGTGTGATATAGTTGTTAATCCAATTGTTTTGCTAAGAATACCTAAAAAATGTACTAGTGTGAAATATGATTTCGTAATGATTTTTCAAGTTATGTAAGTCCTGCTCTTATATTACTTTGAAAACAAATGAGTTTTGAACCAAAGTTGCTGATTTAGTTAGCCGTTTGAAAAATGTGTTCCAAAGAAATGAAATTGAGTTGGAAAGATAACAAGTTGTGTTATGCCTTCTATTGTGTTAAATTGATTTGAGAAACTAAATTTGGAAGGGTGGCACATTGTTCTACATCTTGTATGGTATTAAATTGATTAGAGATTACAATTTCAAACCAAGTTTGATTAGTGATTGTGATCACTTTGATTTTGAACGAATTTTGGGCTAAGGATTATTTAGCATAGTGGAAGGGTTCTAACTAGGGTCCTCGCATGTTAGAATGCCCGACCCGAGACTTCTGCGAAGGGTTTCTAATAGGGTCCTCGTGTATCGGGATGCCCGACCAAAGACTTCCTAGAACGAGGTCTCGGGAGCCCGAGTGATGGGGTCGCACTACAAAAATTGTCCGGTGCTAGTTCAAGTTTAAAGTTCTAGAAAGATGCCCAATGTTTTAAGTGAACTGTTAATGAGTGTTGAACATTGTTGAGAAATTATTTTAATTTTTAAACTCCATAAACTTGTGTGAGTTAGAATATTGAAGCCTTACCTTTGTTTGATTTGGATTGATTCATCTAGTAAGTTGTTCGGAAATATGGGAATAGTTATTCAAGTGATATATGGAGCATATGGGATGTTTAAATGGGCATTTAGAATTATGGAATGAAGGTTACAATGTGGTTGATGGATGGTACTATTAATACTCTATGGTTTGTCATATGCGTATAAAGTATAAATGCTTTGATTTTTAGGATTGGATTACCCACTGAGCTTGTGGTTTTCTCACCCCATATCTCTCTCTTCCCTCTCCAGTTGGAGGTAATCCTTAAGGTGAATTTGCTCGTGTCTTTAGCATACTTTGGATTCATGTGTGTGATGCTATTGTTGCTTGAGAGGTGTATTCTATATGTTTCTATTTGTTCTAACTTCTAAGTAAGTTCACATAATTGTGTAAGTTGAATCTTAGGCCATTTAGATTGTTTTAAAGTTTTAAATGCATTTTTGTTGGACTCCAGCGTGTGGCCATTAAGTTGTATACTCGAGCATGTGGCTCGTTGAGTTTTAATGTGGTTTTGGTGCAGGTTCTAAGGCTTTTAGCCTAAGTGGTAAGCTATATTATAAATGGAACTCTACCAAAATTTTTGAAAAATTTTCAAGAAAAGTGCAAAATATGTTTAGACTAGAAAACCAAACCGATACCCGAAATAGCCTCGAGGGGTTCCTTTGGGGAACCCTAATGATGTAATACTCCTGTGGGGTTCGTGATGCTGTACCTATGGTATTAGAGCATAGATTTTGGTGACCCTAAATCTACATTTCATATAACTATCTAGGTTCCTTCGTTATATGGTAATTTAATTTATTTGTGACAAGTATACATGTGGCATTAAGTGTAACACTTGACTCATAGATGATTACCTAGCCACCTTAGTTGAATTAATTGATTGAAAATTTCCTATAAAGGTGATATGCGAATTACTTGTGTATGCTAAGTTTGTCATTGAGTATAACTGAATTTTTATTTTCATTCCATTTCATTTGTTTTGTTGTAGGACTTTTGAGTTGTTAACTAAGCTAAAGACGTCCGCCTCTAAGAAGTATATAAGTAATCAACTATGAACCAATTATCCTTACGTGTATATCATTGTGAGCTTATGTAATGTATAATTGACTTAACCGTTTGAAAGAGATAAAAGAAAAGGGATATGGTATATTACGTAATTAGAGCGTTTGTTATTGTAGAAACCACGGCCGGCCAGGGCCCGCCAAGCATCCCCATTTGTGTCGGGTCTCTCTTTTTTAAAAGGGTTGATTTTGAAGATGGTTTGAAAATTGATTTTGGAATGTGGGGATGAACCTTTTATTAAGATTTCTGAATTTTATTAAATCTCATTTAAATCGAATTAATCAAAGTTTAATGCCTGGTTTTATTAACCATTTTTTTTAGAATTATTTCGGAATTACCGGGATCTTATTTACTAATTAAAGGAGAAATACCAATTAAGACTTAGGTTTTGTCGTGAGGCTTTAGGGCCAGATTGATGTTAAAACACCAATATGGACCGAAGCCTCACCTACTAACCACCCGGTGCAGGTGGCGATCGCACCCAATGGTGGCCGGCGCCGGCCAAAGGCCGCGGCTATGAAGTCAGCCTCGGTCTCTACCAACTTGGCATATACTGAATTCTAATTAATTTATCCTACAAATTATTAAACAATCGAGATGCATATTCAACAAGAATAAAGCATAAAATAAGAGAGCCGCCAGTTAGTTTTAGTAAAGAAAACTAACAAAACAAAAGCTTGCTCTTCCAATCTTAATATGGGAAAACTAAGACTAAAAGAGGCTAAAAATAGACTCCATCGATCTTTGAACCGAGAATCGGATTCGGGGAGAGGGTACGAAATGTGGGGAGAACCCTTCCGTTCCGCCTGTCCGAAGACGGTCATTACTAATTCAAGTAGTAGATTTAAATATTGTAAACCAAACAAGCAAGCGGCATATTATGACGATAAATAAAAGTAACCAAGCATAATAAATAAAGTGTTAAAGAAAGCAATAAAGAAGAGAAAAGCAAAAACTAAAGGAATTACATCGGTCGGGAGGAATTAAAAGAAGCGATTACATCTCTTAAACCACAATACGGAAAGCAATAAAAAGCATGAAAATAAATAAACCATTCAAAGGCTAAATAATTGCCCTCAGGTTGTCCCACCTTCATGATCTAGATCTCCACACCTGGATCTCTTAATGTGACGACGACAAACAAAGGAAAAAGGGGTTTATTTTGTGAATTATGTATTTAGGAAAAGTAATGATCAGTTCAATGAGTGCCTAGAGATTAGAATAACTAAATATTCCTTAACTCTTTGCACAGATTCAACAAGTAGCAAGTAAGGAAGATGAAAGTTTTGTAGTAATTTCGGTAGAGTAACGTTTAGGTGAGAGTATTCTGGTTAGCGTTTTGCAGCGTGATGCTAAGGCAGGAAGTCTTATGGGAATGAGAGCCAAGGCTCTCTATTTATAGGAGAGGACCTAGGTCACAAATGACCTAGGGTTTGCCTCTAATCAGCCGTCCAACCAGATAAAAATTAACCGGGCCGGATCCTAAGAGATTGGACCGGATAAGAAAGAGATAAAATCGGATAGAATTCGGTTGGGAGACACCGACCAACCAGGCACCCTTAGGGTTTCGTGCCCTAGTGTATCTCCAAGGGACTCTCCAAGCCCAAACGCAGCGTTTCACTTAGTGCTTCTAGAAGCCGGATGCTGGCCACGACGTCGTTCTAAGGGGAAAAGCTTCTAGTCTCGTGTCGACTATCTTATGAAGCTTAAACACAAGCACTTTGATGCTCCCGATCATGAAATGCAACGCTTTAACAGACGTCTTCGTGTCTTCAGCTCCTTGTCTTATTTGGACAAAAGTAAATTGCGGTATTCTGAATTTGGAATTTCCCAACACACAAGCACTTGACTCCATTGTCTCTTAAGGCTTGGCCCGGTTCTTGGATTGTCCGAAAGAAAAGGGATTTGTGGACCGACCCAAGGCCAAAGGCCGTTTATTTGGTGCTCGGGGGTTTTTGTGGTTTATCGGCTTATGTCACACCAATCGATCATAGTCCGAGGTCCACATCCTCAAACAGGGCTCGTGATTTCATCATCGGGCCAATATAATAAAAATACGTAAATAAAGAGATAAGCGACGACCTTTTAGGTGTGTACAATTAGCCCGCACTTTGACCGAGTCGAAAAAGATGAAGGGTCAAAGTAGACACAAAAGGATACTCACCTCGACATTTTGTAAGGTATTATGCGATATTTGGAATTGGTTAGAATCAAACCCGAACTCCAAAATGGGGCCTGGACTTGATCATGATGCATGCATTCCGAAGTCCGGTAGAAGAATCCTAAGCTTGGCTTGATCGAGCCCGAAGCTTGATATATTTTGGTGCTAAAACTTCGATCGTTCTTTGATCCGAAGCTTTGCTGAATAATCTATTGTGCTAGCACACTTGTTAGTTCATAATAAGATTGACAAAAGTTCAGTGTTTTACCTAAGTATTTCGGTCGAAAATAGATTGATAAAACTGTTTCAAAAAAGTTGATTAGTGGGCCTGGAACTCCCACTTGCATGCACAAAGGGGACAAATATAATGTGAAAGGTTTGTTGTTTCATTGGTTAGTCGGCTAGTCTAGATGATAGGAATCTTTCCATAATTTACCACCACAGGACGGCAATGGAATTCATCACCAATTTTCTTGTGAGTTTGAATATAGTCCCATATTTATTTATAGCGGTAATAGTTATGTGATGGTGATCTATTCAAAATTTTTCCCTTCCCTTGACTTGTGGATCTTGTGGTGGACACGATAAATCGAATTCTCATTAATAAGTATCCCATATTGAGGCCACTTGGGCTAGCTTGCGCCATTTATTCATATCCTTAGTGGTAGGTTATGATGGTCTTAGTTTTTTCTAGAAGTTCAATCTGTTGTTTTTGAAGGACTCGTTGTCATAATTCAGCTTTAGTTAAAATCTCATTTTAGGAAATTTTTGCTTTTTCGAGAGGATTGTCTTTGAAGATTATTGTAGGAACCACAGCCGGCGGGCGCTCGCCGAGCATCCCCACTTGTGTCGGGTCTCTTTTTTAAAGATTAATTTTGAAAATGGTTTTAAAAGTCAATTTTGGAATGTGGGGATGAACCTTTTATTAAGATTTCCGAACTTTATTAAATCTTATTGAAAGCGAATTGAGCAAAGTTGAATGGCGGTTTTGTTAACCTTTTTAGAAATTATTTTGAGAAGTCCCGGAATAGTATTTCCTAACTAAAAATAAATAAACTAGGATGTCTGTTTTTGCCGAGAGGGTCCGAGGCCAAACTCGTGTGAAAACACCGGCTTGGACCCGAGCCCGCTTACTTATCACTCGGTGCAGGTGGCAGCCTTTACCTAGTGGTGGCTGGTGCCGGCCGGAGGCCACGGCTAATGAGATCAGCCTCGGCCTCTACCCCGGCTTGGTAGATCCAGATCCTGTTTTTCACTATTCAGTCAAAAAATAGTCGGGAAACAGATTTATTAGAAATAAAGCAAAAGAGGAGTCGCCAGTCAGCTTTTAGGAATGAAAAAATAACAAAAACAAAAGTAAAATTTCTCTTCCAATATTAGTATGGGAAAATTAAGACAAGAAGAGGCTAAAAATTGACTCCATCGGTCTTTGAACCGAGAATCGAATTCGCGGGTGAGGGTACGAAACGTAGGGATAAACCCTTCCGTTTTGCTCGTCCGAAGACGACCATTACTAATTTGAGTAGTGAATCTAAATAATGTAAAACCAGCAAGCAAGCAACAACATGCGATAATGAATGAAAGCAACCATAACATAATAAATGAAAGTGATAAAAGCGAAAGAAAAGCGAAAAAGGAAAAGAAAGCGAGAAATCTAAAAGATTACATCGGGCGAGGAGAAATTAAAAGCGATACATCGTTTGTCCACAATACGGAAAGCAATAAATGAAAGCACAAAAATAAAATAAACTGTTGTGAAAACTAAATTTGTGCCCACAGAGTTGTTCCACTCGCGATCCGGATCTCGGATCCGGACCTCTTGATGCGACGGTGGCGAATAAGAGGGGCCTTTTATAAGTTTTTGGTGTAGGTAGGTAGGCAAATGTGTGAATGATGAAATATAGGGATCAGATGTAGGGAGTATGATGGAAGTAGGCTGAAAAGAGACCAAGAGATTAGAATACCACGAGAGTATTCAAGTAACTCTTAGGTAGATTTCAACGAGCGTGGTATTAAGGCAGGAAGCCATCCGGGAATGAGAGTCAAGGCTCTCTATTTATAGGGAAAGGTTAGGTCAAGGAATGACCTAGGGTTATCTACCGGCCAGCTGTCCAAAAGCAACAAAGAAAAACGGGCAGGATATTATGAAGATTGAACCGGATAACAAAGGAATAAGACCTCGATAGGAGCTGGTTCACGGCGCCTACCACAAGAGGCTTTCTAGGGTTTTGTGCACGGGAGTCTCCGGGGCAAAAAGTAGCATTCCACTTAAGGTTTCGGGATGGCAAGCATCAACCATAGCACCTTTCCAAAAATGGAAAGTTTTCATTTTTGGCATGTTTACATTTTTGGCGTGTTTCTATTTTTAGCATGTTTTATTTTTTATGCCGGATGCATGCTCCTAGTCTCTAATAGACTGTCTTGGAGCCAAAACACATCACTTTAACGGTTGTGATCATGAAATGTAGCGTCTAACGTCGTATTCGGGTCTTCGATTCCTTATCCGGTTGGATCGAAGTGAAACGCAGAATTTTGATCCTTGAATTTCCCGCTATGTGGCACTCGGAGTCCGTTGTCTCTAAAGTCTTGGGCCCTGTCTTAGATCGTCCAAAAGAAAAGGGGATTTTTAGAGCAGCCCAAGGCAAATGGCTATCTATGTGGTGTTGGAAGGTTCTTTGTGGTTTACTAGCTTCCGTCGTCGTAATCAAATCCTAACCGAGTGATCCAAATCCTCAAACAAAGCACTCGGGATTTCATCATCGGGCCAACAAATAAAAACCGAGAAAAGGATGACACTTTTTGGTGTCTACAATTATATTCAAGTTTTTGCGAATATGAACTCGTGCTAAGTCTAGGAAGCATTATTGGGATGGATCATGGCATGTTTTAGTTGTGAAAGGAGTTGGTAGAAATATTATCTCGTTGAGTGTCTTGTTACAAATGGAATCTAGAAATTGTGTTATCACTTACGTATTTCATTTGGTGTTCATTTATGTTTCCTGGTGCTCCTAGGAGTTAGCCATATGTTACTTGGAAGTTCGATATGTTAAGTTTCTCGTAAGGATCTTAGGTTTGATCCGAACTTCTATAAAGGAGAAAAAAAGTAACATAAGGGCTTCCTACTACCTATTGTGGTTACTCCGAGTTGATCTTTTTACTGCTTAGGGTATAATTGTATGTAGTTTTGCTACCCTTATGTTTTGACTTGGTTTCGACTCCGGCATTTGATTCTATTTATGTGTCGCTTAACCGCCATCTCTCGCTGTTGTTTTCGTAATAGGCATGTGGACTTTACAATTTTGGGTACCTCATTAGTATTATGCATCATGCTTGCCGTTGATGCAACTGTGGACAAATTATTGAACTAGCTTGCCAAGACTTATTTACTTTAGAATACAAGGAACAAAAATGTGATGTGAATATGCATAATTAAAAATCCTACGATATATTTGGGCTTGATATGTTTACCATTGTGGTAGTTCATGGTGGGGATGCTTTAGTTGCGAGAGATCCCCATATGAGTTCCAATTTGGAGAGGCTTGTGAGAAAGGTGTAAAATAAGTCGAGTATGAGCCGAAGGAACTAATGGATTCACATTAAAGGTTGTGGTTCCCACTATCTTGAGTTTTTGTGAGTTAACTATCTCACAAAGAGAAGTTGATTGATGCATGTTGAAATTACGCTCTTTCCCATCTTGAGTTTATATGTGGTGTTTCTCAATAGTGGTTTAAATGTTTGAAATCTTTGGAGATAATTTCTTCTAATTCTTTATAAACTTTAGACGTGACCTTCAACATTAATTTTGAGAATGGGACATGGTTAAGTAATCAAGCACTAAAGATAAATTAGGTGCTTAGGTATTTATACTTCTAGTGTAACCCTTTTAGAAGGATAATTGTGAAAGTATGATTGAGAGAGACGAGCATTGGGAGAAGAAGCTATTGTGAAATACGATCTTGAGGTTTTGTTTTATTCTTGGGTTGTGTTAATGAATTACTAGGAATAAAAAGTCTTTAAATATCAAGTACATATATGTAGAAAACCCGAAAGTTAATGTGATGGCAGCTTAGACATATAATTGAGACACTTGTCGTCCAATTTAAAACAAGTCTTGAAACTGTAACTTTCAAGCCCACTTTTGGCCCTTTTCTAATATGATTTGCTCCTCGGGCCCTATAATTGAGTGAGTAGACGTACAAAACTGATAGGAAGGAGGCTGGAACCCATTAACTTCTCCTAACATTTTCGTAACTTGCTTCGTTTACTTTGAAATGATTACAATTCATGCTTCATCAAATTTTATGTGTTTTTGTTTCTAGATATCTAAAAGCTACTTGAATGATATTTTGGACGTTGAACTTCACAATGATAGTTATGCTAGTACTTGTATCCGTATGAAAGTGATCGTGTTTGGAAATAGTTGTCCAATTAAGTTGTATTATGTGTTAAATAATATTAGTATTGTTCACGTATTTGTACCTTTGTGTTACTTATTCTAAATATTACCTATTCGTTACAAATTTTGTAGACAAAATTCTTTTAAAGGAGGAAGATATGTAATAATTGTAATTTTAATTGAGGTAGTTATATGAGTTAAATTAATTAATTAGCTTTAATTAAATAAATTAGGTCAAAGAACAAAAATATATACATGGATACATATTATATTCGTAATTTTATTTAAACGAATTATTATGAGTTTGTGTAATTATATTTAGTGAAATATATTAATTCCTTCCTCTTAATTTCCCACTCTGAGCCAGCTAAATAAAAAATTTTAAAAAAAAAACCAGAGACCACTTATGCCACTTATTTGGGTTTTACCCAAATAATGCTATAAAAAAAGAAATGAAATGAAATGGAAAAAGAGCTAGGTGGCAACATTAGGAATTGAGTTATGGAAAAACGGGGAAAGGGATTCCAATGCCAAAACCCGAGAAGGCCACGAGAGAGAGAGAGATGAGAGAGAGAGAGAGAGAGAGAGAGAGAGAGAGAGGGAGCCAGGAGGTTAGAGTACAGGAAGAGGAGACCAACATGCTTACCTGAATAGCGAGAACAATAGCCAGCGAGTAAGAAATCAGCAGCCACAAAGCGAGGGAAATGATGAATGAGCGAAAGTAAACCGAGAGAAACCGACAACCAAAAACGAGGTAGAGAAAACAGAGCGTGATCGAGAGGAGCGAGAGGAGCAGAGAAAGAAGCGAGAGAACTAGAAAGAGACAGAGCGTGATAGCGAAAGCCGGAGCAGAGAGCAAGGACTCGGGCACGGGAAGGAGAATCAAAGAGGAAGAGCGAGAGGGCGAGAAGCTGGAAGCTAGAAGCAATTGTCCAAACCCTTGAAATTCAAAGTGGATCATTCAACTCTCAAATCAATGGAAATTTAGAGCCTAAATGAATTTATTGTTAATTATTTAGTATGAGAATTGAACTTTATGGGTTCCTGAATTGGCTATGTTTAGGATTGAATATCAGTTTGGAGTATATTAAATAGTTGATTATGCAAAATTGTGGAATGAGTTAAACATTGGATTAACTTTGAATTGAAAAATCAAATTAGTGAATTGATTATGTGGGTATGTGGGATTGTGGAAATTGACTCAACTGTGGGGATCAATATTTTGTTTATGATTATTGTGGCTCATGGGAATCTAAATCAGTGAATTGGCAAGTTAAGGAGACGTAATGTGAGAATTTGAATCGAATATAACATTGTGATTAGTTGTGACCCCTTGCTCTAAATTGTAACTATTTGTGACGATTTGCTATTATTATGATTCGATATGAAAACAAATTAGAAAATCAATAGGTTTAGGGAATAGTTGTGATTGTCTCGTGGTTACTATGGCTCATGTGGAAATTAAATGAATAAATTGACGAGTTTATGGACAATAGCAATTGTGACGATCTCGTGATCGTTATTGCGATATGAGTCTCGTTATGGTATGTGAGAATTAAATTCTTATGGTTTCTGAATTTATGCGAATTATGATTGAATTAAGTTTAATGAGACATTGAGGTTTGGAGTATAAAAGGGAAACATGAAATTTGAGTATAAAGGTTCAAAGTGAATTCCGATAAACTGTAAGTTAGTGTGGTAGTTTGGGAAATACAATCACTAAACCAAACAAAAATTATAAGTGAAACTTGGGGTTGAGGTGTAGCTACTTGAATTTGCATATTTAGCGCGATGTAGTCGTTATCCAATTGATTTGCTATAAATACCTAAAAACATAATGTTATTGTGAACTATGATTTAATAATGGTTTTTCAAATGCAAGTTATGTAAGTTCTGTTGTAAACGTTCTTGTATTAATTTGAAAACAAATGAGCTTTGAACCAAAGTTGCTAAATTAGTTAGCTGTTTGGAAATGTGATCAAATAAAGTGAAATTGAGTTAGCAAATTGTGTTATGCCTTCTATTGTATTAAACTGATTTGAGAAACTAAATTTGGAAGGGTGGCACATTGTGCTATGCCTTCTATGGTATTAAACCGATTTGAGATTACAATTTCAAATCAAGTTTGATAAGTGATTGTGATCACCTAGATTTTGAACGAATTTTGGGTTAAGGATTGTTTAGCATAGTGGAAAGGCTCTAACCGGGGTGCTCCATGTTAGGATGCCCAACCGAGAGACATCTAAAGAAGGGTTTCAACTAGGGTCCTGTGTGTCACAATGCCCGACTAGACACTTCCTAAAACTAGGTCTCGGGAGCTTGAGTCATGGGGTGGCACTCTAAAAACCGTCTAGTGCTAGTTCAACTCTAAATCCTTAGAATGATGTTGGATGTTTCGAGTGATCCGTTAATGGTCGCTGAATCTTATTGAGAAATAATTTTAGTTTTTAAAATGTGTAAACTTCGTGAGTTTGAATATTGAAGCTTTACCTTTGTTTAATTTGGTTTTATTCATTTAGTTTGTTCAGAAATATGGGAATAGTTATTCAAGTGATATGTGGACTATATGGGTTGCTTAAACGGACGTTTAGAATTACGGAACGAAGGTTACAATATGGTTGATGGACAAGTACTATTAATACTCTATGGTTTGTCATATGGGTTTAAAGTGTAAATGTTGTGAGTTTTGGGATAGGATTACCCACCGACCTTGCGGTTTGTTTACCCGATATCTTTCTCTTCCTTCTCTCGTTGTAGGTTCTCCTTAAGGTGAACCGCCTCGTATCTTTAGCATACCTTGAATTCATGTGTGCGATGGTATTTCCGAGTAACACAAGTTGTTAAGGTGTGTATTCTATATGTTTCTATTTGTTGTAACTTGTAACTATGTTTATATAGTTGTGTAAGTTGAATCTTAGGCTATTTAGATTGTTTTAAAGTTTTAAATACATATTGGTTGGAATCGCCGTGTTGTCGTTGAGTTGTACACTCCAAGCATGTGGCTCGTTGAGTTTGGTTGTGGTTTCGGTATAGGTTTTAAGGCTTTTAGCCTAATGGATGAGACCATATTACAAACAGAACTTTGTCGAAAGTTTTTAAAAAATTTTCAAGAAAAGTATAAAATCACCTCTATTGCCTATTTAGTTGATATTAGAAAACTAAACCGACACCTTAATTAGCCTTATGGGTTCCTTTGGGGATGTAATACCCTTCGGGTGGATTTCAGGATATTATGTTCAGTGCTCTTAATCCTCACTAGAGTTCAAAAGAAGGTTCTACTAAGTTAGACAAATAACTCAAGCATAACCAAAACTTATAAATTGATAAAAGCATATATATATATATATATATCAATCATAAACTTTCACAAAATTATTATAACCACGTAATATGTTTCTTTATATAAAGCCAATAGCCACTTATATACTTAAAATCAAATCATAATATTGTTACTTAAACAAAATTGCTTAACTTCGAGAAAATTAACCCATGACTCATATAAATAATCATCACAATATATGATTGACAAACATGTCCTACAAGCACCAGCCGTAATCCATTCATATGGTACTAACTAATGGATGATCTAGGATTCATACGAATGGTACTAATCAGGTATCCTCGCTAGAGGACGCGAATTTCCTACATAACATAAACCATGGAGTAACATTCATATCCGAGTGAGTTCAGGTTGAAACCCTCATCACCCACCAGGACTCACATACGTAATGGAATATATGGTTTGACATTCATATCCTAGAGGATTAGTTAGAACCTTCTCCACTAGGGCGACCTTGGGCCGACATTCATTTCTTATGAGATAAGTTAAAACTTTCCTTACTAGGCGGCTCAAAGATAACGACAAAAGCTTATATGGATATAGCTCGGAACATAACAGTAATAATTTCAGGTAAGACATGAGCCTCTTATCCTGAAAAACATAATTTGAATAATATATAATCATAATACATAATATTATTAATTTTCGAAAAATTCAAATCCACAATTCATACAAATTCTATTATCATAATATAGTCAAACAATGCATAGTTTAAAGCTATATAAATTCTCCAAAATTTTAAACATATAATATAATTAAGATAACTTACTATTACTTTATATGTTACTATTTGTTGCTCAAAGAACACTTACAGTAACTAAGTTTCAACCATAGCCACATCAACACTTCTAATTTATATAAAACAAGACAGATTTATGAAAAAATTTATAAGTCAAAAACTACACATCTAGAATTCATAAAAGTTCACAAAAATTGCTAAATATTACAGAGAACCTACAATACAAATTTTTAAAAATTTTCTCGTAACACCCCAAAACCTACCCTAGGAGTATTACATTGCCAAAGTTCCTCAAAAGGAACTCCTAAGACTCATTAAGGTGGTTTCTCGTTTGGTTCAGAAATTTTCAAAAACTTTTGGCGGAGTTCCGTTTGAAATATGGCTCAACGCATAGGCTAAAAGCCTTAAAAACCCGCATGAAAGTTACAATAAAACTCAATGAGCCACACGCTCGGAGTACACAGCTCAACAGACCATACGCCGGAGTATATTCACAACCACAAACCAAAATACCAAACCAATTTACAACCTAAGTTACAAACTAAGTTAAAAACTAAATTACAATCGCTTAAGAGCAAAGTTGCCAATGAAAGGAAATTTCGGCTTATCGGTGCTACTAGTTTGGCTCTTTATGCATACATCCAACTTCACTATACATTACTGCATAATTACATAAGTACCCGCCTATATACAACATGTCGAACATGAAACACTTAAAACCAAACTTCAGCCACGACCACCACCAAAGACAAGCATTCTAGTCAAGGGAAGAGGCGGACAACCATCTCAGGGGGTACCTGCAATCGGGAAGGGGAAACGGGGAAATTTATGGGGGTGAACGAACCACGAGCTCACCGGAAAATCTTACACTCTTAAAGCAAAAGGTACTTCACACATATTACCAGTAATAATCATTGAGAAAACAAGAATAGCATAATGGGAATATAGATACTCATTGATGAAATTCTTTGTAGCATAAGGATCATAACACTTCAATCATTTAAAGGCACAATTTGCAATCATTAGGAACTCTTTTTGAAACCGAATCCTCTTTAAACAAGGTGCAACCACCAATACTTTTTTTCAAATGCTTTCAATCGAAATTGAATCATTTCTAGTGAATCACTTCTCATGAATCGCTTTCAATGAATTTCTTTCGGTGAATCACTTCCTAGGTTGTGGACTCGAAGTAGCACTTAACAATTTCTCATAATTTCTCTGATTTCTCTTATTTCTCTAGGGCGCCACGCTAAATAAAAGGCTCCCAAGACCTATCTAGGAAGATTCCAATCGGGCATCCCGATACACCAGGACCCCTAGCTAGCCGCCCTAGCTAGAATCCTTCCTTGTGCTGAACGATCCTAGCAAAGTCGATTCGAAACAATTTCTTTAACACATTCACTCATCACGCTTGTTTCAAACAACATTCTCAAATTAATTTCACTTGTTAGAAACATATTTTTACGCTTAAAAAGCATATATCATGAAAATCACATTCAAGTATCGGCTTGCGTAAAACATAGAACTCCTTTCAAAACCGACTTTTGAACATCCTTTAACACAATCACTTAGCGCAATTAATCACAACTCAACATAGACAGTCCTCCTCAGCTCCTTTTCGACTATGCCTTTCTAAATCAACCAATTTAGTAACATTAATTTCTTTTTTCCGAGCCACAATAACCACAAGTAGTTATCACTTAACTCAAACGTCCCAACTCCTCACAAATTGCCATCTTCACCTCAATTTCTCCTATTATGCCTCCACATTACTAATCATACTCTTTCTTGCCCGTACTTAGCCATATAACTCTCCATTTCACTTCACCACTTAAATTCACTTAGCTCCGTTCACCTTCATGTTTAATTCAATCTCAAAGTCTTAGATATGTTCTATACTCAATTTAACCTAACCATCACCCGCTTACCACTTCTATGTCTCACTTGTGCATTACTTAGGATAAACCCACACTCCACCCTTTTTACTCCGAATCATGGTTTCCTAATATCCATAATTACCTTCCCGCACACAAAATTCGGGAAGTCCTTAAGGGTTCAACTAAAACATTAATTCATAATTTATGCCCAAATCACAACTTGTTCATCCCCAATTGCTAACTAAAATCTCGACATTACTCACTAAACCTAAGCAACCTAACTCCATCAAAATCTAGTGGTTCCCAGCTCAACCTTAAGAAACTACTAAATTTCTTCAAAGTTCCCAATTTAACTTTAACTTTAACTACTTAACCCAAGCAAATCCTCTCATGTCCCGATTCAGCTCCTAACAATTCCCTAAATTCATTCTAAGTTCTTAATTCAACCTTAAACAACTACTAAATTTGTTTTGCAATATAGATATTCAATATTCACAACAAATTCAATTGAATTTCGAAACTACTATTAATTTAGAGAATAAGACTACCTACGTCGAATTAAGAATTGAAGATTGCGAATTTCGGATTAGCCTAGGTCAATCTCTTCTTTTCCTTCCTTTGTCTGCCAGCCTCGGTCCGCCCTGTTTCGCCGCTTTTCACCTTGCCCGACGCTCGCTCTCGCTCGTCGGTTGCGATCTTCTTGTTTGTTGGTCCCTGGTGGCCTTTCTCCGGTCCTCGCGTTCGCTTCCCCTCTTCCGGTCTTGCTTTCACCCTCCTTCGTGCCCTTGCGCCTTTCCCGCGTTCGTCGCCTCGTCTTTCCTTTGTTCGTCGTTCGGCACGCCGGCCTCGGCCTCTGCTCCGGCTGTCGCACTCACGCTCCGCCTCTCTCTCATTCTCGCTCCGCTTCGTTCATCCTCGCTTGATCCTCCCTTCTCTTGCTTTCTCTCGTTCGCTTTTGCTTCTTCTTTTCCTTGCTTGGGGTCACCTTCGCTTCTTCTCCCGAGCCTCTTCCTTTCTTTTCCTTTTCCCCTTAATCTCTTTTGTTCCTTTTTGCTGTGGTTGCCTTAGAAAATGCCAACACACCACCAATTACACTAATCTTCCCCTTAGCTAATCCACCCAAGAAAATATAATTAATCATCTTCCTTTTCTCTTTTCTTTTTTTTTTTTTTTGGCTTGGATAATCTCAAGGTATAGGTAGAAACAGACTAGCGTAAATTATCTCGAGTTTCACTTACTCAATCCAGGTGGGGAGTCGAGAGGAAATAACATAATTCGCTAATTTATTTAGAAAATCGCGTCAAACTAAGAATTCATACTAAATAAAATAATTTACACATCGATCTCTTAATTTAATTAACCTACTTAAAATTTTGGGTCTCACATTTTCACTAATAAGTCTAGCAAATTAAACCAATGACTGAAAAATTCTGCAAATCCAAAAATAACCCATCTTCCTCCATTTTTCGTATTTTCTCCATATACTCAAACGAATTAGAAATAATCTGATGCTTATTAATCAAATTCGTAGCAACACTATTAATGTCATACATGTTTAATTCAATCAAAGTTTACATAATCCAATAATCATAAACACACATAAAACAGGTTCGTTTTTAGTCTATCAAAATTAGATTTTTACTCCATTAAACCCTAAAACATCAATTGTATACATTAAACCATCCATGAATTCTAAAAACCATGAATTCAAACTCAATCTTTCCTTAACTAATTTTGGATTAGAAGGAAAGGAAAGAATTAGTCACATCACAACAAATTTTTACTTGGCTCCAATTTCTCTATCTCTCTCTCTACGTGGAATGTGGAAAAGAAACAGGGGCAGCCCCTTATCTTATCTGATAAGGCTAAGCCTCTCATTTTCCTATTTCTTTTTCTTTTTTATTTTAGTTTCTTCTTAATTAATTTTTATATATTTTTAATGCTGTCAATATTTTTTTATCCTAATTTTATTGCAGTTAATTACTATAAATTTTATAAAATTTGAGGTTACAAAATAAAATTTTTAAATGTAAAAACAAATAAGATATTTATGTATAAAAATGCATGTTAATAGATAAAATTTTGAGGTGTTAGAGGTGAAGAAACAAATCTGACCTAACCTCCTACCAAGAAAAACGCATCTCGATCTCTTAGGCTCTATTTGATTCTAAGAAAATTAGAAGGAAAGAAAAAAATATGGAAAATGAATTTCTTTCCCTTATTTGAATTGAAGAAAAAGGAGAGAAAAAAAGTTTGATGGAAAAACTCATGGAAAATTTTGTCAATTTCTTCAATGATATTTTCCTTCCAAAATTGAGAGGAAAATTGAAGAAAAAATTCACAAAGAGAGAAAAATGGAGAAAGAGAGAGAATTTCATTAAGAAAGATCATTAAGAATTTTCTTTCTCCTCTCAATTAATCAATGCTATTTAGTATTTTATCTCTCCTCTCCATGACAATGTAGTGATGGGTAAAAAGTTGAAAAATTATTATACTTTTTTCCCTTTATTTTTCCTTGAACCAAACACAAGACAAAAATTAATTTTCCCTTAACTTTTTTTCCTCATTACTTTTTTCCATTTAAATTTTCTTTCCAACCTATTTTTTCAAATCAAATAGAACCTTAGTATTTAGGGTCATCTGAGGGCTACTTGGGCTTCCTCTCTGCTAATTGTGAGACTAAGACCAGTATGGTCTAGGTCTAGGATTTTACCCTGCACTAAGGTCTTTGGTTCCATAAGCATCCTTAGTCCATTAAGGCAAGTCAGGTTTTATTCATGGTATATCAAAGCATATTCCATTACCACATAACTTCTATATTTTTAATATTTTTAATATATACCGTTTTTGAATCCATGTGTTGTTAAAATTTTACTATGCAAAATTTTTATATAAGATTTTTTATAAGAATGATGTTGAAAATGGAAATAGTATTAGTGTTTATTTGTAAATAATTGTAATAATTATGTAACATCACTCAAAATAATTTGATATAGTAAATAATCATTACTAAAAGAATGATAAAGTGAAAAAAATCATGTAATACATATAAAATATTTAATCAACAATCCACAAAGGTAAAATTGTTACTTTTATTATATTAACACAAAGGGTCAAATAGGTTCGTGTAAGGTTTGACCCACTAAGTTATGGATTTCTCGGATTCAATTTTTTGAACTAGTCCGAACCGTGCTATGCACGGACCAATGTTATATCATGTATAATTTAAAAAATTATTGAATTACGGAGCGATGTTATACTTGTGAGTTTTTTTTTCTCGATCATTTGATTTTGTTGTGAAGGCTTGCTCGGTGAGAGTCTCGAGTCACCCTAGAGGGGGTGAATAGGGTGACAGAAAATTCTTTCCGGAATCACACACTTTTGCGCAGAATAGAGACGAAGACAGATTCCGAGTCTATCAACGAGGTCGAAAAGATTGGACTCGAAGGCAATCAATCGAAAGAACAAGAGCGGTAAAGTCTGTCCGAGTCTAGGATGAACTCGGAAATATAACACTTAGATTTTACGTGGAAACCCTCCTGGGGCGAGAAAACCACGGACCGTGTCAATCCGGACACGAAGTCAAATTCACTATTTTGAGTCCACAAAATACCGTGAACCGATCGAACCCGAGTTGCTCCCTTAGACAACTCTATACAAGTTTTCCTAGACTTAGAAATTCCCTTATCCGATCTAATACTTCCTAGTTGAGATAACCCTTACAGTTAGGGACAACTAAGCTGAGTTAACCCTTACAGCTTAGTCAAGGGACCTTACAAAGAATGTAAGAAAGAGTTTGTAGTCGAGTACAAGACCTTACAACTCGTAAAGTAATGAATTACAGAGTGGGAGTTGTAAGTTGAAGATTGAAAGTCAATACAATAACTTTGAGCAAGTATGTGTATAAATAATATGTTCGGCAACCTTCAAGTCTTGTGAGATGGCTTCTATTTATAGATGATCGAGCGAGTAGCCGTTATCTTCATCTCGTCGACCGAGAGTCCTCTGTGACCTTTGATAGAAGCTTTCGAGTCACTCAGAAAGTATCCGTTGTAATATGAACGTTGGACAACGGTTTAACTCTCTTGGAAGTCCCAAAACCATTAGCGGTGTCTTGAAAGATAAGGTAGAAACCACCGTTAAGCTTGGCGTTCAGGTTTTCCAGATTTGGAAACAGACAGCCACGACACAATCTCATCGGGACCGGAGCAGAGAAGGTGAAGAGCCATGTCTGCTGGTGATTTGACGTTACGAGCCGGTTACTTTTGTAGTTTGAAAAGTGTATCCTCGATTGAATAACCTACAAAAGTAAATCAATTTCGGTTCTCAAAGTATAAAATACTTTGGCCCAAGATTAGACACGAGATAATAAAATAATTTCGATAAATAAACCAACTGATTATCCGAGTCGGAAATGAAATGGAATTTTACGAGTCCAATATCCATGATACTCAAAATTCCATCCGACTTAGTCTAAGCAAAGAATCAAGTTCAATAAAGAATATCGGAGAGGATTAACTTGATATAGACTAAGCATGAAATGAGCTAAGAATACTGACTATAACAAGATAGGACTTATAACCACAAGTCGGATTCCGAGTGAGAAAAGATGAAATACTCGGTATATTCAATCTGCGATTAATCCGAGTGAAGCTAGACTCGGAACAAAGAGCCGGTTTTCTAAGTCGCTACGAGATAAGCAATAAATATAATAAGTAAGGGCTGTGTTACTTAGAGAAGATACTATTTTACTCAAATAAGTTTCGAGACACGAGAGAATGCCTTGGAATCAAAACTCTATATGTATGAAATTGTTATACCTGATTCCTTTTATATAACTCGGAAAAGTATTGAGCGAGTGTACGAGTCTTTATATTGAATGGTTTCACTTTCAACAACATTCTTTTACATGTTATCCCCTCATAGTGAAAACGTTTTCGTAACTCACCAAAGTTATCATAGCCCAACACATAAAAATCATTAGAGCCTAGCACACATTCATCTTCCAATCATTCTAAATTTCAAAAGAATAAATAAATCTAAAATAATAAATAAAAAATAATGTTAAAAAATATCATCAAGGTTTTAAAAGTACACTCATGATTTGGAATATTAACAAGTCAGGCCCCTCTAAAAATCAAACAATTTAAATAATCCTCACTCATACGGTTATAGAAATAGTGTGACAATATGTTTGGGTATCAAAAGGAAAATATTAGTAGGAAAAGGAATAATATATGATTGGTAGATATTTAGTTAGATGACCTATAGATGACAACAAATATAATTATATCACAAATTAATATTACAATACAAAGTACATCAAATCAATAAAAGAATATCAAACTTATAACTCATAACTCTCTACAAAGTCAATACTAATTTAACTTAATAGATGCCTAGATAAATATTTATATGCAACCACCCTATTAAAACATCATTGACTTAAATATTACACGAACTCTTAAAAAGTATACATATACCTATAATGGGATCTCATTTTTTTTAAATTATAAGGTCATTACTAGAAAACCGACAATTAGCAACGGAAATAGCGACGGAAAATTGTCAAATAGCGATAGATTTTCGGAAATAGTGAAGGAATTAGCGACGGAAATATTCTGTCGCTAAAAGCCGAGTCGCTAAAATTTAGCTACGGAAATTCCCAAATCCGTCACTACTTAGCGACGGATCGGTGACGAAATCGCTCAGTAGCTGATGTAAATCGGCGATGGAATGAAGTTTCCGTCGCTGATTTTACCGACGGAAATTGTGGTATTTCCGTCGCTGTTTTCCGTCGCCGATCCGTCGTTGTTCCGTTCCATTGCTGATTCTTCGCTAATCCGTCGCTGTTCCGTCGCTAATCCGAGCTGTTCCGTCACTAATCCGTCGTTGTTCCGTCGCTATCTTGGCGAATTCCAAAATATATTTTTCTAATTTTTCGTTACCCTAGTACAAAAAATTGTGAATAGATATACAAATCTAACATTCACATATGTGACAATTACATTTGGCATTTACATATGCCGGCCACAAAGTACTCATCCAAGTTGGATATACAAATCCAACATACATATTCAAAATCATGAACAATCCAAACATATTTAAAACCAATTCACAAGTTCACAAAAACAACCATACAAAAGTTCACAACAAACCATAAACACATTATGTGAAAAGTTCGCAAAATGTTCACCAATACACAAAAGTTCATAATGAATTCAGGGTCCTCACTCTTCCTCTTCCTCTTGTGGTTGTCATCGGTCGACGGTGAGATCCGGATGCTTGCTGAGATTTCATAAATTCGAGTGAAGCATGCTATTAGCTCAGTGAAACTAACCACCTTTTCTTTAAGCTACCTATTTTCCAACCCAAGCACACGAGCATGCTCAATCAATTGATGTAACTCAAAAGTTAAATTATGCACTCGTTGCTCTCAAATCTGAGTCATATGGAGTAGAAGCTTTCGGTGATATGAAGGACATGGTTGGTTTTAAGTTTTTAGCCTCAAATCCAAGTCCATAAATGCGACCTTTCTTGTTTGCATTGGCTTTGACCCACAACTCATGTTGTGAAGGGGTGGAGACATGATCCTCATAAGAGTTGGGGTCATCACTAGAAGGTTGAGTGGGTTAAGTGTTTTGCAACTCTTCCCACTCTTTTTGAAACTTATCCTGAATAATATATAAATATTTGAGGCATGTAACTATCACAGGTTGTCAAAGAGGACAATATATTGAAAAATATGAAAATTGCATATATAAGGTTACTCACATAAATGGCCTTGGATTTTTGGTCGACCCATTCATCCTTTTTGGTTTTGTAGGTTCGTGAAAATAGTTGGGTCGGTAGAGCCTGAACTCCTTTAAGCTCCTTCATCTAAATACAAAAAAGTTAGTAGAGATTCAATTTACTAATATGAACATGTTAATAGTTGAATGCGTAATCACTAATAAAGGGGTATGTATCAATCACCGCTTATGCTCCGTCGGAGGGATTGAGCCACAAGTATGGAGCGATGAACCAAGTCCACCTTAATCAGCATTGCAGTTTTTCTAAGCCTACTCACGTAACTTCTTGTAGTCAGCAGTTTCCCAATATTCCAACAACTCTCGCCAGTAGTTGTCACCCAACCATTTCGGCTTCTTCTTATTTTTCCTTGCCTTCAGCATGAACTCCTTTAATCGATCACTTCCTTTCTTCTCAAAATTTCTTCTTATTTGGACTTCATCGGTTGGAGACCAAGTGAAAAATTTTGTATAAATGAAAAGGTAGTTTATAAGTTATAAAATTATAATATAATGCTCAAACATGCACAATAAGTCATTATGTTATCTCAAATTCAGAAAACTAAAGATTTGTCATTACCTTGAACTCGAGAAAACCACAGATCACGTTGTGATCGAGGAACTTTACCCCATGTAGGCCATGCTCCATCATACTTGCTTTGGAAGATGTGGAAAATCGTGCCCATAACTTTATCAATGGGGAAGAATCTGATCAAAAAGAAATATAGAAAACAGTTAGTTATACTATTCTACTATTAAGCTTAATTTATTTTATTACTTATTATCACACTCACCCTTCACCATCCGGCTCAATCCGAATCTTTTCCCGACTGCTAGCATTGCTCGATTCAAGACTAGCATGCTCGTTGCTCTGCATCGGTTGGCCCATCATTTGTATGCCTTTGTGATGGCCTTTGTTCGGCACCAACGTGGATGCGTGGTATAAGGGTCGTACCATATTGGTTATATGCATACATATTGGGCGGGTTTGAGTACATATGAGCGTGTTGAGAATATGGAGGGTTTGGGATGAAAGACCCACCCATTGGGCTTTGCATGTGTGGGATGTTTGGAGGTTGGAAATAAGGAGGGTTGGGAATGAATGACCCACCCATTGGAGTTTGGTTGTAAGGGGCAGTGTGGAGATAGTGCTCCACCTATAGGAGACTAAAGGTTAGGAGGGTTTTAAGAGGGGGTAGAAGTGCTTACATCATTACCTTCACCATCGATATCGACGTTTCTAGCCCTTCCCGAGTAGCTGATCTTTTCGACCTGCCTCTACCTCTCGTCCATATTTCCTAACATAAACAACATAAAAACATTATTAGTAGATATCCAACGGTTAAAGTGATTCAATGTAAAACAACATATAAACATTAGTAAACATATAAATATGTAAGCGTTAGATATAAATATTCTTCTATTAAAAAATTACGCTTCAATTATTTCACCTTTATTACATTAATAAGAATTCATTTGATTACAACATAAATGAAAGTTATTCAATATAAAACAAACCAAAAAAAGAATATCATCAACTAGCCATCATCCTCATCATCAGTATCATCATCGTCTTCTTCACTATCCTCTTTGGCATCATTGAATATGAGATGTTCTTCTTCCTCATCGGTGATGTTATCATCATCCCATTCACCTTCCTCATCTTCTTCACCATCCTCTTCTTCACTACGATCCTCAATCCCATCTTCTTGGTTTAAAATAACACCATTAACTAATTCTTCTGCTGATATTGAGTTATCAACCAAAGTGCCCGACAAAGTTTCCATTATAGGATCGATTGTACCCATACTATCCTCTTAAAATGCAAGAGGAATAATATATTGGTCGTCAACCCCGGCCCTTGGTTTTGCTGCCACTACGACGAACCAATTCGAGTGTTTCTCTAGGGACCCCTTGTAGATATGATATATAATACACCTGAGTTGCAATACTAGCAAATATGAAAGGATCGTACTTACGATAACGCCTTGTACGATGCACTTCAACATACGAACTAAATTTATGGCACCGATTTCCCGAGGACGACTAGGGTCAAACCAAATCATTAAACAGCACACACCTTTTTATTGGTTCACCAACATATTCAACTTCAACTACTTCTTGCAAGATGCCGTAGTAATTATTTTCAACATGTCCTCCATCAGTTCCTTTCACACAAACACCACAATTGAAGGTCATCCTCCCTTCATTTCGAGCCTTAGTATGAAATAACATTCCATTCACCGTGTATGTTGTCCATGTTTTCACTCTCCTTAAAGGATCTTGAGCTAATTGCATCAAGTAAACATGCTTTTCATCATGATATACTCGATAACAATGAATCGGTGTCAATAACATAGTATTGGTTTAGTTTATTAAAATTGAAAAACCAATACTAATAAATTTGAGGCATGAGCATTAAGTCTTAATATATGATACTCACAACTCCTTTGAACCAATATTCGAACTCACTTTCCACCATTGCATCAATTGCGGCATCACTGACATCGGCATACATAACTCGTTTTGGTCTTCGAAGAGGCTGAGTTTAAATTGTTTATTAATATGACATCATCATTGCGAAAAAATTGATTGAAACGAGTGTTGTATAGGACAAGATAAACTCACTCAAGGTAAGGTTTAACTTCGGAACAGTTCGAGTAAAACATGGACATGTGCAGCCGTCTTTTCCTTATCATCAAGGAAACGCGGAGTGAACTTCCCAATTGGAGCAACTTACTGGTATGAGTACCGAAAGAGTAGGATTGTGGTATGGAACTTCACTCCCTTCATTTCGTCGACTTCTATTGCGCATACAAGGCACGGTAGAGCCGAAACAGTAAGATGCAAAATGTGTTTCTTCAAATCATGCATATTTTTCAGCGATACTCCCTTCGAGCTTCGATTTGTTTCCTATGGATCTCTTCAATTGGCCAAAGAACGTCTCAAATGGATACATCCACCGGTATTGTACCGGACCACCCAATTTTCTTCCTCCGCCAAGTGAACAGGCAAGTGTTCCATCACATTGAAGAACCCGGGAGGAAATATTGTTTCCAATTTACAAAGTGTTATTGAAATATTTCGATGCATTTGCTCTAACTCCGCATCCCGTAAAACAGATAAGCAAAGGTTCTTGAAGAACTCACTAATGTCAATGAGAGGCGCTAAAACCTCGTCCAGGAGTGCACTAAAGGCTATTGAAAGAAGATGAAAACGTGACAATCATGACTTTTCATGCTATAGAACTTAGTGGAGTTTGGGTCTACAAGGTATGAAATGTTAGAACGAGTAATCATCCGGCATTTTCAACTCTCTTGCCCATTCACATATTGCCCTCTTATGCTCCAACGTCAACACATATTTTGCCTTCGGTTTAAGAATTTTAACATTTACTCCATGCTTTAAATTTAACTCCACACGATCACACAACTCTTTCAAATCCATTCTTGCCTTGATATCATCCTTTGTTTTCCCAAGAATATCCATAACGGTGTTAATTATATTCTCAAAAAGTTCTTCTCAATGTGCATCACATCTAGGTTGTGGCGAAGCAATTGATCTTTCCAATATGGAAGCTCCCAAAATATGCTTTGTTTTATCCAATTATGATCCTTTTTGAACCCCGAAATGTTAATTTCTTGCTCTTCTATTACTTTGGGAAAGTTTTCAACCCATTATTTTATTTCTTCCCCGTATATCAATGAGGAGGACCCGAATGTACGGTTTTTCCTTTTGTAAATGATGTGCTATTTCTTCGGAACGCGTGACTTCGTGGCAAAAACCGCCGATGGAAATCAAACCATGAAAATTTTCGCCCATTTCTAAGTTTTAATGCTTTTTTTATTCATACATACCGGGCATGACATGGCACCATGAGTACTCCATCCGGACAACATACCATAGGCCGGGAAATCATTAATGGTCCACATCAACGCAGCCTTCATGAGAAAGTTCTCACCTTTTGAAATATCATATGTTTCCACACCATCTTCCCATAGTGTTTTCAACTCATCAATAAGAGGCAACAAATACACATCAATTTTATTTTTCGGATTTGTAGGCCTCGGTATGATGCATGTCAAGAACATATAAGGCGTCGTCATGCATAACTCTTGTGGTAGACTATAAGGTGTAACAACGACTGGCCAGATTGAATAAGACCTTGAAGATTGGCTGAATGGATTAAACCCATCCGCGCACAAACCAAGTCTAATATTTCTAGGCTCAGTAGCAAATTCGGGGTGAACTCTATCAAAATGTTTCCATGCTTCACCTTTCGAAGGATGACATAGGACACCATCCTCTCTTACATTCTCATAATGCCATCTCATGTGCTCTGCTGTGGTTTTTTCAACAAACAAGCGCTAAAGTCTTGGTATTAATGGCAAGTAATGCATCCTTGCAAATGGAGTTCTTTGACTTTTGCCTTGTCTTTCCCTTTGACGCTTCCATCTCGCATTACCACAAAACTTGCATGAATCAAGATTAATGTCCCCTTTGTAGAACAACATGCAACCTTTTCGACAACAATCAATTTTTGAACATCCATCCCAAGATTTTTAATGACATTTTTGCATGGTGAATGTCACGAGGAACTCGGTTATCGGGCGGACAAATCTCCTTCATAAGTTGAGCAATTTCATTAAAGTAATTTTGAGGCATGTTGTAGTCGGACTTGGTGCTCAACATTCTAACGAGTGGCGGACAACTTAGTGTGAGTTTCATTTCCTACCCACAAAGGTCGTTGGGCAGCCTCAACCATATTAAAGAAAGTTTGGGCATGGGTATTTGGAGGCTCACTTGTACAGCCTTGATTTGAGATCATGGCATACTGTGACCATATCATTCATACGGTCAATATTTGATTCTACATCGTCGTAGTTCATATGATTGGAGCCACTTTCGTCGTTAAATATGTTAGAAGTCATACCACCATCCTCATGTAAATGAGGATCTATTTCTCCATGACTAGTCCAATACCAATATTTTGGAAGAAAACCATATTGATAAAGGTGTAACTTAACTTCATCGGGATCCTTATACTTCGACTTCTAGCATGTGCATCAAACTCCTCAACCCCGTCTAAAAACTCTTGTCTATACTTAACTCTACCAGGTAATAACCTACGATAGATCCATCTACGATGCGTTGGCCCATCCATATATATTCGATTGACATTTAACAATTTATTAAATTATTAGTTAGTAATCAATACATGGAGATGTTATGATTACATTTCTTCTACAATGAACATAATATATATAACAATTATCTATTGAACATATACTTTTCTTATACATAAATTTCTTTAATTTCTATATTTTACTCGTAAGTATTTATATCATAATTAAACTAATCATACCTAATTAGCGTAAATAAACTCATACAAATATAATTGATTACATTATTTCTACCTAATTAGTATAAAATAACGCACACACAAATACAATTTATACAATTATTTCAAAATTTACAACAATCATTTCATTTCTAATTTCACACAACTAACCACTATTTATTAATAATTTGTCAAATGTTCAATAAATTTATAAATAAACCACAAATAATGGCACATATATAAATCACAAATAACATTTACTTCAACTTCAACAATAATTTCCAACAAATCTAACCTCACATACTTTAAACAACACAAATTCTATACATAAATAACATTTACTTCAACTTTAATAATAATTTCCAACAAATCTAACCCCACATACTTTAAACAACACATCATCTATACATAAATAACATTTAGTTCAACTTCAACAATAATTTCCAACGAATCTAACCTCGCATACTTTAAACAACACAACATCTATACATAATTAACACAATTGCACTTTTTTCTTTTCAAATTCATTCACAAACAACACTAATTTGCAACAAATTATATAAATTCGTCAATTTGAAGTTAAATTATTAAAAACCCTAAACTTAACAACAATCAAGAAAACAATACCTTCAAATTAGGCGGCGTCGGCAGACGAGGCGTGCGGCGGCAGGAAAAGCGGTGGCGACGGTGGCAGCAGCGGCAACACAAGGGCGGAGCGACCAAAGAGAACTCACCCATCTTTGGCCTTCGGGTTCCTCACGCGGGGCACGTAGGGCGGCCGGAGATGGCGGCGGCGGCGAACCGGCGGCAGGAGGAGGTTGTCGACGGGCTGGGCACTCTCGCTCGCAGATTCGCTCGGAGTCCTCTCTCTCTCTTCACTTTCGATTATTCGATCCGGCCGAAAGGTCGGATCTGATTTTATTCGGCGTTAGTGACGGAACAGTCCGTCGCTAATAAAAAATTTTTTATTAGCGACGGATTGTGCTTGTCGCTAACGACTAAATTAATTTAATTAATATTTTTTTGGTTTTCCTAGATCCGAAAGTCCGAAATACCCCGATTCACGGATTAGCGACGGAATATTCCGTCGCTAATTACATCGATGACGGAATAGTGACGGATATTTCCGTCGCTAATTCCAAATTAGCGATGAATCCATGTTTCCGTCGCTAATTCGTCATCTGTCCGACACGATTGTTAGTTTTTGTCAATTTTCGTCATTGATTCCGTCGTCTGTGTGGCGACGGAACTGTATCCGTTACTATTTAACAGCTTTGTAGTAGTGGGTGAATACAATGATTTATCCATTCTTACCTACCTCTGCACACAAAGATAATTAAACATATAATAACTACTTATATTGAGATTAATAGTGAAAAATATTATAATGATAGAAGCGATCCAAATATATTTAACAATAATAGGTAATTTGTATCATAGTAAAGCGTAATAAAATCATCCGTATTTTGTACTTATATTGAAAATTGATTGCAATTTTAGTAGTGAATCAATGGGGCAATAATAATGATACAATTTAGATTTTATAAATATATGTTTTACTTGATTAACAATCAATTGCTTCCTCGAGACATAACTCTTCCTCTCAATTAATTAACATAATAAGAGTAACATGAAATTCTATTTCAAGATGGCAGGGAGGTTTGATGGAAAATACTCATCTTTTAATAATTTAGAAAACTTACAATAGTAAAAGATATGATTTAAATATGTTTGTCAACAATAAGTCGGAGATAGACATATTAGGAAGAAACTAAGATAAACCGTATTTGTAATAAAAAAAATGATCTGTATGTTGTGCAAAAATTTTGAGACAAATGAATTTATTCGAAGTCCTATGGACTTAATAGAAGTTGACATATGAAATTTGCAATCCTTTAAACATAACACAAATTACAAACTTAAAGTCTACAAATTACGAACTAAAGTAATATAATTCCTAACTTTTTATTCATTACATTTTATTCCACAACATATTTGAATCATAACTTGCTATCTTGTAGGCATTTTTAATTATTAATATCAAGTATATATGTAGTTGTTATATTTTTATTATATTAATTTATGATTTCTTAAGGTTTATTAAATCATTTTATACATAGGATGAAGGTAATAACCAAATTGCTTCCTCGAGATAGTTAAATATTTAAATATTATTTTTATAACATGTTCCTATTGATTTTAATTTTAAAAATTCTTATAATAAATATGTTTCAAAAAATATAATTTTATGACACCAAGTCAAAAAACACAATCAACAATGAAAAATTAATAATGTTAGACAAAATTATTATATTTCAAGCCCAAAATAATATTGCATATCAATATACATAAAATTAAATGCGAGCTAATATACAATCCAAACCCTAAATAAATAAGTACATAACTATATATATTAATTTTTTACGTTTTAATATATTTTAATTTTCAGATTACTTTTCTATTCATTTTTGTTATTTTTTAGTCAGTTTGTTAGAAGTTAGAATAAAATTAGTCTTCTTCGGTTAATTTTATTTTTGTATTATTATAGGGTTTAGTTAGAATCTTTTTAATCTGTTATTATTAGTTTTCTTAGTTTTTATAACTGATTTGATAATTTTTTAAATTTTTTTCTAATTTAGGTTAAAGCAGGTCTTTAATTTAATAAATTTATAAATTTAGTTTTTTTATTTTGATTTGAAGTGCTTAGGACATATTCAGCTCCAGAAAATAATTTTAATATTCTGGTAATTTAATTATTTATTTTCTCATTTATTTAGTGCAATTTATTATTTGTTTTATTTTCTGTCTAAGATTATTTTTTTATTTTATTGTTTTTAATTATGTTTAATTTTTCTGAAAAACTATAAAAAAATATTTTTGGGTTTTAGGTTAATTTTATATTTTTTCAGATTTTTGATTTAATTTATTACATAATTTTGTATATTTGTTATTTATTAATTTTCTACTTAGTTTTGTTTTTATTTTCTGTTTTATATTTTTATGAATTAATTAGGATGATCAATTATTATTTAATTTTCATATTAATATTAGATAATTTTATAATATATAATTGAGTTGATAATTTTTCAGACTTATTTACTAATTTAGGTTAAAGCATGTTTTTAATTTAATAAATTTTTAAATTTTATTTTTTCATTTTTATTATAGGTTTTTAGGCTATTAGGTCCATAAAATAGTTTTAATATTTTGCTAATTTAATTATTTATTTTTGTATTTATTTAGTGTATTGTTATTTGTTTAACTTTTTGTTTAAGATTATATTTTTATTTTATTATTTTTAATTTTTTTAAAAATTATATATTATTATTATTATTATTATTATTATTATTATTATTATTATTATTATTATTATTATTTTGGTATGGAGTTAAAAAGAGTGCATATATGAGTGGAAGCGTATTTTTTCAATGATAAATTATTATTTTTTATTGGACGAAATTCCTAAATTTACTCTTAGACCGCCATGGTATATATTTGAAAAGATTACTATTATATATAACTAGTTTGGACCCGTGTTATGCACGGAGTAATGTAATACTCCTTAATAAGTTATGAACTAAAAAGTAAATATTTAATAACTACATTTAATAAATGAGATTAATAATCGAAAATGCTACAATCACCATATGATATGCTTCCACCCTTATCTAATTACACATGATTGAGTGTGGCAGAAAAATAAGCAAAAACGAGTTGCTCGAAATCATTTTCACACATAATAATGTAGAAAAATATAACCACTCTTGTAAGAGTGGTACTAACCTATTAAGGTATATCCATGTATATTAAGAGTGTTGATTTACATCTATTGAAAAAATGATTATTTAGCATGGATAATAAGCGTGACGAGATAATAAGCGTGACGGTTATTTTGAGATAATTGAAATACATAAAAAGAATTTTTTTCGCATTGGAAAATTTATGATAATCATATAAGTCAAATACTAAATTTACAATCAAAAAGAATTTTTTTAAAAAATAATTAAAAAGAATTTTTATAAAAATTAAAGACATAAAGGAAATATTTTTATGCAAATTTTCGATTTCTCTCTTTTATAGCACAATGCCCAATATATTGAAAAAATCAAAATAAAAAATAAACATCAAATCTCAAACTCTAATCTCGTTTTCTCTCTTATTTTACGCTTAATCAAGTAAATTTCACATGTGCCCGCTTTATATCTTTTTTTCTTAATGTTGTTTAAAGAAAAGTAAAATAAATAAAACTAAAAAAATTCACCTTAATGAACATAACCCTAATTTGAAGAAGAACTAAGTATTTTTAATCCAGAGGCGGATCTACGTTAGGGCAACCGCGGTCACCTAACCCCGTCCTTTCGAGAGAAAAAACATGGCATAAAGAGTAAAAGAAAATAATATATTTTAATTAACCCTAGTTAATTTCAAAAAGAATTTTGTAACTTAACCGGTGACAACCTAAGTGTCTATATCGAGTGGTAGAAGTTGCTTCAAGCGCAAACCGGTAATAGGAAAAAAAGACTCGCACAAGGGGTAATATGTCCATAGATATAAGTATGGCGAGTGATGGTGTTTTCTTTGAATATAAGTGTGTGGTTAAAGACGACTCTCATCCGACTTATTTAGTGTGTGGAATATTTGTCCACTCATACCATTTCCACACTTAACATAAGTATGGTAAAAGCGTGGATGCATGTCGTATTTTGAAAATGATAGAATAGACACAAAATTAAAAAGTAAGTGGAAAGACAGAGAAACTCATGATCCAAACAAATCAAATTAGACAAAAATTACATAAATAAGTAGTTAAACTCATATCGTAATCATAACAGATCTCCTCCAGTTGACCGACCCTTATTGATTCAATCACTTTCAAAACTTAAAGCCACTAATTAAAAATTAGTTTGAAACCGATATCATGTTCTTTAGTCACATCAACCACATCTTCCTATCAAATTAATAAACCAAACAACGACATAAGCTATTGTTACATCTTTACAATACATATTTTATTTTTTAGTAGAAAGGAAGAAAAAATTTTCTCATCTAATGAAATATCTTATTCATCCATCCAAAAATATATAATTAAATATATATTGTTCACTTTGATAGTTATCTCATTAGATTTCCGTCGAGTCACAATTTGAAGTTACAAAGGAAAAAAAAACGTAACTTGTGATTCTCAAATGTAAATCAAATCAGACCAAAATTTGAAATAATATAGATTATACTTTTTAGGTTAAAAATATTGGTGAATTAACCTTAACACCGTTAAAAATAATAGAATATCCTTTAATTATTTTCTAAAATATTATTCTATAATTTATCTTAAATAAAATTACTCTTAATTACATCCCTACTTTAAAATCATTCAATATAATTTTTGTCATCAATATATTTTTTTGAATTTTTCACGGGTTTTTACTAATGATTGACGTGAGAATGAATTACATTGATTGATAATAGGATAGATATCTCAGTAATTTTATATTAATTTTATTTTGAGTCCTAATATATTTTAATTTTCAGATTATTTTTCTATTTATTTTTGTTATTTTTAGTCAAATTGTTAGA